>CAOKZL010000404.1:0-600000 GCA_948472985.1 Iguana delicatissima
GGTCTGAACCTCATCTTCCCAGGTTTAGCCCACAACTCTAACCTCTACACATGCTGTACTTTTGAGAAACACAATGGTATGCTGTCCTGGGATGCTGGGAGTTGCAGTCCCCAAGTTGCAGTCTCGTATGCTCTCCAGGCGCCCAGGGATTCTCTCCAACTGTAGTTAAACCACCTCCACCTCCCATTCGCCAAACAATAATAGCTTAAGGGAGGCATCATAAAATGGAAGAGAGCTCAGTTTCCTCTCTACCTTCCCAATGTGTTGCAGTCGGTGACCAGCCCCCAGCTTTCATTTTCCTTATCTCTGTCATTCCACCTTAGAGACAACTCCAGTAACTTTTTTTTTCCTTTTTCTTTTTAAATCCCGTTGCTGAAAGGAGAGACAGCCTCTCCTCCATCTTCAAAACGAACTAAAAATATACCTGCTTGACCCTTTTAAGTAAGGATTGCATCTGTGGGTAATGCAAGGCCCCCTGGTGAGATCAAAGGCCCAGACTAACTTAACTTGTTTGGAACATGAGCTCCAGTTGGAAACTTCCTCTGCATTCAAGACGGAAGCCTAGCAAGGTTTCCTGTTTGGGAGGGCGGGCCATGTTTATTTGATCTCGAGGGTCTCTATCAAATAATGTTGCCCTTTTTAATTGAATTTTGACTTAAAGGAACAACGCCACCAAGTTGCAGACATCTTCAGGCTGGCTCTAGAGGCGGAGCAGGGTGACAGGAGGAAGGGGGAAGAGGAGAGTTGATATGATAATATGCATATGGTAATATAGGCATCCCCCACTTTTCAACAACCCATTTTTCAACGTTCCACTCTTTCAACTGTTGCAAATTAGAGACGCGGTACAGTTCTTTCAGCACAGGGTCTGCTCTTTTGTTAGTTCTTCTCCTCTTGTCTTCTTCCTGTAGGGAACATGAAGGAATTCCGGAGGCTCGCCAAGCAACTTATTTGTCCCTTTGGGTTACCTGGAGAGGCCCTCCTGGTAGTGTTACACGCTCCTGAAGTCTATTCTGTAATCATTCAGAGGAAAACATTTGGAGTGCTGGCTCCTGCTCTGTGGAATAGCCTTCCCTCAGAAATTCAACATGCTTCAACCACTTGTAGTTTTAGAAGCAAGTTGATTTTTTTTTTTCCCCAAAGCCTTCCCTGCATAGCCCAACCTAGCATCTATTTTCACGTACCCTGCTTTGAAATCTCCAAATCAAAGCATTCTGTAATTATTCATAAATAGATACAGGAAGCCCCCACCTTTCGATGCCCCGTTATCTGATGACTTGCTCCTTTGATGCTTCCAAATTAAGGACAAGTTCCATCAATTCAACAGGGACTCCACTCTTATTTCCATTCTTTTTACCTATGGGGGCTCACCTGGGACAGTTTGCATACACACACTGCTTGCAAAGAGAGCTGGGGGCGGGAAGCTCCAAGCCAGCTGAGACTTTGCAAGCAGCACACATGCGGTCAGACCTAAGGGAGCTTCCATTAAGTCCTCTATGCTCCCTACGGTGCAGTACAAGTTCTGCTTTTCAGTCAATTCCCTTTTCTGACAGTGCTCCAGTCCCTCACCTGTCAGGTAAGTTGGGGAAACCTGTAAACACTCCAGGAAAATGCAAACCTTGAGAGAAGAACAAAAGTTTCCCATCCATGGCTTAAAATAAAGCCCTGTTTCCAGATTTTCAATGTGCATGGACAGGCTAGAGTTGCTAAGAAGTGAAAGACACAGGACATTCACAGAGGCACCATTGTCTGACACGACCAGTGGCAGCTCCAATATCAGTGTGATGGTGAGTTTGCTCTGCATTTTATTCTGAAATGGAAAGGAGCTATCCAAGGTGCCAAACTCTGTCCCCAAAATAGGTTCAGGACCTTCGATAGCTCCTTGGCTATTCTAGCAGTCCTACTGGGAGTTGCAGTCCGACAACAGCAGGAGGTCAGAATTTCCATCTCCGGAGGTACAGAGCTAAATGCTGAGTCCATGATGCTGAGCTAAATGGTGAGTCCATGGCCTAATTTATTATAAGACATCTTTCTAAGTTCCAGTCATGAGGTGGAGACATGCCTTTATTCAAGGATGCAGTGCACAGTTTGGCCTCCTAAGGACAGGGTAGAATTCTCTTTTCTCTGCAGTTTTAAATGACAGTGGCCTAATTTGCAATTCCCAGGTGAAAATCCAAATCAAAAACTGTCCTGCTTTGGTTTGCAGGCCTCTCCAAATTCTGTGATGCAGCTCACTGCTAAAAAAATCAAATGTATAGAAAAGTATGTATTTTAAGGGAAAATTGCCCATAATTTCAATATAAATGTTCGGACTTTAAAAAAAAATCCCCTGAAACTACAGCTAATGGGACAGAATGGACGCAAGCCTGAAGGCATGTCAAAATGACACAGATTGAAAAGACTGATCCAACCACTCCCGTTGCTATCCTATTTACAAGTTTTCTACTGAAGACATCCTGGGTTGCAAACTTTTTTCTCAGAAAGCTACTACTTCAGAGCAGAGATGGAATTTGTGTTTCTTCTCCTTCCAGTCCTCCTTGAATCGAAGTGCAAAGAGTCTTGGATCTTCTCTGGCATTCTCCCCTCCTTCTTTTCTGTACATGAGATGGATTTTGTGATCATATGTGACAGTTTGGATCTTCAAGTCCCAGTGTTCAAACTTGGCAAGGAAAGAAGCAAGCGCCTTCATCTTCAAGCTCGGCATCAGTACTTCAACTCTCAGTTTTTCTTTTTCTTTCAAAGCTTCCTTCCTACATTTTTTTTTTAAAAAAAAGAGAGAGGGGGAGAGGGAGATAGGAGGAAAAAGAAGGCTTTCTCAGTCAGGAGTAAAGACATCAAATCTGAATTTTTAATAAATAATGTACGTGGACTGCCTGCCACTCAGACACTCAAAAGAAATGACAAAATCAAAGCAAGCTCTTCTCTTCATCAAAGGCAAAGGGAAAACAGAAGCATTTTGTACCAGTTAGTTGCTTCAACTGGCATTCCAAGCTGTTTTGTGTGCCTTTTTTCCCCCTCCCCAGTGGACTAGTTTATAGAAATGTCATGCATGTACTTGTATGTCAAACTGAGTGTTGAATTTATTAACACTGTAATATATCATTGCAACAGATGGCAAAACCAAAGATGGAGTCTTGATCCGTGCCTTTGGAAAAGATTCTCCGTTTCCTTCCAACACATTGCTACTGCAAGGCCAAGGAATCTTCAACATAACCGTCAGAATCCCCTTGGTGCCTTAAACTTGCAATAAGTTCTCCTACAGAGGCAGCTGAACATTTTTGTCCCGCAGGGAAGGCATGCATATAGTTCAAGGTCATGGAAGAGTTATGCATGGAGTGCAGAGGCACATAAGCATTTGTTCTTAATGTTTATTTCTGCGATGTCACAATCCACTAACAAGACAGCATTGGGGAACTGCAATATAAGTGTCCAAAATTCAATATCTTGTCCAGCATGTTTGTCAGTCCTTAGTTAAGACATTTGTTCCCATTCGCGCTCCAAACCCAAAATTGAAGCTAGGGCAGATGGCAAAGATGGGCATATATGTGTGGCAGAGGTCATTTTGCTTTGTGTGAGCAGTTGTTTGCTTCCCCTTTGGACCAAGTGGCTGCCTCCTGAGGCCTGTTCAATTGTTCCCTAGTAGCACCGTGGGTGTCAAATTACAAAGAGGGGAAGGATAGCTAGCACCTTTTTTTTTCTGCTCTGCCTATGGAGACCAAGCAGACCGTTACATTTCACTGCTATTTGTTGGCTTTGCAAAGAGGAAGCCTGGGGAAGGAGGGAGTAAAGTGCGTATATACACGGGGGGGGGAGTCACCGCCATTCCCTTAAGGGTAATTAATTTGCGCTTGCCTCGCACTTCCTAAAACCCTAAAAAACATTTGTTCCGATTAGTGGACGCCAGCTTTGATCCGGTTTCTTCTGCTGTCGCTCTGTTGACATAGAAACTGCAGCGGTCGAGATGGGGAGGAAGGGAGATCCCTGAGACATTCCTGACCCAGCTAGTGCTGCTTTTGGAAGGAGCTGCTGCCTTTGCAATGGAACAATAAGCCAAGATGTGTGAGAATCCTGGGTTACCAAGCTGGCAGCTAGTGCAGAGAAGGCTGTATGGCACACAACTCTCTCTTGCAGTACTGTACTGCCGCCTCTCAGGCCACTTCTGCACTACATTGTTTATATTGCTATTATTCCTATGGAATCCTGTGGAATCCTGGGGTTTGCAGTTTAGCCAAAGAGCTCTTTGTAAACTCTAAACCCCAGAATTCCACAGGATGTTGAAAGTGGAATAATAGCACTATAAACAGTATAGCGTGGAAATGGCTTCAGCATCTGTTGCCAGAGGTAATAGTCTCTTTGCACATAATGGTACAGCCAGCTCCGAACCCAAAAGGCCGATCCCCAGTGACAAGGAGCTGTTAGTCCAACGTACCAAGACTGCCCATTTCTTTAGTTACATTCTCCTACGAAGCAAGGAATACAATTTGGGACTTGGAGCAGCCCTGCCATTAAGTGCTGGTCGTCTCTCACAAACCAATAAAAGGCCTTCAGTCAAGTTCCTTTTGTGTTCAAACACGCACCTGCACCCATGTGTTTGTAAGCCACAGAGCCCTTTGCTCTACAAACGGAGAAACTGAGATAGAGGGAGCAGGAGGGAGAGAGATGGGCATTTCCTTTTGCTTTTTCACACGGGCCCAATCGCTTCATTAAAAGTGTGCAACTTTTCCTTTGTGGAGCATAAAAATTCCAAAGGCATTCTCGTTCAGGCACACCCACTTGGAAGGAACAAAGCCGAAAAAGGCACCGCCAGTCACCCTGGGGCTTCATCTAAGAATAAAAAGATAGAAAAGGTGTGTTAGACAGATGAGTCATACCTAAGGCTTCAACCAGGTGGTTCGTAACTTAACTCCATTGATATCTAGCTGGAGTGAGTTCTGATGGTTAGCCCTAGCCCAACTGTGTGATTTCATGACTCAACAGGATGGTTGCTTTTATTCTGAGGCCACTTCCACACTAGACTGTTATAGCGTTATTATTCCAGTTTCAACATCCTGTGGAATCCTGGGGTTTGGAGTTGAGGGAGGGGCCTTTGGAATTCTCAACCGGAGAGCTCTTTGGCCTCAGGAAACTACAAACCCCACAATTCCACAGGATGCTGAAAGTGGAATAATAGCACTAGAACAGTGTAGGGCAGCTCACATTTTTATCGGTTGTTGTGGTGGTCAATCTCTTTCACAATCATTATTGTTGAAAGTCTTCCATAAAAGTACAGTGAGTGAAGTAGACCAGCTAATATAAGAGGGTGGGGACCTTTTAGATGGGGAGACTAGGAAAAACCAGACATGAACAGTTCTCTTGAGGAGTGTCCAAAACCAGCATCGTGCCGATGATTAGACATGCACCACACGGGACTTCGGGAAAGGAGGCTCCTTCCCAGCACATCATTGGCAAAGCAGAATAAGGCAAGCTTTTATCTATTGATTATCATCGCTGGAACAGAATATCTTTCATTGCTTTCATGTTTACTGACCTCTTCTTCAAGAATTTGAGCTGCATGTGCTTCCAACGCCAGAGGGATGAAAAGAAAAAATCAATGGACAGTAAGTGTTTGCTTTCAGAACTTTTACAAGACCTCGAGAGGTAAGACCCATGCTTCCTTTCCTCCAGCTGCATTTTTGTTCACTCCTCCCTTTTTTTCCTCTCTCTTCAGAGAGAAAAAAGCAAATGCTGTCCATACAAGCACAAACTGTACTTTTTCTCCCCTAATCCCATTCTGTCCGTTTCCAAAATGGCTCTGCCAGCAGTTTGAAATTAAACAGGTGATACAGTAGGGAATTGTTTCTCTCTACTAGGCACAGATGATGAGCCATTCAGGAGTTAAGACAAAGCTCATTTACCATAGTGCTGGAATTAGACCTAGGCTACCTAAGGTTGAGGTTTCATGAGACCTCATTTTTTGGTTATTTTTATGAAGTTCCAGGTCTTACAGAATTGATTTACAAATAATGGAAAGAGGCTGTAAAATAGGTACTGTAATTCTGTAAAAAAATGGTGATGTTTATATCTATTTATAAATCTTGTTATAATAATTACTCTTACTTCTTTTCGTAATTACACAATCAAAGTATGAGTGCACTTGTTCCTTATCTGATTTTTTAATTCAAAGGTGCCACACGCTAACTTTGAAACAAATGTGCTTCCCCACCCTTATTTCTTAAATTGAGGGACAGAGGGTCCTTGCCACTTATCAGTTGATTCTGGATTCTGTTTGGGGTGATACACATATATCTATTCTTAGTATAGCCTTACCAGTATCAGCACAAATCATCATTCCAGAGCAACATTTCTGGTGAGTTATTGATCTGTTAGTTTATTAGGGGCAGCTCAGGCTGTTACTAAGCAGCCATCCTTGTTGGAGATTACCAACAACAGTCTAGTTTGGGAGCTTTATCTTAGCTCTTTTATTCTCTCTTGACACCCACTCGGTTAATCAGCTGACCAATCGGAACAGAGGATTCACTAACTCTGGATTATCTCTATCCAATTAAAATAAAGTCTCTGACACTAAGAGTCATTACAATGCCCCCACCAGTGTACAGCCAGTGTATCTGCTGAGGTTCACCTTCTCTCAAAACTATTGGGGCTTTCTTTTCTTGAGTGCAGGTGTTCTCCTTATCTGACTTACATCCCAGAGTATCTGGTATTTTTTCCAGACTGACATTGAAACTGAAGCCAGTTTTCCACTGACATGCACTCCCACAGAGCTAACTGCTTGAAATAAACCATATGCTATTTCTTATACCCTATAGGTGATAGCAGGATAAATTCTGCTCTTTTAAAGGTATATTCCCAGGCCGAAAAGTTGACAACAGAATATATCTGGCCTGTAGCAAATTTGGGATCCTTGGCTTCTGCATGCAAAACATGTGCTCTTCCACTGATCTTTGCATTGTGAGAAGAAAGGCAGAAAAGATGCAATAAATTAACTGTGGGGGGAAAAAGTTCCATATGCCTAGAAGTTCTCAGAACATTTCTTATTGAGAATTATCTCCCCTTGATTCACTGACTGATCCTTCCAGCTATCTACCTACTGCTGCTTTTGCAGTGGATGGGTGTCCTTTACCAAAAATGCATCATTCCCTTTTTAAGCTTTAACAAGCAAGGCATTTGAAGAGCTGGCAAGGAATACATGTTGGTGGGAAAAGAAAGGAGAGGGGCAGATGAATGATAAACTGAATTCAACAGGTTGCAAGATGAGATCCCAGGCTTTAGGACAGCCCTTCTCAACCTAACAGTTCCCAGACCTGTTGGATCCACGCTGTTCCCAGGCAGCAATCATATAATGGGAAAAGTCTAGGCTGAAGGAAGGAAACTTTAAGAGGACAAAAAGAACCATTTGGAAGGAGCCAACAACAAAATCAGGTCAACAGACAATCCTCACGGCATGATATCCAAATCCCCCAGTTATGTCCCTAACACTAATGGTTTCAGTAATAAATTCACTCATGATAACTCGGCTAATTAAGTGGTCTAAATTGTTAGTGCTGGTGATAATGAAATAATTTGTAACGAGTTCTACTCTTTAGCTCTATCAAATTAAATGTCAGTCTAATGTTTCAAACTCTGGTGTAGACTCTGGGCCTTTCCACACTACAGTATTACAGTGCTATTGTTCCTATTGAGGGAAGATAGAAATATCAGCTCCCCCTCTGCATCTTCAGTGCCTCAGCAGTTATCTCCTGATAAGGGTCCTTTGTTAGGTCACGTTGTTGTGTTGTTGTTGTTGTTGTTTTTGTTGTGTGCCTACAAGCCATTTTCAACTTATGGTGACCCGATCACAGGGTTTTCCGGGCCTGAGAGTATGTGATACTGCCCAGGTCATCCAGTGAGTTTCCATGGCCAAGCAAGGAATCGAATCCTGGTCTCCAAAGTCATAATCCAAGACTCAAATCACTACACCACACTGGCTCTCTTAGGTCACATAGGCCCCAGTAATGCATACAACTTCTGTGCCTCAAACTGTCAGGAGATTTTAATTCCTGAATAAACCTGGGCAGCTAGTGGATGGCAGTTGGTCAGGTCAACAAATCACATCTCTATTTTCCTTTGTGAAAAATGCACCTCCAACTATTCCTCCCCCTTTCCAAATTACTTTGAAATAGCAGCTCTTAAACACACACACACACACACACACACACACACACACACACTTATACAAGTCCTCCAAATCCACACAAGCGGCATTTCTCCATGCCGCATCTGAGCAAAGTTCAGTATCTGGGCCCCCCACCAAACTGCAGGACAAAGTGGTTTTAAGGAGAGACTTCACCCCCCAAAAAGGGGGGGATCACAATCTCAAAGTGTGATGATAGCCTTGGTCTCCCATCCTTTTACTCCGGAGTTTTGTTAATTGTTGTTATTCTATCCCTGGTGGGTCTTAAAAAAAGGAAGATGACGATGATACTGTATCTTTAAATGAGGAATAGCTGAATAATGAATCTTCAGCAGTGAAAAGGCTAACTGCACTGTGGAAGGAAGGAGTTTAATCTAATTTGGTTGGAGGGTGTCTGTCTGTGGGGTTGTGTTCAGGACTGTGGGAATAGGGGAAAGGAACAGCACCACTGAATGCCTCCTCCGCAGCCAGAATCAGTGGGGAGTCCCTGAGCCGCCAGTGATCCGAAGCCAGGCCATGAAAAGAGGATTAAGGACCAAGTTCAGATTTGCAATTCACACTAAGGCACCCCATTGAACCTTTGGTAATATTTCAAACCCCATTCCAGAGAAAGCACCCTTGAAAAAAATAAAATAAAATAATAAACCCGCCAAACTGTATTAAGAGCAACACTAGACAATCATTCAGCTGCGGATTGTCTTCATGCGTGTTGTCCTGAGACTGTGCGTTGCTTTGTCGTCGTTGCAGAGAGTGTGTGTGCGTGCGTGCAAGTGCGTTTGAAAGCCTGTAACCAGCGGCGCTGCTGGAGTGAGTTGTGTTTGTTTGCTTGTTTTCAGAACGTACCGTTAAAACTTCTGTATCTAATTTGTGAGCTTCCTCTTGCCACATGTAGACACAGTGGATTTTCCTGAAAAGATGTTCTTGGGAAAATCTAGAGAAAGGTTTGGATGGAGAACAAGGAAATATGGAGGGCTGGTTTTCTTGGTTGCTAGTGACCAAAGTTTCTTGGATAAACTTGGTTGCTAGTGACCAAAGACCACCAGAAATGCTGACCTTGGAAAAGGTTGTGAGTAAAATTTAAAAGTGCTGGAAAGAAAGCCAGTTTCTTGATTGTTGCCACCAAGAATCCATTCTGTCCCTTTCTACTCTGTTGTCTTTAAAGATCAGGAGATCAAATCCACAGCAGGGCTCTGAAATCAGTGGGGGCCTGGGTATTGCCAATCTTATCCAAGAACGGCATGCATAACTTGCTTCAAGCTCTGTATCTTGTGTTTTTGTATCATCAACAAATGCAGTAAATCCAACAAAACACTTTCACAGCCCTTCCTTGTGTCTCATATATAAGCGCAAACAATGTTTCTAAACAAGTATAAATATGGAGAGGCAGGGAACCCCCAAATATTTGGTGCCTTGTCTCGTGGGATTTCTAATTCAACTGAATTGTTTACAGGTCCTATACTTCCCCCCCCCCCCGAAAGAACATAGATACAACTTTCACCCATCATTTGGAAACTGGTTTCAAAGCTGGGCTGTGTTAACTGCCTTTGATCTTTTTGAAACAAATTATTTTGAATCTTTGGAAATGAATTATTTCGGATCCTGCCAAAGTAGCTCAAGAGAAGAATCATTGGGGTTTCCTTTAATCACATTTGACCAAACAGGAAAGACCAAACGCTGCTACCTTAAATTACCATTGAATGTTACATGGATAAAGGGGCGATACTTTGATTTTCACCATTATCCATATCAAAGTCTCTTATTATACTTTCCCTGCTGTAGATTACACCATTAAACTTGGCTGTGTTCTCTTCCTTTCTTGTCTCACTGCCTTTTTTTTCTTTTTTTGATATGCCGTGCTCCATTTACAAAAAGGTTTAGCCACCCTTCCCATCATAATACACAATGGTCCTTCCTTTTTCTCAAAAAAAAAAAAATTTTTGTTTTGCTTAAGGATGAAAACATCGAGATATCTCTGCTTCTTCGGTCAATTTCGGGTTGAGACCAAGAGGAAGGAAGGAGACCATGGAGTGCCATGTTAGAACATATCCACGGTCTGAGTTGGCACACTACTGGAAATCCCGTTTAATTATAAAGTTTCATTTAAAAAAAAAAAAAGCCTTTGCTTCCAATTTTTAGAGACCTAATAAGATTTCCATTAATTTAAAGATATCGCTATTCCCACAACGGACCAAATGCTTTGTCCCTCCCCCCCTCCCCTTTCATCCATGGTTAAATATGTAAATAAAATGTCTAAAGTCATTCTTCAAAGAAGACAAAAGGAAAAAAAGAGCGGAGGGAAAAGACAGGCATAAAATTCTTTCCCAGTTCTCCATAACATTTGCCAGAGGGGGGCCAGAGACCAAGCAGGGCCTATCAGCAGGGGTGCTTGCCTGCTCCATACAAATCCCACACGCAGGGGGTGGAGGGGGGGGGGAATAAAAAAAATAAAATATCTTTTCAGCTGCAGCCATCAAAAGGGTCTTTTGATTTATTAGTTACAGAGTTCTTTTCCAGTTGCTGATTTCTCATAGTCTTTCTTTCTCTCTCTCTTTCTCTTCCTCCCCCCAAACCTAGATTGTTGTGTCTTTTTGTTAAATCCCCCACCCACCCCCAAAATGAAATGGAGAGCAATCCAAGAAAGTTGTTTGTGCTCTCTTTCCCCCTCTCCCGAAAACTGTAGAAATTGGGGGGGGGGGATCGGATAGCGTAAGGAGGGCTGGAGACTGAAAGTGGTAATAAACAACTTGCAAAAATAGCCCAGTTTCATGTGGTAAAGGAAAATCAGTTAAAAGACAGAACTCTGGCAAGGGCTAACTCGGTATGTGTCCATGCATGCACACATGTGTGTGTATATTTTACATATTTCTTGTGTGTGCTGTGTTTGACATATGTTCTATTACCGCCTGAGCACAAATGAAAAGAACACACAACACCAACAACAAAGATCTTCCCTGTTTAGATAAAGAGCAAACAGACTAACGTTTGGGCCCCGAGTGTCTGGACTCTCCCTGCGTAACCATCCCCATACCAAGTTACTTTCCCTGTTTCCAGCTGGGAACACTGCACTGTTTCCATTTTAGACATCCTCAAAAAATAGCAATTGCAGTGGTGCCTAATTTGGCTGTCACTTCAGAATGGCGCAACATGTCCTTCTGAATTCCTCCTGTTTGTAGGTCCACCAACTCCAACTGAGTTCTGCAGAGGAAGATTGGGGCACGTATGAATTCTAAGAAAATTCTAAGAAAATCAAACCCAAATTGGGGGAAGAATGCAAATCCATCATTCATCCGCTCCCGTGGCGAATCCACCAATGCTGAATTACCAAAGGAGTTACCAAAGTCCTACCTAAGACTTTCTACCTTTTTGACTTCATTTTTTATTTTTTATTTCAGAAGAAATGTATCTCAAAAGCGTCCACGCTCAGACAAGATCAAACCAGTTTTTAAAAATGCGCCGTTCTTTGCCTCTGACCTTTTTGTGAAGGATTTCGAACCCATATCCGTATATATCCATGAGCCTTAATGCTCAGGGGGAAAGATCTTCTGTTCCACACAGAGAAATGCCACCTGCATTTTCAGCAGAGAGAGACTGACGATTTATTAAGGGACAGCTTAGCATATTCAAAGTGATGTTTTGGAACTTCAGAGGTATAGCTACAGGGGGAGGACAAAAGGAAAGCGTTGCTGCCCCCAAAAAAGAATTCTGCCCCTTCGCACTCCCAAATTTCTAGCATTTGCACTAACTTAAAACTTCAGCTGAGAGTTTAGAAACAGAGTTTAGACATCCAAACAAAAGGAGCAGCAAAGAGTTCTAGGTGTGAAGGGTTTTCAACATCTCCCTCTCTATAATAATAGAAATTTGAAGACTGAAGGAAAATTTCATTTGGGAGGGGAGAATTCTTACTGGGTGGCAATGCCATCATTTAATCCCCCTCTCCAACCACACCACTGTGGAACTTTAAAGCTCTTTGTGGCTAAACCAAGGCTGGGCAACCTCAGGCCCTGAGATGGATTTCAGCTCTGCGAGGTTTCCCAAGAGGCTGTGACACCATTGCTCAGTGGTTTTTCAGCTTTTGAACAGGCTTTTCCCATTGCAAAAGGCTGAAATGAGAGCCAGTGTCGTGTCGTGTAGTGAATTGAACCTTGGACTAAGACCCTAGAAACCAGAGTTTGATTCCCAGCTCAGCCATGGAAACTTACTGGGCGACCTTGGGCATGTCACACACTCTCAGCCCCCAGAAAACCCCATGACAGGGTCACCTTAGGGCCACCATAAGTCAGAAATTACTTGAAGGCATGGAAAAACAACAACCCTGGATCCTCATCAGATACGCCTGCAATGGTGATGGAACTAAGAGAAAACCTTCCCCAAAGATCTTAAAACTCAAGGCAGGTTCACACAGGGAGATACAGAGAGCTGTTATCTTGTCCTTAGATTTGTACCTATTTATTGCTCAACACTTTCAGTGCTTAATTTTATTTATTTATTATATTTATTTCCTGCCCTCCAGCCGAAGATCTCAGGGTGGTGTACACTACAACAACACAACCAGTTTAAAACAACGTCAACAGTAACAGGAGATGCTTTTTAAAAAAATTAATATTGCAACCCACCCTTACCAAAGATACTTGGTGAAGATGTATATATTTTAAGCAACTAAACAAGTAATAATAGAATCCACTTTGCAAATATATTTGGCTACCAAGGGGTGAGAAGCCTCTTACGCTTCTGCACCTGACTCGAAATCTGAGCAGGTGGGCAAGTGGTAAAATTTCCATCCTGTCTTGGCAAGAGAAGAGAGAAATCACTTGTACCAAGCGGTTACATGTACACCTTGGCAAACCGACTTCTTCCTCAATGGCTGCCTGTATCCACTCCGTGACTCAGATTCTTGCTCGATGCCAGCAGAATGTCAGCTCAGATGTCTTCCTAACGATGGGACGGACGCAGACCTTGTTTCAGAGAAAGAGAAGACCTGCCAAAACAAATGGGGCTTGATCAGGTAAGAATGACAAACTAATGTCCCATTGTAAAAGTCGAAGGCTTTCACGGCCAGAATCCATAGGTTGTTGTGGGTTTTCTGGGCTTTGAGCCTGTGTTCTAGTAATATTTGCTCCTGACATTTCGGCTGGCATCTTCAGAGGTTCTGATGTCCCATTGATTGCAATGGTTTTCATCCAAGGTTAACTAAATCCAGCTCTATGCCAGTTGTGCAGTCTAATTTAAACAGTTTATATGTTGATTTGTAAAAAAGAGAAATAGATTCTGACAGGGATGGGAAAAGAGGATACCTAAGTATGTATAAGAGCCAGAACGGTGTAGTGGTTTGAGAGTTGGATTATGATCCTGGAGACCAGGGGTTTGATTCCCCACTCAGCCATGGAAACCCATTGGGTGACCTTGGGTGCGTTACATATTCTCAAACTCCCACAAAACTCCATGATAGGGTCACTATAAGTTGGAAATGACTTGAAGGCACACAACACTAACACCACAACAATGTGACCCAACAGAGGACCCTTATCAGGAGACAACGGTTGAGGCACTGAAGATACGGAAGCAGGCTGTCAGATCCAGTTTGGATTTGGTCCTCAAACATACCTGAAGACAACAAGCTAGTTTACAGGATACAATAGAGACTCTGTGAGTGGGCAGAAAGGTCTAGTGGTTTGAGCATTGCACTACAAACCTGAGGAACAGAGTTCAAATTCCCATTCGGCCATGGAAACCTACTGGGATACCTTGGGTGCATCACACACTCTCAACCCAAGAAAAAATTGTAATAGGGTCGCCTTAGGGTCTCTGTAAGTTGGAAACACCTTCAAGGCACCCAACCACAAAACATGTAAAAAGGCTATTTTTTAAAATATTTTTTTCCAGTTCAGAGACATGTCCTGTAATATTCATTGTAAAATTCAATGTGTTACTTGAAAACATGTAAGGGCGAAGTATGCCCCTCCAGGCTGGCTTTGTACTTGGACCTGATTTGTCAACTATTTTGGGTACTTCCAAAACAGACACTTTGGACTGCAAATGGGGACTGCTCTGGAATATGAATCACTTTTAACCAAACATGATTTACATTCAGAACATTTTTGTACCAGTTCAAAACTGACGTGCAGCCCTTTGCTTTTCTCAGGCAACTGCTGTGTTTGCTTCAGTTTGTGCAGAAACTACTGTGAAGCAAATAAGGATGGTAGGTGCCACCTGTCAAACTTTTGTTTCACTAAAATGTTGAGTTAAATTCACCAACAAGAGCGTGGAAAAGACTAGGGAAATTTTCCAGTATTGAATACAACTATCTGTTAGACAGTGGCAGTCATGTTGGCTCCCCAAGTACAGGAGACAAAAAGTTGTTAGAATTATGCTTTCAAGAAAAACAACATTCACTGATGTAGGAATGTGCACATTTTTGAGATCCACAGAATAATTCATAAGGGACGGAAAGGAACAGTTTGACTCTGGATGTCTGTATACAACTTTACAAATTAGTTTGGTGTGTGACACACCCAAGGTCACCGAGTATGTTTCCATGGCCGAGCAGGGAACCAAACTCTGGTTTCCAGGGTCATGGTCCAAAGCTCAAACCACTATACCATGCTGCCTCTAATTCCCTGCTAGAGAATGCTAAAGAACTACAGTACTAGCTCTCAATCTGAGAAGTCTAAGCATCACACCAAACTATGGAGTCAGTGATGCAAATGTAGCTTTAAAAGTGATATCAACTTTGAGTTTAAATGGCATCAAACTAGGAATGGCGCAGATATACTCGCAGATATACCAAAGGATAGGTAGAAGGTGCAGAAGCTGTGGCCCTCCAGAGGTTCCTGAATAGCCACAGCCAACATGGCTGGTCAAGAAAAATGGGAGTTGCAATCCAGAAACATCTGGTAGATCACCACTTTCCCATCCTTGATATGGCGGTTGGCACAGCAGCCTCAAATGCTGTGTGTGCAGAATGCACTGGTACCTAGCAATGCTTGGCATTTTTACTCAGAAGTGAATAACCCTGTACTTCCAGCCAGGTAGGTACATTTAGGACTGCAAGCTACATTTCCTCCAGGAGAGGGAAAATCCCTCCCCACTGTGCTGTGCTGTGCTCTGTGGGGAATTTTCCATTTGCGCTCATGATGTCTTGAGGGGATTTAACTTAAAGACATGTAAGCCCCATGTGGTTCTGCTTCGGGCATTTGGTCTACAAGTCATTGGTGTGGCTGGCTCCCAGCACACAATCAAAGCTTCCTTTTTGTAAACAGATGGGACAGCAAAGATTGTGAGCCAACCGGATTTTTATGAGCTTCTCAGCCAGACATTTATGGGTCCGGCAATAAAATGCACCCTCCTCAGTCCTCTTTGACTAAGCATCCCACCTCCCTTGGAGATTATCCTCCTCTCTTCATTCTTCTACCTTTGAAATAAAGGAATTCCTCAAGGGGTTCAAGAAGAGACCCCATCTCTGTCTCTCTCTCTCATACACACACACAGAAAGGGCTTAGCCATAACTGTTGTGTCTTGTGCATGTACAGAGTGCATTTCCTCAGACTAAAACCACAGAGATGTATCCAAAACGTCCACTGTCCAGTGTCTGTGGACATAAAGGTGACCCAAAATTAAGCCCTAACACTTATTTCAAAACCTATGTAATACTTCATCTAAGCTGAAGTTTGGGAGGACATCTGCTTTTCAGTGCCCAGTCCTGAAATACATGACATAATTAACAAGGATTGCTTTCCCGAGCATGTCCAGAGTATACTTCAGCAACCAGATTTTACCCCATATCCCCAAGGATGGCATCCACTTTCAGTCACTTGGCTCTGAATCTGGCCCAGAGCTTGGAAAAATTCACTTTTAGACTACAGCTCCCAGAATCCTCCAGCCACCATGGGCACTATTGGCCACGCAGGCTGGGGATGCTAGGAGATATGATCCAAAAAGCTAACTTTCTCAGGCTCTAAGCTGAGCTTGGAGGCTATAGTGAAGCTGCTGGTTCTCATAGGAAGAACTCCCTATGCAGGACTTAGGGGAGTCGCTTTCCCTTCAACCTCCACATTCCCCTTTGCCATACAGCGGCAGCATAATCTTGAACCAATCTGCAGGATCACTGCGGGGACGTCAACAAGATAATGCCTGCACCCTGCTATAGATTAGACTAGTCCCAGTTTGGCAATCTTTGCTTTGTAGCTCAGCCTTTTCATACAGGTTGTTGCTGTTACCCTTTTCAACGTACTCCAAAGCACTCCCCAGCCATCCTTTCCAAAATCTGTAAAAAGATCTCTGCATTTTCCAACACGCATTTTATTCATCCACTTACTATGCATTTCCTCTGCTCAGTTCCACTGGAAACGAGGCAACAGTGAGGAGACTGGGTGGGGAGGAAAAACAAGACATCTGCGGTCCCATTCCAGAAAACGGGACCCGATTTTCATAGAAATGAATCATAGAAATGTAGAGTTGGAAGAGACCACACGGGCCATCCAGTCCAACCCCCTGCTATGCATTTTAGGCATTAGATATTGCTCGGGCAAGAGGCAGCGAGAAGCAAGATACAACATAAATAAATCTCCATTTAGGCAGGAAACCTACTAGGTGACCTTAATTCCACGCGCACTCACACACACAAAGCCTACTTTGCAGGGTCGTTGTGAGGATCAAATAAAAGACCTGTAGAGACGAGGAGGGAACCACGCTGGCCGCCTCGACTTCTTTTTGGTCCATGCCTTGGGAACAGTTGTAAAAAAAAATGCTTCTGGGTTTCCCAAAGCTTGCTGTTTTGGACCAAAGCAACCCCAAACGCTTTCCTACCTGAGAGGGTGAAAGTAACGGTGTAGGGGTGCGGGACGAAAATGTGTTGCTGCAAGCGGAAAGTTTGAAAAGGGAGCTGAGAAGGACTGAAGGCAAGGGGAGCACCAGTTTGGGTTGGATCCGGGCTTGCTCGAGGTCTCCGGGAGGCGTCGCTACTTTGGAGGGGGGGAAGAGGGGGGAGAAGACAACAAAAGCGTCCCGGAGTGCTTGGAAAAGTCACCGCCGCGTCAGTTTTCACCTTTTCTCATGTAAAGTGGGCGTCGCGCAGCAAAGAGGCGGACCCGGGGGCGCGCGTAAAGCGAGAGCGCTCCAAGCGCAACGTCTCCAAAGCGCCCGGAGAGTTTTCTTGGCGAGGGAGAGGCAGGAGCGCGCGCGGCAGGGCGAGAACGCGCTTCCCCTGCCCGCCTCCCTCGCCCCACCGACCGCGAGGGGGAGGGGGGAGTTTCCAATCCGGCCATCGTCGCGAGTGTGCGCTGCGCAAAGGGGGTGCAGTGGAAGAAAAGCAAGACGTCGGTGGTCCGGGGGGCTGTCGCTGCCTCGCCGTCGTCGCGGCCACCGGAGCTCTCCTTCTCCGCCTCCTCTTCCCACCCACTCGGCCCCGCTGCAATCCCGACGCCCCGCAAGCCCCACCTCTTGGGGGGTGGGAGAAGAGAGGGGGGAGCGGAAAGTGTGGAGAGGTGGGATCGTCCGAGGCGCCACCCGGAGCCAAAGAGAAAGGGACGCCAAAGCAAAGAGCGCGCCGGAGAGGGCGAGAGAGGCGAGGCGAGGAGAAGCGAGGCGCCCCCGTCGCTTCGGGACCTGGGGAGGGGGGGCGCTGGCGGAGCAGGCAGCCTTCCCAAACTCCCTTCGTCCCTTTCTCAGAAGCAGAGGGGAAAGAGAGCGGAGGAGACGCCGGGGCGGCCGATCGGAGGAGGAGGGAGAGAACAAGAGCCCCGCTTGGAGGAGCTTCCAAAGCCCGCCCCAGCCCCGGACATCCAGAGCCCTCTCCCCGGAGGTGGAGGTTGGTTGGCCGATGGGGACGTGACGAGGCGAGAAGGGGCTCGGCCGTCGCTTCCAGCGTCCCAGGCACTGGGCACCAGAGCGCCATGGACTTGGGCAGGACGCCAGCCGAGGGGCTGCTGCAACCGGAGTTGAAGGGGCGCCTGTAGCCCTTCTTGGGTTCTTCACGCAGAGAGGAGGGTTGCTATGCTGCTGCCCCCTGAGGCTGAGTGGCTTGGGTTTCTCCCCTTTGGGGAGGCTCCTGCCAAATGTTGCCAGCAACTGTGGCTGAGGAAGGGGCTTTGAGACAGCTGATCTGACCTGCCACTGTCTCCTGATCCCTCACTCCATTCCTGCCCTTATCAGACATTGTCCCAGTTTGGGCTCCAAGTGGGGCAGGTGGTCGTCGGGGGCTCCCCAGCCATGGGGGCATCCCGGAGGCAGTGCAAGCCGACTCTGGGGGTCCTCCTGCACCTCGTCTGCTCCTGCTTTGGCATCAGCTCCATTGACATCGACCGCCCTGGTGACGGGAGGTGCCAACCCATCGAAATCCCCATGTGCAAGGACATTGGCTACAACATGACCCGGATGCCCAACCTGATGGGGCATGAGGACCAGCGCGAAGCGGCCATCCAGCTCCATGAGTTTGCCCCGCTGGTGGAGTACGGCTGCCACGGGCACCTCAAGTTCTTCCTGTGCTCCCTCTATGCCCCCATGTGCACCGAGCAGGTCTCCACTCCCATCCCGGCCTGCCGGGTGATGTGCGAACAGGCCCGGCTGAAGTGCTCGCCCATCATGGAGCAGTTCACCTTCAAGTGGCCTGACTCCTTGGACTGCAGCAAGCTGCCCAACAAGAACGACCCCAACTACCTGTGCATGGAAGCGCCCAACAATGGCTCCGAAGAGCCCCTGCGGGGTTCCAGCATGCTGCCCCCATGTTCCGGCCCCAGCGGCCTCAGAGCCCCAACCATGACCTGCAGCAACACAAGGACAGCCTTGGACGGGCCACCTGTGAAAACCCAGGCAAGTTCCACCACGTGGAGAAGAGCGCCTCTTGCGCCCCACTTTGCACTCCCGGGGTCGACGTCTACTGGAGCCGGGAAGACAAGCAGTTTGCTGTGGTCTGGATCACCATCTGGTCCGTCCTCTGCTTCTTCTCCAGTGCCTTCACCGTCCTCACCTTCCTGATCGACCCCCAGCGCTTCAAGTACCCCGAGAGGCCCATCATCTTCTTGTCCATGTGCTATTGCGTCTACTCGGTGGGATACATTATCCGCCTCTTCTCTGGGGCTGAGAGCATCGCTTGTGACCGAGACAGCGGCCAACTCTACATCATCCAAGAAGGCTTGGAGAGCACTGGGTGTACTCTGGTCTTCCTTGTCCTCTATTATTTTGGAATGGCCAGCTCTTTATGGTGGGTGATCTTGACTTTAACTTGGTTCCTTGCTGCTGGGAAGAAATGGGGCCACGAGGCCATTGAAGCCAACAGCAGCTACTTCCACTTGGCTGCATGGGCCATTCCAGCAGTGAAGACCATCATGATCCTAGTGATGCGGAGAGTGGCAGGGGATGAGCTCACAGGTTTATGCTATGTGGGGAGCATGGATGTGAATGCTTTGACTGGGTTTGTGCTGGTCCCCTTGGCTTGCTATCTCATCACTGGGACCTCCTTCATCCTTTCCGGCTTTGTGGCCCTCTTTCACATCCGGCGAGTGATGAAAACAGGCGGGGAAAACACCGACAAACTGGAGAAGCTCATGGTCCGGATTGGGGTCTTTTCCGTCTTGTACACTGTGCCTGCCACTTGCGTGATAGCTTGCTACTTTTATGAGCGGCTGAATATGGATTACTGGAAGATCTTGGCCATGCAGCAGAAGTGTAAGGTGAACAGTAACCAAACCAAACATTTGGACTGCACGATGAGTGAGTCCATCCCAACAGTGGAGATTTTCATGGTCAAAGTCTTCATGCTGTTGGTTGTGGGGATTACCAGTGGCATGTGGATATGGACCTCTAAAACCCTCCAGTCCTGGCAAAGCGTTTGTAGCCAGAGGCTTAAGAAGAGGACTCGGAGGAAACCGGCCAGCGTGATTGCAAGTAGCGGACTTTACAAAAAGCCTCAGCACCTGCCAAAAGTCCACCATGCAAAATATGAGTCAGCTTTGCAGCCCCCTACCTGTGTGTGAACAAAATGTATTAAAAGTACATTAATAATAATTAATAATTATATTTGGGTGTTTTAAAAAAAACTACAAGTGTCTAACTCAATTAGGAGACTCACAAGTGCTCACAATAGCACTCAGAACTAAGGAAAAGCATGATAGCTAATGAAATTGTGTTCTTTTAAAAAATGTTCTTTTATCAGGTAGGTGAAAGCAGCAAATCTAGGAAGGGAAGAACCGAACTGTTTAAATTCAGAGTTTGGAGAGAAAACAGAGCATACTTTGGGGAAAAGTTTTCTAGTGCATGGAATACTGACAGTAACTGCTCTTTCCCTCCCTCTCTTTCAGCTTTGGCTACTAATTTGTTTTAAACAATTTGATTTTCCCTCTCTCCCCAGCCCTCCTGGGTTAAGAGGAGTATGTAATTATTTGTATAGATACTAAAGATTCGTTTGCCTTTAGATTTCTAACCAGGTTGAGGTAGAATTTATAGAGTGATGATTTTTTTAAAAAAAGAATAGAACTTGAAAGAGAATTGTGTCCTTTTAGGAAACTAGCCCTTTGAGAATGAGAGAACCTTGAGTTCAGTCAGTGCATCACCTTTGAAAACAACTTCTGTTCTAACTTAAAGACATCTCTTTTTTTATATACCAAACGCTTCTCATTTTACCTAGTATCTCTGAAAATAGGCTCAGTCCAAAAGGCTCCATCATTTTTAAAAAGTCTACCAACTTGGGATGAAAAGAAAATTATGTGCAATATGCCCCCTCATACACACACACACACACACACACCATCCTTGCAAGGACATAAAACAAGAAACAAGTATTTTGCTATACATAAAGGCAACAAAAGGGATCGCCTGACAAAAGGACTAAGGGGTCTAGTCCTTGGAAACCCTTTGATGTTACATTTTGTAGCTTTTTAATGGAAATCAGACAAGTTTGGACTGATTTGCAGAAAAAAAGAAAAAAAGCGGGAGGGGGAGGGGGAGGGGGAGGGGAAATCAGCTGAAAAGGATCCAAAGAGGCTTATTGACTCTTTCTATTCTTAAACAAATTCTGGGGATGAATAGATCAAGAAGCACTCAATTTTATTTTTACTTTCTGCGAAAGGAAACTGTCTCAACCTATGCTCTTCGTGGCTGCAAAGGACAGGCACAAGTCTGTGTGCATGGGAGAGAGAATGTATGAGTGAGTGTGTGTATATGTATATTTGAAAATTATATATATTTGTAATATACAATTATTTTTCACATCCTGCTATTTTATTAAATAATAATGATTAATAGTAATAAAATGGCCTTTAGTTTGATAATGTAAGAGTGTCCTTCGTATTCCATAATGACAGGATTGGGGGCTAATAAAATTCTTCGTTTGCAAATGTTGCTTGATGGGAAGAGATACTTAGATGGGATCCTATAAATGTATCTATTCTTGTTGTTGTTATTAGTTCTTTTCTGGAACTCATTGGGATGTCCTCCTGCCTTACCTTCTCCCCAGCATCCCATGGTAAGATCTGTAGAAAACAAGATTGTTTCCAGATGATTTCTGAGATCCTGGCCAAAGACAAGTCAAGCTAGTGGCAGAACCACTATATGTATTTACAACCGCACACCTAAAAACATGGCTCTCAAATTGTTCTAAAACATGGCATTTTGGGTTCACCTGGGAGTGACAGCAAGCCATTTCTCCCAAAATTCTTTGCAATACAGATTTCCTTAGCATGTTTTTGGGTGTTTCTGAGCAGAATTTTTGGTGAATCCAAAAAAGCCTCCAGATGACTTAAACCAATAGTTCTCACACTTCAGCCCTCCAGGTTATTTTAGACAAGTCCCAGAACCCCAGCCAGCATGATCGATAGTGAGTTGAAAACATCTGGAGGAAAAAATACTAAATTAAAGACTCTTAAAGGGAGCTCTCACACTACAGTGTATCTTTTGGTGTCTTGTCTGAGAGTGGTTGCTCACCCTTACAGTGGACATATGTTTTGATGTACACAGGAGAACAACACTGGCCCACACAGCCAATAGTGGGGGACTATGGCAGCGGCAGTTCAAAAACATCTGGAGTGCCACAGCTGCCCACCCCTGTGCTGTTTGAAGGACTGTCAGATTCATTTCTGAGTATCTACTTTGCATTCAAAAGGCACAAGACATTGCACCAAATCTGGGAAATGTTCCTTGTTTTGAAAAGTCAAGAGAATTCCCCAGGCCACTGAGGACGTTGGCTGGGGAATTCTGTGAGTTGCAGTTTGAGAGGAAAAAACAAAGTTGCATTTCCCAGCTCTGGTCTGAGCCCTGAAATCTGAGAAACCTCAAGGACCAGAGCTGATACTTCTCACACGCCAGGCCCATGCTCTGCCATTCTACCTTGCCTCATGCATGGCTGGCTTCTTATTTGAGCTACTTGGGGGCACTTTGGGATGGGAACAGGGTGTTTTTGTTTTTCTGACATGCTTGTCTTATTAATAACCTAGCCAGTCCCATACTCTGAAGGCCTCTATAACACAGAAAGGTTATCTCCTGTGGTTCTGTTCTAACAGATCACAAAGCAGCTTTGACCTCCTTGGAGCCCTCTAGATGTTTTGAGCTGCCTTTTCCAGTACTGCCCAGCCAGGGGACAAAAAACATTTGGAGGACACAAAGTCAGGAGAAGTTCCCCCAAAGCCCAGCAGGGTAGTTACAAGATAGAAAGCAACAAACCTATCCCACCCCACCGATCTCCCATATCCAAGCTTTCCAGTTCATCTACCCATGGGCCGGACTGGATACAAGTGAGCTAGTACACAGGTCTCTGGTGACGTAGTGCGGTATCATGTTTACAAAGCACGGGGAGATTACCAGGCTGATCCGGGTTTAACGCTCTTCAAATCTGCAGAGGGTTAAGTTGAACTTGTCAGAGATGAATTAGTGAATGAATGAGTCCTTTCAGGGCTGCTTTTCTATAACAGAGCACTTCTCTCTCTTTGTAATATTGATGAAAGAAACAGTGGCAAGGCCGTAGGAGTTGGTGAACTGTTTGCCACGGGAGCTCCACCGGCAGCCAGGATTCTGCCTTTCCAGTCCAGCCTGGCTCTTGTCTTCTCATTCATGCAGAAGAAGGGGTGCCAAGATCTAGAGAAAAGAGAGAGAGATGTACCACTTCAGATTGCGGGAAGATGTCACCTTTGGGGGGAACTCTCCTCATCTCTCAAACAAAGGTAAAAATCATCCCTGCAAGATAACAATCACATCAAGGACACAACACACTTCCTGTTGTTATTTGTTTGCTACATGCAAGGAACTTCTTAAGCATTCAGAGACATGATTCCACAGGCAACCTCCCTGAGAGCAGGCACATTGCCTGGCCGCTGCAGTGAAATTGACAGAATGGGCCAATCATGCTCACTGTAGAAACGTGGCAGATTTGCCTACTTGTGCCAAGAACAGCTTATTGTAAGGAAGTCAGGCCACAACAGTGGCATGTTGAAGGCAAAGAAGGCTCTTCTGCTGTATCCCAGTGTGGCCTTGATGCCGTAGGATTACGCCACGCCACTTGTATAAGGATAGCCCAATCAAAGAGAAACAAACACACCATGCTCCCCTTAGATCATACAAATGTACACTAAGCACCCTCCTCTGCTAATTGGACTCCTTCGGACTGGCCAGAGTGTTTCAATCAAGGCGAGCAAATTGTGGTGCTACATACTTTTTTTTTGTTGGACTGCAACTCCCATCAGCCCAAGCCAGCCAAACCAGTGTTGAGGGACCATGGGAGCTGCAGTCCAGTAAGGTCTAGAGGGTGACAAGCTACCTGCAGCTGATCTAAATGACTGGAAGCATCTCTTCTGGCAAATTCTCATACACATGACAAACGCACGTGCGCATAAAATTGATTGGTACTAGATCCAAGATGGAAAAGAAAAAGTTTTTTTTCCCATCAACAAAGTCACTGTTTTCAAAAATTGAGAAAGGGATTAGACAAAGAAATGCAGAGGGACAGGTATAGCAAAAGGCTATTGGCTGCTGACAGCTAAATGGAAATTCCAGGTTTCTCATTCTCTCTCTTAGAACTAAAGTTCAAGGTGCTATAAAGGAGAATTCACAACAGATCCTGGAGAAAGGCCCAAGACATTTTGCTGCCTGAGGCAAAGACAGTGCCTTTCCACATTCATGTATGAAAACCAGCTAGACTGGCAGTTTAACCTCACCTCAGGGCTGCTCCTGGAACAGTATCCTGTACACCGTGCAACTGCAGGAGGCTAACTGTGGGAGACACAACATGAGGCCCACAGAAATGCCCCAGTTGCTCCCAAGCATCTGCTGCCTGAAGCACCTGCCTCACTTTGCCCAATGGTAGGACAATACCCGCCCCCATGAAAAGGATAGGTTGGAATTTAGGTGCAACCTGAAGACAAGAAGCTGTGGGAAAGGGGATGTTGTGTTTGGGTGGTCCATTGGTCTCAGATTCATCTTGTATTCTGAATGGAACATCCATGGGCAGAAGCAATGTACCTCTAAGCACATGGAAATGGGCATTTTGTTTAAGCATGTCTAGATGATACGGTTTAAAGGTGTGGATCCTGGGACTGGGCCACGAAATAGAAGCCCAAATTGCACGTATGTTTGGTTGTGGGTTGGGAGGAGGAAAGGCTGGATATATTTTCTTAAACATCCACAGACAGGTATCCAAAGCTCTTTGCAAACGGAAGTGAGTTTGCAAAGTACTTTGTGATAAAGCCTTGGGGAAGTGTTTGAAAGTGGGCACATGAAAGATGTGTGTGGTTTGGGTGTGGGAATATAAAATCATAAAATCCATCATTTAAATCTCGTTGCATGACAGAGGTTGGGAAAGTGTTTGTATGTTTTTACACTGCAACACCCAGAATCCCCCAGCGAACATGATACAGTAGGAAAAGGTCTTGATTGATCGAACAGATGGGTTTTGAAGAAAGCCTACGTGCTGTTGGGGGGCGGAGAGGGGAATGCAATTTGTAGAAGTGTATACACATATATACACAATTCAGGCGCTGTGCCGAAGTTTTGTTTGCGCTTTAAGGGAGTTGTTTAACATTGTTATTGTTGCTTTTGACAGATGGACAAGATGATGAAGAGCGACAGATGATAAAATCAGGCGGTGCTTTCAGAAATCGGCCAAGGGTGATTATGTCATCTCGGAGGCCGCCTTTGATCCCACATGACAACACCGCCAGGTCTATAGCGTTTGGGGGAGAAACTCCCAGAGGGGAGATCTGCACCTGTTTTGTACTTTCTGGCTCTTCTGCCTCCCGGCACACACACTCTCTCTCTCTTGTTCTCTCTCTCTCTCAGCATCTCTAGGAGCCATTTGGCTTTCATAACTCATTTAGAAGGTGCTTCAAAAATGCAGTTTATGAAGAACGCATACAGCGGGGACAGCAGGGCGGGCTGGCAGTTTAGATATGCTTCCCTCGGGGTGGTATGTATCACCATTTCTGGCATGGAGAGTTTGCTTCAGTTCATAGCAGGCTGCACCTAAACTGTAAATTTAGGCAGGGCTTTCTTTCTTGATCAGAACCTGAACGAAAGCGTTAGCCTCAGCTCTCATGTCCAAACTGGACAGGGTTCAACATCCATTTAAATTAACTTATTAAACTTATTTAAATTAACTTATCAACACAAGGCTATTGCTGGATAGCCATATAATTCAAGTTGAACTATTCTTGTGTCCCTTCAAGTCTTTCTGACTTATGGTGACTTATGGTCCTAGTCCAGATTTTTCCAATTTCTCCCAGAGGGGTTGAACTATGACTCCCATTCTCATCTGGCTGGGGAGGAGGGGATTTATAATTTGCTCCATCCGGTCAGAGAGGGTGAGAGTTCTAGCCTCCTTCCTCTGGCCAGGGAGGATGAGAGTTGCAGTCTAATCCCCTCCCATTCAGTTGTAGGTCTGACCTCCTCAAACGGTTTCAGGACATTTTGGAAATGTTTCACTTTTGCTGGTCCGTTTTTCTTTTCCGCAAGCGGCCAGTGACTTCTGGGAAGAAGCCTCCCAGCCCCAACACACACACACACCATTTTCCTCTCTGCCTCTCTCTGCCATGTGTTAGCCCTTTGTTCTACAGGTTGCTTTTAAAATGCAAATTTTGCCCTCCTTTTGTAATCCAGAGTATGGAAGGATTGCATTGGCTAGAAACCTTGCACATGCATAAACCCATCAGGATTAGATCCTCAGTGGATCAAAGCATTTCAGCACAAAAAGGCCTGTGTTTACACGACTCTGTGATAGGCTGGAGGGAGAGTTGCCAACTGTTGTCCCTGTTTATCTGGCAGGGCAGCTGAAACAATGGCGCGGCAAGCGGACAAGCAACAATTGGATTCTCATCAATATGGCAGTGACAGTAACCTCTGCTAGCTCTTGGTTTCTTATGCCACTGTTGCATTTATTTATGTTATTAGTTAACGTTTATATCCTGACTTTCCTCCGATGAGCTCAAGACAGCCTGTTTGGCTCTCTTTCTTCTTCTGTTTTATCCTTACAGTCACCCTTTGAGGTACATTAGGCAGAGAGAGAATGAGGGAGGAAAAAAAAATGAGCCACCCAAGGTCACTGAGCGTGCAGAAGACCTGCTGGGGTAGACCTTGGCAACGATAGTTGACACTTTATCTGGACTTCTTTTGGTTGTTTGCTTAACTGAACAAGGTAACCACTGACAGCATTATCATGTTACCATTGGGATCTTGAAAACACTGAGTTCTACTGAACTCGACGGGGCTTAGGCCTGAATAAAAGCACACCTAGTACCATCCTGCCCAGCTGCAATGCAAGGCGCTTTTTCTTAGGCGTACAGCCAGTTGAATCCAGTGCAACTGGTTTCTAAGGGAGCACGCAGGATCAGGCTGTATGACTGTATTCCTTACTAACCTGTAAGGTCCATGGAAACCGCTGATTGGTTTTCATTTATTTAGCTTCTATCCCTCTTTTCTCCCATATGGGACCCATCTGCTTATTTCAAAGCAATAAGCCGAGAATCTGACTGCTCAGCGGCCATCTCTTTTAGAACACAGCCACCTTTCCTACCAGCCACCTTTGGAATTTTTATGGAGCAGCACTAAGGCCCTTTATCTTAGACCAAATAAAGAAGTTCTATTGGTTTATCTTATAGCAGGGGTGGGAAGCACATGGCCGTCCAGATTTTGTGGGTCTGCAGCTACCAGCAGCCCTAGCCAGCATAGGTAAGGATGAGGAACACTGGGAGTACCATCTCATGACATCTGAAAGGCCACCTGATTCCTGCCCTGGACTAGTCAAATGCCAAAGAGTGCATCTGCCCATTTCCGCACTACACGATTATAGTGCTATTATTCCACTTTCAACATCCTGTGGAATTCTGGGGTTTGTAGTTTCCTGAGGCCAAAGAGCTCTCTGGCTGAGAATTCTAAAGGCCCCTCCCTCAACTGCAAACCCCAGGATTCCATAGGATGCTGAAAGTGGAACAATAGCACTATAACATTGTAGGGCGGAATTGGCCATAGCTGCTCCTGAGCCCCAGCTAATTTACAAATTCTTTCTCTCTTCTCTCGACAGGGGTATTTTGGAAATGGCACTTTCTCTCTCTAGCAGAGCTGCATTTGCCTGCAGTGAAGCTTCCTCAACTAGACATCCACATTCTGGTTTTCACTCTCAGACGCAAGTGAGGTAAACTTGTAATCTGGGAAAAGAAAAAAAAGAAAAGAGACCCAACAAGGGCCAAGTTAATATCATTTGCATGACAAAGAGATCTTTAGATTTGAGAACAAGGCGATGCCTTTTGAAAGGCACAATCCCTTCTGTTGTCAATGGGAGAGAAAAGAGGCCATGGAACTAGAAGATCAGGGCTCCGTCCTCAAAGGGGGGGGGGAATACAAACAGACAGTGGGGAGGGATGTGGGGGGAAGAAGCAGAGGCAATGATAGAGCTGGGTCTCTGGTGAGTCTGTTCTAGTATTTACCAATCTCTGGACAGCAGAGACCTGCTTTTCTTCCCTGCTCCCTGAATTAAAATGGAAAGCAACACTTCATTGTTATTGCAAATACAGGGCTGGCCCTACCATTAGACAGAGGCCCTTTTTGAATGGCATTTTCCATGCAAAAGGGCACCTGGAGCGTCGCGCGATTGTGAGGAGCGATCTGCACGACACACTCACAATCGCGCGACGCTCCAGGGGCCGGCAGGCACCGATCACGCACCTTTTCATTTTTGGCTAGAAGCCAAAAATGGTGCACGATCGCACATTGTTTCCGAGCCCCGTGCGCACTTACCTGGCATGCGGAGCCTCCAGAGCCACGTCGGTCGCACTTCCTGCCCCAGCGCAGCCTGGGATGGTCCCAGGCTGCACTGAGGAAGGAAGAGGTGGGGCTCTCACGTGAGCAGGCAGCTCGTGCGGAGCCAAAGGACCCCAGATGTGAGAGCCTCTTGCCGGAGCCTGCTTGCGCAATCCCCGCACCCCAGTGCCGGAAGAAGGTAAGGTGCAGAAAGGGCTAGAGTGTGGCAGCTGCTTCAGATGGCTATTCCTGGGACTAAGGGCTGGGAAATTAGTGGTGGAGATTGGACTTAAATCTGACTGAGCATAGTAGCCACTGAATCTGCCAGGTCAGGGTAAAAAGGGATGGGACTTGACATGCCAGGGGGTACAGCCAAGTAGAATTTGATGAACCATGAGTACAGCCTGACCGAATTATTCCCTTAGTGGGTGGAGCCAGATAGAACCTGGTAAGCCATGGGCAAAATTGTGTGATAGCTTTTAAATCAGAGACATTTTCTTATTTGGGGCATTAGTTGATCCTTTACTTAACAGCTGGCTACCTGTGGACGTGCCTCGGTGTCACCAAGCCAGCCAAAGCAGCGGAGGGAGGAACCCTGAGGCTCTAGGACAGCGTGTTATGATCAAAACTTTGCTCTGTGCCAATCTTCATTCTGTGATCGCACAGGCCCAAAATAATTACAGGACAGCCTGGCAAAATCTGATGAGCCATGGGCAGAACCTGATACCATCTGCTGAGTCAAAAACCTAGCAGAGTCATGGGTGGAGCTCTGTGGAATGATGAATCTCTGGGTTTAAACTGAAATTCCTGACTCCAGTACTGATTACTTAAGAACACAGTACTCTCTCATGCCAACTCAAATCATTGGTCTTTGTAGCTTACCGTGCTATGTACGGAGCTTGGACAAGTGACCTTTTTGGTCTCACTGCCGGTGGCTTCCATGTCGAGGGAGAAGTAAACACACTCCAGGTTTTAGACTGACAAAGGAGTTGTCGTTTTTTATTTATTTGTTCATTTATTTATTTATATCCCGCCTTCATCCCAATGCTGGGACGCGAGGTGGTGTGCAAAACAAAAACAGATTAAAATTCAGAAGAAACCCTTGGTAAAAAACACACCAAAGTTGTTTTTTAAAAATATAATTCAATCATCTATAGAACTAAACCATTTAAAAGTCCACCGATAGGTAGAAAACAACACTCAACAAACCAGCACGCTGTTAAAAGCCTGTCGACAGGAAGCGGGCAAGGGAACGAGCAGTCGTACATTCGTCACGAGGGAATTTGGAAACCTTGGAGCAGCAGCCATGGAAAAGGCCCTTGTCCTCATCCTTCTTAACAATCTTGGAGATTGGGTGGGAGCAAAAGAAGGCTCTCCACCCAAGATCTTAGAACCTGGGCAGACTTATATGGGTGAACGTGGTCCCGCAGACAGCCTGGACCCATGCCATAGAGAGCTTGTAGGTTGTAAGTAGTTTTTAGAATTCTATCCAGAAACAAACCAGCAGCCAGCGCCGCTGTCGCGACAAGAGAATCTCATGCTTGAATACTGTGTCCAGTTCTGGGCACCCCAATTCAAGAAGAACATGGTCAAGCTGGAGCAAGTCCAGAGAAGGGCGACCAAAATGGTGAGAGGCCTGGAAGCCATGCCCTATGAGGATAGACTTACAGAGCTGGGTATGTTTAGTCTGCAGAAGAGAAGGTTAAGAGGGGACATGATAGCCATGTTTAAATATTTGAAGGGATGCCATGTAGAAGAAGGAGAGGGCTTGTTTTCTGCTGCTCCAGATACCAGGACAAGGAGCAATGGATTCAAGCTGCAGGAAGGAGATTCCACCTGAACCTCAAGAAGAACTTCCTGATGGTCAGGGCTGTCCGGCAGTGGAACATGCTGCCTCAAAGGAGTGTAGTGGAGTCTCCTTCCTTGGAGGTTTTTAAGCGGAGGCTGGATGGCCACTTGTCGGGAGTGCTTTGAGTGTGTTCCTGCATAGCAGGGGGTTAGACTGGATGGCCCCTGGGGTCTCTTCCAACTCTACATTTCTATGATTCTATGATTCTATGCTTCCTGTTCTGGTAGTGCTGTGCACTTTCAAGTCATTTCTGACTTATGTTGGCCCTCAAGCAAACCTATCCCAAGGTTTTCTGGGGCTGAGAGTGTGTGATTCACTCAAGGTTGGCCTGATGATTAGCACCAGTAGCAGGAGACCATGAATGTTACCTTCTTTCTGCCTGCTAGCCCAGTGATGAGAGCCAATGCAGTGTAGTGGTTTCAGCTTTGGACTAAGACACTGGAAAACCAGGGTTTGAATCCCCGCTCAGCCATGAAAACCCATTGGGTGACCTTGGGCAAGCTATGCTCTCTCAGCCTCAGAGGAAGGCAAAGGCAAAAAGCCCTCTGAACAAATGTCGCCCTGTGGTAGGTTTGCCTTAGAGTCGCCAGAAGTCGGAAACAACTTGTGGGCCCACAGCAACCCCAGGGGTAATTCTGTCACTGATCTGAAAATGCTTCTAAAGCCATCTGGCTCTCTGTGGTATCTTTTTTTTAATTTTTTTCAAGGCAAAATAAGTTTGCTCATTTGTTCTGGGGTCATGTGACATCAAATGGAAAAACTATTTTAAATATTTTCATTTTTTTTAAAAAACTTTTTGGGAAGCCACCCTGGGTCCCACTCTGGGAGAAAAGGTGACATATAAATACAAGGAAGGAAGGAAGGAAGGAAGGAAGGAAGGAAGGAAGGAAGGAAGGAAGGAAGGAAACAGTTTCGCTATTTTAAGGTATCTTCAAATAAACATACATGCATACATGTATAGGGCTGTTGCTTTTGAAGCAAGTGCTACTCAGTAAGAGAAAGATCTGTGCAAGTGCTCCGATTCCTAAATTTCATGTTGAAGCCAATAATTAAGGAGCAACTACCTTCCTTCTTCCTCTCTCCTCCTCACAGTTTCCTCACATGAGACGCAGGCTGGTGGGTATGACAGGAGTGCATGGCCTTCGCTCCTTTGAAAACAGTACATGCCACGGAGCTGTGTTGATGTCCTCTGTATCTTTTGGAGCAATGCAAAAAACGCACTGGCTTTTTCCAGGTGAATCTGTCAGGCTCCAGCTGTTCTCCAGGAACCCTTTTCCACTTGCAAGAAACTAGGCCACCAACGGTATCCTCCCCATTAAATTCCCACAGTCAGCAAACGGCTTCTTCTTCTCTCTCTCTCTCTCTCTCTCTTTTTTTTGTTAGGAGTTTAATTTCTCAGGCTGGGTCACACACAACTCTCTGAAACTAAGTGGAAAAATGGCAAGATGGGCTCCTTTTCTCTTGCACAAATCAGTCAGAAACCTTTCTTTGTCATTAAACACACTGCTCCCTTGGCCATACAAAATTAAAATCCAAGAAGACCAGAAAGCAGAGGTGTACTACATGTGACCAGCAGGTCACATTGCAACTTACCCTTTTTTGTACTCTCTGGACCCCCCTCTCAGATTCGCCACTGAGTCTGAGCAGGAAAATGTTATTGCACAAAACGATGGATAAATAGTTGTGAGTGACAAATAATGCTGCTCGTTAGTAATAAATTGCTGAAGCATTACTTTAAAAAACACAACAGCTTAGGAAAGTTACTTGTTTTCACTTACAACAGTGGTGATGTCGGCTGGGGGATTCTGGAAGGGGAAGTGAAAAAGAAACTTTTCCAAGCTCTTTTTTAAATGCAAAACACTTCCCCCTACCCAAATTCTCAGGAAGTCTACCAAATGATCTCCCAATCCCATTTTGAAGAAAGGAAACGCTACTGATTACACCCAAAGTTTAATGACATTAGCAGTCTGTTTTTCCCCAAGTAATGCTGTTTGTAAGCTTTGGCTGCTCCGTACATCTCCAGTCCTCTCCCTGTGTGGGCTATAGCTTCTGATCAAGACATAATTTCTTTGGCTGCAGCCCCTTCTTTCCTCTTGGCCCAAAATGCCAAGTCCTCTTGCTACAGATCTGTTTCAAGGCACCCTTTCTAGTGGAAGCTGCTCATGTTCCTTGCCAGCCCTAGCATACGACCTCTGGGCTAGCCTAGGGTCAGCAGTATCAAGTTGATTGTATGTGAATTGATCCGTTGGGGAAAGTATTGTGCATATATTGTCTACTCTGTGGCAGTACCTCTCCGTGGTCACTGACAGAAGGTGGTAAGTCTTTCCATTCCTGGCTCTTTTTAACCGAAGATGATGGGGACCAAATCTGGGCTTTTCTGCAGTGCTGGCAAAGCAAATGTTCTACCTTTGAGTGGTGATCTCTTCGTTTACAGAGTTTGCTTATACCTAGTCTTGCACCAGTGCAGGTTTCCCCATATGGCTCCCCAGAGAATCACAAGCCATTAGCCATGTTGGCTAGGAATTTTTGGGTTTGTCATCTGCCAGCATTTGGGAACCCAGATTAGAGACCCAATGATCTATTTTGATTTACTAGACTTCCCCAGCATCTAAGGCAGGCTCCTTCCCTTGGTCTTCTACTCCCCCCCCCCCGGCTCTTATTCCAGTTCCAAAAAGAACCAAGTTCCAGCCCGCTGGCAGGGAGGATGTAAAGTACAGAAGAAAAAGAAAGACCATTTTCCTTGCTCAAAATATGGAAAGGTTAGAAAACGAGGAGTCACTCATTCCTTCTTATCAATCTTGACCTGTGGCAAACCACACAACAGTTTCCAACTCTAATGTCGCTGGCCCAGCCCAAATGTTTTCTGTATCCCTTCCATGATTTAGTGCCATGTTCAACCAGTTTGGCAGATGTCTATCTTTGCAGATAAATCTACAGAAGGACAAAACTGGGTCAGATGAACAATTTGAATAGAGCTGTTTGTCAGCAGGCTGAGTGCTCCAGATCCTGAGATAGGTGGCAACGATATTGTAACACAGCTTCAAAGGCAAATTATCTAGTTTGTTCTCTCTCTCTCTCAGATCACCCATTTCTGTGATAATCAGGGCTTTATGTGTTCTGCATTTCTCCGCTAGAAAGTCCATATAAAACAAATGCGTCACCCGCACCCCTTTGGCTGATGAACGAGAGCAGACCAGAGCTTGGAAAAGTCACAAACGTTGGATGACAACTCTGAGGGCACAGCTGGAACCCTGAACCAGTTGTCAACAAAATTAAGTCAACAACTGTGGGCCTTTCCACACTACACTGTTATAGTGCTGTTATTCCACTTTCAAGCTCCTGTGGAATCCTGGGGTTTGTAGTTTCCTGAGGCCAAAGAGCTCTCTGGCTGAGAATTCTAAAGGCCCCTCCCTAGACTGCAAACCCCAGGATTCCACAGGATGTTGAAAATGGAATAATAGCACTATAACAGTGTAGTGCAGAAAGGTTCTTCATTGGCCCCTGGTTCTGTTGTTTCCTTTCCTTCTGGGAGCTACGTAAGTGCCCAGCTTGCTCCGGCAGCAGGAAAAGATGGTGACGGAGAGGAGCATGATGGGAAACAAAGGTGGCCACTGCTTCTTTTGAAACTTTGGAAAGGTTGAAAGAGAAAGAGAGAGGTTTTTTCCCCCTTTCCGTTACCTACAGGCGAACAAAGCCATTGTTTTTCTTGCCACAAGTCAACTGGTGTGCAAGAAGGAACCATTTTTAGTCTGGGCGAGATTTCTACTGCAACCAGGAAAGGCAGCTCTGGATCTAGAAATAGGTTGATGCACTGCAAATGTTTGAAGCCATGGCTGTAGAGGGAGGAGTACAGGAAGCCCTTTGATGATATGGCCCTTTGGCTCCTAGCAGGGAGAGGAAACCGCCCTCTTTGAATTGACTGCAAGTTTACCCAACAAAGCTTCCTTCTCCAACCTTGCTCGGTTGTTTCAAGACCCCTTTGGCTGCGGTCCCTGCCGCTGGAATCCAGCAGCTGGATGCCTTGGGAAGTTTAACTAGCGGTATTAAGTAATCCATTAATGAGTCACTCGTCCATTGTTGTCAGGCGTTACAGTGGCTAGCCATGAACAATTTGGTCATAATTCAGGAGCTGGAGACGAAAAGGAAACACGGAGGGTGATGGGGGGTAGGGGAGGTGCGTGAGGGACTAGCTGGTTTTTCCACCAGTGGGAAGAGGTAGAAAGGAACAGATAAAAATAACAAGAGCAGGCAATTGAGACAGAAGCTTGTCACAGCCACATTTATGAGCTAGTCCATAAGTGAGTTTTGGTGAAACCGCAACTCCCACCAGCCCTGGGTATAATGGGCGTAATGGGGAGAGTTGCTTTTTGGGACCTTGTGAGAAACAGCCATGCAAGGCTTCCTTCCACAAGGCCCCCCACCACAGTGTGCAACTGCAGTTGGGAATACTGCCAGGTATAGCTGCCCCCCCTCCAGCTTTATCCGGGGGGGGGGCAAAGCTACTTCTTCTTCTCTCAGTGTTCAAAAACAGCCAAAATGAGTCCACGTCACATCCCTGCAGCCAGGAAATGGCTTGGAAGATGGAACTGTGCCTGGCAGCCCCCTGACTGCTGTTGTACATCGGGGGCAGAAGCCAGACAGATGGGAAAAAAAACCTCCAAATGCTTCTCGTAGGTATGGTGGTAAAGATGCACTCAATCAATGCAATGTAGGATCTTGGACTAATCACCAGGGGCAATGGAGAGGGATAATGGGAGTTACACTCTAACATTATTGAGGGGGGTCATAATTTGCCCACTGGTGCTGAAAGTGGTTTAACTTTCAAGACCCCCTCCCTGTCCCCCATGCATGGGAATTGTCTTGTAAAGATGCAGAGAGCTCTAGCTTCTTAGGGCTTTGGTGGTTAAACTAGTTTCATAGTGTAGACGTGCCCTTAGAAGCAGTGGTCCGATTTTTTTTTAAAGGTACATATGTTTGAAAAACTATGGTGCTGATTGACAGGCAGTGCGGACAGGTAGCCATCTGTCCAATGGAATAAGGGCAGAAGGTAGAGCTGGTACCAGAGGTTGCCAAGGCCAACCCCAATTCAGGAGGCCCACCACTGATCCTTGGAGTCTTCTAGTTCTCCTCTTCCTAAATGTGGCTGCTTTGGGTCCCAACTTGGGAGAAAGGTAGGCTATTTTTCAAACAAGCATACAAATTTCCCTTGCCTTCCACAGCAAACAGGAGCAACAATAGTGTGGGATTAGGTGAGAAACTTTCACTTGCCTTCTGCTGTCTCCTGGACAGTTGGGCTGATTTGGTAAATGAATGCACAGTGGACAAAAGGCAACAGATATTGCTGAGAGCAACTCATTAGTTCTTTTGAAGATGTTGCCTTTCTTCCAAGGAGCATCCACAAAGAAAACAATCCTGTCCCTTGCTCTAAAGTTTCAGAAAGGTGGGTGAGGTGGTACAGGTCTTTCACACTCCTTTTTCATTTTGTTTTGTTTTCTCTGTGAGTGAAGAAAAATAGTGAGGGTTGAACTCTGACTGGGTCTCATGCACACACATCCCAGTGAGGCTCCAGACATCCCTATCCCTATACTTAGAGGTTAAGAAAGTTACTTCTTTGGACAGAATCCCAGAACTTTCAAGCAACATAGCTATTGCCTATGCTGGCTAGGGGATTCTGGATGGTGTAGTCTAAAAAAAGCAACTTTTCCAAGATCTGACTCAACTACAGTTTCTTGGTCTGAGAGCCAAGTCTGGTCGGTCGGTCTGTCTGTCTGTCTGTCTGTCTGTCTGTCTGTCTTTCTTTCTTTCTTTCTTTCTTTCTTTCTTTCTTTCTTTTTTTTTCTTTCTTTCCCTTCTATTTTTTTACCCAGGTTAAAGAGTTATGGAGAGCCAGCATGGTGTAGTGGCTTGAGCCTTGGACTACAAGCCGGAAGACAAGGGCTTGATTCCCCACTGCATGACCTTGGCCATGTCACACACTCTCAGCCTGAGAAAACCCCATGATCTGGTTGCTTTAGGGTCACCCCAAGCTGGAAATGACTTGAAGGCACACAACGACAATGAGTTATGAGTAAGGCTGCCATTTTGGCTATTGCACAGGGCTCCTGTAACAATCCTTAACAGACCATGGAGCAGCATGTGGTGCTGTAAAGATCCATCCAGTGGGATGAAAAGGTTTCCCTTCCATCACCTTCCAAACCCCACATTTTCAGCACACTCAACCCATCCAAATGTAGCTACTTCCCCCCAGTGGAGCAAGGCAGGCAGTGTGGAGCATCCAGCTGTGTTTCTTATCCCTGGTGCCTCCACACACACCCTATCTCCTCCAGTGATGCAATACCCCAATTGGGAGGGGACTCCTGCAGCCAAAAGGTGAGGTGCAGAAGAGGAGGGAGGGCAGATACCCTGCTCCAGCTTGGCGGAACTTTACAGTACCTCGTCCTGTCTCCTAGTCCATTAAGCATTAAACTTACAGCAGCCCTGTCCCCTATCCAACCCGGTAATCCTAGTTATGAGCAGATGGAGGGCCTCTGTCCAGGTGCAGGAACTTCAGTTTAGTATCGCTGGCCAAGTCAAACCTGTTCCATTTCGTTTTTATTTTGTCTTCTGTGTTTGCAAAGGCAACACTCCTGTCACAAGATAGAAGCTTGCACTTGTTCAGTCACTGATAATGCTTCTCCCTTGGGGCATGAGGCCCAGCTGGCGGATTGATGCTGGCTTATTCAACTACAAAGAGAAATCGCACTTCCTTCCTTTAGACTGTTCTCAGACTACCAACAGTGACCTACATATGACAGGTTGCTATTCTTTGCCAAGGCAATCAGGGAAGGGAACTCGGGGGAAGGAATCATAACTTGTTTGTTGGTGGCAGCGGTTGTTGCTTTTTTAACAGCTTACAGGAAGATTTGGGACTATTCCCACTAGACAATCTACACCAAAAGAAAAAAGAGTCAAAGAACTGTATGGAGGGAGCTTCCTGAATAGGGTAGCTTCCAAAACTTGGACCTTTTTTGGAAGTCTAGTGTACCAGTTTTACTAGTAGGGGTGTGTGACTACACTCCAGTCATTATACATTAATTCACCAGTAACACATCAGCAATATGTTCCTGGCATATTACTGTTTAATTTAATTTTTGATGGAAAAAAATATTTAAAAAATTTTGGAACATCCTGAAACCCACTCAGACCCTTAAGGACTGCCCATTTTCTGGCCAAAAATTAGAAAGTCAGCATGGTGGCTTGAGCAATGGACTACCCCTTTAGAAACCAAGGTTCAGTTCCCAGCTCAGCCATGGAAACCCACTGAGTCACCTTGGGTGTATCACACCCTCTCAGCTCCAGAAAACTGCATTATAGGTTTGCCTTGGGGCACCATAAGTCAGAAACTACTTGAAGGTGCACAACAACAACACAACAATGTGGCCCTACGAAGGACCCTTATCAGGGAGACAAGTGCTCAGATGCTGAAGATGGGAAGGGGAAGTGTGAGATGTCAGGTGATGTTTCCATCTCCTCACCCTGACCCCCTTGATTCATTATAGACTTTCCTTCTCTAGATACTGATAGGGATGGCAATGGTGAGTGCTGTAAGACCTAAAACCAGGCAAAAGTTGCTCGCTCAGCACTCCCAGCAGGGACAGGGATGAACTAGCTGCCATCTAATCCTGTTCTTGGTTGCAATTGCTGTTACCGAGCAATGATGCTTCCAGCTGCTGCCGGCTGGCAAGGAGGAGGACAAGTGGAACTTCAGGACAAGTGTGTCCCTTTGATCCTGAAGATAGAGGCCAGTGGAGTAAGTAGAACAGCAACAACAGGTCTGGTTTGGTAGCCTTGCCACTCCCTTTCCCCCACAGCAAGACCCAAGATGACTTACACTGTGAATTGCAACAAAATATAGTTAGAAACCAACCAAGTATAACACTGAAGAATGCAAACAATGAAAGAAGACATCATATTAAAACCTATTAAATCCAAGCACTGATTTAGAACAGTTGTCAGGTTGTGTAGCCCCTGCCATGGGAAATGAGCTAGGTCTGCTGGGTGTATATCAAACAAATGTATGTAACCATTATAGGAGTAGTTACTATGCATTTCTGCTAAGTTTGGCTATAATTGCTGCAAATTATCCAGTGCCAATTGATGGTTGCAACAATACATCTGTACTGGGGGCTTTTGCCTGGATTTGTTAGAAAGTACAGATTGCTAATTGCTTTATTGCTTACTGCTACAATGCATCTGGAGAAAGGGAGAGGGGAGAACAGATATAGGCAAAGCAAAAGTGTAGCCTGAAGAGGCTCAGTGTTTTGAGAACCTGGTATCTGCAAGATAAGGAGCAGGAAATATGTAGTAGGGTTTCCTTCTCTGGAACTCTTCAGAAAGAGTCTGGACAGCTACCTGAAGGAATGCTTTACCTGGAGATCCTGCATTAAGCAGGAGGTTGGACTCGACGGCTTGTGAGGCTCCTTCCAATCCTATGATTCTATGGAGCAGAGAAAAAGTATAGCATCTTCATTAAAGGATGTTCTGTAGCAGCCACGTGACAGCCAAAAGCTTGTCTGAACAAGAAGAACTTTGCTTGATGGTGAAAGGGTAACACAGCGAGAGCAGCCTAGCTTCCACTGGAAGAAGAGCTATTGCATTCCTACTAGTAACATGTCATCCCATCTTTCCTCCACTGTGCTCAAGGCAGCTTGCATGGCTTGCCTCCTCCACACTTTTCCCTTCTCAGCAGCCCTGGAGGTCAGGTAGCAAGACAGTGACTAGCCCAAGGTCACCCAATGAGTTTTCATGACTCAATGGGCAACTTGAACCTCAGTCTCCCAAGCCTCGGTCCAACACAACAAAGACCACTATGCTGCACTGACTCTCCCTTCTTTCACCAATGTCCATGTAGCCCCAAACTTAAGCCTGGGATGGGGGAAATGTGTGGCCCTTTTCCAGATGTTGCTGGCCCCTCAGCCCTGGTTACATAGCCAATGGCAAGCAATAGAGTCAGTCCAACAGTATCTGGTGGGTATTGCTGTTCCCCTGCTCAGCACAGGCTTCCAATCCTGATGCTCTCCCAGTTCAAGGCATGCTCCTTCTTGAACTGGAACCTATGAGTAATAAAGAAGAGGAGCTCTGAGCTTGGGCTGTGTATCTGTCACCTCTGCTCCACAAACAGCATCCTGACCCACAACCAAGATTTAAGCTTCAAGATTCCCTTGGAATCACATATATCTACAGACCTCCCAGTCATCATCACCATAGCACGCATACTTTAATAACAATTATTTAATACTCCCCTCCCTTTAATTTTTTTTTCCACATGTGGGAGATAGGAGCTTGTGCATGGACATGTCTTTGTTACGTCAATAGTAGGTTCAGTGCTGCTTAGACCGAAGTTTCTTTAAGGATCTCAACCTTAGACAGGCTGCTGTCACAGTATTCTTCATCTTTCCTTCCTTCTCTTTTTTTTCTTTCCTTTTTTTTTAAACTTTAGCCTAAGAAAATTTTGTGGGAGGAGTTTCTTTCGGAAAGGTGGGAAAGCCCTTTACCCTCAGGTTGGCTCAGCAAGAACCTCCTGCTGGGACACTTGAAAGCCTGATAGACATGTCTGAATTTATAATACACCCTTGAAGTATTCGTTCATAATCCTATCGGGATTTTCAAAGCTGCAAAGAGAACGTGGGCCTTTTAACCAGCTTGGCAGTGGCTGATGGGGGGGATGAGGGGCTTTATTAGCCGTAATAAACAAATAGCTACGATTGGGACAAAGGGGAGAACGGGGTGTCATTTTTGAAAACAATTACCTTAAAAAATCATTTGGGGAGAGGTTTTCCCAATTTTGCCATGACAGACAGCACTTGTATTTTTCCCCAGTGGATAAAGGAAATGAAGATAATGTTAGGATCTGACTGCGATGACAGCCTAAGCCTTGCACTAGCATGTGGCACCACTGGGCATCTGTTGGGCTATATTGTACTTTAGATGGGGATCCCAGGGCTGGAAGTAAGGTACCAATTGAGCATGTCACCAGCAGTTGTGCTCTGCAGCCTAGCTGGCACCATCTAGTGGTCATGGCCGTAGAGCACATGTTATAGAGTGCATGTGGTCAGGGCCATAGCACTGGTTACCAAAAAAAGAAAAAAGCCTGTTCACTAAATCCTGAGTCCCATTGGTAACAAACAGAGTTGTGTCTGCACAGTTGCATACCACCTTTCTAGCATATCTCAGATTGTCCTTCACAGAATCCCTGTTTGGCACACGCACCAGAAAGCCTGGAACCTGACAAATTCGTCTCTCGGCGGGGAAGAACCGGAGACAACTGCATTTGGCCCCAACTAAAGAAAGCTCTTCAATCCAGACAACTCAATCAAAATTAATTCAGAAAGCAAAGATGCTACACAGCACTTTCCTTCACCACGGCAATGCTGGAGTCCTCAGGTAACATCCTACCCTTTAATTACTTATGGCTTCCAGTCCTCAGGCTGCTGATGAGGAGATATTTCCCGTTGTTTATGTCTAACTTAATAATATACAGCCAACCTCAAAGACATCTCCTTTCCTACATGAAGCATTGTCTCTCCAGAATAAGCAGTTTTACGCAAGACATGCCGGGAATCTACTCGGCAAAACAGTTGTACTGAAATGTTGAATGAGCAGAGCCGGTCCTCCCATTAGGCAGAGTCCTGGGCACATACCGTGGCAGAAACTGTGGACCACTGAGCCTGCCCCATGCCCCATATGGTAGCCTATTGCCCTCAAGCGGAGGCAGGTTGCAATGCCAGACTGGTCACCTTGGACAGCCAGAATGGAAGAGTGCCATTTTATCCCTTTTCTTAGGCCAGACTTGCAGATGAGGGTAGAGAGAGCCAAGAAGACTGAAGCCAGCCCTCCCGCTTGGCTGCTAAGGCTCCTTAGCAGAAAGGGAGAAGGTTTTCTTTAATTTCAGCGACCATCAATAAAACCTGCTGTGTGAGCCTTTTGGTTGCACTTGAAACAAGTTAGTCCCCCGTTCCTCCCCAATCTGATTGTGGATTCCTCCACAATCAGTATGCAGATTATTTCCAATTTTATTAGTCCTTTCCACCACAAGCCAAGGAAGCTGTTTTGGTCCTAAACCAGTGCCTGTCATCAGTAATGGACTGGATGAGGGTGAACAAATCGAAACTTAAGCCAAACAAGATGGAAGGGCTCCTGGTCAGTCAAAAGTCAGATCATGGATTCAGCCTATGCTAAATGGGGTTACACTCCCTTTGAAGATGCTGGTTGGCAGCCCGTGGGTGCACCCAGATTCAACTCTGAGCCTGGAGGCTCAGGTTTCAGTGGTAGCAAGGAGTCTAGAGACATTCTTCGCTGATTGAGTCTCTCCATCCGTAATGGGGTCTTCCTCTTTTCCTACTGCCTTCTACCTTCCCAAGCATTATTGTCTTTTCTAGTGAGTCCTGTCTTCTCATGATATGGCCAAAGTGTGACAGCCTCAGGCTTCTAGGGAGAGTTCAAGGTTCATCTAAGGCCCATTCATGTGAAGGCCCACAATGTCCCTCACGCAGTGTCATAGTGGATGAGCACTGTGGGGAGGAATTGCTCCCGCTTCCCACCCACTCTCCAAAAAATGGCAGAAAACAATTTGATTAAATTCTGCAAGCAATTCTGAGAAACAGGTCTGCTGAGAACTTCAGCGCACACTCCAAGCAAGAACAGGAGAGCATGAGGGCTGTTGAATCCCGAGGCTGTTTTCTGGCCACAAGGAGAGTGACGACGAAGTGTCCAGCTGTGCCTGGCACATCCTGCCATTTCCCTGATTCAGCAAGCACTTTGGTCCTGCTCGCAGACGTTAGCGGGTTGTTGTCTCCTTTGCTTTTCTTGGCAACATCCCTCCAAGAAGAGGACAGCAGGGAGCTGGGCAGAGTGTCACGTAATGGAACCGAGGAAAGCAACTCTCATCCCGTCTCTGTCTCACTGTCTCCGTTCTTCCCATTTTTTAAAAAAGCTGTCCAGTTTTGCCCTTTCCTTCTCAAACACTCAAGCCATCCAAAATCTATCCTCTTGCTCTTTATTTCCAAAACTAGCTCTTACCTGAAAAAAAAAGGAAAAGGAGAAGAATTTATTTCATACTCCACTAATTGGCTCCTTCACCCTCTGGATCTCCCTCTCTCCCTTTTGTTGCCTCTTGCTCACAACCTCATTTTATTTTTCTAAAAAAGACCTACCTAATCCTGCTTTTCACACTCCAGTTCCACCATTCTTTCGTGCTTCCTTTTGACTTCCAGCCCTGCTCGAATCAGCGCACTTGTTCTTTGCTGAAAAGCCAGGCATTCTCCTCACCAAAATTAAATTCTTTGGGGGCATTTTCAAAAGTTCAGTCCCCTTTGAGTCTCCCACACACTGTTGATGTGGGCATTTGATTGTTGCTAAACTGGAAGAGAAAAGGAAAGTCGGGGGGGAGACTTTCCAATGTACATAAGCGTTCTAGTCCGTGTGGGTTTAACCACTGTAAGCCTCATTGTGTGTGAAAAAGATGGCCTTAAGCCACAATACTAAGCATATTTGAAAATCCATCCAGTTCCAATTGAGGGGGCTTATAGTTCAGTATATCTGGTTAATGGGTTAGGCTGATCGTTTCTGTACCCCTGTTAGGTATGTTTACATGTCACTTTAAGCCAGGAATCCTGGCTTATTAAGCCATGAGTGGGTGTTGGCACATACAGCTCATTCATGCCCTTATTTTTCTCAGCCTCTTACATAATTCAGTAAATAGATCAACCAAAGATTGCTCAATATTACATCCACACCAACAATTATAGTTTGTAATAGACGTGAGGAACCCCAGGCCCTGAGTCCAGCTCTGGCCTACTCTGGCCATACCTTCTTCCATCCAATACCACCAGTTGGTGGTGTCCATGAGACATTTCCGCACTACACTGTTATACTGCTATTGTTTCACCTTCAACATCCTGTGGAATTCTGGGGTTTGTAGTTTCCTGAGAATTCTAAAGGCCCCTCTCTAAACTGCAAGCCCCAGGATTTCATAAGATGTTGAAAGTGGAATAAAACCATTATAACAATGTAGTGTGGAAATGGCCTTGGTTTTATATGGGTATTTCCCCACCCTGCATTCTAAAATGTTGAAATCCCTTTTCCAAGGCTCAGTGAGTGGCATGAAAAGATTTCAGCTAAAATAAAATGGTACTTTTGGCCCCACTCATTTACTCTGGCAGCAGATGCTGCTAAAATATTACACACACACACCCTCACAACACACACACCCACATTACAGCTGCAAGCCCTTGCATACATTTTGAAAGTAGCAGCTGATCAAAACAGCCTGGAAGGGATGCAAAAACCAGGTAGAATCATTTTCCTCTGGTCCCTTTATAAAATTTACAACAAAGCTCTGCAGGTGCTAATGTTTCAATGTCCCAAGTACCACCACAGTATTGTTGCTTCCCTTCAATTCATTTCCAACTTGTGGTGACCCTAAGATAGGTTTTTCTTGTCCAGCTTTGTTCAGAGTGGGGTTGCTCTTGCCTTCCCCTGAGGCTGAGAGAGTTACCCCCTGCCCAAATTCATCCAGCCATCCTCTTCTACTATGGCATCGCCTACAGTAAATGGAAATTCTCCCCAATAGGCACTTCTATATTGCTGGATGACAGCCAGCTGATTCCCCTCTCAGCCGTAGAAACCCACTGGGTGACCTTGCGGGTGTCACACACTCTCAGCCCCAGAAAACTCCATGAGGGTCACCATAAGTTGGAAATGACTTGAAGACACACAACAACAATAAGAACAACAACAAATTGCTGGATCTCCATTGTACAGAATTTGGGGATGGTTTCTGTTTTTGTTTCAGAGCTGCAGTATAAGAAAGTAACTTTTCCAAAGTCTGTGTCATGGAGATCCAGCAATACCGATGTGAACAATGGAGATGGGGAGGGCGCGGAATCCCATGGTTAACATCTGAGGATGACTCTCCTTATTCTCTGGAGTTGTCACATCCGCAAATCCAGATGAAAAGAGTTGAAAAGCCGGGAGCCATCAGTCCCCATAGTGGTTATCCTCTTTTTTATTATTATTATTTTTTAAACTTTATTTTAGAACTGTGATTTGGTTCTCTGTTGCAAAAGGCACTCTCCCCATGTGCACCCCCCCTCAGAAAAAAAAATAAAGTCCAATCTTTTTGCACGCAGTTATGAAGCAGAAACTTTTTTGACGAACAGGCTTTGATCCACAAATGCAATTAGCATTAGAATTAGAGATGGAATGGAGATTTGTCTAAAAGCATTAATTCAAATCCCAGGCCTGCTTTCTCTCTTCCAAGCCGCCTCCCCCGCCCCTGTTATCACTGCTGTAATTCTAACACTGCCTGTGGCAGATTCAAAAAAAAAATCAGAAGAAAAGGTTGGTTGGTAATGGATCTCCTACTGGTAAGAAAAGGTGGAGCAAAGGTACCAATGGTCCTCTGATGACATGTATATATCATTGCCTCTCCTCATTTGTTTTCAAGGTCAGAATTATTTATCACCTAAGCTTAACAAGCTACAAGGATGCTATCTGCAGTCACACTGATAGCAGCATATGTGTCAGTATATGGACCACTGCCTTGGCAACCATGTCAGACAGGCTAGGAAATAGGCATCCAGCATCCTTTAGTGTCTTGGCCCTTAATGAAACATCAGTAAATTATAAGCATTCGTCTCTCCTTTTCCATAGCAATGAATGCAGCACATTTCCAAGCTGGGAGACCAAAAGCCAGCTATTAGCTGGTTCAGAGTCTTAGGTCATTTCCACACTACACTGTTATAGAGCTATTATTCCACTTTCAACATCCTATGGAATCCTGGAGTCTGCAGTTTAGGGAAGTCTATTTAGAATTCTTAGCCAGAGAGCTCTTTGGCATCAGGAAAGCTACAAACGCCAGAATTCCACAGGAGGTTGAAAGGGGAATAATAGCACTGTAACAGTGTAGTGTGGAAATGGCCTTAGTAAGGGCATCAGGTCAGAGAGAGGATTGCACTTTCCAGCTGGCCCTTGCCCACCAGCAGTGCCAGCCCAAGATTTTGATGTTGGAAGTGGACCCAAAACGCCTCTCTCCTCACTAGGGTCAGTCTTTCTGTACCATGCAGACACCAATTCCTTGTTCTGGTGCTACATGAAAATGGTCACATCCCCACGCTGCATGGCAAGGTTAACCCTGTTTTCACTTTTACAGAGTTAACCACATTCAAACAAGGGGTAAGAGGAAAAAGTTGGAGATAGAAAACACATGAGAGCCAGCAGCTGGCAAAAGGGTTCATAGATCTATCAAAAATATGCTGTTTTTTTTTTTAAAAAAAAATATTTATGTTGCAGGTTACAGGATAGACCACTTCAGCTTGCAGAAGGCGACCTGGTTTCTAAAGTTCCCCCTAGATTAAAGAACTCAGCGCAAGCAGAAAGCTAGCACCGGAGGGTAAAGCCTTGGCTTAGAACTTATCCAGATTTTGCACCATCTAAGCTTGAAGAAGGGCACTGGTAAACTTGAAACTTCACCCTGTTTGATCTGTTCTGTGTCCTGTCATGATGACTAACTTCTATTGGGTTAAAGTTCAGATTTTATAACAGATCTCTGGGTCCACTTTTTCCTGCCAAACAAATGCCTCTCCTTAAATCAGAGCACAATGAAAACCAGAATTAAAAATAACCAATTGCCTGAAAAATAGATTTACATGCTTGAACTTTTCCTACTTGCTTTGGAAGACACACTCGTGCTTCTTTGACCGAGTTTATCCCTTCTGATTTTTTTCCCTTCTCTCCTAGTGTTATTGGCCCCTCCACCTCACAATCCCAGATTCTTTTTCTTGTCTGAAAGAAAGAAAATAAGTTCAGTGAGAACAAAGGCTGGGTGGCTAAGCAAAAGGCAGCCCATAAGAACCTTATCAAAGCCCCCCACAGGGTGGGAATAATTATTCACACCCTGTTGGGGGCTTTGGAGGGAAAAGGACAGCTCCGCCTTGGCTAGGGAGAGAACTTAAAAGCAAAACTGCAAAGAATTTTGGAAGTAAGAAGACAGGAAGTGAGGAAGTGTAAGTTTCATCCTTTCTTCTAGACGTGCTGCGTTAGCATCTCTTGAGCACAAATGAACTGTGACAGCCAGCATGAAGTGTCAGAAAGCTGAATCACCAACACAGCTACCATAGTTTTCTTCCACCCCTTGTAATACAGCATTTTCTCGGAATATCTCAGCACGGCTATGCTAAGCCTGGGGAAGCCAGAGAAGCTTTGCCAATTTCCACACTACACTGTTATAGTGGTATTATTCCACTTTCAACATCCTGTGGAATCCTGGGGTTTGCAGTGTAAGGAGGGGCCTTTAGCATTCTCAGCCAGAGAGCTCTTGGACCTCAGCAAACTACAAACCCCAGAATTTCACAGGATGTTGAAAGGGGAATAATACCACTATAACAGCGTAGTACAGAAATGGCCAGAGAAACTGTGCCTCTAGCCTATTCACATTTGACCACGTAGCAGAGCGGAGGAGGCAGTTGGGCAATCCATACAGATTTAAAGTCATGCTATCACAGTCTGATGGTGCTTCACCTTTCCACTTTTCAATTTGTAGTTTACACAGAGCAGGGAACAATCCACATTCATCAGTTACTATTTCGGTGATCTACAGGCATCAACAGCACCTTTTTGTTATGGTTTTAAAAAGCTACTGGTTTTTTCTTTCCAACTGCAGCCACTTCTTTTGGGGCTTCAGCTTCTTGTTCCTTTAATTCTTCTCTCATACTGGTGATGTTTTGGTTCACTAGAAGAGACCAGCCTTCACACCAGTTTGTGGGCCACAACTGTTAGTCACATCTTAGGGAGCTGGGTACATTTAGTTGGGTATGTTTAGCCTGGAGAAGAAAAGGTAAAGAGGTGACATGATAGCTATGTTTACATATTTGAAGGGATGTCTTATAGAGGATGGAACAAGCCTGTTTTCTACTGCTCCAGAGACTAGGACATGGAGCAATGGCTTCTAACTTCCAGAAAAGAGATTCCATCTAAACATTAGAAAGAACTTCCTGATGGTAAGAGTAGTTCAAGAGTGGAATATGCCACTGTCTCAATGGAGTATGGTGGAACCTCCTTCTTTGGATGTTTTTAAACAGAAGCTGGATGGCCATCTGTTGGGAGTGCTTTGATGGTGTATTTCTCCATGGCAGAATGGGGTTGGACTGGATGGCCCTTGAGGTCTCTTTCAGCTCTATGATTCTAGGAATTTTGGGCAAATCTGGTCCTCCTGAACTTCTAATGTGACCCTCTGGGTTTTCCCAGCAGCAGCTGGCCATTTCCACTCCTGCATGACACCATTAGTTTGCAGTTTCCCATTATTTTTTTCCTGGGGTTTTCCTCACTCTAAAAGTGAAAATACACCTCCTAAGGTGTTAGTTGCTGGAAGAAAAATCTTTAAAGTGAAATTTGCTAATCTCTGGGCTCCCACCCTTCTGCTCTTGGCTACAACCCATTGTGGGAATTTCCCCTCTGCACCCATTGCTGTGAATGAAGCTCAATTCCGCCATAAGGTCTAGTAACTTGCTGTTTGCAAATCCTGATTCCAGTATCCAAAGCATTCCACACAGGTTTCTTGACAACACTGTGAGAGTTTGCAACCTCATTCTCTTCCCTGCCCATTAACAGAACTTTACTCACTCGATTTCTAGTTTAGTATCAGCTGCATGCCTGAAATTGTGTGTTTGTGTGTGTGTCATTCTTGTGAGGGTAACGACACATCATTGAAAATAGGAGATGCGGGGCAAGGTAACAAGGGAAAACACATCTCCAATATGTAGTGTGTTGTCTTTTAAAGCTGCTACCAATCTGATTTCTTTTTCTTTTCAGATAAACTATTTTCAAAGTGAAAATGGAGCTTTTATATCTCAAAGGGCACAGCAATGGAAAGTTGCTTTGTTCTGACGTTCCCATTAATTTATTTTTCTTGTCTAGCATTGGGTTTTTTTGTGTGTGTGTGTTTTTAAATACCCATCACATCTAGGGCTGAGTTGTTCTTAGAGCCAAATCCAGAAGAATAGGGGCTGGTCCGAACTTTGCCTCTGCGCATGTCCACATCCAAGTCAGTCCTCTTCCTCTGCAAACTTCTTGGTACCCCAGACTTTGCTCATTTGAGGTTTTCTTAGCAGGAGGGATTCAACAGAGCAGATAAGGGCAGTTTCCTTTGAGCGACACTCAGCTTAGGGATGTGCAGCTATTGAAACCTCAGTAACTCAGCTATTGTCAGAGGGTCAAAGCACTGAATATCAATGGAGTAATTCTTTCACCCTGCCAACCCTTTCCTGACTGGAACTCAAAATGTCTCTTGAGAACACCATTCACCTTTTGGTTTCTACCATCTTTACAGCTCCACGCTTCAAAGGCTGGGCTGTTCAAGTTGAAACTACCTTCCTGAAAGAAGCACAGTCATTGTTACACAATTAAGCAATTTTTCTTTTTTAAAGATGCACCCAGATGTACTTTTTCTCTCTGCAGTAAACAAAAGAATTGGTGACGGAGACACAAAATCGTCTGATGGGCTTCCGTGATTTGTACCAAAACAAGTCCTGAGATTTTTTTTTAAGAATATATTTCATTAAACTTTATTAAAATACAAAAAAAACAAAAAACAACCCATGCAAATAGAACAAAAGAAAAAATATTTCACAACAACAGATAGATATAAACAACAAACAGAAAAAGAGGAACAAAGGCGACCACAACAAGAAAGAATACTAACTACTAATAGAAATGAATTAAAAACTGTAAAGACAATAACTAAAAAGGTAATTTCCAACTTTCCTAATGTAGGCTAATAATAATTCTGTATAAAAACAACTTCTCCAGATGCTGGTACTCTTCAAATACTTCCACTGCTGCTTTTCCAACAATGTGAATTCTCAAATCCTACTGTATTCTTACAATATTCTTTTTCTTGCAAAAAGTACCTTAATGATTCCCAGCCTTTCATAAAGGTCACCACTGATTTTTCACTTATCAGTATCATCAATTTGTCCATTTCAACTAAATCTAGTAATTTTATCCACCAGTCTTCATTCACTGTAATCTCTGTAATCTTCCATTTCTGTGCATATAGCAGTCATGATGCTGTGGCCATATTTCGTCACATCTTACCATATTTCTTTTCCAATTGATCTTCTACTAATCCTAGCAAATACGATTCAGGCTTGAACCTTCACGTTCAAAACTTTAGGCATCCCCTAGTGTATGTGGTGACAGTACAGTTGGACATTTGTGTATAAAATGTCAAATATGTGTAAAAAACACATTCAGCACTTGCCCTGTTTTTCCATCTTTTGTGTCTTTCGCTTTCCAGATGGGGAGAACCGAGGTATCGTTTTTACATAATCATTGTAAACTGCAATTTCACACTGTTCCTTCAGCCACTGGCTTGATGCTGTTTCCTTAATGCAATTCAGTGTGAACAACAGCACTTGTATACCTTATTATGCTAGTAAATCTATTTCAACGGCTTGCTTGAGGTTCTGATATACGCTATGTATATAATGATAAGGATACAGAATGTGTTCCAAGATCTTGTGCAGAGGTGCCACTGTCTGAATGCTTGGACAACCAAGTCAAGCATGGGACCCTCTCAATGTGGCTGGACAGCAGCTCCTCCAAGCCCAGCCAGCGCAATGAGTGGGGATTTCACCAACGCTATTTTTCTGAACTCTGCATCTAAAATGGGGGCCTTCCTCTGTCTAGGGTCAACTGCAGTTCCAGGTCTTGCTTATCGACTCCATGGGGCTACCCAGTTGGCTACTATGGGATGGACAAGATGAAAAAGTAGCTTGCCGACCCATTCTTAGATTGGACAACATTACATCTCTGTCTCTTCCTGTCTGTTTGGTGCTTTTCAGCTTCAATAAATGTTCCATGTCAAGCAGCAGATGGTAGAGCCTCTGGGGCCTGAACCAGAAGCTCACGCCCAGCTCCCATGGACTGGGTGTGCTTAAAGACCATACTGGCCCTTTCCACATGGGGGACGGGGAAACGGGGCAGCGCACGCAGGGACAGATCTTACCTGGAAACGGGTTGCTCCGTCCCTGCGGGGAGCGCGCGTTCGCCGCTCCACACGCTGGCGAATTTCGGCGGCGTTCGGCGGTGCCCAAAATGGCGGCCGGCGACTTCCGGCGGTGCTCTGCCAATCAGGGCAGCGCGCCAGCTGGAAGCCCGCCCCCGGGCAGCTCTGCAGGGACGCGCTAGCGCATCCCTGCAGTTTCAAACGGGGCGCTGCAACGGGTTAGCGCGCTCGTGTTTTTTAAAAACCACATCCGGAGGTCGTCCACACCGTGGGGTGCGCTAGGGCGGTTTGAAAAGTGGAGGTTCCACACGGGCTAGGGCAGTTTGAGGTGTGGAACCTCCACTTTTCAAACCGCCCTAGCGCACCCCACGGTGTGGACGACCTCCGGATGAGGTCGCCCTAAGCGGGTTTTTTTTTACCCCGTGTGGAAAGGGCCACTGTCTCCTTCAAGCATGGCATGCAACACCACTGTGTGCTATGAGCCACTCCAATTAGGAAGGGATATGAAGCCTTTGAGACCCAGCTTGGTGTAGTGGTTTGAACAACCCTAGAGACCAGAGTTCGATTCCCTGTTCAGCCACAGAAACCCACTGGGTGACCCTGGGTGCATGACACACTCTCAGCCCCCCCAAAACCCCATGATCGGCTCACCTTAGGGTCACCATAAGTCAGAAGCAACACATACAAACATGATTTCCGTGAACAACACACCGTCAGCCCTCCATAGCAGGGTTCTGTATCCAAGGATGCAGCTACAGTTTGAAAATATAGAAAAAATTGAAAGGGGGAGGGGAGGAAAAAAGAAAGGAAAGAAAGAAAAAAAGCTCCCAAAAGAAAACTTTGATTTTGCCATTTTATATAAGGGATACCATTTTACTACACCATTGTTCCTAACGGGACTCAAGCATCCACAAATTTTGTTATCTACTAGGGGTCCTGGAACCAAGTCCTAGTGAATACCAAGGGCCCACTGTATAAGTTGGTGTCTATTTTTTATTTATTTATTTTTTGTCTGTGTGGCAAAAGAAGGCTCCAGGACCGCTGTCTAGAACATTTCCCCTACCCTGAAAAACACAGAAACCAGCAGATATCTTTGTTTGTACTCTCCTTTAGGGACCCATTCTCCTACATTTTCTTTCCTTCTTGCCTGCCATGCAGTTTCCAAAATTATACGCCAAAGCAGACAATTAAAGTGATATTGTGTTTTAAGGAGCATCCTCATTTATTGCAAATCTATGAGAAAAACATTTGGAGACTCCATTTAATGCATTTAATGGTAATGCAAACATTGATATGAATTAAGGCTCCGGAATGCTTCACACCCCATGAGAAGTGAATGGAAATGATTTATTACTCACAGATTATAATTGCCTAAAATAGGTTATGATGTAGGATGGAAGGGGAGGAGGCGGGAACCATTGAGCCATTTCTCCCAAGTAGGAGCAAAATTCTACAGACAGAGAAATTACACTGAACGCCAGTGCGTTGAGGAAGCAACATGGTTCTTCTCCCTTTGGGAGAAACTCTAAGGACGTCTTTTTAGAACTGTCAAAATTCACAAGCCGTAATAAATTATTCTTTTTCATTACCCACTTATTAAGTAGGCTATTTGGTATAATGGCAGAAAAATTCTGTTTTAATTTCTGTCGTATTACACAACCTCTGATTTCTGATTTGAAACAGACTAGCTATCAAGAGAAGAGATGCATTTTATTTTGTACACTGGGACTAGCCTTTCAGCCAAAAAAAAAAAAAAGTGAAGATAACTTTTTCAAAAAGAGACAAGTAACTCTGCTGTCTGACAGACTGGCGACACATCTAAGCAGTCACTGAACCAGTGACTGAATTAAGATGGATGCACCAAACCATGGTTTGTCATTATAAGAACAAGCAACAGTAAACCATGGGACTGCGTATTCCATTTCCACTTTCCCCTTCCTCTACACACCAGAAGAGGAACTTAGAAGCTTCCACTGCTTGTTTTTCCTTTTCATCAAAAGCAGCAAATTATGTTTTACATGCTAGTTTACCTTTGGACTGCAGCTCCATGCAAGGGTCAAACCATGGAACTCATCTTAACAAATTCACTCTCATCTCCATGGTGTATCAACTTGTGGAGATAAGAGCAATGACTGTAGCTATGGCTTACCAATTCAGACATCACTTCCAATCCTAGTTAGCATGATGTACATTTTGCAAATCCACTTCAGGCAATGATTTCTGGCTCTTATTTGGGAGCCAGTCACATAGCTTGGTTCGAGAATTTAGCCATTACACCAAACCATGGTTAAGTTTCTTTAACCAGGTTTAGCATGATGATGCACCATTTTATACACCACCAATACTGTTTATTTCTGACCTTGGGATTCTTTGGAGTCTGGGTGGACTCTCCAAAGTGCCAAACCCCAAACCAAACAAAGCTAGAAGTGGCAGGAAGTCCATGTCTAGTTTTGAACACATATATTTGAATGTTCAGCAGTGTAGCCCTGGGACCTATTCAAAAAGTGAGTCACTGTGACTGGAGACATCTAGGAGAAGCAATTCACCTTTGCTTTCTAGAAAATGGATGACCTGAGGGGACTAAAGTCTGCAAAAAACAGCAGCAAAGCTCCATACAGCTTTACTTTGCCCAGCCCTGTTCTGGGAAGAAGAGATGTTGCTTTTGTCTAGCTGTTTGGGAAACCCCTATAACACCTTGCTTTGTTTTAAAGGAGAATTACCACTCCTGGAGGCTCCTGAGAACATCATTTCTCCTTTCTTTGGCCAAAAAGATTGGGGGGGTGGGAAGTGCAGTCCATGGAAATCAGGGAGAATGCATATGGCCCACAAGATATATAGTTCCTGTCTCTGCCGTAAAGAAGTCATAATTAGTGAGAAGAAGACAAGACAGGGCCAGCCCTACCATTGCACAGAGTGGAGCAACCACCTCAGGTCACAGGTGCTGGGGGCAGCAACAGCAGCCCTGTGACCCCAAGCTGATTCCCTCTCTCTGAGCACCATATTAAAGGGAGATTCAACTGGCAATCCAATTATCCTGTGTACGTGGAACGGGGAGGTTGCAATCTTGTTCTTTGCCTCAGGCAGCAAAATATCTTGAGCCTGGACTGAGCAGAGAGGAGATCACCCTTTACAAATGGTGCAGCCAAGCACATACAAAAGCAAGTACACTGTAGGCCATGTTCGGATCTTAGCAACATCAGTCTGAAGGCACTCACAATCCCTTTTAAAACCGCTTTTCTCCAGACGTCTCTTAGCAACACAGTCAGAGAGCATCAAACAACCTCCTCCTGCATCCTGTAGGGGGATGGAAACTGACCACACCGATGGGCTGCATGATCTCCTGCGCCCATTGCCTATGTATGGATTCACATCCGCGCTTAATGAGCTAGCTGTGCCCAAATTAATGGGAGGCTTTGAACAATAGGACGGCAGGGTTCATAACAATATGTTGTTATATCAAAATTAGATTCCAGTGACCCATAAAATCATTTATAAGCAACGTTTTAGTTTCAACAAGTGCTTGAGATCCCCCCTTGAAAAAAATATATAAAGAAAATAAATCAGAAACAGAAATAACAAGGCTATTAATCTTTCATTAAGCTAAAGGGATGAAAAGGAATCACTTAAAGTATCGTTCTTTCTTTGCTCCGCAAGCTGGGATACCCCCTGCTAACTTCAAAGGCAGTAAAAGAACTTAGTTAATATTGTTGGCTTGGAACCAGATTGCAGTTTACTTTCGGTTCCCCCTCACCCCCTCACTTTCCGAATGATTTCTTGTCCTCCCTAACAAAGGAAGACCGAAGGGATTGGAGACTTGGGGAGCGCAGAGAAAGGACTCCTTTGAATTGTGACTGGCAAAGGGTCCAAGTTCTGATGTTCCCCAACCGTTTGTGGGTGCATCTGTAGAGGAGTAGAAGCTGACACACCACCGATCCTGTTTGTTCTACAGCTGTAGCTCAAATGTGGGGTTTGTTGAGCATTGTGTTCCGTGCTCGAATACAGGAGAGTGCATAAAACCATGCTATGACCTCAATAAGATATGCAAATGAATTGTATTTACATATAATGAGTTCTTTTGCAGAATTTATTCTGTTTTCCCCAGTCTTAGAGAAAGGCGTGGAGAATAACGCCCATTGTTGATACCCTCTTGAGTCCTACTGACCATTAAGAGCTATACCTGACATCCTTCAGATGTGTGAGACTCCAGCTCCTATCGTCCCTGCATAGCACAGGGCTGGCTGGGAGCGATGAGAGTTGTAGTCTCACACGTCTCAAGGCGCCAGATTGAAGAAAACCACACAAAATGAACATCGGAGTTTTCTTTCACAGATACTTCAACTCAGAGGACCACTACACCACACTGGCTCTCTGGTTTGAGTGTTGGACTACAACCCTGGAGACCAGGATTCGATTCCCTGCTCAGCCATGGAAACCCAAAAACACGGGGGGGGCACAGTTTTGCGCTCCTGGTCTATATGCACACACAAACACTTCCTTGAATTTACTGTGAATTTTCATATGGCTTGTGGATAGGTGAACTGACCTTCTCTTATCAGATATAAGGCCCATACAAATAAGGAGGCTGCTAAACAAGAAATTTTCTTCTGCCTTTCATAGGTTTTGTGTTTAGATCTAATGGATTCCAAATAAACCTGATGTCAATTTGTTTCTTGCTGAGTAGCGGCAAAATAATGAGTTGCTCGAGCATCATCATGCTCTTCTCGTTCACATGAAATGCGGCCTTCAGCTCCTTATTAGTCAATTTTGGCTTAAAGGACTTATCTGCTTTTGAGGTTAAGAAGGAAATTATTCCACCGCTTCACTTCTGATTCAGCGTCTCAGAAATAATGATTTCTGTCCGGGCTTGTAATCACTTCCATCATCATCAAGGGAAGTTCTATTATCCCCATTGAAAGAGAAGCTGGCTCGTGGTTCATCTCATTTAAAATATTATCATTAGGATCTAAACACCTTAATAAATGTCATCTCACTGGCTCAGGTGCACTTCCTTTTTGTCAAGCTTGTTAGACCTCGAGCTGGAGCCCTTAAAAGAGAAGGAAGGGGAAGAAGAAAAGAAGAGAGACAGGAGATTCACAAGAGCGAGAAGAAAGCCTTACCAGGTGGTGTGAAACAAAAGGGAAGCCATGTTCCCGTTTGTTCGCTCCCACCAAATTTGCTTCTACCCAGTTCAAGAGTAACACCTCTGTTCAGGTCAGCAATTCATTAAAACGTAATCAAGTGGTGTCTTTTCAGGAAGTGGTGATGTACCCCCTTGGGGAAGAAAGAACAGTTTGCCTCAGAAGAAGCCTCATTAAGGGGAACCATCAAAAGGCCATTGAAGTCCACGGGAACATTTCCATAGACTTCAATGGGATGGAGGAACGGGGTCCGATCACACACAGCTGCAGACGCCTAGGACGGTTTGAAACCCTAGTCCTGTGAAGTGTGAGTGCTTCGTTTGGAGACTGATGAAATCCCTTTCTGTCCCTCCCAGACCTGATTCTGAAGGCTTGTCTACGACAGGCGTTCACCGAGCCAATGCTGAATGGAAGTCGGATTTTGAAGTTGCAGCATCTGTAACTGAAAATATGGGGGAGAGAAAGCCATATCAAGGTCTCTGAATGCTGTCTGCCTTCACAGTTCTGGTTGCCATGCTACAAAGCAGGGCATACAGTCCTGGCTGAGTTCAGTAAGGGGCAGGACGGAGAAGAGTTTCTAGAAGTGATGGGGAACATAAGACTCTCCATAGATAATGCAACTACTTCTCCCATCGCCCTACATCTTTGCTTGCCTCCCTCCTTTTTCCTTCTGACCGGCGGCTGAAACTTGGGCCATTTCCGCATGACACTGTTATAGTGCTATTATTCCACTTTCAATCTCCTGTGGAATTCTGGGGTTTGTAGTTTCCTGAGACCCAAGAGTTCTCTGGCTGAGAATTCTAAATGCCCCTCCCTAAACTGCAAATCCCAGGATTCCATAGGAGGTTGAAAGTGGAATAATAACACTATAACACTGAAGTGCATGAATACCCAGTTGGAGAAAAGTCAGGATACGAATGTAATTGATAAATAAATAAACATCAACTACAGAAGGCTAAATGAGACAAACATATATATATACATATACATATATCTGTCCAGTTTTCCATTTCAGAACTAAGAAACCTAGGGCCTTCCACGTCTGGAACTGCAACTGCAACTCCCATCAGCTGGGCTGGTTGGGGCTGATGGGAGTTAGAAACCAACAACAGCCATAGGTAGGGCCATAGGGTTCTCTTGCAGCTATTGTTCTACTGTATTAGGGTGATGGATTTTAGTTGTTATCTCGTGCTTTGGAAGCCAAACCAAGAATAAACTTTTCTGTATACGATTGCGGGTGAGACAGAGCCATTCTGGCAATGGCATCAATATTATAGAACTGTGGAGAGAAGTTCTCCCTGCCTCTCCTCTGTTAGCATTGTGGGGGCAAATCAAGACTTTTCCAGAAGACCTTTGTTTTCTTGAGAGTGGGCTTAGTTCATGAGTTCATGCCAGTTTCACAGTGATGCTGTAATTTTTTAAAAAAATGGCTTTTGAAGTTGTGAGCCATTCTGGAAACCTGTAATTGAAAACAGCTAAATGCTCTGACCTTTTTCAAATTTAAAATACATTAAGAGTGGGAGAAGAAGACTGGGGGCAGAACAGAATGGTGTCCAGTAAATAAATGTGTGTCACTGTTTTTGGGTGGCAGTGTACCTCTTGCAAAGGGAATCACACTTTTAAAAGAGAACCTATCAGCTACTTGACACAAACAAACAAAAAATATTTTTTCATTGTGGGTTTTCCCCCCAGTTTGATCAAAAGGTCAGCATTCTTTTAAAATACCACTTTCACCCAGCTTTCGGGTTTTCTCCCCTTTGGCTCCCCATAGGGTGTGGTATTTATTCTGAGATCATAAATATTTTCAAAGTACACGGACTTTTCATGTCCTTTGCCTGCCAGTCACTTTTGCTATTTCGGGCTGGACGTGAATATTCTTATTTTGCTGGAGGAACAACATCAACACAAATCCTCCTCCCCCTTTTCCCTCTTTTAGAAAAATCAGCTTAAAAAAACCCCCAAAAAACAAAATGCAAAAAGCATTGTGAACTGAAAGAGCTTCCATTTATTTAAAAGTTTAACTTTTACTTTCATCAATTTATAATCAGAGTTCTTCTGGTATGTCTGATTCCTGACAAATAAGGATAAAAGTCACGCACCCCCCCCCCCCGCTAATGAGATGATAAAACAGCAGGGTTCAAGTTTTTAATTACTAGAGGCTACGCATTGGAGAGGTAGCAATGGTATTTTCTACTGCATGTCTAAGTTGTAACTTCAGGCTTACGACAGTCCTGCTGTGCTCTTCTGCCTTTGATGCTCACTCATCTTTGTCTCTTGAGATTGTACAAAAAAATTTTTTTATTTTTTTTGAGCCTGGATCTTAGGGTAGAGGGGCTCACAATTACTGCCAGAACCTGCTACAGGTTCTACAGTCATGCCATCATCGCTCAGCAAGAGGTCTTCTGTGTCTTTACCCTGTCGGTCAAACTGGAAAGAAAAATAGGATGTTCAGGGTCACTGTGGTTGAGAAAACAGCAGAAACTAGAACTTGGAAAAGTTCCTCTTTTGTTTGTTGGACTACAACTCTCAAGCCATTTCTGCACTACACTGTTATAGTGCTATTATTCCACTTTCAACCTCCTATGGAATCCTGAGGTTTGCAGGGAGGGGCTTTTAGAATTCACAGCCAGGGAGCTCTTTGGCTTCAGCAAACTACAAACCCCAGAATTCCACAGGAGGTTGAAAGTGGAATAATAGCATTATAACAGTGAAGTGCAGAAATGGCGTCAGACTCCTGCTACTTGAGTGATGCTAACAGTGGTAACCCACAAAAATAACCTTTCCAAGCTCTAGACAAATCCGTTCCCACTTGTCATAACTGAGTAAGCAAACGCTTGAACAGCAATCATAGACATCAGATATGATAGAGGCACCCAGTTCAAAAAACACCAATCATCCACCCAAGTCAGGTAGACTTAGTTGCTCAAAGTGTCATCTCAAACAGAAGAAGCTTTTTATAGTTTTTTCTGTCTATTGTATCTTTCTGAACAGGTGGGGTCAGTCCAGAATGCAAGAATGTTGTCTTGGACTATTTTCTTGCAGTTCCTGGCACCAGCTGCAACATTTTGTTCCCATCCATTAATCTTTTTTTTTAAAAGTTGAGACACCCTGGAACATGTTTCTCTTTTTATTATTTTAGAGTTATAGTGTATCTGTGTATCAGTGCATCATTGAAATGGTACATTTTCACTACAGCACCATAACTCTAAGAATTAAACAAAAAAAAAAGAGGTGAAAATTCGCCATTCAAACCATAGCCAACCTGAACAAACCATTCTTCCTTCCCTGTCAAAAAAAATTAGGAAGAGGTTCAGTGCTGATTCAAGAAATTGCTACAAACAGCCCCCCTCACCCAAAGAATGGCATGACTAGGCATTGGGCTCCTTCGTAAACCCAAGGAGCCATATTGTGAGAACTCACATTTCTTTAGACCAATGTAAGCCCCATAGTGGCTCCAACAGCTATTGTCCTGGCTTGGGGAAGGGAGATGGTTCCAGAAGATGGTAGAAAGGGACCAAGTCCTATAAAGATTAGGCTAGTTTACTAGAGGAGGGTTCCATCCAGTTAAATAAGGTCACAGACACCAGAGCAGAGTAGAATTATAAAGTTGGAAGGGGCTTCATGGGCCATTGAGTCCAACTTCCTGCTCAAGGCAGGATCACCAGCTAAAGTATCGCCGGCAGGTACCTCTCTAGCCTCTTTTCGAAGACATCCAGAGGAAGAGACGCCAGCTCCTCTCTAGACAATTTGTTCCATTGTCAAATAAGTCTTACTATCAAGTTCCTTCTAATGTTCAATTGAAATCTACGCTCCTGTATTCTTCCTTGGCGATTCTTCCTTCCTTCCATCCTTTATACATGTTCTTTCTCCTCTTCGCTTCCTTCTTGAGTTTACTATGCAACCAAGTTGGCTTTTTCAGATGTTTCCCATTGTTCTTCTTCCATGGAATGGTTCGTGATTGTGCTTTTCGCAACTCCATCTTCATGAAATCCCACTAAGCAGTGAGGTACATAACTTCCAGGACCCTGGACAGCAAACTACAGGAGATACTGATGGGAGTAATTTTTTCATGGAGAAGCTATTGTCCCAGCAAGAAAATGAGGATAACGGAGGCCTGAAGAAGGCTGACTGGCCCAGAGTTTTCCCAGACTGCATACCTGTTAGATGCTAAAATGTCTGACTATTTCCATAGATTTGTGTTCTTGCAGATCTTGGGACAGGAAAAACAAGAGGGAGTCTTCTTCAAAGTCTGAGGACAAAAAGAAAGCTACAAGGTAAAAGTATGAAGAACAGCTATGTTGGATCAGATTAAAGCCTATCTCGTCCAGCATTCTGTTCACACATTGGCTGACCAGTGGTGACCACAAGCCAGACATGAACACAACTGTACCAGTTGCTGAAGCTTTCCTTTGGAGTGTGGCAACCAGGGTCTTGTCAGTGTCTTTGTGACAGTCTCCCTTGAGGCGCTGCTGAGCCCTTGAGCTTTGGGGACGTGTCTAGATTGATGGGAGAAGGTACTATCCAGCAACTAACAAGAGCGCCAGGCGGTTTGAGTTCTGGGGCGGACTGAGGCGGAGCAGGGAGTGTGCTGGGTCTTAATCCAAGTGGCCCACAGGACAGGGCTTCCTACCTTGCAGGCTAGGACTTCACAGGGCTCATCTGACTTTCTATGAGACTGCAGCAAAGAGCAGGCATTTTTGCACTACAGACCTAACCTGGTTTTGCAGGTATTTCCCAGGGGATCTTGGGAACTGCAGTTCTGTTCAGGCACGGACAGAAACTACAAAGTGCAGAGGCTATCTTTAGGGAGAAGCCATTACAGTGAAAAGTGATATAAAGCTAAAATAAGTATATAATGTAAATAGGTCTAAAGTAAAAGATAGCTCTCCAGATATCGATGGTCTGTGCCTTGCCAGCATTCCTTACTTGTGCTTAAGCTGCATAGGACTGCTGGGACTTCCAGTCCAACAACATCTGGAGGGCCACATGATGCTCATCCCTGGTTTACACGCTTGGCTTTAAAGTTTATAAAGTTTAAATAACACATCCACAACATCCCCTCACACGCACACACTGAATGTGTAATGCCTGGGGATGAGGCAGGACCAGGAACGTGTCAGAGAGGAAAAACAACTTGAGAATAATTCAGGTAATATTAATCCGTGAATAAACCAGGAGTGCCCTCGATGCACTACTTAATGGGCCATGAAAAGAAATGGAGCACAAAATCTAAACATAATCAGAGCAGCAGGAAACACTCTGTCTCTAATAATCTATTCACTGAAGTATTTTAACCTGTTTGTTTGCAAACTGTGCAGGCAGACAGGAAAAAAAAACAACAATACTTCCAACTTGCTGATTTCTTCATTAACAGTGTACAGTCCTGTGGCTTCAGCTGCCAGTCTGTCTTCCGTAGCTTTTTCAGCTCAAAGTTGGCAGTTGGCAAGATCTAGCCATCGCCTTTCAACAGGCAAGATTTAGCCCAAGGTTCCTCCCTTGCTGATCTCTCGGCCAGGGCAACAACCAAGGAATGAACTAAAAGTAGGAGCAGGTGGCGGGGTCTCTCTGTCTGTTGTGAACAGTCCTGTAGTACTAGAACTCCCTAGCTATAGCTACTACGGCTGGTGCTGGTCAGGGACATCAGCAGAAGCCTGGCTCCAAAAAGTACTGACCCTGCAAAGCTGATAAAATAACAGTAGAACTGAGCCTTTTAAACAATGGCACCAGCACTGTGGGCCTCCCTCTGTATCACGACAAGGCTTTCTGTTGATTTTCAGGAGGCTAACAAAGAGACCTCCTTCTTTTAGCAGTAGCAAGGACCTCACGCCTTGGGACTGAAGCGAGACCTCCAGGGGTCTCAAACCTTTCCTGTGAGATCTCAGTTTTGTCCAGGTTCTTCTAGTTATTGCTTTGTCTAAAAGTGCATGAAAGAAAGATAAGACAGGCAGAAGGAAACACAGAGGTTTTCAGAAGTTCAGCAGGGGAAAAAAATGGATGGGATCCTAAAACAGCCAGATGAGGGTACAGCATGCTTAGGGACATGAAAATGTATTGGCAAAAGAAAAGGATTAGAAAAAAATTAGGGAGGGGAGGGTGAATGGCATGGACCACTGCAGAAGTGCAAGTGTGGTGTAGTAGTTTGAGCAATGGACAGTGACCCTGGAGTTTGATTCTGTGCTGTGGAAACCCATTGGGTGAGTCCTGGGGTGTGTCACACACTCTCAGCCGCAGAAAAACCCATGATAGGTTTGGAAACGACTTGAAGGCACACAGCATGAATAACATTGTAGAAGTGGCTGCGGCTAGGAGAAAATCTAACAGAAACACTCATCCGCACTGCAACATTTTGTTGTCGCTTGCACTTGTAACCTCTGTGGGTTTCCCTTTTGTCACCAGGTCCATCTTTAGAGGAAAAGACTGGAGTGTCTCTGAAGGGTATTCCTCTGGTCCTTCTAAAAAGACAAACCTGGTACAATAACTTAGAAAATCCCTAGCCTTTCTAAGGTTGACGGTGCGGTGTGGGGAAAGAAACTGGGTTGAGCTTCAAACTCTTCTCCCACTCCCTCATTTTTCCCTCCCCCACCTTCCAGTCTCATCGCTGGGTCTCGATTGAAAAGCCTGCCTTCTCCACCCTCTCCCTCATTTGCGTTTAAAATGGATGTCTCAAACTGGTTGATTGGTGTTAGTATGGAATACCAGCCGCTTGGAGCTGAGCACTCAGCTTGAAACCTGCGGATTATTCATCAACTACCCCAGCAGGGGGAACAATTCTGCTTTCCTGGTGCTGCCTCAAAAGTGTTCAGGTTTGCTTTTTAAGTCAAACCCCCCCTTCCCTTGCAAAGTTCCCCCCTTGCCCCTTCCCTCCCTCTTTCCTAGAAGCCACCAGAGCGTACATAATACCAGGGTCCTGTAACCCCAGATTTTCACACCCTGGAGCCTGCCCCACCTCCACCACCTTGTTTGCAATAGTGCCCAAATGGGATCATGTTTGTCATTTGCCTGCCTAAGGAAAGCAGTCCTTTAACACCAAAGCTGTCAAGATGGCACTACCCAGGAGGAGCAAATAATAACAATGGGAATACCCACAGGCTTTTTAAAAACACATTTCCTCGGCCTTCAAGAACAGACCAGGGTTTACAATCTGCGCCCTGATCAGAATGATTAAATGCCTCCTTTTTTTTTTTTTTTAAATTAAGGGATCAGCTTTCTCCCTTTTTTTCAACAACGGCTATTTATATATTTGTTTGTTTGTTTGCTTGCCTGAGACATTTCTACGCCGCCTTTTGAAGCAAGGCCTTTCAAAGGCAGCTCAGAGTCAGACGGCTGAAACAACAAAATATATAAACGGAGTTACTTAAAATGGCCCAATGGCCCAAATCCAACTGCTACTCCCAACTGCAGTAGACCCACGGAATCACTGGAATTGACATTGACATGCACCAGTGGGGGAACATGCTGGTTTGTCATTCAGCCACTGATTCAGTGTGGCCTCTCTGACTGGGACATGGAATTAGATTTCGGGTCGTACATTTGAAATAGTGGTAAGAATATGGGGTAAAAAAATCACTGCATAAAAGTTAGACTCACATTCAATTAAAAAAACAGCCTGGAACAATTGGGTTTTAAAAGATCATTTAAACTCATCATGAAGGTAGTCACATGCACATCCCCGGGTGAGGTATTCCATAAGAACAGAGCTACCATAGAGAAGTCCCTGTCTCTTGTGGCTCCTGCCTCAACAGCAGGCATGTAAGCTTGTCCAGTTATTATATTACTAAGGGGGTAATGCCGATGCTGAATACTGCAGTCACAATTAACATGCAGGTTTCCCCCACTTATCCAACAGGTTAGGGGACAGAGTACTGTCAGAAAATGGAACTGGTTGAAAAGCAAAACCCATGTACGGTCAGCCTTCCATATCCACAGATTCTGCATCCACGGATTCTACCAACCACAGCTTGAAAATATATATAAAAAAAGAAATCCCCCAAAGCAAACTTTGATTTTGCCATTTTATACAAGGGAATGCCATTTTACACCACCTTTGTATATAATGGGACTTGAGCATCCATGAATTTTGGTATCCCTGGGGCATCCTGGAACTGAACCTTAGCAGATACTGATGGAGCATGAAGGACTTACAGAGGATCACTTGGGAACGACTGCATACAGGCTGCTTGCAAAATCTCTCAGCCAGCTTAGTACTTTTGCCCCACCCAAGTACACTTTGCAAGCAGCACGCACTTGCTGCACGAACCTGCAAGACAACTTAATCCACTTCCAGTTTTTAGTCCCATTCCTCAACAGATACTTGCTATTCTGTGGCCCAGAATTTAGAGAAGATGCTTTTTCAGCTTACAGTTTCCAGACTTCCCCCACTAACATGCAGACTGCAGCCCGGAAAAGGAACTTTTGCAAGCTTTGTTGGGACTGCACAATCCCATCCCTGCAGAAAGGTAGTGCCGTTGATGAAGACTAGCAGGTGCAGTAGGCTATACTTCAGAGGAAGGAACGGGAAAAACCACCTCTGAGTTTTCCTTTCCTAAGAAAACTCTAGGAAATCAAGTGGTTGCCATAAGTTGACAGCTGACATGAGAGCACATACACACTTATAGGTAGATAAATATACATGGGGAGAGGAGGGGAGGCAGGCAGTCCACACGGTTAACACCATCAGTGCCATCCCCAAATGCCTATTTTTATTAATGTTGTGAACCAAGTCTGTTTTAAAGTGGTCTTTACTGATTGTATCCTGAGATCCTTGGAAATATCAGAATAAATATGTAACTTTAAACTCTGAAGCTGTCCCTATTTACCTGGGGACATCCAGTGTGACGTGGCAGGCCTTTCCTTGGCCAAGATAACTTCTGTGGGCTTCACTCCTTTTCTTCTTCACTATTGTGAATTTCTTACGCATCACCCCAATAACTTCTGAGATTTCACAGGGGCGGCAGGTGGCTCCCATTACAGTGCAGCACTTTCCCAGATTTAATTGGAGACTGAGATGGGCTGCAGATCCCTCCTTTAAAGTGTCGACTTAAACCAGAGCAGATTCACCAGTTTACTGACACGGGACTCAGGAGACATCACACGATTTCACTAAATAGTGAGTTGTCTACCCTACCCTGCCTTGCTTTCACACACTTATTCTTCGTTGACCACAGGGACTAGAAACTCTATAAACTTAAATAGAAGGCAGAGGTGCTTAAAGCATATATTAACCGCATAACAATAAGATTGTGTTGGGGGGCAGATTGTGGAGTATGCATGCAACCCTAGATATATGGCAAGGATCCAAAAGTATCACTAGGCTCATCACTTGTATCCTCCAAAGTACTGGTGCACATTTTGATATTTGCCCCTCTCCCATACCTGTCATTGCCAAAAATGTGTGGGTGAGGCACAGGGGTGGGATGGGGATCTATGTTGTGTCACCTCCTGTTGTTTACAATAACATATTTCCTGTATGTGTCATCTCCAAAGAAAAGGCAAAGGAGAGGAGGGGGGCATATGGAAGCAGAACAAAGACAACAGAACAAAGAGGAAATTGGGGACACTTTTTTCTTTTACAAGTCCATTTGATGTGCAAGTATAAACAGGAAAATGATGCCTCTGGCCACAGAAGCCAGGAATTGCACCATCGGACAGCTGTGAGCTTGTGTGGGTAATACCACAGTGAGGTCAAGTATGACAGTGCTTTGTTCTTCTTTCCCCTCTTAAGGTTACAGCTTTCTGGAAACTTGTTGCCACAACAGCCTCTCTCTGTAAGGAACCCCAAACCAGAACTCTGAACACCTGGGGTGGGGAAATCAGCAGGACAACAAAACTACGACTCAACTGTGGACTCTGTATTGCCCAAAGAGTGCCACCCACCCACAAGAGATATCCATGGCTATCTGGAATCCTGAACAGAAGCACTCCAAGTTGATACTAATTTGCTGTTGTAGATACCATTTGTCATAGTAACACAAATGCACCTGAATGTCCTATCTGATAGTGCAGGGTGCAACGAGTTCCCTTGGTTTTCTAGGGAGTTGGTGGTCATGAAACGAACGAGATGGTGACTAGAACGATGTTGATGGAAAACTTGCTAGCTGTCATACAGAATCATGGGCCTTTAAGTGATTCCAGTAAACAAAAGGAACTAATTATAACTTGTGGGCACCATGCAGTCTATATGTCCCTGGGGCGAGGGTGGTATTGGTCCAAGATACAGCCTGATTCTTCACCAAAATGGCTTTTGGGACCAAAAAAAAGAGTTTTTTTCCTCTAAAATAACCCCGTTGGGGACAGATTAGACTAGTGGTTTGAGCATTGGACTATGACACTGGAGACCAGGGTTCAACTCCCTGCTCAGTCATTGAAATCCACTGGGTGACTTTGGGTGTGTCACATGCTCTCAGCCTCAGAAAACCCCTTGATCGGGTTGCCTTAGGGTCACCAAAAGTCAGAAGCAACTTGAAGGCACACAACGATCGTTTCGTAGAAGCTCTGGCCATGCAAAGTTCCACATGGTCTTCTCAAAAAGTCCATAACAGGATTTCTGAATTCCCTGCTCCATCTGCTGGGAGGGAGTCGCATTGCTTCCTAGACAGAAGAGATGGGAAACCGAGTAGGAAAGGGTTAATGAGCTTCATCGTCAATAAACTAAAAAAAATCTGATTCAACCACATTTGTGTTAGCCATCAAAAGAAATCAAGTTATCCCTCTAACATTTAATTAGCACTTAAGTTTAAGTTAAAAGCTTGCACTAAAACTTTTTACCCAAGTGAAGGTGAAAAATGCCATCCGTGATTTAACCCCCCCCCTTGAGTTTGGAAGAAAAGGAAACAGCTGCATTTGTTTTTGAAAAACCACACCCAAACCTTTTGCTTCCATTTCCTTTCTCCCTCCCTTACAAGCTCATCTCTCTAACTAGCCCCTTTCTTTAGCTTACAGATTCCCACACGGGTTCCAGAGATAAAAGCTTTAAAATTGGGTTCTCGGGACAGATGATAACATTTGCATGGCGTCCAGCGTCGAACACATGGACGGGCACGCGGATGAAAAGAAAAACCCCTTCTTCCAAACTGCTCTCATTACTTGCTGGTTTAAAAAAATCTCTTAACCTTGGAACTGAACAATTGTACTCTAATCCTTGACAAAAATAAACAAAAATTCCCATAACCGCTTCTGTTCATGAAAGAACCAACGGTGAAAGGTAAAAGTTGTTGGCTGTTTAGCATACTTTCTCATTTAATTAATTAATAACTTAACTCTGGAATTAAATTAGTCCTGAAAGGCAACGTATGTCAATCAAATAAGTTAAGAAAGAATGTAATTAATTCAGCCCATTTGGAAAGCTGCTAACTTTGTAATAACTTAATTCATATCAATTAGTTCTTTTCACTGCATGCACATATGTACGCCGCCTAAGAGCAACTTGTTAGCTGACATTTATATTTTTCCTGAATTAAAACAGACGGCATCATTCCTTGTTCCTGCAGTGCCACCTCCACTATTGTTTCTATAGAACCCCCCCCCTTTTCTTCCTCACTGGATTTGAGCGTCTCTGGCCATGGAATGTCGCTCAGTAATTCCCTGAGCCTCCTGAAACCAGGTTGTTTTTTTTTAAAGTCCAGAGTGTGTTTCGGACGACACTCGGCTTCACCATTCCTCTGAGCAAGAAATTCCAAGAGTGCGCGATCACTCCGACCCAAGGATCCCACTACTTCCACCCCGTTGACCAGTTCATCTCTGTTGGTGAGGGTCAAGTCCAAAATAGCCGAGCCTCGTGTTGCTTCCTCCACCTTTTACAAAATGAAATTGTCCGCAAGGCTGGCAACAAATTAGTCGGACCTTACATTCTTCCAAATCATCAGTCCGGCTGGGGGACCTACAATGTGATCACTGCTGTTTCTTTCCCCTTTATTTTTTTTTAACCCAGTGGCTCTCCATGCTCTAAGTCAGGAATTTCCACACAGGTATATACATCCCTGATACATGATCCTACTTCTCATCTGGTTTATTTCTTTGGAATAGGTTATACCCTTCCGTTATTAGGTTCGAAGCATGCGACTTACCCTACCAGGTTGCAGTGATGTGTATTAAATCATACATGCCTTCCTGTGTTGAGTTCAGGTTCATCTTGTTTATTTCCCAGGCTCAGGTCATTAATGTAGAGACAGCTAGGGCCATTTCTGCACTACACTGCTGTAGTGCTCTTATTCCACTTTCAAACTCCTGTGGAATTCTGGGGTTTGTAGTTTCCTGAGGCCCAACAGCTCTCTGGCTGAGAACCCTAAAGGCCCCTCCCTGAACTGCAAACCCCAGGATTCCATAGGAGGTTGAAAGTGGAATAATACCACTATAACAGTGTAGTGTGGAAAGGCCTATGGGGCAGTACTTAGTATTCCAGAGGGCATGGGGCACTAGAACACTGTCTCTCCCCACATGTAACTCAGGCCAAACTGGGGGTACTTAGGGAGGAAAGCAGGTGCTCTCAGATTCCTCCATCTTTGCAAAAGAAAGGGTGCAATAGACGCCCACAATATAAGCATGCTATCTGGAGGGAACAGAAACGTGCTGCTACAAAGCCTTGAGGAAAAAAACACTCTTCCTATGCTCAGAAGCACGATCACCTCAGCACCAGTTTAGCAGAGCTCATAACGGGAGAGAAGGGATTCAAACACACCTTTACCCAAGAAGCAAGGCTTGTGTCTTCGACCCCATTGCATGCAAAATGGTAAAGCCATGAGGATTCACGTACATTAAGAAAGTTGTATTTTAACGAGTGTATTAAAAGCATACATAAAGTTGCCAAAAAGCCCCCCCCCCGGTCAAGTTCTAACGGTTAGGCGTTTCCTTTTGTAATTTCTGGGAGTGGCTTGTGCTGCCTTGCCAGAGAACTAGGCGCGGGACAAGAGCCCCTCGCGCCAAAAGCAAGGCGGGGCTACGGCGCACCTTTAGAAAATGTATTTTGTAATTTCTCAACCGCTACAACGCCCTTCCGTGGGGACCAAGACAAGCTAAGCGCGCACATGAGGAAAAACCTCGACGGACTGAGAGCCTTTCTAAGGTTCAGGCCCCCAAGCGAACAGCCCACAACCCCTCCCACCGCCCTTGGGACAACTCGCAACAGGAGCCGGGGGCAAGCCCTCTAACAGCCGAGGGGAGCGAAGTGCTCACTGTCCCTTGACACCTCCGCGAACGTGGCGACTTCTTCGACCGCCAAGAATCCTAGGGCGGGGGCGCGGGGGCGCCAAAAAAAATAGTCCTTCTCCCTCGTTCTGGGGCCTGAGTCGGGGAGACCCAAAGCGAGGTCACGTGGCCGCGGAGTGATCCGCCCCCCGCCCGCCCGCCAGGCGGTGCCAAAAACGTTCGCGCGCGGTAGAGGCGCGTGGCTGTTGAAAGCCGGCGGGGTGTGGCGCCTCGTGTTCCCGTGGGCCTTGGCGAGTTGTTCCTGGTGGAGGTGGCCGCTTTCTCCTGGAGGGCCGGCGGGGGTTCGGTTTCGGGCGAGGCCGCAGGTGAGGGGTTGGTTATTTATTTATTTTTAATATCAGGCGAGAGGGAGGGGAAAAGGAGAAGAAGGCACCGTTCTGGAGCCCGTTCTCTTGGCTGGAGAAGGTGGCGGGATTGGTTGCCTCAGGGCTCGGCCTTCCCGTCGTACCTGTAGCATTTTTTAGTACTGGGGAGGCTACAAGCATATATACACACACTATAAGTGTAGTACACTATATTGTACTATGTTATATATATTATATAAAAGCATAAGTATATGCTATACTTACACTATATAAAAGTACAGTGTTTTTTAGTACTGGAGAGAATTATACATAAGGATGTGTATATATATATATGTTTATACAAATCATTTACATAGATGTAGCATTTTTTAGTACTGAGGAGGCTGTAAGTATGTACACACTAAGTGTAGTATACTATATTGTACTATATTATACGAAAGCATAAGTATGTACGATACTTATACTATATAACAGTATAGTGTTTTTTAGTACTGGAGAGAATTACACATAAGGATGTGTATATATATGTTTATATAAATAATTTACATACATGTAGTATTTTTTAGTACTGGGGAGACTATAAGTGTGTATATGTACACTGTATATAAGTGTAGTATACTGTATTATACTCTATTATATATACTATTCTGTACTATATAACTATAGTATTTTTTAGTACTGGGGAGAATTATACTTAAGTAGGTGTGTGTGTATATATATGTAGCATTTTTTATTACTGGGAGGTTGTAAGTATATATATGCACTATATATAAATGTATATTATATTATGCTATATTATGTATATTATACTATACTTTATAAAAGTATGAGCATATATTTTTTGGTACTGGGGAGGCTATAAGTATATATGTGTGTGTGTACTATATATAAGTATACTATATATATTATATGTAATATAGGTTACTGTACTTATGCTTTGTATACGTATAGTATTTTTTAGTACTAGGGGAGAATTAGACATACACATACACGTTTATATACTTGTATGTATAAGTATTTGTATATATATATATATGTCTAGTATTTTTTAGTAGTATTGACATCCCCGTACTTGAAGTTAAGTTACAACTACCTGTCTATTAGTTCTCTCTCTGGAGGATTCCGAAACAAGCCAGGAATCAAAAAGTAAACCCTGTTTCGCAGTCTGCTTTGTAAGGGGCACATGAAGCCGTGTGTTTGTGCTCAGACCACTGTTATAAGCCTGAGTTGCTGGTTAGTTCAGCCTTGCCTGTGTTAAGCTAGGTAAGAGAAGATTCACTGCCATGCAACTATAAATTGGTAAGTCAGGGTTCTCTGGAATCCTGGTAGCTGAAACATACAAACATGGCCAATGTTTGTTTAGCTGCTGATCTTCAAGATACTGCAGTCTAGCAGTTGCATTAGAGCTAATGCAAGGTGGTTTTAGTTTCTTGAATGCTGGGTTTTTGTGGATAATTTCTATCTCTGGAATGTGCTAAGTGTCCAAGTACTTAAACATTTTGTCTTCTTATTACAGCTTCTTCCCTTGGTTTTTTTTTTTTTTTTTAAATGTCTGGGAGAGTCAGAGCTAGATCCCGAGGCAGAGCCCGTGGCCGAGGAAATCTTCCACCACCCACTGTTGGAGCAGCTAGTGGAGTAAGTAGTCAAAGGTTTAGCTTATAAAGCTGAAATTGATTATTTGTTCCCCAATCCTTACTTGTGTGGATTTTCAAAATAGAACTCAGGCACCAAAACAACAGCTTGTTCTTTGAACTATCTGGTATCACTTACAGGTATACCTTAGTTGATGAAACATGTGTTCTTGGGCATTACCTCTTTAAGAGAAGATTTGAATCAGAGGCAGAAACAACATAGAAGACAGAAAGTTAGGTTCCTGCACCCTACACACACAATAGAGAAATTCTGTGTATATCAGCAAATTTTTAATCCACAGCTGACATGTGCACCTGTGAAATGAAACAACCAGATGAATGAGTCTTGCATAAAATCTTCTAAAAACTACTTGAAAGCTTCCAAAATTCATCCAGGATCTTGACATTTCTTTGTAGCTGCCCTTCCACCTTTTAACCTTTTGATTTATTGACTTCAGATCATTTTGGTTGATTACTGAGCCAAGGTATAGAAAATAGAATATTTTTTGTAATTTCTCTGTCTTCATTATCATCTTTAAAGTCATGAAAATAATATGTAGTAATTATGTAGCGGCTGTAATCCTGGCTTTGTGTGTTTATCCTTAACTTACATCAGTACTTCTTGCAAGTCAGAAAAACTCTGTGGATTTCTTTCTGCTTTTAAAAAAATCCAGTTTCCCATGTATGAATTTTTGGACTGAAAAAAGAATCATCATTTTTGTAGCTGTTAAAGCCTATTCTGCAGCTTCAACATACACAAATTCTGTGATAGCTACAGGCACCACCTAGTGGCCTGACATAATGCACTGTGCAAATAGCCTGAACAAACCGTAACCTGAACAAACGTTCTCTGGAGATTTCCTGCTTTTCGTTTTTCAGGAATTTGGTTAAGCTTCCCTGTGAGGGACAAGCCACTTGAAATATCTCACTCTTCACAGAGCAGTGAGAGAAGTAAAGAAATTTTCTGCCCTGTTTAGGGATGTAAAGAGTAGAAAGAGATACGTCATCAGTCCCTTGTCCTTGGTTTTCCTTTGCTGTCTAGCGTACTGCCTCCCTCCCCCATGTAACTCAGTTCTGATCAGATTTGCCAGTGTTCTAGCAAATACTGCAGTTGGTAAGAGTGTACGGTGCAATGCATCTCTTGGCTTCGTGGTCCTTTATGCAAGGGCAGATCGTGGGCTGAGAAACCAAATCTTTCTTGATGGGAGGGGTTATCTGTGGACCCAGTTGTTCACTTCTAGTATTCTTGTCCTTCTTCCTGGGCCATGTTTTTCAACAAGAGGGAAAGATGTGCCCCAGTTGCCTTTAGCTTCCTCCCAAGAGCCTCCTTGCAATATATTAAAGGGTGTATGTAGTAGTATTTTTTTCTACTGGGGATCAGAAGGAAGGGGTAATGGTTTTGTGAGGTTTTTCAGCCTCTGTTATATCATAGATCTTCACCCTGGGAGACAACGCATCTCTTGATACGTCTTACCTGGCTCACATACCACTGCTTCTGTTCCTCACAATGAGTAATTTACTACTACTGCATGTCTTTTCTTTCTACCCCTAGGAATAGACAGTAGCCCTTCCGCCAAAACAAAAACCTTTCCGAGGGCACCTCCATACTTTCTGATGTGAGTTCTTGTCCCTGTTCTGCGTAATTGCTGATTAAGGGGAGAGATTGAAATTGATTCTATGCCTCCAGCTTTGAAGCATGGTTCTGGTTCTTGATAGTTTGCTTCAGTGTGTCACATTCCTCCAAGTAGCTTTGGAAATTGTCACCCTCTCTAAAGGCAGCCCTCATTTTTTGCCTTTCCAGGTGAGTCTCCTCTGCTCTTTCTAAAATAGTTTTACTCTCCCTAGTAAGTTGAAGTGCAGATACACTGGGCTTAAGCTGCTGCACCTTCACTTCCAACAGAAATCAGCTTGCGCTTGCCGCAGGTACAACATAGTATGTCCTCTGGTAAGAAAAACAAACATTGCAGAGATATTGCACGTTAGTGCAACAACCCCTTCACCATCCATGTTCTTTGTTGTATATATGTAGTGGCACAGTTGTCTAAACATTCCCTGCCCGTGAAAATGTCTGTTATCCTCTTCCTGTTGGTTCAACTTCAAAAACTGAAGTAGGTGCTATATAGAGGTAGGGGTTGCTAGCTCCACCTGGGTCAATTCAGTGGCTCAGCAAAAGCTCTGTACCCTTGGACTGTGTATTCAAGGAGACAACGTGGCCAAAAAACAAAGAAAAGCACCTATACAGGCCTTCAAACAGTACAGCCAAACAGTGCTGACCCTCAGAGCACAAGTTCATCTTCTCTTCTCAGAGATTGAGTTCCAGAGGCTGATGGATCAGGTATATAGAACTAGCATCTGCTACCTCTGTCTTTAGCCATATGAGTGGCTTAACAGAAGCCCCACCCCCTTAGGCCGGTTGGTTAGGGAAATAAAAAATCCACAAAAGCTTCCAACCTATGCAGTCAAGCAACACTGATCCCTGAAGCACAATGTCCTCTTTCTCTCAGAGACATTGTAGGAGAAATAGGCTGGGTGGACTCTGAAGTTAGCTAGTCCAGTAAGATACTCTGCTGCCTGTGAAAATATTCTTCAGTATTGTCCACGTGTTGGCTTGTTTTACTAACCCATCCAACCACAGTAGCAGTGGTAACTGTTGTCACTTATCTTGTTTGAATCTAGGTTCAGCTGCCTAGTTATGGCACAACTAAGCCTGACCACCCGCAGCCAAAGCCACCAGCAGAAGGACAACTGATTGTGCAGAAACTTCAGAAAGGAGGACCTGTTGAGCCAGGTACATATGGTAAGATGGAACACTCCTATTCTTTGATGCATCTAGTTATCTGAACACTGCAAGCAGTTGTAGTAAAACCACTGTTTCGCTTTTTACTTGATCTGATGTTTCAGGTAAGTTATTGGCAGTACCAGAGGAGAAACGCGTTTTGGCATAGTATCTGCTGTTACATTGTACAATATGTTGGTGCTATCACAGGGGAAGCAGCTTTCCCAGTACTTGTGAAATTGAGGTATGCTTTTTTCCCCCTATTCATGGGTGTACTGTTTTATACCCTTAATGTCAGTCATAGTGTTAAAATCAGACAATCCTTGTGGTGCAAGCACCTGTTTGCTTCCACAGTTGGTATAATGTCATTTCACAAGCTGCGTAGAACAAGTGTTTTTTCTACTGAAAATTCTCAGCGTACTTCACAACCCTCAGCATTGACTTAACTTTGAACTAGTAGTAATGGAACTGGTGTTGCTACTCTTAAGATATCTGACTTTGAGATTACTTCAGCTCTGGACTGTCAAGAGGTGAGGGCTTTCTTGCTTCCCACTCAGCGATGGTAAAATACCCATTTTGTTTCCATTAACAGCACTGCAAGTTATAATTTGTTTGCTCTTCAAATTCCAGAATTGCAGATTTCAGCAGGCTTTCAAGAACTGACATTGGGGAACAGAGGTGGACGTCGCAGAAATTACCATGATCTTGGTATAAATACTCGTCAGTCAATGGAACATGTTAGAGATAGCAAAACGGGTATGTGATTCTTCTGACATAAATGTTGAAAGTATACATATATTTCCAGTAATGTATTAGAACATAGTATTTCTCTTCACAGAATTCATCACCTCCTGAGGCAGTCTGTTCCATCATGGAAGAGCTCTTACTGTCAAAATGTTTTTCCTAATGTTTAGGTGGCACATCCTTTTTTGAAGTTTGAGTCAGTTGAACCATGTTCCAGTCTCTTGAGCAGCTGAAAAGAAGCCTGCTCCATCTTCAACATAGCATCCCTACTAATATTTAGAAATGGCTAACATGTCACCTTTCAGTCTTTTTTTCTCAAAGCTAGGCATTCCCAGTTCCCTAAACCATTCTTCACAGGAACTGATTTCCATATTTTTTGCTAATTTTGCCACCCTCCTTTGAACACATTCCAGCTTGTCAATGTCCTTTTTTGAAATGCAATGCCCAGAACTGGACACAGTACTCCAGGTGAGGTCTGACCAGAGCTGAATACAGTAGTATCTCTACACTTGCAAATTTTAAGTTTTGTGTATTTGATTATTGGCGGATTTTCTTCCCCACTGCCTCTGGTACTGTCCTGTGCCATTTTTAATAGAGACTTAAAAGTCTCACCTCACATTTGCAGTCTCTCTGTAACCCTTGTGAGACTGCAAGAGACAGTAATCATGAGGCAAACTTTAAGTCCCTATTAAAAATGATGTAGAGCAGCAGCAGAGGTGTCTGCTTCTGCCCTGTAAAGGAACCCCGCTGCCTGAAAGGTAGAACCAAACAGCTGGAGTGTTTCCTGCCATGGATTCAAATGTATAATGTATTGTACATTTCAGTCTGTGGTGTGCCAGATCTGCAGATCTCACTTTTTATGTGTGCTAAATGCAGCGCGGGGTGGGGGCGGGGCAGCTAGAAATATCTGAATTTTCCACTTTCATGGTGGTTCTGCACCTCTGACTCCTGTAAGCGTGGAGGGACAACTGTAGCATGGTACTATTAGATCTCTTGAACCAGACTTCTGTTGATGCAGCTCAGAATTGCATTGACCTTTTTGACAACCACATCACATGTTGACTCATGTGGTCTATCAAGATTCCTAGATTCTTTTCACATGTACTGTTGTGAGGCCAGGTGTCACCCATCCTGTATTTGTGCATTTCATTTTTCCTGCCTAAGTGTAATGCCTTACACATGCCCTTGTTGAAATTCACTTTCTAAATTTTTGCTCTCCAATCTGTTATGGCCTATTTTTAATAGCTAGATGCCTAGGTAGTTCATTGCAAAGCTGTTGAAATACTATCTTTTGGTCAAAAATAGCTAATAGGAGTTGAATGCGTTTCTTCAGGTTTTTCAGGTGCTGTAATACCTTTGAACTCAAACCATTTTCGTCTGATTTCACGTCCTCGTTGGGTCTTGTATCAGTATCATGTCGACTATAGCCCACAATTGGAATCACGGCGTCTTCGTTCAGCTTTGCTGTTTCAGCATGAGGACCTCATTGGACAGACCCATGCATTTGATGGGACCATCTTGTTTCTACCGAGGAAAGTAGAATACAAGGTATGCTGTCTGTTACAAAGCTCAGAGTCTAATTCATCACAGCAGCTTGTAACATGAGTTGCCAGAAAGCAATAAATTTGTCTAATGCTGAAAGCACATTTTGTCAGTCTGAATAATCAAGATAACAGAAGAGGAGTGAGAAACACATAAGAGTTGGAAGGAACTGCAAAGATCTTCTAGTCCAGTCTCCTGCCATTCAGGAATACACAACTAATGCAAGAGGGGTTTAAACTCAATTATTGGGGGTGCGGGAAGATGGTATTCTTGAGAATAGGAGTTCACATGCTGGATTACAGCCTGGAAGTTATGGGGAGAACCAGCATATGGTACAAGAACTCAGTTGAAACCTTTCCTGCATACAGTATCTTTTGTTCCCATATCGATCAAAGGGAAGGAGTAATGACTGATTGACAGTTGATTTTGTTGATAAGTCTTGTCAGCTCTTGATAGCACATCATGAATCTTTGCCTACGGGAGACCACATACTTCTCAAGTCATCTTGGCAGGCCCATACACCACTGCTTCTGTTCCTCTCAGCAGAGAATCACTTACCACCATGAAATTTCCTCTGGGAATAAGCGGTAGCTGTTCCATCCAGAGGAACCCTCTAAGGTGATCTTTGCGTTCTTTTAGGAGTGAGGCTGCTGTGCCTGTTGTACCTCGTAATAATTGCAGTTGCGCAATTAGCATCCATGTTTGTTGTGCTATATAAGCAGTGGCACAGCATTCCAGACCTCTTCCCTGCACTCCAGAGACTGAGGGTGCAGCCATATAGATCTTGGGTTTGTTAGCACAGCCCCAACCAAATTGGTGACTCGCTTTCCTTTAGCAGAAACCCCACCACCTTAGGCCATAAGCTCAAACAAAGCAGGCCATCCCAAACACACAAAAACACGGAAGCACGCATCCATGTAGCCGAGCCAAACAATCAACCTTGACTTCCAAAATACAAATTCACCTTTTTCTGTGGCTTCTGAAGGTGTGGCCCTCTGATTGTTGTTGGGCTGCAATTCACATTGTGGCTGAGCAGGGTAAGATTGCGTAGAGTTGCACTCAAAAATCTGGAGGGTCAGGAATTTAGAAGTCAATAGGTTAGACTTCTGTCAGGGCAAATAGAGAGTTTGTGTTTTCATCTGCCTTTTGTGTTTTTCAGGTGGGAATGGCCATGCAATTGACCTAGTTGAATACTGTTTCTCTGGATGTATGCTTGTTTTGGGAGATTAGGTATATTTGAAGCTGTAAAGCTTCAAGTTCATCAGGTGATAATTAAAGTATAAATGAAACTGCTGTTATTTATCTTTAGGTTACTGAAGTATTCAGTCAAACCCGACAGGGAGAGATTGTGAAGATTACTATCACCTTAACCAATGAGTTACCGTCTACTTCACCTACATGCTTGCAATTTTACAACATTATTTTTAGAAGGTTGGTTTTTGATGTATTGATTTTTTGTTAATGAAATTCCAGCTAATAACAGGTCTGCAGTATGCTTGACAGTTAATGTTTGTTCTTTATGATTAAGAGCTTTTTTAAAATATGTTGAGTTATCTCAGTTTTTTAGACTAACTTACAGTTTTGTTGGTCAACTCCAAGTGAGTTGCTCTTCCTGGTCTCAGGTGAGACAGTATTATTACTGTTTCTTGTGATGAAAAGCAACTTCATCTTCTTAGATTGTCTGTTGCTTCTCCATGTGGCAGCAAACTGGAATGCCCTTTTTTTGTTTGTTTGTAGCTGTACCAAACACAGGTATGAGGGGGCATCCAGGAATGAGTTAAGTGCTCTTATTGCCCCCTCTCAATTTTAAAATGTTTTCCAAACCTTTTTTTTTATTTGAAAGTGTTCTTCTATAGCTTATGCAGTTTTGCTGTACGTTTTGGGGTCCCCTGGGCCATGTAAGTCTAGGAGAGGCCTGTGTCTAACAGGGAAGCAGGGGAAAGCAATACTTCTCATTTGTTTTTCTTTTTCCTTGTGTAAAGGCCTGTCATGAGCCAAAAATAGCTTGGGAGTGTCTAAAGCATAGTGGTATACCTTCCCCTTAGGGCATAGGGTGTGTTCAGGGCTGAAAAACATATTTCAAAAAGTAGGGGAGGGAAAAGGGTAACAAGCAGAGGGAGGCTATATGTAGCCTGCAAACTGTGCTTGTACCTTTCCTGTCTTAGATGGACATGCAGAAATTTAAAGCATATCCTAAACCATATCATGGTGTTTCTCAATACTGGTATCTTTGAATTTGGTAATAATGTGTATTATCTAACCAGCTCTCTTTTTTCTTTCTTTTCCAGACTGTTGAAAATGATGAATTTGCAGCAAATTGGACGCAATTATTACAATCCAAGTGACCCAATCAGTATTCCAAAACACAAGTAATAAAATGGGGGTCAAACATCAGATTTAAGCAGTTTAATATTGAAATGCCTTGCTTAAAAGCAATGAGGCTTTCACAGAACTCAGGCTTTCTCAACTTGGTTGTGCTTTAGCGTCTCACTGAATCACGGACTTATAATAGTGGTAGTGTGTGTGTGTAAAGATACCCTGCATCTTTGAAGATGTTGATATGCGTTGTTTGATTGCATCACATGTTATGTGCAACAGAAGCATGGTGACAACTCAAGTGATACATTTATCCAATCAGATGAGAGGGTAGAAGCTCCCCTTGCAAGGCTGCATGGCTTGAGATGGTAACGCACTCATGATAACAGTTGTGGCATATACTGTCCCCTTATTACATGGACCAGAAATGAGGGAGCTTGCCTAACCAGCCATAGCCTTCAGTATGTTAGGCGTGGGGAGCTATGGGGAACATTTTGTAAATATTCGTTGTACTTTTCTGTGTGAGTGGGAAGCCGGCATTCATGCCTTACTGATAGATGATGTTACTGGGGCACCATTAAAGAGATGGAATACAAAAAGTTAACAAACCAGTTTGAGGCTTATCAGTTAGTTGTTTTTTTTTTTAAGTTGCAAGTACAGAAGAGTATGTTGGTAGCTTGAAATGAGTAGCTGCTTTTAAAGGTCCACATGCAGTGAAACTTAAAACAATGAGTGGTCAGTTAATATGTGAGATAGCTGTGGATTAATGTCTTCTCTTTGTGGCAGGCTGATCGTTTGGCCAGGTTTTGTAACTTCCATTCTCCAGTATGAAACAAGCATCATGCTATGTACAGATGTGAGCCACAAAGTTCTCAGAAGTGAAACTGTTCTAGATTTTATGTATTCCTTGTATGGACAAGTAGAAGAACACAAGTTCAGGGAAGCATGTACTAAAGAACTGGTTGGCCTGATAATTCTTACAAGGTAAAATCTTTTTGATGTTTTTAAAGTCTTACAGGAGACCCCATATAGACTAGGAATGAGTGCTGCTCTTGGGCCAACTGGTCTGCCTCACTCCACTTCCTCTCTTTAATGCTTTTATTCACTACTGTAAAGCATATAAGTCCAAACTGGCAGAAGCAGATTTTGTACGACGGTTTTTCAGGAGGTATTTGCAAATTATTAGCTACTCCCACCCATGTGTGTAGAGATGTTAGCATATCCCAAATTGTGTGAATTCCTCCTCCCACTGCCCCAGAGAATGACGGTACTTACTGTGAAAGTTCATTCTGGGTTGGTAGACAGAATTCTCCATGCCTAGTGTGACTGCTTTGTGGCAGGGGGGGTCTACTGGAAGGGATGATCTAGTCAAGTCTTGATTTTCATGTTTCTTGGGATGGTTTCTTACCTTTATTGGCATGCAGACTGAGCTGTGGTTGCCCTGAGGAGGAACTAAAATACAGGTGCCTGTCCTGTGGTCCTTGTCTGTCTCTGAGCAATTACAGGGAAAAACCCAAAATGTGTTGATTCCTCCTTTTCACCAGCTTAGAATGAACCTTCATGCTCAGCATTTCACTGTCTAATAGTTTTATTCCTGATGTATTTAGGAATCCTTGCTGTTGACAGACAACTTTGCGTTTTCGATAAGGTCACTGTCACTCCTGTCTACTCCAACATAAGGAGGATGTTATTTCTTATAGATTTGAAAACAGCGCTTTTCCTTTTTTGTCCAAACTGTGCAGCCTTAGCTTAAAAACTGGCATATACATGATGTGCTCATAGTACTCCAAATTTCCATGAGCTACCTCTGCCTTTAGAAAAACTGAATCTTAGCATGGTTTTTTTGTGCCTAATTCACTGAAGAAGTTGTGTGTACCCTTCTGACTAGGTGGCTCAAGGCATGTCTGCCAATGGCCAGGTATTTTAGTGCCTGTTCATCAAGGGCTGTTGGTTGTTTCTATTGCATTTTCTTGCAGTGCTTCGCTCTAGGAGATGAGTAGAACAACCACAGGATCAGCCCTTCTGACTATCACCACTGATTGCAAATTAGACATGTATACATTAACTGAAGTTGTCTTTGGGAGAAATGTATTGCAGCATGTTTTCTGTCCTTGGAAATCTGTTGTCTACTCACTTTTGATGGCGTTGGTTTGAGTAAATTCCACTCCTGTGTATCTCTTTCTATAGACAAAGTGAAACATTAACATACTGTTCATCCTTGTCTGTAAAGGAGAAAACTTTCAGGCTGTGGAAGGTTTGATTTTTTTCAGTTCACTCCTTGTTTTGTGCTGTGTTACGGAAATACTGGGAGAGTAGGTTAAGGTTCATATAGCAATAGCAGTTATTTCTATACCGCCTATCAACTAGTGTTATCTAAGCGGTTTACAATGTATTTTAGCTAATTGCCCCCAACAAGCTGGGTACTCATTTTACCGACCTGCGAAAGGATGGAAGGCTGAGTCAACCTTGGAGTCTGGCAGGATCGAACTCACAACCTTGTGGTTGCAGTACTGGCATTTAACCACTGCGCCACCAGGGCTCCTTAAAACATTTAGGTGTTAGTTGACTTCTGCCTTGCCTGGATGACAGTGATGACCCCATGAGTGATCTTCTTCACAGACAAGAATGAAAATTTATTAAAAGTGACCAGTTTCTCTTTTGAATTAACTGATTAAGAGTAAGAGAGAAGCTTTGACACACAAATGTGTGTCATCTCCTCCGTACTCTGGAGTTGTGTGCAAACTGTGCAAACTTCATTTCTTTCACATGGAGGGCCCTTCTGATTTCCTGCCTCTCCAGTTCAACTTTAGCCAGTTTATAAGAGGAGTTTTAAGTGCTCTTTTCAGTATTTTTTTATTCATGGGGATTTAAAGCATTTTTCTTTGAAAAGAAGTGCTAAAATAAGTTAGTAAATTTTCAAAACTTGATCAGGTATAACAACAGAACGTACCGGGTTGATGATATTGCTTGGGAAGACAGTCCTCAAGATACCTTCATGAAGGAAGATGGATCTGAAGTCAGCTTTGTGGACTACTACAAATTGGTATGAAGTATTGCCTTAAAGTATTATTATATTTAGGTCTTGTAAATAAGGCAAGGGTCTTGGAAATGTATTGTATGGCAGTATTATATTAATATTTCTATGTGTGTCAGTTCAGTTATGCTTGTTTACACAATATATATGAGCCTGTAAATAAATATTTGTGATCCCAGAGATGTATTTTTTTATTGAAAGAAGAAAAAAGCCTGAAAGAGGTGTGCATTTCTGTATACTCTGAGAATGAAAATCTCAATCGTGTTAGTGCCAAAAGTCAATTTCTAGCCTCCAGATTCATAGAACAACATTTGGAACATTGTATAAGGGGGTGGGAACCATGCTGTCTAGATGCTGTTAGACTATAGCTCCCCCTCATTCCTTACCATAGATTATGGTGGCTAGAGCTGTTGGGGTTTGCACTCCAATATGTGGGAAGCCTCATGATTCCTACCATGTTTTTTTTTTAAATGTGGAGTCAGAACATTGGTCTGTCTAGCCCAGTCTTACCAGCACTGACTGGCAGGAGCCCACTAGAGTTTCAGATATGTTTTCCTTCCCTAACTAAAGATACCAGGGATGAAATTGGTTTCTTTTGTATGCAGATCCCTTCTTGTACCCTATTTTACATCTGTTGATGCAAACAACAGTTTGCAGACAATTGCATTGTTGTCAGCATTTGCTAAGTCAAAAGCTAGGGTATCATCTGGGGTTACCAAGTTGGTAGAAACGCAGAGCTGCTACTCTAAATGGCAATCCCATGCTGAGTTCATTTTTTATTTCTGAAGTATTCCAACTTCCATCTTATCTGGTGTCCAGAAATGCAAGAGTTGTTAGCATTTAGTAACTTTGGCCAGAATTTATGGCATTGAAAGTTGTCCTTCTTTTTGGGTATTGCAAATCTTCTAATAACCTTGTCAAATATTTTGTAAAACAGATATTTGAATATTTTCCAAGGGCCTTTTCCAGTGACATTCAATGCTTTTTGTGCAGCAATACAACCAAGAAGTTACTGATTTGAATCAACCAATGTTGATTAGTCAGCCAAAAAGGAGAAGAGGTTTAGGAGGTGCCCTGCCAGGACCTGCAATACTTGTCCCTGAGTTCTGCTACCTTACAGGTATTGTTTATAATAAAATTATGTATATCACTCCAGCATAACTCAAGATGAAGCCTAGACTGCTGAAACTTGGCATGGATGCTAAGGAGATCCCATGGTGTGTACTTTGGAGTTATTTTCTATTTTAAATAGGCACTACCTTTCCATGTGATGGGTTTGTGTGCCCCTGTGAGGCAAAGGCTATGTTGATGGCAGCAGCTATTTCAAACAGGCTTTTGCTGAAGAATCAGTATAAATGTGCCAAACAGCTACTGGGCAGCAGCAGTAGTGGGAGTGGGGTGACACTGGTGGAGGTTCTTTTAGAGACAACAGCAGTGGCACCGCACCTAATGCTTATTAGTACTGCTGAGAAGGAGTCATGGTAAACCTCTTTGGAATGTCTTTTACCATGAAAAGCCTAGGATGAGACAGTCTAAAATGCAACTAGAGATAATTTGAGAAGATGAAACTACCAGGTTGGATGGCACTCTGAGCTACTGGGAAAGAGCAGAGGACAGTAACAAGTAGTGTTGTGGCTAATGATGCAGCTGGATTCAAGCCAAAGGGACATTCAGATGTTAATGTGTTCAGAGGCCAAAGGAAAGTCCAAAGCTGCACAAAAAGTATTATAGGAACATGAAATGTACGAAGCATAGATTGGGGAGCTAAACATAGTAAAACAAGAAATGGAATGCATCAACACTGCGGTATACTTGGGGTGTGTGAGCCAAAGTGGACAGGAATCGGACATTTTGAGGCAGACAACTACACAAAGTTTTCATCAAAAAATGAAAATCTAAGAAGAAATGGGGTGGCATTTGTGGTGAGAAGAAATACAGCAAAAGCTGTCAAAGGTTGTGAAAGCTGGACAGTGAAGAAAGTGGATAGGAGGGAAATCCATTCCTTTGAAATGTGGTGCTGGAGAAGAGTTCTGTGGATACCATGGGGCTGCTAAAAAGATGAATGCTTGGGTCCTACAGCGAATCAAGCCTGTGCTCTCTCCTGGAAACCAAGATGACTACACTGAAGCTGTCATACTTTGGCCTTATCATGAGAGGACCAGACTCGCCAGAAAAGACCACAATACTTGGCAAGGTAGAAGGCAGTGGGAGAAGGGGAAAACCTCATTGCAGATGGATAGACTCAATCAAGGAAGCCATGGCTGCCCGGACTCTGCAAGACCTGAGCAGGGTAGTCAATGATGGAGTGGCTTAGAGGTCTCTCATCCAGAGGGTCACCGCAAGAGTCAACCTAATGGTAGTTCACAGCAACAAGAATGAATTTTAGTTTGTTAACAATAATCTGTAGCTGGTCTTCACCCATTGGGTTGTAGACATCTCTGATCAGCCAAGTAGAAGCTGTAGTAAGGGCTTGGATACCCCCCTGTCTCTAAAGTGTGTTATTTATAGAGCTGCAACTCAAACATCTTAAGAGAATGCGAGGGGGAGGTCCTGCCTGTAAAACGCAGAGGAGGAGAGTGAAAGAATACTGGTGTGGAAGGAAAAACAATTGAGAGAGAAGGGGAGGCAGGGGAGGAAGATGGGGAGACTGGAGAATTTTTAACTTTTGCAGAGCTGCATATTGTTGCTGGTTATGTTTTAAAAGTAGCTTTTCTGTAACTCTTCTTAATCAAGCCATATTATACTTGGGATACCATTTGAATACAAGTCTGATAGTTAAAATGTTTAGTGTAGAGAAAACAGTCTGTTGTACTTTGCTCTCCTTTTATAAAGGAAGACTCAACTGTAGCATCCAGAAAAGGGAGGCTGCCACTTCCCAGCATTTATCTTTTGTTTTTGGCAGTCTCTTTTCAAGGGGAGATGAGTAATCCAACTGTGAATTACCTGCTCTCCCTCCCAGCACTTTATTTAAGCCAGGCTGACGTTGCCCCTTGGAATGCAACAAGATTTGCACTAGCAGTAGAGAGAGGTGTATGTAATATGCTACTGTTCAATGTTCATTGCAGCTTCTGCTTGGTTCGAAGGTTTCTGGTAATGAAAGAACTTTTCTTTGCAGGGCTAACTGCTAAGATGCGAAGTGACTTCAGTGTAATGAAGGATTTATCTGTTCACACAAGACTTACACCAGAACAAAGAATGCGTGATGTTGAAAGGCTTGTAACCTACATCAACAAGTATGTCATTTAAACTTCCAGTGGTGTGTGTTGAGGGAGGCTTTCCTTTCTTTTACCACAGTTGAAAAAATAACGTGCAACATCTTTGCCTAGCACATCTTCATTTTTGTTTCTGTAATTGAACAGAGATGATAATGTTCAGCAAGAACTTCATGATTGGGGTTTAAGCTTTGAACCCAGTTTGCTTTCCTTCTCCGGTCGAGTTGTTCCATCAGAAAGAATCCATCAGGGAGGAAGAGTGGTAAGTACTTTTCACGTCAACAGATGGATTTTAACAATTGACTAGAAGAAGCTGGCGTTGTCCTGTAAGGGAAGGAATTTTAAGAACAGATTGTGAGAGCTAGTTTAATTCTTCCTAGATGCTTACTTCAGAATAATTGCTTTCAGTTTGACTACAATCCACAAGTTGCAGACTGGTCTAAAGAAACAAGAGGAGCACCTCTAGTTGGTGTGAAGTCTCTAGACAACTGGGTGTTACTGTACACGCGTCAAAATTATGATGCTGCTAATACACTGGTTCAAAATCTGTTAAAAGTCACTCCAGCGATGGGCATACCTATGAATCAAGCAGTAATGTAAGTAGCATAGAGACCATGTTAAGAATTTTTTTCTGATAGAAATAAAGTTATTAAATGAGGAATATTTGTGCTTCTGTGGAAATTGTCAAAGTGCCAAGTAGGTGTATTTCTTTCAGAGTAATTTTGGACAGTGAAACAGTGTCCTTCAGTATTAAACATTTATGAGATTTTGACTTCAGCTAGTTGCTGTGTTCTGTAGTGCCAAAGACCTGCTGTAGAAGGTTTCACAGAATGCATGGAAGGACTGCAAGAGGAAGGACGGATTGTTGTTTTGGGTGAAATCAGTGGGATCCAGGAGTACAACACTGAATCTAGGTCTTGAATGTATTAATACCTAGTGCAGTCAATCCTTGTGGTTATCTTACAGAAACAAAGTGAACTACTTTAAGATTTTTGTTTTATCTCAAGTAAATAACTGTCTACTATTATGCTCACATAGCTGTGGAACTACCTGTCAAGGATGAAGAGTAAATAGTCCTTGTGTTGCAGAACTGACTTCCACGACCCCCTATCTTTGATGCTGGCAAGGGTGATGGGTGTTACGGTCTCACAACATTTTACAGAATCATACGTTCTACACTTGAATCTGTCATATTATTTTGAATTTCTTACATTGCAGTGAAAACTAAATAAAACATACCAAAATATGTGACTTCCCTTAATAGGATTGAAGTAGAGGACAGAACAGACGCTTACTTGAGAACCTTGAAGCATAAGGTTGGGTCTGATACACAAATGGTATGTATTGAGCAATTTGTTGAGGATTTAAGTCATGAGTTCTCTGAACCATGCTGGGAAAACTTGTAAAAATTTTGCTTTCTTGATTAATTTATTTTAGTAGAAGATGCATGTAGCATAAAATAATTCTGTAAAAGAAATGAAAAACAGATAATGCTGTGTGAAGGTGGTTCTTCTTCGTGGTCTCTGTGCCTCATACATTAGGAGCTTTCGCGTCTGCGCGGCAGCGTTCGGAAGATTCTAGACCTCGTTAGCTTTGGCGGGAACCGTTCCCCCACGTCGGTACTGCACATGCTCCTCCCGCCGACTAACGGTCTCTCCTCAGTTCTTTCTTGTCCGCCTCAACATACAGAAGGTTCTGCTTGTTGGCTTGCATTTTTTCCTTGTGCTTGTTGGATTTCTTGGTGTTTTGACTTCGGATATGGATTTTGACTACCCCTCTTGGATTTCGGACTTGATTGGTATTCTTTCGATTGGTTTGACCCTTTTTCTGGCTGTTGACGATTTCAGATCTCGGACTGTATCGGCGTTCTCGGACTTCTCATTTGCCCTTGCCCCTGGTTTATGTCGGCGCTTTTCAAACGGTGCACCTCCTGTGGAAGGAAGGTCGCCCTTTCCGACCAGCATTCTAAGTGCCTGATCTGTTTGGGTGAGGGGCACAACGTTCAAACCTGCTCTATCTGTAGAGAGTTCACCCACCAGACCCTCCGTAACAGGGCGGCAAGGCTAAAATCCCACTGTTGGGAGGAATCTCTGCGCGTACAGAGACCTGAGACAACGGCCGAGAAATGCCCGACCTCTTCTTCCTCGGCAGCAGCGGCGGCTGCTGTGCCCTTGACGTCATTGGCATCGGTACTGGGCTCAGTACCGATTATGAAGTTGCCGATGATACCGAAGATCTCAGCAACTCGGGCACGTGAGGACCCTGCGGGCTCACAGGCCTCCTCCTCCAGGCCGTTTACCCGGCCCGGAAGAAGCGCCCCGCCACCGAGGGTGCGGGGGAGAAGAAGAAGAGGAAGGAGAAGCGGCGCTCTCCAACCGTGGTGCGACCCCTGACTCCACCACCCACCCAGCCTGCCGAGGAACCTGAACCGATGGAGCTCCCTGAGGAAGAGGAGCCTCCAGAGGAAGAGGAAATCCTCAAGGTGTCAGATGAGGAGCAGGTCGTGCAGGCCTCGCCCTCTCAGCCGCCCGAGCTGATGGCGGAGATCACTCTGCCAAGTCGCTGTCCACCCTTGGCAAAACGCCGAGAGGAGGCTGTGGTCAGGCAGCACCCAGCCTCTCGACGCGACGAGTCCTGCTCACCGGAGCAGCGGGCCAGACCTCCATCCCCGCGCTATCGGGAGATGCACCTGGAGAGAATTCGCTTGGGCGAGAGCGCCTACTCCCCTGCATACCTAGGGAGGCACGCCGAGGAGCAGGTGTGGCACGAGCCAGCCGGCTCCTACTATTCCTATTCGCCATCGTACAGGGACCGGTACCATCTAGATCCAAGGTACTGGTCACCTAGCCGTTGGTCTCGCCTGCCACCGCGGGAGGGTAACTACCCCCACTATGAAAGGTCACCGCTGCATCGTTTGCCGAGTCACCGATGGTCCCGGGAGCCCTCACCCCGCTACAGGACTGTTTCTCCACCCCTGCGGATGACAGCCACAGCTACCTGCCTGGCGCCACAGCCCACCGTGGCCCAACCGGCGGTAGCTGTGACGTCTACCATGCAGGCGGCACACCGTCCTAGGCCCGCGGTCGTGCCCCTGCAGGTGACTCCGATACCGGCCACAACATCGGCCGCACCGGTACCGACACAGCCCGCAGCTCCAGCAGTCACCCTGGCACCTCCGGCCCGTAGGCCGGCTGAAGAGAAGGAGGTGGAGAGGTCGCGAACTCCATCTGGCGACTATTACGACTCGGACTCCGACTCTGCTGAGTCCACCCCTTCTTCTCACGAGTCCCCGCCACTGATGTTCAGGGAGCCAGGCCTGGTGTCTGCACCGGAGGACGTACGCCAGTTCTCCACAATTCTCCTCTGGATGGCCACAGCTCTTGACCTAAAGGTGACCGAACCTGCTCCAGAAGCCCAGGATCCGGTCTTCCAGTACTTGGAAGCCCGCCCACCGTCGACCGCACCGCTGCCGTTCCTACCAACCCTGGTGGAAGCGATGAAGCAGCCGTGGGCGAAGCCGGCATCAGCACAGCCTATCCTGCATAGGCTGGAGCATCTGTACAGGACACAGAAGGAGAACACAGAGTTCCTCTTCAACTACCCTGTACCAAACTCCATAGTGGTCGAGTCGGGCCAGACGAAGGGAGATAATCGGGCGCATAGCACTCCTCCGTACCGTGAAGGACGGAAGTTCAATGCCTTCGGCCGAAGGTTCTACTCGGCATCGTCCCTGGGGGCCAGGACGGTGAACACGATGGCTTGCCTTGCGGCTTACCATCGGAACCTCTTGGACCGACTCGCACCCCTGCTCGCTGACCTGCCGGAGGAGTCACACGCCTCAGCCACTCAGATCTTCGGCAAGGGCGTTGCGGTGGCTACCCAGCAGTTCGCCACCTTGAGGCACGCCGTGGAGGCCACCTCGAGGGTGATGGTTGGTGTCGTAGCCCTCCGACACCACGCGTGGCTCTGGTCCTTTGGGCTTCAAGAGGACAGCCATCGACGGACTGAAGACCTTCCGTTCGATGGCGAAGGGCTCTTCCACACCTCCACCGACGAGGCTATGGATCACCTCATGAAGGCCCAGCTGACAGCGAAGAAGATGGGCATACACCAGCCTGCCCAGTCTTGCCGCACCTTCCAGCCGAGGTTTTTGTGGAGAAGGTCCTCCTCCTCATCGGCGTACCAGCCGCGGTCCCTGCAGTCAACTGCGTCGAGGCCATCAACATCTTCGGCTTCGAGGAGGCTTCCTAGACGGCGTCCATCTTAGTCATCGAAGAAGTCGTCCTCCGGAGTGAAGTCTCGGTTTTGACGGCCTCTGCAGGACTCCCCCCGTGCCATCCTTCGCCCTTCCGGTAGTCCTGATCCATCACCTGAGTCTGGCCAGGCACCTCAACTGCTGGCGGGAGATCACTGCGGACTCCTGGGTACTTAGCATCGTCCGCATGGGGTACGCCATCAAGTTCCAGGATATTCCACCACGGGGTGTCTACTACTCCACCCCAGCCAGCTCAGCTCTACTGCAAGAGGTCCAGTCCCATCTCGAGAAGGGAGCGATCGAGAGGCTCCCGCCTTCACCCAAGACCACCGGCTTCTACTCGAGGTACTTCACGGTGCCGAAGGCGGACGGATCCCTGCGGCCCGTCCTAGACCTCCGAGGGGTGAATGAATGCATTCGCCCCAAGAGGTTCAAGATGGTCACGCTGCCGTCGATCCTCCCCTTCCTTTGCTGAGGGGACTGGTTGGTGTCCATAGACCTCAAAGACACCTATTTCCACATCTCGATCCGCCCGCAGCACAGGAGATACCTTTAGTTCATGATCGACGGCACCAGCTATCAGTACCGGGTGCTGACGTTCGGACTTTCCACCGCACCGCGGGTGTTCACCAAGTGCATGGCTCCAGTCGTGTCCTTCCTGCGGACGAAGGGCGTCTCAGTCTACCCTTACCTGGACAATTGACTATTGGTGGCGTCCTGCAAACAGAAACTGTATGGGGACATTCATCGGACTTTGTCTCTTCTCACTCAGCTCGGACTCAGGGTCAACCCCAAGAAGTCCCATCTCGAGCCCACCCGGGTTCTCGACTTCATCGGGGCGACCCTCGACTCGGTATCGGCGAGGGCCTTCCTACTGGACTAGAGGGCGCGGACGCTTCGTCGGGCGGCGTCCGCTGCCTTCAAGGCCTCGACGGTATCAGTGAGGAGGATCCAACAGCTCCTCAGCTACATGGCCTTGACCACCGACGTAATCTACCTCTCCAGGTTACGTGCACGGCTGTTCCAGCACTGGTTTGTCAGGACCTTCGATCCACTCTGGGACGACCAGCGCCGCCAATACCGCCTGCCCCAACAGGTACGCCGATCGCTCCTGTGGTGGCAGTCGTACAGGAACCTCCTGTCAGGCATCCCGTTCCGCGAACCCAGGGCATCGGTCATGGTAACAACAGATGCCTCAGTCTTCGGCTTGGGAGCGCACACCGGAGATCTCCGGGTCCGAGGCCGGTGGATGGACGACGAGCTGTTCCTCCACATCAACTCTCTCGAGCTGCTGGCGATCCACAAGGCCCTGAGAGCGTTCCGACACCTGGTCACGGGCCGCACGGTGTTGATCCTCACCGACAACATGACGGCGGTCTGCTACGTGAACAGGCAGGGAGGGACACCATCCACCACGCTGCTGGGCATCGCCCTCGACCTCTGGAACTGGTGTGTCCCGTTCCACATACACCCTGTGGCGGTTCACCTGGCGGGGCAGGAGAACACCACAGCGGACGCCCTCAGCAGGGACACCACTTCCCACCACGAGTGGTCCCTGTCTGACAAGGCTTTCTGGATGCTTCGGGACCGATGGGGCGAGCCGACCATCGACCTCTTCGCGACCAGCCAGAACACGAAGTGCCACCTGTTCTGCTTGAGGGCCGGCCACGATCGCCACTCCATCGGCGATGCATTCCAGTTTCCGTGGGACGAAGGGCTGATCTACGCCTTCACTCTGTTCCCGCTCCTGGACCGCGTGATCGCGAAGATCATCGCGGACTGGGCAGCCGCGATCCTCGTGGCACCGTACTGCCCGTCGGTATCGCCGCTGCTACCGCCGTGGTCGCTGTCATTGGTGCTGTCCCAGCTGACAAGGCCGCCCTTCGAGCCCATGGCCACAACGGACGACAGGCTGCTCACGATGAAGACCGCATTCCTAGTGGCCGTCACCTCTGCCAGGCGGGCAGGAGAGTTGACAGCGCTACGGTGCGATGAGCCATACCTGGTCTTCCATCACAACAAGGTGGTCCTCCGGCCTGACATCTCCTTCCTGCTGAAGGTGGTGTCCAGCTTCCATCTGAGCCAGGACATCATCCTGCCGGCCTTCTACCCTGACCCGACGACACCTCTGGAGCGGTCCCTCCACTCCCTGGACGTTCGTTGGGCGCTGGCCTTTTACAAAGACAGGGCTGCGGCCTACAGACAGACACCCCATCTATTTGTCTGTTATGGCAGGCGCCGGAGAGGCCACAAGGTATCCACCCAGCGCTTCTCTAAGTGGGCGGTACAGACTATTCACCTGGCGTACGAGCTTGCCAAGAAGCCTCCGCCAGACCTGCTTCGGGCCCACTCCACCAGGATCGTGGTGACATCTGCTGCTCACTTGCGAGGCGTCGACCCGTCGGAACTCTGCCGTGTGGCGACCTGGTCCCAGCCGTCGACCTTCGTGTGCCACTACAGGCTCGACTGCCGTTCCAGGAGAGATGCCCGGTTCGGACGTGCTGTGCTGTCTTCTGTGCTCTAGGATCTGGGACCTGACCCACCATCCTACTGGTAAGCTACACAGTCTCGTTAATGTATGAGGCACAGAGACCACGAAGAAGAAGAACAGGTTGCTTACCTGTAACTGTGGTTCTTCGAGTGGCCATCTGCACCCTCATACATCCCCGCCCTGCCTTCTCCTCTTTTTCAGGTCCCATCTGCTTCGGCGGACCAGAACTGAGGAGAGACCGTTGGTCGGCGGGAGGAGCATGTGCAGCACCGGCGTGGGGGAGGGGTTCCCGCCAAAGCTAACGAGCTCTAGAATCTTCCGAACACTACCGCGCAGGTATGAAAGCTCCTAATGTATGAGGGCACAGATGACCACTCGAAGAACCACAGTTACAGGTAAGCAACCTGTTCATATCATTTCTGTTTTTGGCTCCCAAGAGAAGATGGCTTATGAAGAGATTTTAAATGAATCTCAAGTGTTCATTGTTTTATAATACTGAAGCACAAGATCAGGGAACAGTGAGATGTTTACTGAAGGTATAGAAAGTTGATTTCAAATCCTTGGCATTTCCTGATTTGAGTGTCTTGGACTGGAATGGGACTGTAATACTTTAGGACTGTTCTGCCTAGTTCACTACACTAAAGCAGAGTTCTCCAGATCTAATTCATTTATGGATTGGTCCATATTGCCTGTGGTTATGTGCAAGCAAAATGTGCTGTGTCAGATGAGCTTCTGTAGAGTACAGAGAACGCCATGGAAAACATGGTAGAAGCGAGCTAGAAGCTGAGGCTAAATGGAGAGTATGAAGTTTTAATTCATTGAAGGATTTTTCTTGTTTAAGGTTGTCTGCATTCTGTCTAGCAACCGTAAAGACAAATATGACACAATCAAAAAATACTTGTGCACCGACTGCCCCACTCCAAGCCAGTGTGTGCTTGCTCGTACATTAAGGAAGCCCCAGACTGTAATGGCCATAGCAACAAAAATTGCCCTACAGATGAACTGTAAGATGGGAGGAGAGCTCTGGAGTGTTGAGATACCAGTAAGTAGCTTCTGTTTTTCCAAATAACCATTTGTACATTTAGCTTGGTATGATTTCCATATCAATAGTGAACGTGGTTAGTTTGATCCAGGGGCCTTATTATTTATCTCAGTTGCTGCCTGCAGTAAGATGCAGGGTTAAACAATGACTTTGGTCACATGAGGAAGCATAAACAAGTGCTATGCAAGCATTAAAGTAGGGAAGGAGACATGGGCATGCATACAGGTCCAGGACACTTGGACTCATACGGAGTCTTGCAGAAGTATTTGCTCAATCTCATGTTTTCAGTTTTGTTGCATTAAAAACTGGAATTGAAGTGTGTTCGATTGGCAGTGTTACCACTTGAGGTGTACAAGATACTCAACACTTTGATGATATAACATATTTTTATTCTGGTATAAAAATTTGTCTGAGCAAGTAGAACCAGGCCTGTCCGTCGGCACAGAAAAGTTGGGGAAGGGCTTGTAAGCATACTCCAGCCCCCACCCCACTTCTTAGTCTTTATGAGAAATACAGTCTTGAAAATGAGCAATGAGGGATAGAAAATCTTTCCATTTTTAAGCAAGTATTTCCAATCTACGATTTGAAGTGGTAATATTTTTGTACCATTTTTTTTAAATGATAACCGCCTAAAGTAGAACTTCAACAGATCTGTGGTAAATCAGTTCTTCATATTGGGAATTGATACGTAACAGATTCTGCACATATGTTGACAGTGAGTTTTCTGTCAGTAGAGTGAGGTCATACCTCTACAAACCTTGGAACAGAACTTGTTGCACGTGTTAGAACGTTATAAATGCATAGAGAGCTGTCTGCATTCTCTAAATTGGTGAAAGGAGGAATAAACCCAGGTTCTTCTTTGTGGTCTCTGTGCCTCATACATTAGGAGCTTTTGCGCCTGCGCGGTAGCGTTTGGAAGATTCTAGAGCTCGTTAGTTTTGGTGGGAACCCCTCCCCCACGTCGGTACTGTGCGTGGTCCTCCCGCCGACTAACGGTCTCTCCTCAGTTCTTTCTTGTCCGCCTCAGCGTACAGAAGGTTCTGCTTGTTGGCTTGCTTTTTTCATTGCGTTTGTTGGATTTCTTGGTGTTTTTTGACTCTGAGAACTTTGGGTTCCTGCCAAAGCTAACGAGCTCTAGAATCTTCTGAACGCTACCACGCAGGCGCGAAAGCTCCTAATGTATGAGGGCACAGATGACCACTCGAAGAACCACAGTTACAGGTAAGCAACCTGTTCTTTCTCCCACCACTGTCGAGAGAATGCTCTGAGTATCTAGTACGACATTATAACTAGCTGGGGTTACTGTCTCTTTGTTTCTCAAAATGTGTTCAAAGGAAGCAGCTCATGGTTGTGGGAATTGACTGCTATCATGACACTATTGCTGGCCGACGGTCAATTGCAGGTTTTGTTGCTAATCTGAATCAGGGAATGACACGGTGAGATAACCAGAAGTTTTTAGAGTATTTGTACTTAGTACCTGGTTGGAAGGCAGGGGGTTTGATTTGGTTTTGTGTTAAAAAAAGTGTATATGATTCTTCTTGGCAGGAAAGTGGTACGTACATACTTATGGTGGTGGTTCCTTTCCTGCTGTGGATGGAAAGCATTTTTCCCACTGAGTGACAGAGTTCACTGTGGAGTCAATATAGTGTTTTGTTGCGATTATTTTTATGAGTTCTTATGCATGCTAGCCAAAAACTGGGTGGGGCTATCTTCCCATGCAGTGTAGGGTTTGTTAATTTGCTTGGCCCTGCTTTTTAGTGGCAGGATGAAGTAACCCAGATCAGGATGCCTTCTTCTGTAATAGGGAAGGAATTTTCATTGTGAGCTTCCCTGTTATTTATACTGGCAGCAATGAGGGAAATTTCTAGCCTGAAGCATTTCCTTTGTCTCAACAGTTGGTATTCACGCTGTGTTGTTCAGGATCGTGGACAAGAACTTGTTGACGGACTCAAAGTGTGCTTACAAGGTAAACTGTAATATTCCACATCTGGGAGAAATTTTCTGTTAAGTTTTGGATTGCGATCTTTTTCACTCACAAAGGTATTTATTGGAAATTGTGGACTATGTGTATTAGAATGTTAACAGGATGTGTTTTGTAGTTATATGGTGGATTCCAGGCAGTAGTTACTTTGCTATATAAGAATAAACAGTTGTTGAGGCTTTCTGGGAAATAGATGTGGAGTGAAGCTCAGTTATGCAACAATCTAATAGTGGCTATTTGAGAAGTGCTTAATTATGTGCAAAACCTACGATCTGATGCACTGAGGTTGTGTATTTGGTTAAAGTAAAATTCCAGTATTGATCATCAGTTATGGAGTAGTCAGTTTCGATATCAGAGTGGAGCATTTTTGGGTCACAAGAAGTAGATCAATGCGAGCGTGTCCTTAAAAGTGAAGCTTCTTTCATGAAACAGCAGTATAAGTTTTCTGCCTTAAAAATGAGAAGGTGTAAGTAGTGGGCATAGCATTAATGTGGAAGAATGGTACTGGGGAGTCATCCTTCCTCATTCTTTAATAAATCAATATTATTTGCACTAAAATTAAATGCATTTGAATTTTGTTGCTTTCAGTGGGAGAGATGGCCAGAGTTTAACTTTAACGAAAACTTAGTGGAACTTAGTAGGTCTTAGTGGATCTATTAATATACAGTAAGGTATGCCTAACTTAGTATTACATCCCATCTAACTATTGTTCCTGCTTTGTCTCTTTCTCAAGTGAACCGAAAACCAAAAGTGCTTCCTTATTTGTGATCCCTAGTCTTGCAGATTCATAAGCCAGGAATACAGTTTTTGTGTAATCTTTTTGTGGCTGGTGAGTTCCTGGTTAGTTTGGCTGCTCCTGCTGGCAAAGGAGCTTCTGAATGAGTAAGCCAAAATTCACAGCAATTCTGGGTCATTTCTCAATGAATGTGATCATTGTCGTTGCTGCTCAGAAAGCTTGTGTACATAGAAAATGTTAACGGTCTGAGTGATACAGTGAGTTTTGGTTGAGCAGGTTGCTGTTGAAGCCTCATGAGTAATTACAGAATGCTTGTCTGAAAAGGAATCCTGATCGTAGTAGCCACTATGAACTTATTTCACTGCTAAAAACAACCTCTTACAAGTAAAAGAGTTTATTGTGTGTTCCAGACATAATTTGCTTTTACTCAAAAAGTTGAAAAGTTTTCTGTGTCAGAGGAAATTATTTGACCTTGGTTGATGACATTTGAAATAAAGCAGGGATGCTTGTAGAGAGCGAAATGATTTTGTTCCTCTGTAGGGTATCTGTAGTTGTGAACAAGTTGCTTTTTGGAACAGACATCTGTAATGGTTGTACAAGTATATACATTTGTACAAGTATATACATTTGTGTAGTTGTGGATTTTTCTTTTGGTATCTAAAGCTGCCTTAAGGACTTGGCAGTTATTACAACAAGCACATGCCTTCTCGGATAATTGTGTACCGTGCTGGAGTTGGAGACGGTCAGCTAAAAACCCTGGTTAGTTATGAAGTCCCTCAGTTTTTGGAGTGCTTGAAAACCATTGGCAAGGACTATAGGTAAGTTAGTGATATAACATAGCTATAACATGCTAGTTAAAAAAGAGCTCTCTTACAGTTTGGACAAACACCATATTTTTATTTGACCAACTTTCTGTTTGGTAGAATGGAATGTGTGCTTTGAACTGGGAGTGTGCTTTGCTTCCGCCTAACGGAAGAGCTTTTGTAAGATCGTGATTCATCAAGATGTGATGGTTTTTAATATATATTAAAGATGGTTTCTTTTGGAACCCTCTGGGCAGCTACAGCTAATCTAGGCACTGTGTCAGAGGTGAGGAAAGTGCAGCTTGCAGGGCTGTAAGTGGCCCTAGCACTGTCCCAGGTTTTTTCCCCTCCAGGGTGGTAGAAGTGGGCTGTTGCAGGCCAGGAGAAGCTTTTCAAGAAAAGAAAGCAAACTGGTTCTGGATTGCTTTCTCTTTTGAAAGGCGTCTTCTGGATACTAACATGGCTGGCAGAGGAGGCAAAAAAAGTATGGCAGAATTTCATCCTACATCCTGGCCAATTTTTTGTAAATAAATGGGGGGGTAGCCCTCTAAGGCAGCAGTGCAGCTCCCCAACCCCTGACTGACTGACTTACTTGGCCGGTCCTAGCCTATAGAGGATTTCCAATTTTTTCAGTCCATCATGTTACTGCTGAACTTAAAACACTGATTGGGACTGCTTTGAAGTGGTGGTTATTTGGGGTCTTGTCTTATTTCCATAAGTGACTGGGGTTTCTTGATACTGTTTATATACTAGACAAGGTGTATCAGCATAGTTGCTCACAGTTCCTTACCTTGCAGTAGAGCCAGGCTTCTATTGGAATTGTGTTTCACTTTGGTTCAGAGTACCTTCACATAATTTGGTTCACTGGAATATTTTAGTATTAATGTGTATGTTTTGTATCCTTCCAATTCTTCAGGAAAAGAAGAGGTTGCTCATTTAACTGTAACAGACATGTTTTCATTAAAATTGTATTTTGATGGATACATCTCTTACAAACTATCTTAACTCTCTAAACCCCTAAACTTCTCGTATTATCTTCTGAAGCCCCAAACTAACTGTGATAGTGGTAAAGAAGCATGTGAATAATAGATTCTTTGCTGAAATTGATGGAAGAGTTCACAAATCCACCACCTGGCACAGTTATTGATGTAGAGGTCTACTGACCAGAGTGGTAAGTTCCAAGTGAAAAATAAATGCAATTTCAATAAAAATGTGGCTTGTACAAAAAGGAATAATTGAGAGTAGGCTTTGCTTCTTTTCTACATTACCCTTTCTGCCCCTATGTAACTAAGGGTACATTGAGGATTGGGCTTCTGGCTCTTTAAGAAGGAGCAAGTGTCCAAGGGGGATACTGTGTACTGTGGATCTGGGACAAGCTAGAAGAGAGGAAGCAAGACCTGCTAGATAAGGTGTCTTCTGTAAAAGCCACTGCTATTTGTATTGTGGGAGAAGAACGCAGAGGTTATAGTTACTGTCAAACACTCTTGGATAGGGTTGCAGATCCTTAAAGTGCAGATCATGTTAAGTTCCGCTTGGAAGTGTCAGCTCTGTTCTCTCTTATTTTGGGTAGTCAGTCCATACTCCTGAGCATGCAGGGTGGATTAAATATCATGTACTGTAGGAGCTAAATGCAAAGGTCAGAGATGTGGAAAAGCACCCAAGACTGCCAGCACAAATCACAGTGTTGTGTAGCTGTACAACATGTTGAATACCTTTTCTGGAATATATTCGGTACTATCCAGGAGTAACTTGGTGTAGGATGATTGCTTTGATGGAAGTGGAACTTTGAACTAGTTCAAAGGACAACTAGAATAGTTCACGTGCAGTTCATAAATGGTACCATTCTATCCCTGGAGTTACCATTTGGGCTTCCAAGCCTGTGTCAGGACTACAGTAATACTGATTGGCATCTAGAAACCTTCCACCAACTGTTCATATGAATTGAAAGGGATATCTTTTTGCAGATGAATGAGCCAAAACTTCATTTCATCCCTAAAAACTGTTCACTTTTTATTTTGTTCCTAATATCGCTGCATGACCAGGGCCTATATTTTTGATCCTTGATGTCTCTGGATGCTTTCCTGGCCTACTGCAGCAGTTCTTCGTGGTCTCTGTGCCTCATACATTAGGAGCTTTTGCGCCTGCGTGGTAGCGTTCGGAAGATTCTAGAGCTCGTTAGTTTTGGCGGCAGCCCCTCCCCCACGCCAGTGCTGCGCATGCTCCTCCCGCCGACTAACGGTTTCTCCTCAGTTCTTTCTTGTCCACCTCAGCGTACAGAAGGTTCTGCTTGTTGGCTTGCTTTTCTTTTGTGCTTTTGGTGTTTTTCGACTTCGGATTTATCTTTTTGACTACCCCTCTCGGATTTCGGACTTGGCTTTGTACTTTCTTGATCGGTTTTGACCCTTTTCTGGCTTTTGATGACGATTCGGATCTCAGACTGTGTTTGGCATCGGACTCTTGCTTTCTTTGCCTTGCCTCCGGTTTGTGTCGGCTCTCTTCAAACGCTGCGCCTCCTGTGGAAGGAAGGTCGCTCTCTCCTACTGACTCTTAAGTGCCTGATTTATTTGGGTGAGGGGCACAACGTTCAGGCCTGCCCTATTTGCAGAGAGTTTACGCACCAGACTCTCCGTAACAGGGCGGCAAGGCTTAAATCCCATTGTTGGGAGGAATCTCTTCGCATCCAGAGACCCGAGACGATGGCCGAGAAACGCCCGCCCTCTTCTTCTTCTTCGGCGGCAGCGGCCGTGCCCTCGACCTCATCGGCATCGGTACCGGGCTCGGTACCGATAATGAAGTTGCTGAGGATGCCGAAGATTCGGCAAACTCGGGCACGTGAGGACCCTGCGGGCTCGCAGGCCTCCTCCTCCTCCTCCAGGCCGCTTACCGTGGCCCAGAAGAAGCGCCCCACCACCGAGGGCGTGGGGGAGAAGAAGAAGAGAAAGGAGAAGTGGCAAACTTCACCGACGGTGGTGCGGCCCCCGACTCCACCACCCACCCAGCCTGCCGAGGCAACCTCAACCGATGGAGCTCCCTGAGGAAAGAAGGAGCCTCCGGAGGAAGAGGAAATCCTCGAGGTGTTGGACGAGGAGCAGGTCGTGCAGGCCTCACCCCCTCAGCCGCCCGAGCTGATCGCGGAGATCACTCTGCCGAGTCGCCATCCAACCTCGGCAGAACACCGAGAGGAGGCTGTGGTGAGGCAGCGCCCCAGCCTCTCGACGCAACGAGTCCCGCTCGCCGGAGCAGCAGGCAGGGCCTCCATCCCCGCGATATCAGGAGATGCGCCTGGAGAGACGTTGCTCGGGCCAGAGCGCCTACTTCTGCCCACCCAAGGAGGTACGCCGAGGAGCAGGTGTGGCACGAGCCAGCCCTCGGTCCCTACTATTCTTACTCACCGTCATGCAGGGACCGGTACCATCCAGATCCAAGGTACTGGTCGCCGGTCTTGCTCGCCACCGTGGGAGGCTCACTACCCTCGCTGTGAAAGGTCACTGCTGCATCGTTCGTCGAGTCACCGACGGTCCCAGGAGCCCTCACCCCGCTACAGGGCTGTTTCTCCACCCCCGTGGACGCGGCTACAGCTACCCGCCCGACCTCACAGCCTACCGTGACCCAGCCAGCGGTAGCTGCGATTTCTACCACGCAGGCGGCACACCGTCCTACGCCTGCGGTCGTTCTCCTGCAGGTGACTCCAATAGCCTGCAGCTCCAGCAGTCACCCTGGCACCTCCGGCCCATGGGCCGGCCGAGGAGAAGGAGGCGGGGAGGTCGCCATCACCATCCTGCAACTCGGACTCTGACTCTGCTGAGTCCACCCCTTCTTCTCACGAATCCCACCACTGGGGTTCGGGGAGCCAGGCCCGGAGTCTGCACCGAGGAGGTACGCCAGTTTTCTGCGATCCTCCTCCGGATGGCCACAGCCCTTGGCCTAAAGGTGACCGACCTGCTCCAGAAGCCCAGGACCCGGTCTTCCAGTACTTGAAAGCCCGCCCACCGTTGACTGCACCGCTGCCTGTTCCTACCAACCCTGGTGGGGAAGTGTTGGTAGCAGCCGTGGGCAAAGCCGGCGTCAGCACAGCCTATCTCACATAGGCTAGAGCATCTGTACAGGACCCAGAAGGAGAACGCGGAGTTCCTCTTCAATCATCCTGTACCGAACTCTATTGTGGTTGAGTCGGCTCAAAGGAAAGGAGGCAATCAAGCGCATACCACCCCTCCAGACTGTGAAGGACGGAGTCTTCCATCTGCCCCCTCAGCCGAAGGTTCTATTCGGCATCATCCCTGGTGGCCAGGATGGTGAACACGATGGCATGCCTCGCGGCCTACCATCAGAACCTCTTCAACCGACTCGCTCCACTCCTTGCTGACTTGCCGGAGGAGTCACGCGCCTCAGCCACACAGATCTTTGGTGAGGCTGTTGCGGTGGCTACACAGCAGATCGCCAGCTCGAGGCACACCATGGAGGCTACCTCGAGGGTGATGGTCGGTGCCGTAGCCCTTTGACGCCACGTGTGGCTCCGGTCTTCTGGGCTTCAGGAGGACAGCCGTCGACGGATTGAAGACCTTCCGTTTGATGGCGAAGGGCTCTTCCACACCTCCACCAACGAGGCCATGGATCACCTGGTCAAGGCCCGGCTGACAGCGAAGAAGATGGGCATCGGCCAGCCTGCCCAGTCTCGCTGCACTTTCCAGCCGATGCCTTCGTGGAGAAGGTCCTCCTCCTCTTCGGCATACCAGCTGCGGTCTCCGCGGTCGACCACGTCGAGAGCATCGACATCTTCGGCTTTGAGGAGACTTCCTAGACGGCGTCCATCTTCGTTGTCCAAGAAGTCGTCCTCCGGAGCGAAGTCCCGGTTTTGACGGCCTTCACAGGATCCTCCCACCTGTGCCACTCCTTCGCCCTTCTGGTAGACTGATCCACCACCCTAAGCCTGGCCAGGGACCTCTACCACTGGTGGGAGATCACTGTGGACTCCTGGGTTCTTACCATCGTCCGCATGGGGTACGCCATCAAGTACCAGGATATTCCGCCACGGGGTGCCTACTACTCCACCCCGGCCAGCTCGGCTCTACTGCAAGAGGTCCAGTCCCTCCTCAAGAAGGGAGCGATCGAGAGGCTCCTGCCTTCAGCCAAGACCACAGGCTTCTACTCAAGGTACTTCACGGTGCTGAAGGCGGACGGATCCCTGCGGCCCATCCTAGACCTCCGAGAGGTGAACGGATACATCCACCCCAAGAGGTTCAAGATGGTCACGCTGCCTTCGATCCTCCCCTTCCTTCGCCGAGAGGACTGGTTTGCGTCCATAGACCTCAAAGACGCCTATTTCCACATCTTGATCCGCCCGCAGCACAGGAGGTACCTACGGCTCGCAATCGACGGCACCAGCTACCAGTACCGGGTGCTGCCATTCCAGACTTTCCACCGCATCGCGGGTGTTCACCAAGTGCATGGCTCTGGTCATGTCCGTCTACCCTTACCTGGACGACTCACTATTGGTGGCGTCCTGCAACAGAAACTGTATGAGGACATTCATCGGACTTTGTCTCTTCTCACTCAGCTTGGACTCAGGGTCTACCCCGCTAGAAATCCCTTATCTTGAGCCCACCCGGGTTCTCGACTTCATCGGGGCGACCCTCGAACTCGGTATTGACGAGGGCCTTCCTACCGGACGAGAGGGCGTGGACACTTCGTTGGGTGGTGTCCGCTGCCTCGAGGCCTCAACGATGTCAGCGAGGAGGATTCAACTCGGCTACATGGCCTCGACCATCGCTGTAGCCTACCTCTCCAGATTACACACACGGCCTCTCCAGCACTGGTTCGTCAGGGCCTTCGATCCACTCTGGGACGACCAGCACCGCCAATACCGTCTGCCCCAACAGGCACACCGATTGCTCCTGTGGTGGCAGTCGGACAGGATCCTTCCTGTCAGGCATGCCGTTCCGCGAACCCAGGCCATCGGTCACGGTAACGACGGATGCCTCGCTCTTCGGCTTGGGAGCGCACACCGGCGATCTCCGGGTCCGAGGCCGGTGGATGGACAACGAGCTGTTCCTCCATATCAACACTCTTGAGCTGCTGGCGATCCACAAGGCCCTGAGAGCGTTCCGACACCTGGTCCGACGCCGGGCCGCACGGTGTTGGTCCTCACCGACAACACGACGGCGGTCTGCTACGTGAATAGGTAGGGAGGGACACCATCCACCACGCTGCTGGGCATCGCCCCGACCCCTGGAACTGGTGTGTCCCGCTCCGGATACACCCTGTGGCGGTTCACCTGGCGGGGCAGGAGAACACCACAGCGGACGCCTTCAGCAGGGACACCGCTTCCCACCATGAGTGGTTTCTGTCCGACGACGCCTTCAGGATGCTTCGGGACCAATGGGGCAAGCCGACCATCGCCCTCTTTGTGACCAGCCAGAACGCGAAGTGCTGCCGATTCTGCTCGAGGGCCTGCCACAATCATCTCTCCATTGGCGACACGTTCCAGTTCCCTTGAGACAAGGGGCTGATCTACGCCTTCCCTCCGTTCCCGCTCCTGGGCCGCGTGATTACGAAAATCATTGCGGACCGAGCAGACGCGATCCTCGTGGCACCGTACTGGCCGAGGCAGCACTGGTTCGGACCCCTGATCGAGGACGCCCGGGGCAGGACTCTCAGGTTTCCCACGGTACCGGACCTGCTGTCCCACTCCGACGGACTGGTGTTGCACCCGGACCTGCCGGTGTTGGCCCCCCGTGCCTGGAGGATATCGCCCTAGACGACCTGGCCATCGGGAATGTCTTGACTGCAGCCAGGAAGGAGTCCACGCGAAGGAACTACCACTACAAGTGACAGCGCTTTGTGGCCTTCGCCGAGGAACGTCGAGAGCCGGTATTGCCTGTCACCCTGCGTACCGTGCTCCACTTCCTCCTGCACCTCCGGCAACAGGGCATGGCCTTCCCGTAGCTCAAGGTCTACCTCACCGCGATCGTGGCATACAAGCCACCACGATCCCCATCTACCGCGCTTTTCAGGGACGGTACCGTCAAGCAGTTCCTGAAGGGCCTACAGCACCTCTACCCGCCGGTATCGCCGCCGCTACCGCCGTGGTCGCTGTCATTGGTGCTGTCCCAGCTGACAAGGCCGCCCTTCGAGCCCATGGCCACAACGGATGACAGGCTGCTCACGATGAAGACCGCATTCCTAGTGGCCGTCACCTCTGCCAGGCGGGCAGGAGAGTTGACAGCGCTACGGTGCGATGAGCCATACCTGGTCTTCCATCACAACAAGGTGGTCCTCCGGCCTGACATCTCCTTCCTGCCGAAGGTGGTGTCCAGCTTCCATCTGAGCCAGGACATCATCCTGCCGGCCTTCTACCCTGACCCGACGACACCTCTGGAGCGGTCCCTCCACTCCCTGGACGTTCGTTGGGCGCTGGCCTTTTACAAAGACAGGGCTGCGGCCTACAGACAGACACCCCATCTATTTGTCTGTTATGGCAGGCGCCGGAGAGGCCACAAGGTATCCACCCAGCGCTTCTCTAAGTGGGCGGTACAGACTATTCACCTGGCGTACGAGCTTGCCAAGAAGCCTCCGCCAGACCTGCTTCGGGCCCACTCCACCAGGATCGTGGTGACATCTGCTGCCCACTTGCGAGGCGTCGACCCGTCGGAACTCTGCCGTGTGGCGACCTGGTCCCAGCCGTCGACCTTCGTGTGCCACTACAGGCTCGACTGCCGTTCCAGGAGAGATGCCCGGTTCGGACGTGCTGTGCTGTGTTCTGTGCTCTAGGATCTGGGACCTGACCCACCATCCTACTGGTAAGCTACACAGTCTCCTAATGTATGAGGCACAGAGACCACGAAGAAGAAGAACAGGTTGCTTACCTGTAACTGTGGTTCTTCGAGTGGTCATCTGTGCCCTCATACATCCCCACCCTGCCTTCTCCTTTTTTTCAGGTCCCATCTGCTTCGGCGGACCAGAACTGAGGAGAGACCGTTGGTCGGCGGGAGGAGCATGCGCAGTACCGGCGTGGGGGAGGGGTTCCCGCCAAAGCTAATGAGCTCTAGAATCTTCCGAACGCTACCGCGCAGGTATGAAAGCTCCTAATGTATGAGGGCACAGATGACCACTCGAAGAACCACAGTTACAGGTAAGCAACCTCTTCATATTTTTCCCATTTGTGTAATGGTGATGAAGAAAAACAGGTGGTTCCCTATAACTGGTGTTCTCTAAGTGATCCTTTGTGCATTCACACTACCCCCCCCCCATGGCACATAGTTGTTTCACCCTTTGTACTGCTATGTCAGAAGACTGAACTGAGGAAATGATAGTGCATACTGTTGCTTAAGAGGGAGGGGGCAGGGCTACAGCCAAAAATCTTAAGCCACCCAGAAGGTTCCAATGAGCTGCTCTGTGGAGAGGCAGATCCCATATGTGTAATGGATAGATGACCCACTTGAAAAGTCTCAGATGCCTAGGGCAGGAACTTGTTTTTCTTAGAACCAGTCACTCATTGGACCTACACACTGTCAGCTTAAGCTGTAGTACTGGGTGGTCCCTCACTAGTTCATTCAACTTTGGACAATCCAGTTAGAAGATACTGTTGTTTGAACTTGTTCATGTAGGACTGACTGCCACTTTGAGTCTCTTCTGATACAGGTATGACTTTTTCATTGTGAGTCAGTCTGTGAGATGTGGAACCGTTGCACCAACCCACTACAACGTTATCTATGACAGCAGTGCACTGAAGCCAGATTACATGCAGCGGCTGACATACAAGCTGTGTCACATGTATTACAACTGGCCTGTAAGTATTTTTGCACCAGCTTGAGGATCATGTCTTTCAAAACCATGATTAATGAGTTAACTTCATGTAATTTGTCTGTTCCTTAGGGAATTATTAGAGTTCCTGCACCCTGCCAGTATGCCCATAAGCTGGCTTTCCTTGTGGGTGAGAGCATTCACAGAGAACCAGACCTCTCACTCGCAGAGAATCTGTACTACCTGTGATTCTGCAGAAGAAGTACAAAATCAGAAGAATTTTTGTACAATTAATTTTATTTTTGTCAAGTTATTTCTTAGTTAAAATTTTCTTGGAAAAAAATTGTTTTTCGAAAAGTAGGTTCTGGTTCTGGTTTCTCCTAGAAAATATTTGTTTTAAAGTAGCAAGTTTAATAAAGTTTGTTACTGCGTATTTTATTTTGAATCGTTATTTAAGCATTCTTTTCATGTGAAAAGAATAGCCAGAATAAGCTTCACTTTTGGTTGCTGCAAAGACTGTTTTACTAAAATTCAATTTCTGATGCTTTCCCCCAGTATCTCGAAACACTCTTGTGATAGAAACTTAGCCACCTTCTTGTGGTCTCTGTGCCTCACACATGCCATTGTGCCTGTGCTGAGCCCTGATTGCAATGTTCTAGAGATCAGTAGCTTGAGGGGAAGCCTGCACCCTCTCCCGACACCAAGCATGCTCAGGCCCACCGAGCTACTCTTCCCTCGGATTCTCTTTGTCCGCCATAGGAGTCACCGCTTCGCGTAGCTTTTGTTCTCCAGTGAAAGGAATATTAATTTCCCTCATTTCCATTTCTGCTCCTTTACAAAACCCTTCATTTTAAAAGTTGGATGTTCTATTTGTAGTGTGCATAGGATTTCATCAGTCTGCTTTCTGAGACAGTAAGAGTCTATAAAGTGTTTTTCACCTTGTGAATACTGATTGCAATCCATTCTTTGTCCAGGGGAGTAACATCAGTAGGGAAACAATTCACTCCTGTTGCCCTCAGAAGTTTCCCTCCGGTAGCTTTGTCAAGGAGGAAGATGGCCTTTCTTAATGCCTACTCCCATGTCAAGTGTCTCCCAAAATGTCTTGGTAGACAACAAGTGGACTCTGCCAACAGAATCTAAGCTATGGGGACTTCTGTTGTTATGCACTTCTTTGTGTCTTGGAAAGACGTTCCATTACTTTGGGATTTTACTTTTAAAGTAGTAGAAGGGAGTTATGCCCCTCCAGATGCTGAACTGTAACTCCCCACATTCCTGTTATGGGCCCCCTTGAGAGTGGTCTTCCTCGGAAGATGAAGCAGACATACCTGATAACCAGCAGTCCTCCAGTTCATGAAGAAGAAGAGCTCAAAGAAAGACTGGGAATACAGGTACATCACCAAGGAGAGCACCATCTCCCACAGTCCATCTCCATTCGGGGTCACCATGTTATCTGTGGGTTCTGGTAGCTCCGGGAGAGGCAGGACTTTGTCCCTCGAAAAGTAAAAAGGGTCTGCTTTCCAAAGGGAAGAAACTTTCAACAGGTTGTGCAGTGAAATGATTTCGTGTTCTTCTGCACAACCTGTAGCTTCAGATCTATGTATTTTATTTTTACATTTTAAATATAAATATATATATACATATAACAATCAACTTCAAAAAACTAGGGCTTTCATGGCTATTCCAAACTTCTAATTTGGAGAACCTAGCCTTTAAAAAAAAGCATATTCCAACATCAACAGAGGGGAAAAAAAACTCAACTGGTTTGGTGTTTAATCGGTATGACAAAGAGGGGGAAATTACATGGCATTGTGATGCCAAAGCAGACATATTGCCAATGTAGTTGTTTTAGAAAAGCAAAGATCAAGCAGCATTATGAAAGGCAATTTGCTACACCTTTACTTTTGGTATGCCTTCCTTCCCTTCTAAAAAGGGAGCAACAAAAAAAATGCTTCTTTTGATCCCTTTCTACCATTTATCCACAACTTTGCATAAAATGCTCTGAAAGTCCCCAGTTTATTCTGCCTTGATGTTTGCCTTATTAATGCACAATGACTTGCTCTGTCTAAACTATACAGCGTATACTTTGTAATGACCGGCGCAATCAACTGCTCCTTCCACTCACCAGAACTGTAATTAAAATATCAAGTAATTGGGCGTCCCTACTCCATTCAATGTCTGATACAATTCCTGGGAGTCTGAAAGTGTTGTGCAAAGGTGCATTTTTAAACATCTGTCTTGAGTTCTGCTAGTCAACCTTTCAAGTACATTCAAAGCCAGATTACTGCATAAAACTATCGAAATAGAAGAAAATGTAACCCCAAATGCAGATTAGTCATCATTTTTTTTGGTATTGTTCTCAAAAAAATATGCTAGACACAAAATGCAAGGAAAGACCAACCAGGTTGTGTTATTCACTGGTCTTTGCCAGCAGAAGTCACTTAAAAATAGATTAAGAGTGCTAAGTTTGCCACATACTACGTTCTGTTATCTCGGGTGCAATTTTGAGAGAAAAACACACTAAAAAAAACCCATGTAGTTGCTGGCAGCATATTTGCCGTTATTCTTTGTTAACCTGTCCATTTGTAATTCTTTTTACTGTTTATATATTTTCAGACTCTGCCTTTCTTTTGTAATTGATGGAAGGTTTCTAATATGAATATCTAAAGCTTATCCCCATTGTGTCTTCAAAGCCAAGTAAGATGTAATTCCTGTAAAATAATCTAGTGTGTGAGATTTATGAATTAATGAAAAATACAGGCTAAATTTGTGGTAAACTATTGTGTGGGCGTGTGCATGTGTACAGTTGTTTGTGTAAAAATATTTTATAGGAAATAAATTTGATATTTTGTAGAAAGGCCTTGTTTGTCGTGTTCTGTCTGCAGCTGTTATCTTCAGGGACTATGTGGAAACGAAGTGACCTGGATGAGATTTAAGCCTGAGACCTGCAACCAGGAGGAGACAACTTCCCCAGCCTGTCCTGCCACGACAGCCTCTCCAGCTTCCAAAGCAAGGGGCTCTGCGGAATGGGATCCAAACTGGTTTTGGGGTAAAGATGCTCTGGTTTAAGTAGACTTTAACAGCTGGACATTCCAGAAACTTTCACTCTGTAAAAATGATTTTTGACCCCCTGCCTCAACTAGTGTTTGAAGTCCCACCACTAGCACGGGTCTATCCCAAAATAAACAGTGTGAATCACTGTCCAAAGGAGAGAGTGAGAAGAGGAATGCCCATGAGTCAGTAACAGGCAGGATTACAGCCACAAACTGCTTTGCTTAGTTATAGGAGTTTTGTGAACAGGCTCTGCACAGGCAGCACACCAACCCATGGAGTGGCATATTTTGTCTGGAAAGAGGCTTCCAGCTCTTTTTTGAGCTCTCCTTCTTCTAACTGGAGACTGGGGGTTATCAGGTATGTCTGCTTCATCTTCCGAAAAGCCCCACTCTAAAGGGGGGCCCCATAAAGGAATGTGGGGGTTACAGTTCAGCATCTGAGGGGCATAATCCCCTTCAACTTTAAAAGTAAAACCCCAAAAGTAATGAAGTTTTCCAGACACAAAGAAGTGCATAACAACAAACCCCATAGTAGATTCTGTTGCAATTTCACTTGTTGTCTACCAAGACATTTTGGGAGACACTTGACAGGGGGAGAGGCATTAAGAAGGCCATTTTCCTCCTTGAAAAAGCTCCCGGAGGGAAATTTGGGGGCACAGAGTAAAATTTTTTCCCCTATGATTTTACTCCCCTGGACAAGAATGGATTGCAATCAGTATTCACAAGGTAAAAAAACACTTTATAGACTCTTACTGTCAAAAAAAGACTAAATAAATCCTATGACATACAAAAAACATCCAACTTTTAAAATGAAGGTTTTTGTAAGGGAGCAGAAGGGAAAAATGAGGGAAATTAAAAATTTCCTTTACTGGAGAACAAGCTACGGAGCGGTGACTCCTAGGGGGGGGAAAAAGAATCCGAGGGAGAGTAGCGGTGGCTGAGAGTGTCGGGAGAGGTCAGCTAAGCACGGATCTCTAGAACATTGCAATCAGGGTCAGCACACACAATGGATGTGTGGGGGACAGAGACCACAAGAAGGGGGGTAAGTTTCTATCACAAGAGTTTTTTGAGATAGGGGGAAAGCATCAAAAATTTCAATTTCAGTAAAAAAAATTTTGCACAACGAAAAAGGAAGCTTATTCTGGCTATTCTTTTCACATGAAAAGAATGTTATAAGTTTATTCAAAATAAAATACGCAGTAACAAACTTTATTAAACTTGTCCTACTCTAAAAACAAATATTTTGAGGATAAAAACCACAACCATACCTACTTTTCAAAAATAATTTTTTTCCAAGAAAATTTTAACTAAAGAATAAACTCCACAAAAATAAAATTAATTGAAAATTTCCTATTTTACTTCTGCAGAATCACAGATAGTAACAGCATCTCTGCGAGTGAGAGGTCTGGTTCTCTGTGAATGCTCTCACCCACAAGGCAAAGCCAGCTTATGGCATACTGGCAGGGTGCAGGAACTCTAGGATTCCCTAAGGAACAGAGAAATCAGCATGAAGTTAACTGATTAATCATGGTTTTGAAATACATGATCCTCAGTGGTGCAAAAATACTTACAGTGAGTTGTAGAGCATGTGCACACAGCTTGTATGTCAGCCGCCCATAATCTGGCTTCAGCTGACTGCTGTCATAAATATAACGTTGTAGTGGGGTTGGTGCAACGGTTCCACATCTCACAGACTGACTGACAATGAAAAAGTCATACCTGTATCAGAAAGAAGGACTCAAAGTGGCAGTCAGTCCTACATGAACAAGTTCAAAACAACAGTATCTTGAACTGGATTGTCCAAAGTTGAATAACCAGCCAGCATCTACCTAGTACTACAGTTAAGCTGACAGTGTGTAGGTCCAATGAGCTGGACTGGTTTTAAGAAAACAAGCTCCCTGCCCAGCATCTGAGACTTTTCAAGTGGGTCAGATCCATCCATTACACATATGGGATTCCTGCCTCTCCACAGAGCAGCTCATTGAAACTTCTGGGTGGCTTAGCTCTTTTGGGGCTGTAGCCCCGCCCCCTCCCTCTTAAGCAACAGTATGCACTATCATTTCCTCAGTCCAGTCTTCTGACATAGCAGTACAAGGCTGAAGATGCACTGTGCCATGGGGGGAGTGTGAATGCAAAGGATCACTTGCACAAGCTACCAGTTATAGGGAACCCACCTGTTTTTCTTCATCACCATTACACAAATGGGAAAAATATGAAGAGGTTGCTTACCTGTAACTGTGGTTCTTCGAGTGGTCATCTGTGCCCTCAATCAGGAGCTTTCATACCTGCGCGGGGTAGTTGTCGGAAGATTCTAGAGCTCATTAGCTTTGGCGGGCAACCCACGCCGGTACTGCGCATGCTCCCGCCGACCTAATGTCTCTCCTCAAGTCGGTGGTCCGCCGAACAGATGGGACCTGAAAAAAAGGAGGCAGGGTGGGGATGCACGAGGGCACCACCCACTCGAATACCACAGTTACAGGTAACAAACCTGTTCTTCTTCTTCGTTAAACTTGTGCCTCATACATTAGGAGACTGTGTAGCTTACCAGTAGGATGGTGGGTCAGGTCCCAGATCCCAGAGCACAAAACAGCACAGCACGTCCGAACGGGCATCTCTCCTGGAATGCAGTCGAGCCTGTAGTGGCACACGAAGGTCGACGGCGGGACCAGATCGTGACATCCGGGAGATTGGGCAACGGGTCGACGCCTCCAAGTGGGCAGCAAGATGCCACCACGATCCTGGTGCAGTGGGCCCGACAGGTTGGCGGGAGGCTCTTGGCAAGCTCCGCATCCGCCAGGTGGAAGAAACGCACCGCGCACTTAGAGAAGCGCTGGTGGATACCTTGTGGCCTCTCGTGGCCCATAACAGAACAAGGAGGGGTGTCTGTCTAGGCTTCTAGCCCCTGCTCGAGGCCAGCGCCCAACGAACGTCCAGGAGTGGAGGCACCGCTCCAGAGGTGTCGTCGGGTCAGGGTAGCAAGGCCGGGAGGACCAGACGTCCTGTGGTTGAGATGGAAGCTGGACACCACCTTCGGCAGGAGATGTCAGGCCGGAGGATCCCACCTTGTTGTGATGGAGGACCAGGTATGGCTCATCGCACCTTGTAGCGCTGTCAACTCTCCTGCCCGCCATGGAGGTGACGCCACCTACAAATGCGGTTTGTATCGCGAGCAGCCTGTCATCCGTTGTGGCCATGGGCTCGAAGGCGGCCTTGCTCAGTGGCACAGTACCAATGCACAGCGACCACGGCGAGTTGCGGTCAGGCACCCGCGGGTAGAGGTGCCGCAGGCCTTTTTCAGGAACTGCTTGACGGACCGTCCCTAAAGCGCGGTAGATGGGGATTGTGGTGGCTTGATGCCACGATCGCGGTGAGGTAGTGACCTTGAGCTACGGCAGGGCCATGCCCTGTTGCCGGAGGTGCAGGACAAGTGGAGCACGGGCAATGCAGGCTGACAGGCAATACCGCTTTCACTTTTCCTCGGCGAGGTGACAAAGCGCTGTCCACTTGTAGTGGTAGTTCCTTCGCGTGGACTCCTTCCTGGCTGCAGTCAAGACATTCCCGATGGCCAGGTCGTCAGGGCGATATCCTCCAGGCACGGGGGGCCACAGCACGCAGGCTCCGGGTGCAACACCATCTGTCGGAGTGGACAGCAGGTTGGTACCGTGGAAACCTGAGAGCCTCGATCTAGGGGTCCGAAACCAGTGCTGCCTCGGCCAGTACGGTGCCACGAGGGATCGCGTTGTCGGTCCGCAATGATTTTCGTATGTATTGTTGGCCCAGGAGCGGGAACGGAGGGAAGGTCAGATCAGCCCCTTGTCTCAAGGGAACTGGGGACGTGTCGCGATTGGAGAGATGATTGTGAGGCCCTCGAGTACAATCGCAGCACTTCGCGTTCTGGTGGTCACAAGAGGGGCGATGGTCGGCTTGCCCCATTGGCTCCGAAATATCCTGAAGGCGTCGTCGGACAGAACCACTTATGGTGGAAGCGGTGTCCCGCCAATCCGGCTGTGGTGTTGCCTCGTCCGTCACAGGTGTATCCGGAGCCAGGTCCAGGGCGATGCCCAGCAGCGTGGATGGTGTCCTCACGTAGACACCGCGTCGTGTTGTCGGTGAGGACCAACACCGTGTGGCCCGTGACCAGGTGTCGCAATCGTTCTCAGGGCCTTGTGGTATCGCCAGCAGCTCAAGAGCTGTTTGAGATGGAGGAACAGCTCGTTGTCCACTCCACGGCCTCGGACCCGGACATATCGCGCTGCTGCGCTCCCAAGCCGAAGAGCGAGGCACGCCGTTACGTTATTTTTATGGCTGGGTTCGCGTACGGGGCAATGCCCAGTAGGAGGTACCGGGTATTCACTACAGGAGCAATCGGTGTGCCTGTTGGGGCAAGCGGTATTGGCGGTGCTGGGTCGTCCAGAGTGGATCGAAGGCCCACGAACCAGTGCTGCAGAGGCCGTGTGTGTAATCTGGAAGAGGCAGGCTATAGCTGACTGTTCTTGAGGCCATGTAGCCGAGTCTAATTCTCGGCCAGATCGTTGAGGCCTCTTCCAAGGCAGCGGACGCCGCCCAACGAAGTTCTTCACGCCCCTCTCGTCCGACTTTCGTCAATACCCTGAGTTCGAGGGTCGCCCTTTATGAAGTCGACAACCTTGGGTGGGCTCAAGATGGACTTCTTGGGAGAGGACCCCTAGCTCCAAGCTGAGTGAGAAGAGACAAGTCCGATGTATGTTCCTTATTTTGGTTTGCAGCACCACTCAATAGTCAAGTTCGTCCAGGTAAGGGGAGACGGACATGACCAGAGCCATGCACTTGGGTGAACACCCGCGATGCGGCGGAAAGTCTGAATGGGCAGCACCCGGGACGGTAGCCGTGCCGTCATTTTGCGGGCGCAGACACTTTCCTGCGTGCGGGCGGATCAAGATGTGGAACAGTGTTTGAGGTCTATGGACGAGTTCCTTCTCGGCGAAGGAAGGCAGGTATTCAAGTAGCGTGACCATCTTGAACCTCTTGGGTGGATGTATCCGTTCACCTCTCGGAGGCTTGAGGATGACGCAGGGATCCGTCCGCCTTCAGCACCGTGAAGTACCTTGAGTACAAGCTGTGGTCTTGGCTGAGCTGCAGCTCCATTTGTCTCCTCTTTCTTGAGGAGGGACTGGACCTCTTGCACAGAGCTGAGTGGCCGGGGTGGAGTAGGGCACCCCGCTGCGGAATATCCTGGTACTCCATGGTGCTACCCCATGCGGACGATGGCAGACCCAGGAGTCCACAGCTGATCTCCACCTAGGTGTCCTGGCCAGGCTTGGGTGGTGGCATCAGACCTATAGGGCGAACATGGCACGGGTGGAGTCCTGTGAAGGCCGTCAAAACCGGGACTTCGCTCGGAGGACGACTTCTTGGACAACGAAGATGGGACGCCGTCTAGGAAGTCTCCTCAAAGCCAAATATGTCGATGCTCGCGGGAGACCGCAGCTGGATGGTCGAAATAGGAGGATACCTTCTCCACGAAGGCATCGGCTGGCAAGTGCAGCGACAGCTGGGCAGGCCGGCCGATTGTCCCACTCCTTCTTCGCTGTCAGCCGGCTTTGACCAGGTGATCCATGGCCTCGTTGGCTAGGTGTGGAAGAGCCCTTCGCCATTGAAATGGAAAGGTCTTCAATCCGTTTATGGCTGTCCTCCTGAAGCCACAGAAGACCGGAGCCCACACGTGGCGTCAAAAGGCTACGGCACCGACCTATCACCCTCGAGGTACCATGGTGTGCCTTGAGTGGGCGATCTGTGTGTAACCACCGCACAGTCACCAAAAGATCTGTGTGGCTGAGGCGCGTGACTCCTCCGCAAGCTCAGGAGTGGAACGAACGGTTCTGATGGTAGGCCGAGGCATGCCATCGTGTTGACTACGGCCACCAGGGATGCACCTTCGGCCCAGGGAACGGACCGTCCTTCACAGTCTGGAGGGGTGCATGCGCTTGATTGCCTCCTTTCCTTTTGAGCCGAACTCAACCACAATACAGTTTCGGTAGGAGGATGATTGAAAGACAATTTGCCTTCTGGTCTCTGTATGCTCTAGCCTATGTGAGATAGGCTGGTGCTGATGCTGGCTTTGCCCACGGCTGCTTCAACGCTTTTCCACCAGGGTTGGTAGGAACGGGGAGCGTGCGGTCGACGGTGGGCGGGCTTTCAAGTACTGCAAGACCGGTTCCTGGGCTTTGGGAGCAGGTTCGATGTTTAGGCCCAAGGGTGTGGCCATCCGGAGGCAGGATTCAGAAAACTGGCGTACCTCCTCCGGTGCAGACTCCGGGCCTGGCTCCCCGAACCCCAGTGGTGGGGATTCGTGAGAAGAAGGGGTGGACTCAGCAGAGTCAGAGTCCGAGTTGCAGGATGGTGATGGCGACCTCCCCGCTCCCTTCTCCTCGGCCGGCCCATGGGCCGGAGGTGCCCTGGGTGACTGCTGGAGCTGCAGGCTATTGGAGTCACCTGCAGCAGAATGACCGAGGCGCAGGCACGGTGCCGCCTGCGTGGTAGAATCGGAGCCACCGCTGGCTGGGTCACGGTAGGCTGTGGCGTTGGGCGGGTAGCTGTGGCCGTCGTCCACGGGGGTGGAGAAACAGCCTGTAGGGGCCACATGGTACTGTTGACGAACCATGGGACAGTGACCTTTCACAGCGAGGGGTAGTGAGCCTCCCACGGTGGCGAGCAAGACCGGCGACCAGTACCTTGATCTGGACTGAACCGGCTCCTGCATGACGGTGAGAGAAGAATAGTAGCAGCCGGCTGACACCTGCTCCTCGGCTATACCTTCCTAATAGGGTAGAGGAGGTGCTCGCGGTGAGACTGGTCTCAGGTGATCTCCAGATCGCGGACCAGGCCTGCCTGCTCCGGCGAGCCGGGACTGGTCCTGCCTCACCACAGCCTCCTCTCGGTGTTCTGCCGAGGTTGGATGGCGACTTCGGGGAGAGCCATCTCGGCGATCAGCTCGGCGGCCAAGGGGGTGAGGCCTGCACGACCTGCTCCTCGTCACTTCGGATCTCCCTTCCTCGCGGAGGCTCCTCTTCCTCAGGGAGCTCCAATCGGTTGAGCACCGTTCGCAGGCTGGGGTGGTGGCCAACGGGGGCTCACTACCGTCGGTGAAGAGTGCCCACTTCTCCTTTCTCTTCTTCTTCTCCCCCACGCCCTCGGTGGTGGCGCTTCTTTGGGCCACGGAGCGGCTGGAGGGAGAGGACAGGCAGCAGGTGCCAAGCTCGCAGGGTCCTCCTCACACGGCCTCAGTTGCCGAGATCTTCGGCATCCTCAGTACTTCATTATCGTACTCGAGCCCGATTTATGAGGTCGAGGGCACCGCCCTGCGCCGCCGAAGGTAGCAAGAGGGCGGGCGCTCCCGTCCTCGACTCTGCATGCGAAGAGATCTCCTCCCTACAATTGGATCAAGCCTTGTTGCGGGAGTTACGAGGGTCCCTGTGCGTAACTCTCTGCAAATAGGGAGGCTGACGCTTGTGCCCCTCACCCAAATAATCAGGCACTTAAGATGTTGGTTGGAGAGAGCCACCTTCCTTCCACACAAGGCGCAGCGTTTGAAGAGAGCCGACACAACGCAGGCAAGGCAAAGAAAGCAAGAGTCCGAGAATGCCAACACAGTCTGAGATCCGAATTTTGTCATTTAAAACCAGAAAGGGTCAAAACCGATCAAGAAAGTACAAAGCCAAGTCCGAAATCCGAGAGGGTAGTCAAAACAGAAATCCGAAGTCGAATATGCCAAAAGCACAAAAGAAAGCAAGCCAAGAAGAGCAGCAACCTTCTTGGACGCCTAGGTGGAAGATAATAAAGAACTGAGGAAAACCGTTAGTCGGCGGGAGGAGCATGCGCAGCACTGGCGTGGGAGTAACTTGCCAAACTAACGAGCTCTAGAATCTTCCGAACGCTACCACGCAGGCGCAAAAGCTCCTAATGTATGAGGCACAGAGACCACGAAGAACTGCTGCAGTAGGCCAGGAAAGCATCCAGAGACATCAAGGATCAAACATAGGCCCTGGTCATGCAGCGATATTAGGAACAAAATAAAAAGTGAACAGTTTTTAGGGATGAAATGAAGTTTGGCTTGGTTGCGTTATCTGCAAAAAGATATCCCTTTCAGTTTCATATGAACAGTTGGTGGAAGGTTTCTAGATGCCAATCAGTATTACTGTAGTCCTGACACAGGCTTGGAAGCCCAAAATGGGCAACTCCAGGGATAGAATGGTACCATTTATGACCTGCCAATCTTTAGCGTCCTTTGAAACTAGTTCAAAGTTCCACTTCCATCAAAGCAATCATCCTACACCAAGTTACTCCTGGATAAAACAATTTTTTTAAATATATTTCCAGAAGGTATTCAACATGTTGTACAGCTACACAACACTGTGATTTGTGCTGGAGCTTGGGGTGCTTTTCCACATCTCTGACCTTTGCATTTAGCTCCTACATACATGATATTTTACTACTGTACTCAGGTAATTGACTTACTACCCAAAATAAGAGAGAACAGAGTGACACTTCCCAAGCCGGGAACTTAACATGATCTGCACTTTAAGGACTGCAACCCATCCAAGAGTGTTTGACAGTAACTATAACCTCTGCGTTCTTCTCCCCACAATACAGCAGTGGCTTTTAGATAAGAGACCTTTATTGCACAGGTCTTGCTTCCTCTTCTAGCTTGTCCCAGATCCACAAGACACAGATCCCCCTTGGGTCTGCCTCCTTCTTAAAGAGCCAGAAGCCCAATCCTCAATGTACCCTTAGTTACATAGGGGCAGAAAGGGTAATGTAGAAAAGAAGCAAAGCCTACTCTCAATTATTCCTTTTTGTACAAGCCAGGCTTCTATTGGAATTGTGTTTCACTTTGGTTCAGAGTACCTTCACATAATTTGGTTCACTGGAATATTTTATTAATGTGTATGTTTTGTATCCTTCCAATTCTTCAGGAAAGCAGAGGTTGCTCATTTAACTGTAACAGACATGTTTTCATTAAAATTGTATTTTGAATGAGTACATCTCTTACAAACTATCTTACTCTGAAACCCCTAAACTTCTCGTATTATCTTCTGAGCCCCAAACTAACTGTGATAGTGGTAAAGAAGCATGTGAATAATAGATTCTTTGCTGAAATTGATGGAAGAGTTCACAATGATCACCTGGCACAGTTATTGATGTAGAGGTTAAACTTCACGAGAGTGGTAAGTTCCAAGTGAAAAATAAATGGCATTCAGGTAAAAATGTGGCTTGTACAAAAAGGAATAATTGAGAGTAGGCTTTGCTTCTTTTCTACATTACCCTTTCTGCCCCTATGTAACTAAGGGTACATTGAGGATTGGGCTTCTGGCTCTTTAAGAAGGAGCAAGTGTCCAAGGGGGATACTGTGTACTGTGGATCTGGGACAAGCTAGAAGAGAGGAAGCAAGACCTGTGCAATAAAGGTGTCTTCTGTAAAAGCCACTGCTATTTGTATTGTGGGGAGAAGAACGCAGAGGTTATAGTTACTGTCAAACACTCTTGGATAGGGTTGCAGATCCTTAAAGTGCAGATCATGTTAAGTTCCGCTTGGAAGTGTCAGCTGTGTTTTCTCTAGATTTTGGGTAGTCAGTCCATACTCCTGAGCATGCAGGTGGGATTAAATATCATGTACTGTAGGAGCTAAATGCAAAGGTCAGAGATGTGGAAAAGCACCCAAGACTGCCAGCACAAATCACAGTGTTGTGTAGCTGTACAACATGTTGAATACCTTTTCTGGAAAGATATCGGGACCATCCAGGAGTAACTTGGTGTAGGATGATTGCTTTGATGGGGAAGTGGAACTTTGAACTAGTTCAAGGGACAACTAGAATAGTTCACGTGCAGTTCATAAATGGTACCATTCTATCCCTGGAGTTACCATTTGGGCTTCCAAGCCTGTGTCAGGACTACAGAGACTGATTGGCATCTAGAAACCTTCCACCAACTGTTCATATGAATTGAAAGGGATATCTTTTTGCAGATAACGCAACCAAGCCAAACTTCATTTCATCCCTAAAAACTGTTCACTTTTTATTTTGTTCCTAATATCGCTGCATGACCAGGGCCTATATTTTTGATCCTTGATGTCTCTGAATGTTTTCTGGCCTACTGCAGCAGTTCTTCTTCGTGGTCTCTGTGCCTCATACATTAGGAGCTTTTGCGCCTGCGTGGTAGCGTTCGGAAGATTCTAGAGGCCCGTCAGAGTTTTGGCGGGAGCCCCTCCCCCACGCCAGTGCTGCGCATGCTCCTCCCGCCGACTAACGGTTTCTCCTCAGTTCTTTCTTGTCCACCTCAGCGTACAGAAGGTTCTGCTTGTTGGCTTGCTTTTCTTTTGTGCTTTTGGTGTTTTTGACTTCGGATTTATCTTTTTGACTACCCCTCGGATTTCGGACTTGGCTTTGTACTTTCTTGATCGGTTTTGTCCTCTTGGCTTTTGATGACGATTCGGATCTCAGACTGTGTTTGGCATTCTCGGACTCTTGCTTTCTTTGCCTTGCCTCCGGTTTGTGTCGGCTCTCTTCAAACGCTGCGCCTCCTGTGGAAGGAGGTTGCTCTCCTACTGACACTCTTAAGTGCCTGATTTATTTGGGTGAGGGGCACAACGTTAAGGCTGGCCCTATTTGCAGAGAGTTTACGCACCAGACTCTCCGTAACAGGGCGGCAAGGCTTAAATCCCATTGTTGGGAGGAATCTCTTCGCATCCAGAGACCCGAGACGATGGCCGAGAAACGCCCGCCCTTCTTCTTCTTCTTCGGCGGCAGCGGCCGTGCCCTCGACCTCATCGGTATTCGGTACCGGGCTCGGTACCGATAATGAAGTTGCTGAGGATGCCGAAGATCTCGGGACTCGGGCACGTGAGGACCCTGCGGGCTCGCAGGCCTCCTCCTCCTCCTCCAGGCGCTTACCGTGGCCCCAGCAAGAAGCGCCCCACCACCGAGGGCGTGGGAGAAGAGAGAAAGGAGAAGTGGCACTCTTCACCGACGGTGCGGCCCCGACTCCACCACCCACCCAGCCTGCCGAGGAACCTCAACCGATGGAGCTCCCTGAGGAAGAGGAGCCTCCGGAGGAAGAGGAAATCCTCGAGGTGTTGGACGAGGAGCAGGCTGGGCAGGCCTCACCCCCTCAGCTGCCGAGCTGATCGCGGAGATCACTCTGCCGAGTCGCCATCCAACCTCGGCAGAACACCGAGAGGAGGCTGTGGTGAGGCAGCGCCCAGCCTCTCGACGAACGAGTCCCGCTCGCCGGAGCAGCAGGCAGGGCCTCCATCCCCGCGATATCAGGAGATGCGCCTGGAGAGACGTTGCTCGGGCGAGAGCGCCTACTCTCCTGCCTACCTAGGAAGGTACGCCGAGGAGCAGGTGTGGCACGAGCCAGCCGGCTCCTACTATTCTTACTCACCGTCATGCAGGGACCGGTACCATCCAGATCCAAGGTACTGGTCGCCGGTCTTGCTCGCCACCGTGGGAGGCTCACTACCCTCGCTGTGAAAGGTCACTGCTGCATCGTTCGTCGAGTCACCGACGGTCCCAGGAGCCCTCACCCCGCTACAGGGCTGTTTCTCCCCCTCCACCCCCGTGGACGACGGCCACAGCTACCCGCCCGACGCCACAGCCTACCGTGACCCAGCCAGCGGTAGCTGCGATTTGACCACGCAGGCGGCACACCGTCCTGACGCCTGCGGTCGTTCTCCTGCAGGTGACTCCAATAGCCTGCAGCTCCAGCAGTCACCCTGGCACCTCCGGCCCATGGGCCGGCCGAGGAGAGGAGGCGGGGAGGGTCGCCATCACCATCCTGCAACTCGGACTCTGACTCTGCTGAGTCCACCCCTTCTTCTCACGAATCCCCACCACTGGGGTTCGGGGAGCCAGGCCCGGAGTCTGCACCGGAGGAGGTACGCCAGTTTTCTGCGATCCTCCTCCGGATGGCCACAGCCCTTGGCCTAAAGGTGACCGAACCTGCTCCAGAAGCCCAGGACCCGGTCTTCCAGTACTTGAAAGCCCGCCCACCGTTCCACTCTAATTGCTGCCGTTCCTACCAACCCTGGTGGAAGCGTTGAAGCAGCCGTGGGCAAAGCCTGGTGTCAGCACAGCCTATCTCACATAGGCTAGAGCATCTGTACAGGACCCAGAAGGAGAACGCGGAGTTCCTCTTCAATCATCCTGTACCGAACTCTATTGTGGTTGAGTCGGCTCAAGGAAAGGAGGCAATCAAGCGCATACCACCCCTCCAGACTGTGAAGGACGGAAGCTCGATGCCCTCAGCCGAAGGTTCTATTCGGCATCATCCCTGGTGGCCAGGATGGTGAACACGATGGCATGCCTCGCGGCCTACCATCAGAACCTCTTCAACCGACTCGCTCCACTCCTTGCTCACTTGCCGGAGCAAGTTGACACGCGCCTCAGCCACACAGATCTTTGGTGAGGCTGTTGCGGTGGCTACACAGCAGATCGCCAGCTCGAGGCACACCATGGAGGCTACCTCGAGGGTGATGGGCCGGTGCCGAGCCCTTTGATCGTGACGTGTGGCTCCGGTCTTCTGGGCTTCAGGAGGACAGCCGTCGACGGATTGAAGACCTTCCGTTCGATGGCGAAGGGGCCTTCCACACCTCCACCAACGAGGCCATGGATCACCTGGTCAAGGCCCGGCTGACAGCGAAGAGATGGGCATCGGCCAGCCTGCCCAGTCTCGCTGCACTTTCCAGCCGATGCCTTCGTGGAAGAGGCCTCCTCCTCCTCTTCGGCATACCAGCTGCGGTCTCCGCGGTCGACCACGTCGAGAGCATCGACATCTTCCTGGTTTGAGGGTACTTCCTGAAGACGGCGTCCATCTTCGTTGTCCAAGAAGTCGTCCTCCGGAGCGAAGTCCCGGTTTTGACGGCCTTCACAGGACTCCACCCGTGCCATCCTTCGCCCTTCTGGTAGACCTGATCCACCACCCAAGCCTGGCCAGGCACCTTGACCACTGGTGGGAGATCACTGTGGACTCCTGGTCTGACCATCGTCCGCATGGGGTACGCCATCAAGTACCAGGATATTCCGCCACGGGGTGCCTACTACTCCACCCCGGCCAGCTCGGCTCTACTGCAAGAGGTCCAGTCCCTCCTCAAGAAGGGAGCGATCGAGAGGCTCCTGCCTTCAGCCAAGACCACAGGCTTCTACTCAGGTACTTCACGGTGCTGAAGGCGGGGGGACGGATCCCTGTGGCCCATCCTCTTGACACCTCCGAGAGGTGAACGGATACATCCACCCCAAGAGGTTCAAGATGGTCACGCTGCCTTCGATCCTCCCCTTCCTTCGCCGAGAGGACTGGTTTGCGTCCATAGACCTCAAAGACGCCTATTTCCACATCTTGATCCGCCCGCAGCACAGGAGGTACCTACGGCTCGCAATCGACGGCACCAGCTACCAGTACCGGGTGCTGCCATTCAGACTTTCCACCGCATCGCGGGTGTTCACCAAGTGCATGGCTCTGGTCATGTCCGTCTACCCTTACCTGGACGACTGACTATTGGTGGCGTCCTGCAAACAGAAAATCTGCACCAGGACATTCATCGGACTTTGTCTCTTCTCACTCAGCTTGGACTCAGGGTCTACCCCAAGAAGTCCCATCTTGAGCCCACCCGGGTTCTCGACTTCATCGGGGTGACCCTCGACTCGGTATTGACGAGGGCCTTCCTACCGGACGAGAGGGCGTGGACACTTCGTTGGGCGGCGTCCGCTGCCTTCGAGGCCTCAACGATGTCAGCGAGGAGGATTCAACTCGGCTACATGGCCTCGACCATCGCTGTAGCCTACCTCTCCAGATCACACACACGGCCTCTCCAGCACTGGTTCGTCAGGGCCTTCGATCCACTCTGGGACGACCAGCACCGCCAATACCGCTTGCCCCAACAGGCACACCGATTGCTCCTGTGGTGGCAGTCGTACAGGAACCTCCTGTCAGGCATGCCGTTCCGCGAACCCAGGCCATCGGTCACGGTAACGACGGGATGCCTCGCTCTTCGGCTTGGGAGCGACACCGGCGATCTCCGGGTCCGAGGCCGGTGGATGGACAACGAGCTGTTCCTCCATATCAACACTCTTGAGCTGCTGGCGATCCACAAGGCCCTGAGCGTTCCAGATGGACCATGGGCCGCACGGTGTTGGTCCTCACCGACAACACGACGGCGGCTCTGCTGTGACGTGAGAGGCAGGGAGGCACTATCCACCACGCTGCTGGGCATCGCCCTCGACCCCTGGAACTGGTGTGTCCCGCTCCGGATACACCCTGTGGCGGTTCACCTGGCGGGGCAGGAGAACACCACAGCGGACGCCTTCAGCAGGGACACCGCTTCCCACCATGAGTGGTTTCTGTCCGACGACGCCTTCAGGATGCTTCGGGACCAATGGGCAAGCCGGACCATCGCCCTCTTTGTGACCAGCCAGAACGCGAAGTGCTGCCGATTCTGCTCGAGGGCCTGCCACAATCATCTCTCCAACGGCGACACGTTCCAGCTCCCCTTGGAGACAAGGGGCTGATCTACGCCTTCCCTCCGTTCCCGCTCCTGGGCCGCGTGATTACGAAAATCATTGCGGACCGAGCAGACGCGATCCTCGTGGCACCGGACTGGCCGAGGCAGCACTGGTTCGGACCCCTGATCGAGGACGCCCGGGGGCAGGACTCTCAGGCTTCCCACGGTACCGGACCTGCTGTCCCACTCCGACGGATGGTGTTGCACCCGGACCTGCCGGTGTTGGCCCCCCGTGCCTGGAGGATATCGCCCTAGACGACCTGGCCATCGGGAATGTCTTGACTGCAGCCAGGAAGGAGTCCACGCGAAGGAACTACCACTACAAGTGACAGCGCTTTGTGGCCTTCGCCGAGGAACGTCGAGAGCCGGTATTGCCTGTCACCCTGGTGATCCGTGACTCTGACTTCCTCCTGCACCTCCGGCAACAGGGCATGGCCTTCCCGTAGCTCAAGGTCTACCTCACCGCGATCGTGGCATACAAGCCACCACGATCCCCATCTACCGCGCTTTTCAGGGACGGTACCGTCAAGCAGTTCCTGAAGGGCCTACAGCACCCTCACCCGCCGGTATCGCCGCCGCTACCGCCGTGGTCGCTGTCATTGGTGCTGTCCCAGCTCACAAGGCCGCCCTTCGAGCCCATGGCCACAACGGATGACAGGCTTGCTCCACGATGAAGACCGCATTCCTAGTGGCCGTCACCTCTGCCAGGCGGGCAGGAGAGTTGACAGCGTCATCGGTGCGATGAGCCATACCTGGTCTTCCATCACAACAAGGTGGTCCTCCGGCCTACATCTCCTTCTGCCGAAGGTGGTGTCCAGCTTCCATCTGAGCCAGGACATCATCCTGCCGGCCTTCTACCCTGACCCGACGACACCTCTGGAGCGGCTCCACTCCCTGGGACGTTCGTTGGGCGCTGGCCTTTTACAAAGACAGGGCTGCGGCCTACAGACAGACACCCCATCTATTTGTCTGTTGACTGGCAGGCGCCGGAGAGGCCACAAGGTATCCACCCAGCGCTTCTCTAAGTGGGCGGTACAGACTATTCACCTGGCGTACGAGCTTGCCAAGAAGCCTCCGCCAGACCTGCGCCCTCGGGGCCCACTCCACCAGGATCGTGGTGACATCTGCTGCCCACTTGCGAGGCGTCGACCCGTCGGAACTCTGCCGTGTGGCGACCGGTTCTGCAGCCGTCGACCTTCGTGTGCCACTACAGGCTCGACTGCCGTTCCAGGAGAGATGCCCGGTTCGGACGTGCTGTGCTGTGTTCTGTGCTCTAGGATCTGGGACCTGACCCACCATCCTACTGGTAAGCTACACAGTCTCCTAATGATGAGGCACACAGACCACGGAGAAGAAGAACAGGTTGCTTACCTGTAACTGTGGTTCTCTGAGTGGTCATCTGTGCCCTCATACATCCCCACCCTGCCTTCTCCTTTTTTTTCAGGTCCCATCTGCTTCGGCGGACCAGAACTGAGGAGAGACCGTTGGCTTGGAGGAGCATGCGCAGTACCGGCGTGGGGAGGGGGTTCCCGCCAAAGCTAATGAGCTCTAGAATCTTCCTCAAGTGTACCGCGCAGGTATGAAAGTCCTAATGTATGAGGGCACAGATGACCACTCGAAGAACCACAGTTACAGGTAAGCAACCTCTTCATATTTTTCCCATTTGTGTAATGGTGATGAAGAAAGAGGTGGTTCCTGATAACTGGTGTCTCTAAGTGATCCTTTGTGCATTCACACTACCCCCCCCCATGGCACATAGTTGTTTCACCCTTTGTACTGCTATGTCAGAAGACTGAACTGAGGAAATGATAGTGCATACTGTTGCTTAAGAGGGAGGGGCAGGGCTACAGCCAAAAATCTTAAGCCACCCAGAAGGTTCCAATGAGCTGCTCTGTGGAGAGGCAGATCCCATATGTGTAATGGATAGATGACCCACTTGAAAAGTCTCAGTATGCCTAGGGCAGGAACTTGTTTTTCTTAGAACCAAGTCACTCATTGGACCTACACACTGTCAGCTTAAGCTGTAGTACTCTGGTGGCCCCTCACTAGTTCATTCAACTTTGGACAATCCAGTTAGAAGATACTGTTGTTTGAACTTGTTCATGTAGGACTGACTGCCACTTTGAGTCTCTTCTGATACAGGTATGACTTTTTCATTGTGAGTCAAGTCTGTGAGATGTGGAACCGTTGCACCAACCCACTACAACGTTATCTATGACAGCAGTGCACTGAAGCCAGATTACATGCAGCGGCTGACATACAAGCTGTGTCACATGTATTACAACTGGCCTGTAAGTATTTTTGCACCAGCTTGAGGATCATGTCTTTCAAAACCATGATTAATGAGTTAACTTCATGTAATTTGTCTGTTCCTTAGGGAATTATTAGAGTTCCTGCACCTGGCCAGTATGCCCATAAGCTGGCTTTCCTTGTGGGTGAGAGCATTCACAGAGAACCAGACCTCTCACTCGCAGAGAATCTGTACTACCTGTGATTCTGCAGAAGAAGTACAAAATCAGAAGAATTTTTTCTGTACAATTAATTTTATTTTGTCAAGTCATTGAGCTCAAAATTTTCTTGGAAAAAAATTGTTTTTCGAAAAGTAGGTTCTGGTTCTGGTTTCTCCTAGCAAATATTTGTTTTAAAGTAGCAAGTTTAATAAAGTTTGTTACTGCGTATTTTATTTTGAATCGTTATTTAAGCATTCTTTTCATGTGAAAAGAATAGCCAGTAATAAGCTTCACTTTTGGTTGCTGCAAAGACTGTTTTACTAAAATTCAATTTCTGATGCTTTCCCCCAGTATCTCGAAACACTCTTGTGATAGAAACTTAGCCACCTTCTTGTGGTCTCTGTGCCTCACACATGCCATTGTGCCTGTGCTGAGCCCTGATTGCAATGTTCTAGAGATCAGTAGCTTGAGGGGGAGCCTGCACCCTCTCCACACTAAGCATGCTCAGGCCCACCGAGCTACTCTTCCCTCGGATTCTCTTTGTCCGCCAGAGCAAGTCACCGCTTCGCGTAGCTTTTGTTCTCCAGTGAAAGGAATATTAATTTCCCTCATTTCCATTTCTGCTCCTTTACAAAACCCTTCATTTTAAAAGTTGGATGTTCTATTTGTAGTGTGCATAGGATTTCATCAGTCTGCTTTCTGAGACAGTAAGAGTCTATAAAGTGTTTTTCACCTTGTGAATACTGATTGCAATCCATTCTTTGTCCAGGGGAGTAACATCAGTAGGGAAACAATTCACTCCTGTTGCCCTCAGAAGTTTCCCTCCGGTAGCTTTGTCAAGGAGGAGATTGGCCTTTCTTGATGCTGATCCCCTATGTCAAGTGTCTCCCAAAATGTCTTGGTAGACAACAAGTGGACTCTGCCAACAGAATCTGAAGCTATGGGGACTTCTGTTGTTATGCACTTGTGTCTTGGAAAGACGTTCCATTACTTTGGGATTTTACTTTTAAAGTAGTAGAAGGGAGTTATGCCCCTCCCAGATGCTGAACTGTAACTCCCCACATTCCTGTTATGGGCCCCCTTGAGAGTGGTCTTCCTCTGGAAGATGAAGCAGACATACCTGATAACCAGCAGTCCTCCAGTTCATGAAGAAGAAGAGCTCAAAGAAAGACTGGGAAGCCTCTTCCAGACAAAACTACTGGAAGCCAGATCTTTCCATTTATGTCTGACCCCTTGACTCAGCTGCAGTAAGTACTGGATTTTCTACTCCTGGACTGTTCTGACTTCTACCTTGACTGCTTGGACTCTGGTTTGTTCAAGTGTTTCTTTGTGTTCCATGTGACTCACACATGGGTTGTACTGTGCCTGTGCAGAGCCTGTTCACAACTTGATAACTAAGCAAAGCAGTTTGTGGCTGTAATCCTGCCTGTTCTGACTGCATCTAAATTTCTCACCCTCCTTTGGACAGTGATTCACACTGTTTTATTTGGGATAGACCCGTGTAGTAGTAGGGACTTAGAAACACTGCAGAGTAATTTTGAGCAGGGGTCAAAAATCATTTTTACAGAGTGAAAGTTTCTGCAATGTCCAGCTGTTAAAGTCTACTTGAATTTTAGGAACAAAGTGACCCCAAAAACCAGTTTATCCCATTCCGCAGAGCCCCTTGCTTCATGTGATACTTTTGGAAGCTGGAGAGGCTGTCAGGACAGGCTGGGGAAGTTGTCTCCTCCTGGTTCAGTTGCTCTCAGGCTTAACTGCATCCAGTTCACTTCGTTTCCACATAGTCCCTGAAGATAACAGCTGCAGACAGAACACGACAAAGAAGCCTTCTACAAAGTATCAAATTTATTTATATAAAAGATTTTACACGAACAACTGTACACATGCACACGCCCACACAATAGTTTACCACAAATTTAGGCCTGGATTTTTCATTAATTTCATAAATCTAGCACACTAGATTATTTTACAGAGGAATTTACATTGTATTTGTTTGAAGACACAATGGGGATAAGCTTTACTTTATTCATATTAGAAACCTTCCATCAATTACAAAAGAAAGGCAGTCTGAAAAGTATGTATAAACAGTAAAAGAATTTACAAATGGACAGGTTACAAAAGAATAACTGCCAATATGTCTGCAACTACATGGGTTTTTTTAGTGTGTTTTTCTCTCCAAATTACAGTGCCAATAACAGAACGTAGTATGTGGCAAACTTAGCACTCTTAATCTATTTTTAGTGACTTCTGCTGGCAAAGACCAGTGAATAACACAACTTTCTCATTGAAGGATTCCTCCAGTTTGTGTCTAGCATATTTTTTTGAGAACAATACCAAAAAAAATAATAATCTTTAATCTGCATTTCTGTATTCCTTCTTCTATAGTTTTATGATAATTTAGCTTTGAATGTACTTGAAAGGTTGACTAGCAGAACTCAGAGCAGATGTTTAAAAATGCACTTTGCACACAGCCACTTCAATTTCTGAGTAATCATATATGACATTTAGTTGACCATATATGCATTCACTGTCTTGTTACCAGTTTCTCAGTGAGGATGGAAGGACAGTTGATTACACAGTACATACAAAGTATACGCTGTATAGTTTAGACAGTACAAGTCATTGTGCATTAATAAGGCAAACATCAAGGCAGAATAAACTAGGAGTTTCAAGACCATTTCTATGCAAAGTTGTGGATAAATGGTAGAAGAGGGATCAAAGTAGATTTTGTTTCTCCCTTTTAAAGGGAGGGAGGCATACCAAAATGTATCTAAAGGTGTTAACAGAGTTGCCTTTCATAAATGGTTGGTTCTTGTGATGTTCCTTAATCCCTTCAGTCTTCCTTTTATTTTTAAAAACATACATTGGCAATACTCTGCTTTTTCTAGTAGCAATGCCATGTTGAATTTCCCCCCTTGTTTATCTGATTAAACACCAAACCAGTTAGTTTTTTCCCCCTCTGTTGATGTTGGAATATGCTTTTTTTTTAAAGGCTAGGTTCTCCGCAGAAGGACGTTTCTGAATAGCCAGTCAGCCCCTAGTTTTTGAAGTTGATTGTTATATGTATATATATATTTATATTTAAAATGTAAAAATAAAATACATAGATCTGAAGCTTTACAGGTTGTCCAGAAGAACACATCTCAATCATTTCACTGCACCAAGCCTTTTCAGAAGTTTCTTCCCTTTGGAAAGCATACCTTTTTTCCTTTTTTGTAGGACAATTCCCTGCCTCTCCCGGCACTACCAGAACCCACAGATGACGTAGGTGCACCCGAATGGAGATGGACTGTGGGAGATGGTGCTTCCTCGGTGATGTACCTGTATTCTCAGGAGGAACCTAGTAGGTACATTGTTACAATTTTACTGAATGTTTGAAAGCCAGCAACAACAAGAAAGTTGGTAACATTTTTTTTCTTTGCTTCACTACCCACTCCTTTTTTGGGGGCCAATCCAATTTTTTTCTTTAAAGTATGCCACATAACAGAGAAATCTAATTTACCAAAGTAAGTTAGAAACAGCATATACAGCTGACAGGGTGAGGTTTTTTTTTAAATAGCATCATAACTATTTTCAACAGAGACCTTAAAATGAAATTTTGCTAAAATCAATTTTTTTCCCCCACATTTCAGCACTCTAGTACTGACATTGAGGTTGTGGGAAATTGATCTAGGTACTACAGATGGCAAGTTCTATACACACTAGCCAGTTCCAGAAGGAATCACCAATTGTGGAGATGATAAAATTGGAGTGTTTAATCTTGAAATCCATTAAGTATTTTTCTTTAGATTCTTAGCATACTGTATATACATATTTTGAGAAGATGGCACACTGGTTGAAAGAAAAAACTAAGATGAACCTTAATTGTAATCAAGAAAGCTTCGGGACCTTTGATGAGCTGTGTGGCGTTATGTTTTGTTATGCCCACGATAATGTGTTAATATTAACTGCTTGCACAACAAAATGGTGCAAGCAGGTATTTCATTATGGGGAATGCCAGATGCGTGAAAGTTGTTTGAAGACGGGAAACTACAGTGAGACTCCTGAGATCACAATTCTTCCCTAACACTGCAAGGTGCCTGATGTTTCTTTCTGAGAACGAGGATGCTGAAGTAATTCTTGCTGTGTCCAGATCAGTTTAATTAATGGAAGGTGAAATTGAGTAAAGGGGTCACAAGCTTACTTTGATTTCAAATCAAGGTCTTTGCCTAATGAACAAAACAAAACAAAAAAGAACCACTTGTAAAAGCACCCCCAACGTACACCTGAAGATACCATATTGAGTTCTAATGCATTCATTCATGGGTTTTGAGCTGCATGTGTTTATGTCAACTTATTGCATTGGTAAACCAAAGAGCTACTGAGTGCTTTGCAAACACAGGTAATACTGCAGAGTTTGTTGTTTTTTGGAATCAGGATGACGGAGTAAAAAGTACAGTAGGCAAACTTGGGATACCACTGCCCACCAGCAGGTAACATTTTTAAGGCAAACAGTTGAAGCAGATATTTGAGGTCAATGTGTTTTTGAAACAAACCGTACCCTTTTTCTTGATGGTCATACTTAATCTGCTTACAATGTTATGCTCCTTATTGAAGGGTGGGTCTATTTTTGTGCTTTTCTTCCCACCGGTCCGTCTTTGAAATGGGACTTTCCTCCCGTATTGGCTAACAATGCAATATGCAGCTTCTTCTTGGAGTTGTACACTAGGACCACTTTTTTTAAATGCAAACAAACATTTAAGTCTAGTAAGAAATATGTTCCAAATGTTAAACTTTTTTAAAAATGAACACAAGCCCTGAATACAAGGAGGAAGAAAACCATTAGAAGAGCGTCAGTTATCTTGACATCTGGAAGCTGAGGCTTTTTTCCGTTTTTTTGTTGTTGTTTTTAAATAAAGTTAAACACGGAGTATCTGCAACCAGGCAGGGCTAATGGTTTTGGAGACATATTTCTCTCTCTTTGCACATTTAGGTGCCAAGATGGCTTGCATTAGACAATGCCAGCTAGCTTGAATTGATATCTCTATTGGTATCTTCAGTTGCTCACTTACGTGTGAAGGCTACATTGCCTTTTTTAAGGTGTGAAATGAACACTCTTCTTCTGTTCCCAAGCAGATGAGCAAAGAAACAAAAATATACATAAAATAGAATATATAAAAACTGCCTTGATGAAAGAAGACAAGTGAGATACTATACATGAATCATTTTCTTAATAAAAAGAAAAGATGGGCATTTTCATGGTATACTCAAAGCAAAAAAGGGAAGGACAAAGGAAAACTCAGATTTGAACTGACAATTTACATGAAATACCCAGGGTACTTCCACTTCCCCATTCAGTGTTAGTATACTTATATCCTGCTGATGTCAATCGTTGTGCAAGGTAGAGAAATCACTCGGGATGCCAAACAGATTGCAGTGAACCAGACAAACAAGGTTCATATGGCTAAAGGTTTGCAGTAATCAGATAAAACTAGACTAGTGGAAGAACAAGTTCTTTCTGTGTTTGAGTCCCCCTTCCCCACATGTCCTAAAAAATAAAAAAAATGGATCTTAAAAATGTAAAATAATAATCTGAAATGGGGTATGGGGGAAAACCAAAATCAAACAAAACAATGCCTCTCTCTCAGTCGCTCTCGCTCTCAGTGCTTGCTTACCCTTTTAGCTTTTGTACGTATGGGTGTGTCTTGAGCATATCGTGATGGGGCATCAGATAAATAGACTTCTACATCGTCAGGCACTTCTTCAAGAAAGTTTGAAGGAACCAGACCTTTCTGGCCATTCAGCTCACCCTATAACGCAGGGTGGAAGGGGAATAAGAAAGCAATAATGATTGTTAGAATGAGGTTTTTTGGGGGCTGGGAGACAACACTAATTAAGTCATGACAGGCGCATACTGAAGTGGAGAAATGCAAAAAGTTAAATGTTCCAACTACAACCTACTCAGTGGTGTGGTAGCCAAGTATTTCAAGGATTACCTTTCCCTCTATGTGCCCCTTTGCGCTCCACTTAAGATTCCAAGCCCTGTTCCACGTTCTGAGGTTGTACAGGTGTCTGCTTGGAGCAAGGCCTTTAATCTTGTGATGCCATCATTAAGAAATGCCCTTCTGAGCTCCAAACTGTGCAGCCCTTCAGACACCAAATTAAAACTGTTGTTTCTTATCGTGTGGATTTGCTTCAGCTTCTCTTTATGAGGTGAGGCTGCAGAAAGCCTTGTTCCAAGGAGACTTACACTAAAAAGACTGAGCTTGGCCTTCCTTAGGGCAGCTGTCAAGTACTGGACTCCACTAGCAGAACAGTTGAATCTAGAGGAAATGGAACATGCAATCTCTCCTTCAGCCACCTCGTGCTCCCATAACAGGCTTGGGGGGGGCTAGATTTGGGGGCAGGGAGGGAAGAGGAAAGATGTTCTGTCAATATGGTGTTGAATTTAGGCCTTGGAAACACTTAAGACCAAAGTCCCCTGGATGAAAGTGCTAAAGAATCAAGATTTATGGTCCTTCCTCTAAGCTGAAAAACTCCTCCTCATGGAATTATTCTGTATACCATAACTGTAACAGACTGACAAAAAAGAGAGAAAGCACTCACATAATAAAAACCATCTTCATCAATTTCTCCAATGACTGCGATAATGTCTCCTGTACAAAATGTTAACTCAGCCTGTAGGAAGAAGACAAAAAACAAAGCTATCACCACCTTTAGAATCTGCAAGGAAAGTTCAGGTTTGTACCTGTCCTGGAAGATAACAACCAACATTGTTATTTTAAGACCTGTGCCAAAGATGGAATTTCCAAGCAGAGAAACTTCCCCATGTCGAACTTAACACCCAGCCGAAAGGGACTATATTTTGCTCATTTATTTTTTGGCAAGACATTAAAAGTGAGTGTCATGATGTGGCCTGAGTCTGAAGGTGAGTTTAGGATTAACTTTTGAGGCCCTGATCTTGGGATGTGGGTGGACATTTATTCTGAGGGATGAATAAGAACAGATGCTTTGTTGAACTTGATGGGCCAACTCAGATGAATGAGTGTGAGACTGGACCAGTGCAATGCCAATTTGGTTCAGTTCTACCTTGCCTGGGCTGAACTGCCCCAGACCCCACAAAAAGAGCCCCTTGTGTGCCTGGTTTTTGCCCAGTTTCAGGGCCAGATGAGATAGTATGAAAGATTACTCGCAGGCTGTCAAACAGTTTAAGGGGCAATTCATCTAACTGGTGAATGCTGAGTTAACAAGTAGATCAATACCATTGATTCAGTGGCTCTGCTTTAATTTAGACTAAGAATAGGATTTAGGCCAAGGTTTCTGGGGCATCCAGGAGTGTATTCGCAAAATTTGCTAGTGCACCAGGTGTGTTTCTCCTGAAGATGCCTGATCTGGTCACTGTGGCAGAGGCCTTGGTTGCATCCAGTTTGCATTACCACAACATGTTCTTTGTAAAGCTTCCTTTGAAGAGTGTTTGGAAACTTCAGTTGCATACCCTCCCAACATTTCACAGATTAAAACCGGAACACACGTGGGCAGGCAACGTCAGAGTGTGGTCAAGATGACAAAAGTTATTAACTAACAACAACACACAAGCTAGGAGACGTGCTCCAGCAGTTTGCTTTTGCCTGAGCCTGTTGGGAAGGGTAAGATTTTAAAAAATTCAGATATGAATCTATAATTTTCTTTTTCATCCCTTCTTCCTCCTTTTCTTAGCAAAAAACAGAGATGCAGACAACCAGAACAGTCTATAAGAAAAGAATTTGGTAGATTTCTCTCTCTCTCTTTTTATATTGTAATTGATGACAGCATATAATGGTGTCTCAGTTTTGTAAGCTGCCTTGAGTCCCATAGCTAGGAAAAAGGCTGAATATTAAGATGGAGGGAGAAGGGGAACAGAGAGGAAGCTTCTGACAGTAGATAGAAAAAACTGCTCATTACTCATTGCACCAAGAAGTCATCTTTGTGATTCACTGCACAATCCCCTCCAAATCAACCTCCCCAGTCACAGCCGTAGTGGTGTTGCAGTCGCTCTAGAAGATGCAGTCCTTCAGTATAACTGTATAGATATCCAGCAATTTTTTCAGGATACTGTGATGGCTTCCAATGGCACTACTGCCCTTGGAAGACCCCCAAAGGCCCATCTCTGCCCCTCCCCTTCACAGATGCGATAAGTGCTTTGATTTGCTTCATAAATACCTCCACATCAACGTTGGGAGAGCTCTCCCTTGGATCGTAGTCATATAATGCCACCATTCTCCTTGTAGATGCCACAGATGGATGGTTGATCCTTCTGTTCCTTTCTGTTCCGACCAGAAAAAAAAGAAAAAAATTGCAATTACTTTTAGATAAAACATTAACAGTGCATGTCTCGCTTGAAAGTCTGGACAGCGGGCCAACTTCAATAGCCACTGATTTCCAGAATTGTTTAGACTATTAGGTGCCTTTTATTCTAGCCAAATTATGTGACAAGACACTTCTGTATCCAAATAGCATTTCTGAAAAATGAACTAACGCCCTGAAAACACTAACAGAATACAGGATCCAGGAAGCTCAGTGCCAGGTATGTTCTGACTTGGTGATTTGTGCACATAGATTATATGCCACAGAATATAAATTCTCTGCTCTAGAATGAGGTTCTAATATTCTCCTTCAACTATAGTCTCTAGCGCTCAGGTAAAAGCAGGACATGCAACTTGTGGTCCTCCAGATGTTACTGGACAGCAGCTCCCATCAGTCCTAGCTAGATAAATGGTGAGAGATGAAGGGAGTTGTAATCAAAAAGCAACTGGAGAGTCACACCTTGCCCACCACTGGAATAAAGGGCTTCGCTAGCACAGAAGGGGCAACAAAGCCATTAAACTCCAGTTTTCAGCTGTTCCTTCAAAGCCAATTCACACGTGTAGCAGCAAATCCAAGTTTGCCACCCAGTTCATCACAGAACCATGGCCAGGATCCCTGAGCAGCAAATTCCAGATTATGGTAGATATCCTGCATTTTACGGTTAGTGTATAAAGTTCCAATAGGCCAGTGGTTCTCAACCTGTGGGTCCCCAGATGTTTCTGGACTTCAGCTCCCAGAAGCCCCAGCCGCTATGGTCAATGCTCAGGGCTTCTGGGAGCTGAAGTCCAAAAACATCTGGGGACCTGCAGGTTGAGAACCACTGCCATAGGCAAAACTATGCACCCCACCCCAGCCTCAAGCTCAACTCTCTGGTCATCCACCTGGACCTCCAGAGGGGACTCCTGAAGATCCAGGAGGAAGCCGGTTCCTTCTTGTGGCCGCCAGATGGAGCTTAAGCAGCTGCTGCCTGGCCATCCCATCTTTCTCTAGCCCAGTGGTTCTCAACCTGTGGGTCCCCAGATGTTTGTGGACTTCAGCTCCCAGAAGCCCGAGCCACTATGGTCAATGCTCAGGGCTTCTGGGAGCTGATGTCCAAAAACATCTGGGGACCCACAGGTTGAGAACCACTGGGCTAGCCACTAAGCAGCTGTATCAGAGACAGAGGAAGCCCCAGTGACGACAGGTAGCTAACATGGGCAGGAGGCCACTGTGCTTGAAGATGCTCAATATCTCCCTCCATAACAAAAAAAGAAGTACATACATGACCAAAATTTACATTTATTCCTTGAGATGCCACCAAGAGAATCCCAGTCTACACACATGCAGAAACTGAACATCAACCCCACAACACTCAGCATGGAGGGTCTTTCAGGTACTTCTGAAGCCTGATCGGCTTCCAACACTGGAATTACTCCCTCCCTGCTTTCAAGGGCAACTTTTAAACCTGAGATGGGCCATAACATGGACATATAATACATGCTTTGCCTGCAAAAGATCTCAGGTTCGATCTCTGGTACCTGGCTATCAAAAAGCTGGAGAGTCATGGCCCATCAGTGACCCAAGAATCTGACTCCGTTTGAAATACCTTGCTGTGTCCTTTCACCAGATGTCTGAAGAGTCAATAGCTCCCAGCAACAGAAGTTAAAGCAAGAACATGCTTGCTGCTTTGTTTGCCAGAGCCAGGATAGTAACTATGGTTTACAATCAGGATAGGAAATCATGACAACTAGAGCACCACAGCCTTCTGGCTGCACCATATGCCTAACAGAGTGGAAGCCCCTAACATAGGCTCGTACACCAACATACAACATGCTTATAGAGCCTAGAGCCAGGTAGAATTACAAGTGTGCCAAAAAGCTGTCGCTAACTCAGAGGTAAGTCCCAACAATGCTGTGATTGGTACTCCCCCCGCCCCCGGATTAAATTTGTCTAGATTTAAAGTTCTGCTGATTGGTTTTGTTGCCCTTTTTCTACTAGCAAAAAAAGAAGGTTCTTTCAAAACACTTATGATGTTCTCTGCGGTTACAAAACGTTTATACAGACCAGAAATGTACATATTTTCTTGGCAAGCTAAAAAAACAAAGCAGCAGCAGCAAACATGTTTTAAGAAAATTTGCGCAACATGCGAAATTTCACGATGAACAAAGTTAGACATTTCTTAATTAAAGTGCTGTGATAGTTTGATGCCCAAGCTGCAGCACAGCTATATGGTCTTGCTGCTGTTCAATCTGGCAAGAGAAACCATCCATGTTAGTATTGTCATGGATGTTGGGCCAAGAATTCACAGAACTCATAGACACTGATGGAGAAAACCTGGTTGGTAGGATGAGTCTCATGATTGTAAGGTAGTCACAGAAGGTATAATCTATCTCAAAGAAACAGATCAAACAGTCAAGGGTAACAGTAAATAACATATGTCAAGGATAGGTACACCTGTGAGGAGATCTATGACTTAAAGCACGGGAAACAGGTTGAGAGCATTAAAGAGGAGGGAAACAACAGTGACATTACTGTGGCGGTGTACTAAAGGCCCCAAGCCACACTGAAGTCTTGGGTGATGTCTTCCTAAAATAAATGACCATACATTCAAAAAGCAGTATAAACATTTTATGCTTGTGGGAAGTTAAATTATGCCAGGAAGGTAAGGAGCAACAAATTTGTCCCTTGCTTTGCAGACAGTTTCACTGTTTAGAAAGTGGAGGAGGTAACAAGGGGAACACCTGCCTTGGACCTGAGTCTAATCAACAGAGCTAACTTGGTCAACACAGTGGAAGTCGTTACGCAGAGGAAATCAGAAGCCATCCTCTGGACTTTAAGAAAGCTGATTTCAATAATCGGGGGGGGGGAATTGGGTGAGATCCCATGGTCAGAAATGCTCAAAGGAAAGGAAGCTCATGATAGTTTGGGGTTTCTTAAAGACAAAATGTTGAAGGCACAATTACAAACACTTCCAACGTGGAAGAAAAGTGGGAAGTGTCTAAACAAACCAGGTTAGGTGTATAAAGAACTTCCATATGAGCAGAGGTTTAAAAGAGACACATTACAAGAAGAAGGGGTAGAGCCTGAAGAGGAATACAAGCAAATAGGCTTGTAGGGAGAAAAAAGAGCGAAAGCTCAGAATGAGCTCAAGCTTGCTAGAAAGATTAAAAATAATAATTTCTTTTTTTGTTCTTGTATTTGTTTGGTATCTTTAAAGTAAGAAGACAACCAAGGAAAGGGGAGGGCCACTGTGTAGAGGGGATGGTGAAACACAGAAGACAGAGGCCATTTCCACACGGAGTAAGTAGAATGGCGCGGTGCGACCTCTGACGGAGGTCGTCCGCACCTTGGACTGGGTCGGACTACTTGTCAAAGTTCCGCACCTCAGTCCGCTCCGGAGTGACCCAAAGTGGTCGCGCAGCGTGCTTTTTAAAAACCTGTTTTTACAGGTTTTTCAAAAGCACGGAGCACGCCACTCCGTGCCACTCCATTCCCGCGCTGCGGTGCAGATTTGCAGGCGCGCACCAGTGCGAGCCTGCAGATCTGCTGGGGGGCGGGCTTTAGGCTGGTGAGCTTCAGCGGTTGGTGGGGAGCCTCCACCGCCATTTTGGATGCCGGCGCAGTGTGGAGCGACGAGCTCGCACTGCTCCTCGTCAGGACGGACCCAAACGGACCCACCAAAAAGCCAGTGAGTAGCGGCAGGGAGCATTTCCCTCGCCGCGTGCAGAACAGGCCAGAGAAGGTGAAACAATGTTCATTACCTTTGGCTCAGTCTTTTTTCAAAAGGAAAACAGTGTTCAGCCTGGTGAAAACAGAGCAACTGGTACAGTAAGAGGACTGCGGATAGGTAAAGAGTTAGGTAAAGTAACGTAAATTTTAAATATTACTTTACATTTTTTTTAAATGTTACTGGTTTAGTGTTGTTTGTTTTGTATTGTTTTGTTACTTGACATTGTTTTATTTGTTGCTTCATTGTTCTTTTCAATGTAATTTAGAAAATAATAAAGTTTTTTTAAAAAAATGATTTTTAAAAAAAAGAAAATTAAAAGCAGGACATCCTGGTGACAGCCGTGGAAGGGGGCAAGGCACTAAAGGAGGGGTGCATGTCTGTTTTTTTTGCCTCTAAGCAGACTACAGCTTCCACAGTTCCCCAGGCATCATGGCCATCCCTGCTGGTGGGAGGATTCTGGAACCTGTAGTGCAAACCAGTTTTTTCCAAGCTCTGCTTAAAACATGCCTCATATTCCCCTGTACGCTCCAGAGGGAGAAGATCAGCAGCAAGCAAGCTATCTCGCAAGGAACCTTGGATGCTGTCACTGACTTTTCCTTTCAGGGGACTTCCCAATAAGTTTCTGAAGGTCTGCAGTCTCCTACAGCACGGTATGAAAACTACTGTCCTATGCAAATTAAGCATTGGCATGTAACATATGCAAATCATGGGATTTGCATTCTTTGGTGCAATATTTGGCATTGTTTTGGGGCAGCGGACACGACCACAATAATCATATTGCACCAGGCAATGCTTAAACCTTACAATGGAGGGATTCTACCAGAGCAACTTCTTCTGTTGACAGTAGCTGCTCTGATGCACAAAAGGGATATCACATGAGACAAGTCAAAGCACTTCACTTGGTCAACAGGTCATTTCTTCAGGTTTTTAAGGTTTCAGGGTGATTGTGGATTTTTTTTTTTTTTAAAGAAATCACAGACCTCTTTTAGACTTTCTGGATCTGCGATGTACAGAGTGCGTGCTCTCTTTGAAACGGTCGCGGTTGACTTCGAGAAAAGAACACATAGAAACAGATGAAGAGGAAAAGAGAAAGCTGTTCAATGAGTCTTAGTTATCTTCCTGTTCTTTTAAACTGTGGACTTTTCAAGGTTAAAGCAAAAGAAGGAAATACAGAGCTGAACAGTTTGAAATGTATTCATTTTAATAACCCTGCCTGGGTGTGATTCGTTTTTGTTGAGAGGAAGAGCTGTGAAGAACCAGCCCTATTTATATTAAATTTGAAGCCAGCACAAATACGTTCCCCCAGCACCCTGCACAAGCTTCGTATTTAATTCACCACCCACTGTGAATTGCAAGAGGAATTTAAAAAAACAAACTCAGACCAAAGTTTAACAGATAAGATTATACTAAAGAAATATACATGAAAAGACACAGAAACCTTGGGATGAAACTAAACTCTATGTTAACTGCATGCGGCATGCACTTATTTGTTCTTCTAGTCCCTAAATTTTGTACCATCTAGCCTGATGAAGAGCTCTAGAGCAGATGAAGAAGATGAAGTCTCACATTCCTAACAAAAATCAGTTCTCAAAGCTCCTCTATTAGTCCCATGGAAAGTTTCCCTTGAAATGGAAAGAGCAGCTTCAGAGAGGAAATACTGACTAAGACCCTAGCAGAGAGAAAGAGTTGAAATCCTACACACTATAACCCGCTATCTCGCGGCTGCATATCAAAACATTTCCCCTAACAAAAATGTCAACTGTAACTGGACTCATGAAATTAAGGTCATGTTGAATTCAGGTCTCTGATTCTCTAGTGATCTGTGCTTGACCCATCAGTGCCTTAAGCTAGCCTTGTTGCCCATATGGCTACAGTCTACCAAGTACAAAACACTGTGCAATTCAGACTGTCTGAGAGCTCCTTAAGGCTCTTACATGAGTGAGAGGGTGTCCTGGACCCATCAGTGACATGGAATGCACCACAGGATTTCAGAAGTTCAACATCTTTCTTTAGGAAACCGAACAAAATAGACTTGGGTGGTTGTTTTTGCCTCAGAGATTCTAACACGAAAAGGAAGCATTTCTGAAATCCCTGTTTTGCTTTTTCTCCATTGGTTTACACTGTAATCAAGTTACTGGCAGGGACAGAGATGAGAGGCGGTTTCCGTGTCAGTGGAGCAGTGACTCCACTTGGGATTTTAGCCCAGACTTCCAAGGTGCTGAAACCTGTCCCAAAATAGGTCCAGCACTTTGGATAGGTCCCTTGGAGTTCAGACTAAAACAGATATAGAAGCCACTAACTACACCGGCCAGGTAATTGTTGCCCATTGAAAAGAGACCTACTATTAAACTGCAAAGCAGCTCTGTTACTGTAGCAGAGAACAAAATAAATGGAGGAAATCGCACAGTGCGAGGTGCCACTACAGGTGGGAGTCCTTACCTAACTTTTCTATAGGGGTGTTCAGAGGGAGAAACCCTTGCTTCAGAAGCTGTTCCATCATGTCTTCATCATCAGCTTGGATTTCGGAGACCATATTGCAGGGGATAAGGCCCAGTCTTGCGCAGGTTTCTCCTCGGTAAAACCCATCAGCATCCTTATCGCCATAAACCTGATATTGACCAAAGATAAGGAAAGTAGCAGTGGCCAAAGCTGACTGAGTAATAAGAACTTCCAAAGGTTCAAGGCAATTGCTGATTGTGATAATGATCCTGTTGGCTGGCATAATTATGCCAGCGAAGGTGGTACAGGTGGCACTGTAGCAATAGGGGTGGAAAGGCGGTGGGCAATGTAACAGAGGGGACAGTAGTGGCAGTAAAAGCTATTTCTGTTAAGAGAAAAAGCTGCCCTGCCATCTTCTGTGCTTCAAACTTTCCAGAGAGGCGCAGATGGCTTAACAACTCCACGGGAGAAACAACGCCATCTTGAGCCTCCATTCTAAGCACAATCCTGCAAGCACAGCCCTGTTCCACTTCTGTATTATACCTTGATAATCTGTCCTTCTTTGAATGGGAGCTCCTCTTCTGCTGCATCAGGATTAGGAGACATGGTCAGTGGATCATAATCAAAAAGGGCAACAAAGATCCGTGTAGACACCTCCTCGGCACCAGGATCGGTTTCAGATTCTTCATAAATTTCTGGAGATAGACGGTCTTGGCTGCAGTATCCCTCTGCAACATCAACAGAAAAAAGTTCAGTTACATGAAAGTTACCAGCGCTATGACCTGTTTGGAGTTTTCAATATCCCCTTGGCAGTGCTTCTGAATCTCAGATGAGTAACGCAATCCTTCTAGCAGGAACTGGGAATATTTGTCCCTTCAGACTTTTTAGAATGAAACATTTGGAGGTCTAAGGGCTGTGTTGCCCTGCTTTTAAGCAAAGCCCACCATTTGCTTGTGGAAAGATGGAGCAAAAAGAGAGCTCCAGGCATTTGACCAAATGGTAACCTAATTCACCATCCTGTTGCACAGAGAGAACAGACTGACATTTCAAATAGATCTCTATTGCTGCTGTTCAGAGGTACAGTGCTTGCAAACATGAAGGTTTTGTCTGGCCTAGAAAAATGGCTCCCCCTTACAATACTTCCCAGAATGTTCCACCAGCTTTTCCAATCTCTTCTATCACGGCTAATAGCTACCGATAGCTACACCATCCCAGCACTGCTGCCCAGCAACTGGTATTCAGAGGTATCCTTCCTCTGAGCATGGAGGTTCCATTTGTCCATCGTGACTTATACCTGCTGAATAAAGCTATTCCTAGTGGCTTTGCTACTCTCTTTCAAAGGTGTAGATATCACAGCCTTTTGTGAGTTAACTAAGGTATATATGAAAAGTACTTTCTTTTGCCTAGGCTGAGTCCTCATCAAAGAAAACAGAGCTTGAAAAACTTCTCCCTCTTTTTGGACTGGCCATGGTGGGCTGGAGGATTCTGGCAGCCATAGTCCACAAAGTAACTTTGCCAAGCTCTCCAGCAACGTTATTAAGGGAACCACCATTCTATCTTCAACTTATCTGGTCTGATTTTGGAAACTAAACAAGGTCTGGCCTGGTTAATACTTGAGTGGAAGATCACTAGGTAGGACTAGGAAAGAATCCTGCCTGAACACGTGGACAGTAGTGAGCCAGATAGACCAACAGTCTAACTCAGTATAAGGCTGTTTTCTACATTCCTATCAGTCCCAAGTTCTAGCAGGAGAAGGAGAACACCTTCTCTTTGTCCACCAGTAAATCAGTGTAGTCCCCAGGACAGAACTCTGAGGCACTTGATATCTCCTTCCAGTCTGAAGCACAACCACTGATGACAACTCTTGGAGCATGGCTTTCCTACCAATTATAGACCCATCTGATGGTGTTTCCACCTATTCCATATTTAGTCAGACTGCTAATCAAAATATCACAGGAAGCCTTTGCTGAAATCCAGATAAATAACATCCACAGCGTTTCCACCATCTACTAAACTAGTGACCAGATCAATAAAGATTCATGGTTAGTTTGGCATGATTTGTTCTTGACAAACCCATCCTGGCTACTAGTAATCAGTGCACTGTCGTCAAGACTACAGGGGGATTTGCAGCGGGGTCCTTTTTCTGCCAGAGATCACTCACAGGAGGGGCTGGGAATGTCCGACAGCTGCTTCTCAACTGAGCAGGGAATGGACCCCTGTCGATTCCAGCGGCTGCTTACTGGAAGGGTTTGGGACATCATGCCAGAATTCACTACACAGCAACATTGTTCCGTTGCTACATAGTACACAGTGTTTGTAAAGGGTTCCGCAGATCTCTGTAATCTCTTTATGCTCTTCCAACATCAAATAGCATTTCAGCTTAAAACATCTGGAAAACACCAGCCTGGGGAAGACTGGTCTATGCATACAAGAGCATGCTTGAGGGTTCCTTATAAACTGATCTTTACCCCATGGATGCACTCTGTGAAAAAACTCTGCCTGCTTTGTCCCAATTGAAATCTATGAGACTTAAGCCTGAATGGCAGGCTGAAGTCAGAGCTTGGAAAAGCCGTATTTCCACTACACCTCTCAGAAATCCCTAGCCAACTTTCAGAGCTCTGGCACCAATCCTGTTGACGGTATGTATTTGTTTATTTTGCATAAACCATGTGTCGCAAAGGCTTGGTAGATTCGAGGACAGGATGTTGGACATCTCAGTTCACATCCCATCCCAGTTATGGGTAGTCTTGGGCAAGTAACTAGTTCCCTGCCTCAGTTTGCCACCTGTAAAATGGCTATCCCACAGGCTTCATGTAAGGCTGAATGTTTAAATTTTGTGTATAAGGTTAACAAGATATATATGGTAAAGCACAATGGTAAGTGGTACTGCTGATGCTGCTATTTCTATTAGTACTACTAACAACAGCAAGAACAATAACAGTGCATAAGAAAAAGACAGCGCAAAGAAAGAAATAGCTCTGTTCTGGCATATAACAGAATTCCTAGCTTTGCAAGGTAACAACCACTCTTAAAAACACAAAGAGTACTAGGAAAAATTGTCTATGGCCATAACAAGTGAAGGGAATGCATTTGGGGTCTGATTCAGCCAAGCACTTAGAACACATGCTTCAGCATCTAAATGCGGTGCATTTATAGCGGCCTTATTTACTGTTAGCGCAAAGTACGTCTTCATGCTCAGACACTGTATAATAGTCATACAGATGACACAGCAGATCTCAAGCATGATGGCAACTACAACACTCTCTAGCTTATCCAGAGATTGTACTTCACTTTATTTCCACCCGCCTCTCTATGATCTCAGATGGGCCCTTCTCTCAACCAGATATACAGTGAAATTCTATACGAACCAAGCACAAAGTAAATCCCATTAATTTCAGTGGGACTGTAGCATATAGGATTGTAGCATTAGGGTGAATGTATAGTGCTGTTTGGTTGGTTGCCTGCATTCAAGTTGCAGGCTTTTTAAACATACTTCCTCCCGGGAGCATATGGAACAAATACAGTTGCTTTCTCTCCCTTTAGTTAATGATGTAATGCTAAAGTTCTGCCACTAAGCATCAGTATTGAATGGCTCTTTAGTCTTTCTCAGAATAATAAAAACTAACTCCGCCACTATAATGCAACTTGATTTGGTGTTAGCCTCAGCATGTCCAAAGAAATGACAACCTGCACTACATAGGAAGTCCATCCTGAACTTCCTGAGCACAAAAAGTCTCAGCATTTATGTAGAACCTGTATATCAACTATCAAAAGAACACTCCTTCAGGGGAGGTGAAGGAGGCCATTTAAATGGTGGAAAGACATTTTTGCAGACTACGATTGGAGAAACTTCTGGCAAAAGCAAACCACTGCAGCTTGTGGTTTGTCCTTCATTAACACATTTTTTCATCTTGACTGCTCACTGATGCTGCTTGGCCACATGCGTCCTGATTTTTTATCTGTGAAACTTTGGAAGATATGCAAGTATTGTGATGGATCATTTCCAGTCAGATTGAGCATAGAGTCTACGTTTGCTTTTGAAAATAAAATACAGGACACAAGACTCGAAGACAGCCATTGAAGGACAGGTCACCTTTTACAGATGGGCTAATGAAGGGCATCAACGTGTCTGAAAATACACAAGTTACAAATACACTTCAAAACTGAGAATGTCTCTCTTAACTGTTCCTTTGCCTATGGAAGAACACAGAATAAGCACAGCAGGGAAGAAATGACTAGAACATGTTGTAAAAGACTGGCAACTATATATTTTATTGTTTTGTGATTCTTTTTAGACACCAATGCTGTAATTCTACCACTAAGTGGAAATACTGTTTATGTTGAACTAATTTTACTTCCTATTTTTAAATTCATGTACAACTGCCCCTCTGGATTTGGCTTCCATGGATTTGATTATTTGCTGGACACTCGGGACAATCTTTGGACTCAACAATTTATATCTTGAATTTTGATAGGGAACATTAGACAGGTCACAGTAAAACAAGAAACATCAAAGAAGTACTGTAGAAGGTACAATAATGAATCATTATGTTCATTGAAGGCACACTGCCTCTTTGGGGGAAAGTTACTGAAACTGATTTCTTAGTACTAGAAAGCTGGCAAACTAAGGAAGTCAGCCAACCAGTGGAAGGACAGCCAACCTCCTGACCCTGTATTTGTACTGCTTTTAAAGTGCAGTGAGGCTGTGGACAAGGAGCACAATCTTTAGGAATTGCCTTCTACATGCTTATATCCCAAAGAGGTTAAGCAAATGAGAGGAAGCCTAGAGGTACAGGGAAGTATACTTTACTAGGCCAGTTTATTAAATATATAAATGTACTGTCCTGAATTGGTACTTTTCCATTTCATTTTCTCCCAAACTGAAAAAATGGCAGCTTGTGCCTAAGTATCAGAGGCAATTGCCCTGATTTCTTCATTTTGGCTCCTCTGGTACTCACTGCCCTGTGCTTCACTTCCTTGAAATTTTGTCTGAGCTTGGAGAATTTCTAAAAAGCAAAGCTGTGATTGGAAGCACATGCAGCTAGTTGGAGGTTTCCCCACCACCACCACCACCCCTTGGCCAGTCTAACATCAACTCTGACTCTTCTTACCAATGGGCATATGTACATAGATAAAACACAACTAGCCTCAAAAAGCAATGTTGAAATGATTAAGGTGTGTGTTTGTGTGGCAATTTACCCATGCACGCCTAAGCTTCCATACACTGGTGAGCCACTGCATCGCAATGTTTTGATGCAGCCATACACAGAATCACATAAAATCTCTTGCACTGTTTCATCACTGCACACAGCTGAACTTGCACGAGTAGCATAGAGTCAGCTCTCCACATCCGCAGATTCTGTAGCTGCAGATTCAACCAACCATGGCTTGAAAATATTCCAAATATATATCTATCTATCCAAAAAGCAAGCTGAGGCTATAATACTTTGGGGATATCATGAGATGACCCAACTCATCAAAAAAGACAATAATGCTTGGTAAGGCAGTAGGAAAAGAGGAAGGCTGCATTACAGATGGATAGACTCAATCAAGGAAGCCACACCCCTGAATCTGCAGGACCTAAACAGATACCTGCCCTTGTCTGATGAAAGATTCGGCAGAGAACTCAAACGTTTATGCCCTGTTTCTGTTACAGCAGTGCAGTCCTCGTGAAGGAGTTTCCCTGGCTTTGATTTTTGCAACTGTTTGTCACCCTGTATTCCTGAGCAAAGTTGCAACGGAAGCAGTTTTTGGATGAGGGTTAAAAAAAAAAAGCGGTACTGTGATCAATGTTTGCTGGTACCGGGGCAGCCAGATGGAAAGAGAAAGGGGAAGGAGGTTCATGCAATGGGTGTTCAGTGCTTTGACTCATTTCAATATGGAAAGCGTGATGGCATGGCAGAGAATGTAGGTGGCTGACCAAAAGCTTTCTTCTCCCTTGATGGCTAAGCCTAAGCAAGACTTACCTGTGTGTTTGGTTTTTTTTTAAGAGAGGAGGGGAGGAGGGCAAGCGGGAGAAGACTTGCCTTATGTAGGCAGCTGCCTTGGCATTCAGGGGCATGCAGCATCGACATATAGTAATGGTGCTTATTTAACACTCAGCTCTAAAGAAAAAGCAGCTTCTTTTTTGTTTGTTTGTTTTCGGTACAAAGCACAAAGAAGGGTTTTGGCATACCGTATCTATAGTCAGAGGCCATGGTACGTTGCTGGCACCATTTCCTGTGTCCGTCAATGCTGCGATAATAAGCTTCTTCTTTTATGGGGGAAATATTTCCCTCACTACCTGACCGAGACCAAGCGCCTTCACTGTTACTGTCCACTGTAATTTCTATGGAGAAAAACGGAATGGTCTATTAAGCATGACTTACATAATCGTCTTGGCGGAGGCTTCCACATGGTAGGGACCCAAAGCGTGGCAGTGTTACCGTTCGGGGCTAGATCTCCCCGATTCCCTCACCCCAGCCAACATGGTCACTGTTCATCCTAAAGGAGGGATTCTAGGTGCTGTAGTCCCAAAAAGTAACATTTACAAGCTCTGGGCCACCAGGCACGGCTCAGCATTGTCTTTTTGCTTGCTTGCTGACAGTTAGCTCCTATCAAATATTTATATAGGAACTATGATTGTCTATCTATTTAAATATCTGTGGGGGGGGAAGAATCAGACAAAATCTTCACCCATCCGCACTAGCCAAATTCAATAGATAAAGGTATCCCCAGCAAGAAGAGAACTGGGTTAGATCTATCTGGTGTAAAGACTCTCAGGGCCCATCCACACGACACAGTTATAGTGCTATGATTCCACCGTAATGGCAGTGTTTCCATCCTATGTAATCCTGAGATCTTAGTTTAGGGAAGAGGATTTAGAATTCTTAGCCAGAGAGCTCTAGGGACTCCTCAAATCATTCCTATGATTCTCTTGGATGCATCCACAGCAACTAAAGTGGAACTGTAGTGCTAGTGCATAGTGTGAAAGGGCCCTGAGAAAAAGGAAGAGGTGGCTAATTCATCATCACAAATTGGTAATTTAACATCACAAATCTGATTGAATATGTGGGCATTCAAAGATGGATTTTTAAGAGCTCAGTACTCCAAGCCTCTCTACCTAGATAGGGCAAATCCGACAATCTTGTTTTCACCCACATCTTATTTTTAAAAAAATAGATAGATAAATAAATAAATAAATCCCAAGTTCTTTCCCTCCTTTTTATTAAGGAATTTGAAAATTAGGAGGAGTTTGCAGTAAAGAAGAAAAGCAAACAAAATTCCCTCCCGTCCATTGCCTTACAAGAGAATCTGCAAAACCATTAAGGAGAGACCACAGAAGAAATATTCAATGCCCCACATCAGAAGGAACAGTGGAGAAATATGCTTAGTGGAATAATGTAGGGTTTTGGACAAGTCTTGCTAGCAAGTTCATGGATGCGTCAAAATTCAAGAAGAGGCTAGGCTAGCAGATCCAGAAACAGATAGGGTGAGCTTTTACAGTGGCTAATGAATGAAACAAGACTCAGAAATAAGGATTACCCATTTCCACAGAGAAAACTGGAAGTCAATTCACTCCCAAACGTGGGAGCTAATCTAACAAAAGCTGCCACCTTACCTGTTTTGTAAGAGCTGACTTGCAAAAACTTTCTGGGGTGGGGAGACAGAAGGGTCAAACCACAAACTGACTTTTATTTTATTTTTTTAACATGAGTTTAGTGCAATGAAGTAATCTGGTGAAAAAAAATCACCCAAAAACCAAAAAAAGAAAAGAAAAAAAGCCAGCATGGTTCAGGGGTTAGGCTACTGGATTGCAATGCACAAGACTGGAGTTCACATTCCCACTCCTCCATGAACTTCACTGGGTGTCCTTGGGCCAGTCACTATTTTCTAGCCTCCCATCTACCATATTGGGTTGCAGTGATAATAAAGCGGGGGTCGGGGGACAACAAACCTAGCTATGTATTCAGTCTCCTAGGGGGAAGTGCTAAAAATGGAATAAACCATACATCAAATGGCAGCCTTTTTTTTTTTCTTGTTAGAATGTGTGATTATGCAGTCTTACCAACTTTAGCACATAAATAGAAGACAGAGAAACAATTCAGTACATGCACGGAGCTCCTATATGCTTGGATGCTCCTATTTCTTTCCATGAAATATGCCAACACATACAGGAAGAACGTACAGAGCTAAGAGAAATGCCTTTTTCTGGACCAGAACTCCCACAGTCTCCCTGTCAGCATGGCCACTGGCCAGCCAGTCATGTTGCCTAGAGGATTTTGGGTGCTGTAGTCCAAAAAAGGAACTCTCCCATGGTCTGGGAACATATGCATTGATTGGCATAGACTGAATGGGCAAATGCTGGAAGTGGGGATGACAGAACCGTGGACGCCTATTGGAAGCGGCTCACACTGACACTAACATTTATCAGACTGGAGAGAGGGCCTCATTCTAATCACCTGATGGAAATGTCTTTGCACGTTCTAAAGAAAAACACAAGAAAAACGCTCTCCACAAAAAACACAAGTATTGCAACAAAATGTCACAGTATAACTTTCCCCTTTAAGATGGGACGGGCAGCACATCCTCCTCCAGACGGACAGTAACTTCGGCCATCCCTCACCACTGGCTAGGGTTGATGCTAGTTGCAGTTCATAACTATTTCATAAGACCAAAAATGGTCCACCTTTGCTCCCACTCAGGGTTCTAAACTATCTGGAACTTCAGCCACATAGTGCCGCTTACGACTCGATGGGGTTTGAAGGGGGCAAGGCATGTAGTATTTGGAAAAGTCGCTTTTTTTGGAATTCAACTGCCACAACTTTCCTCTTGTGGCATGGCTGTGAGGAAAAGTTGAGGAACCCACATCTCTTTTTCTAGCCTTATTTGCCACAAACTTTGGGCAGGCCTGGAGGCCCATGTCAGACTGGTTTTGTCTTAATATATTTTTCACAAGAGAACTGGGAGACTTTGAGCAAGTCACACTCTCTCAGCCTCAGCGGACGGCAAGGCCAACCCCCCTCTGAAGAAATCTGGCTGAGGAAACTTTGCGATAGGACCACCTTAGGGTCACCGTAAGTCAGAAATGACATGAAGGAACACAATGACCATTTTTTTTCTTTGAGTTTACAGACTTAGTCCTGTAGACCAAAGGGGTCCATCCAAGTTTGTAGAAACCACTGCCCCATTTTTTGATGCTCCCATTTTTTACATCTAAACTGAGAGGGACTTCAGCTCTTGTGTTTGCTTATTAGAGAGAACGGTTAATCTATTAAAATGTACCTCTCTGTCCCCAAGGGAGTCAGTGGTGATGGTAGGGAAAAGCCATCTCAGAGGGATTTATGTTTGGGAGGGCCTGAACAACTGCAGTGTCAACAAAGGGAAATTTTAGGGACGTGGAGGTCTTTCTTTTCTTACTCAGACAGCTGGATATTTCGTGGTACTCTCAAACTTCACAACAAGTGACAGGAAAATGCCGTGTGTTGATCAGCATGAGTGGGATGAAGGATGAGTGGATGAATGAATGCATAGATAGACGGGTGGGTAGGTGACTAAACAGGGTAAGCGCAATCCACTTACAATTTACTTCAAAAAAAAAGGTATGCCTTTGTTACAAACTTGTAAAGTATCACTGCTTCCCTCTTTCCTCCTCTCCTCCCCACACCAAGCTTTGGGGGACAGATAAGAAGCTATCTTGGAGAATTTTCCTCCATATTTTGGAAGGAAACACCCCCTCTCCCCACAAAAAAACCCAAGCAGACATGCAGGTACTGAGAAAACTGTTATCACAGCGTTAAATTTTCTTTTTTGAAATCATCACACCAAGCCGTTCTTAAAACTGTTGTTCCACTCAGGTCTAGCAAGTGGACAAACTTTCAACTTTGGCTTCTCAGTTTCTCATTTTTCCAATTTTAAATTCAGTTCATCCTGCCCTTTCGAGTGTTTTTTTTTTCTTTAAGGAGAGTTTGCATGAAAATTTTGCACACATTTCTTCTAACACATACATCGTTATATGTACGTGTGTCAATTTGCACTTTTTTTTTTTTTTTTTTTGCAAGCCACTTCTCTAGCGTAATGCAATTTCCATGTCATCTTCCCTAACATGCACAGTTTGGGTACTCATTCTTTGACTGGAGAGCTTCGTTACGAAATCTGAAGAAGTGCAAATTTCCAAAGAAATCTGCCTTTTCATTCCTATACAGGTTCAAAAGTCTGAAAGCAGGGAGGCTTGCATTAAAATGTGAACTGAACAAATTTCTCCCCCACCCCTGTTCAAAACTGCTTTGAAGTTCACTTGGGTTTTTCAAAGGGAGAGGATAGCAAGAATTTGACAAACAACAAGTTGTTTGGTTAAGCTTGGCCAGCATGCGGAAGCCAAGATTTCTGCGTTGCAGATCCTTGTCTGACTACATTTTCTCAGCATTCTTTGGGAAAGGAGAACTGGCAACTCCTAAATGAGTTTTAACAACCAGCAACAGATGCCACAAGCTGCATCTCAGCTAATTCAATATAGATTTTTTAAACAGTCGCTATCTTCAAACAAGGAAGAAGAGCAAATTAGAGGAAGAAAGCACTCCAGTGGGGTGGGGGGCTTGAGGCTCAGATCCAGTGCAACGGTTTCCTCTCCACTGTGTTGCATTGCTCAAGAATCATCGTGTAGCAGCTGGACTCGGGCATCCCTGAGCCCAGGCAAGTAAAGCAGAGACTGCCAGCTCAACTGCTCTGGGAACAAACTCTTTCTTACTTAACACACAAGAATGATCATTCAGTCCTCTTAATGGGCTGATCAGGGACCAACAGGAACAGCTCTGCCCTCTGTGTCCCCAGTCTTGCCTTGACTAAGAGACAATTCAGAGAAGCCATGTGGTCACAAGCCCTCAAGGGAGCATATCATTTCAGAATGCAAGCAGGAAAGAGAGGAAGGGTAAAGGCTCCCATGCTGTCATATGCACGGAAGCACATAAAAAAGGAAGGCCATTTGGACAACCTGCTCCCTGGTGGGTTTGCTGGGCAATGGGAAGCTGGCATAGGGAGCAATCTGGACACACCGTCCCCTTCCCCTGTAGCCTGCTGAAGTGGTCCAAGTCCATTAATACCTAAGCACCTGCCTCTTTAAAGCAATGCATCTCTCCAGGTGCAGCAGCATATTTCATAAGGCAGTTTGTGTGAGTTGCTGTTAAGCCTCTTGCAATAAATCCCCACCACATATTCCTATGCAAACCAGACACTGACAAAGAACTGTCTTTCAGGAACTAACCTTCTTTTTCCATCTATCATTCCCATCTGCCAACCCCAACCTAGTGGCCCCAAAAAGCAACAGTCAAGCCAACTAACCAATAGATGGGACCAACATAGGGCGCGACCTCTGGGGTCCTGCACTGCCATGAGATATTCTTCGACCCGGCTGCTCCATCCTGTCTGGACGTCCAGCGGATGATGGATTACCTAAGAGCTAAAGACCAAAGGAAAAAAAATAAAAAAGGAGGAGCGGGGGAGAGAGAGAGAAAGGTTTGAAAGTTACACAACTGCACACCTTAAAGGGTGTTGGTGTTAGTGAAGAGGGCAGGGTGCACGGAATCAACAGAAAATCAAGTCAATCATTCTCAAAAGCAGAAGGTCTAAAGGCAACTAAACTTGGTTTTTAACTGAAAGGTTAGCTGAAAAGAGGACAGATGCCACTAAACCTGGAAAAGGAAACCAAAGAAAAAGGAAAAACAAAAAAAAAGTTGTCTAATCTGATGTGGTACATACTTGGAGAACGAGTTAATACATTGGAACGGAAAAAAAGAGAGTTGAAGACATTCTTTTGCCTTTGTCGTTGCCATTAAACATGCTTCTAGTCCCCCAGGGCTACAAAGAATAGAGTGTCACTCCTTTACTCCTTTCTCTCCAGCTCAAACGCTCTGGCATCTGCAGCGTCACTGTTGCTGTCCTGCCCTATCATACCTCTATCAGCGTGGTCTGTGGTACATTTTAAGGCTCTTCAGGGGGCAAGAAACCAAGATTAAATACGGTGGAGGGGAGGGGAGGGAAGCTTGGCAGCAATTTCGTTTAAAAGAGCGAGACACAGACAGGCAGATGGAAAGAAGAAAGAATCTTCTGCGCGTCAACGGACGGCCTAGCTAACACAGATGCAGCAGCCGCTGTCATTTACTATCGTCCATCCCGCATGGTGGAATATTTGTGACTCCTCCACTGTCTGGATTGTTGTAGTCCAAACAACCACTCTTGGTGCATTAGGAAGGCTTTGTTGGCAACAGCTTGCCCTCTTGCGGGTGCAATATGGAACCGCACTAATTCTCCCCCCAGATGTGTGTGAAGAGAGGAGCTGGGTATAGGCTGAGAGGCTTTTCCCTGCATGCTGAGATGCAGTTTGCAACTTCAAAGGCAAGAAGAGATGGTATTTCTTTTTTTTTTTAAGGGGTGGAGGTAAAGAGGTGATGACAAAAAGGGGTGGATGGTAGGAACAGAATGGATTTTGTTACTCCAGTACCCTAGGATCGCTGTCACTACAGGACAGGAGAAGGTGAGGGAAAAATTGTTCTTGGTACTTGCCCAGAGATAAGAATTGAAGAGAAAGATAATTCTTCCTTGAAAATCTGGGAGTGAGGGAAGCAAACACAGTATGACAAATGGAATATTTAAAGCCGACCTTAAACAAATGGGAAAACAAAGGTTGAAATAAGGTGGTTGTTCAGTTGTTGCGTTTGTTTCAGTCCAAAATTATAAATAACAAAGTTTTTTATGATTATATTCTAAGGAGCATATTGAAAGCCAAACCACAGAGAGAGAGAGAGAGAGAGAGAGAGAGAGAAATAAAGAAATGAAAATAAGAATAACCCCAAATGTTAGGAAAATGGTAGTTCAGCTAACCCTTAATTAAAATTGAGTTTCAGTTGTCCTTTGAAAGGAAGTGGGGGAGCCAGTTTTTATTTTTATTTATTTGTTGCCTGCAGGGATGAAAAAAAAAAAGAATCGTAGAGCAAATTAATCCCATTTTAGTATGGCACCAAATAATAATTAAAAAAAATTAAAACAAGTATTAAGAAGCCTGTGAAGCAACATAGATTAATAAAAGAAATCAAACAGGTGGGGAAAGAAAATTAAGAAGAAGAAGAAAAACAGAAAGACATGCTGAAGGATGGATTTTGGAAAAGAAAAAGAATGAGGAGAAAAAAAAAGAAAGAAAAGTACAAAGAGGAAGAAAAAGAGGTTGATTTGGCAAGCAGATGGTAGAAGGAAGATTTTATTTCAACACACCAGAGGGTCTTTAGGCTCTCTGCTGGATGGCCTTGGGAGTGGGACGCAAGGTGCCCTATAGTCATTCCCTTTTAAGGGGCTGCTCCAGCCTCCCTGAAAATCTTCACAAGTCAAATTATCTGCTCTACTACACCTCTGAGGTTCGTGCTTCCTCTCATAATAAACCGGCTCGCGCTCCTCGCTTCGAGATTCTAGAAATGAAGGCACGGGGTCCCCAAAGTCTTCCTCAATACTGCTCTGCCGCGTCAGTGTCCTCCGGCGGGCGAGCAGCGGCCGGGAAGTTTTCTTGCATGAGCAGTTCCCGCCGTCTGCGCAACAGCTGGGCGCGACATTGGCAGAAACCGTCTCGTAAGCACTGCGGAAGTTAAAGCGCAGCTCTTCCTCTTCGCTCCCGCAGTCCAGGCCACTGTCAGGACTCCTGGTGGAAGACCGGCTAAATTTGTAGCCCCGCTCCTCCAGGTCCTCCAAAATCCGCTGCTTTGCTGGGTGCCAGAAGTTGTGCTGCTGTTCTTGATTGTAGGCCCTGGCCGATCTACTCTCTCTAGCTACTGTGCTCCTCATTTTGTGAGATTTCCCTAAACCCTGCTTGTGCAAAAGTTCCGAATAGTCACCGTCCTCTTCAGCTACTTCGGGGATACTGAAAAGCTTTTTACTGTGGTGGATCTGCTGGGCAAAATCAGGCTGTTCCAAAAAAGCGGCTTCGGTAGTCTTATTCTTATAACATTCCTTTAAGCATGTATGGTTTTAATTTTTGGGGGGAAAAAAGAAAAAGAAAAGAAAGAAACGAATAGGCGAGGGGGACAAAGAGTGTGCGACCAAAACAAAAAGAGGAAGGGGGTAGGAAAGAAAAAAAAAATAAAGACAGAATTAGTTTTAGAGCAATGGCGAACGGAAAGCATGCAGCTTTTTTTTATTCAGTGTGGAAAGATGTCATGCTTTGAATGGCAATCTGTGGAAAATAAAAGACATGATTAGGAAATTGCCCAGTGTCTTACACAGTGCAAGGACGTCAGTACAGCAGGCCAATACATCGAGGCTCTAAACAAGAACCATAACTGAGGCACTTGGAACAAGGCAGTTGGCAGTAACCAAGAGGCTGTCTTGCCACACGGATAGGACAGGACATTTACCCAATGTTTTAACACTGCCCTCTGGTCTCTGTCTTTCAGGAGACTATCACCTCAGTGCAACGTCTCTTCTCCACTCATTGAAAGAAGCTAGATGAAGAATGGGAACCCACCAGCAGGTTTTTCTATAGTGAGAATGGTCCCAATATGCTTTCCATAAGAAAATGGGAAACTGACTAGGAACACACAACTGTTTAGTGCCAGGCTTTTCCTAAGCATTGCCTTGCTCATTCAACACCACTCAGTTTTGGACAAGGGGAAGCATGAGGCATAGTGACACCTAAAATAAGCTAGACAAAGTACTGCTGAAAACAAAGAAAGCAGCACCACGGAGAACGCCAAGATGTATGAGATCTTTGGTATTGTTTCTTTTTGCTCCTTTCTGCTAAAGGACACCCAATTTAACAAGTTTAACTTTTATCTTGGGGTAACTTTACATTGACTTTCAGATTCCGTGGTTTGTTTCCTCCCTCTTTTGGCTTGAACATCTATGAAAGAGAAAGTCTGCGGTGCATGGCAGGTGGAACAGGGTCTGTGTGTAGGAGGAGCGTGCAATGTTCCGACTCTGATTTTATGAGTTTCCAGTGGGGAAAGAAATGTCAGGCGTCATTTGCAATATGCGGAAGGCTACGTCATTCTTTGTACTGAATCTGAGACTATTCTTGGGAAGACTTTGCCCTTTCCCCCCACCAGAGTGGAGAACTCAGAGATCCCTGACAACATTCATCTGAGCTGGAAGGTAACCTTCGCCCATGAGGCACTTTGAAGATCCAAATCTCTGCTCAACTAACCCCATGGCTTCTCTCCCACTAAGCATCTCCTTTGGTATGGAGGGCAGTTGCTTTTTACCTTGAGTGTGTTATGTGATGTTAGACTGACTCGCCTCCTCCCTCCATCCTCCAGCTGCATCTCTGAGTACAGCTCTTCCTCGTCTTCCTCCATGATGTCAGACAGGTCAGAGCCCCGGCTGCTCTCAGTGTGGTACTCCTCCCCATGGCAATAGTGGGGCTGTTGGCGGAGGGGAAGAAGAATAGGGGGTGGACAAAGCAAGACGAGCTTTCAACATTAAAATCCAGGTACACCTCAAAATGTTGCAGTGGGGCAGCTCCCCATAACCACAGGACAACAGCCAGAGCTGTAGGTCTTCCTAAAGTGAAGTCAGCTAGTGCTGGCTGCTGATTACACCTTTCTGAGCATATTAGTTTTCACCATTATTGATCTTTCCCCCTCCCCCCAGAAAACCAAGGTTGTTTCATTATGCTATAGCTACAGCGAATGGTCAAGATACCAAGGTTGTCAATTACCTGCTTCCCAAGCTCTGAGCCTTTCAAGAAATCATCAACTGAAGCCCCTTTCCGTTTGATACGTGGAGAATCATAGCCATCCTCTTCTTCATCTGAGTTTGCGTAATGAAGAGCACTGCTCCTTTCAGTAAACACACTCCGCCTCTCCAGCTGTGGAGTTAGGAAGAGGGAACACCATGAGAAAAGGTAGAGGATTCAAAAATTAGCCAGTTTTAACCAGTTTCTTACTGCCTTCCATCTTACAAAGTCTTTTCTAGCGAGTCATGTCTTCTCATGATAAAATACAAATAAATAAATAGATAAATAAAAGAATGCAAATAAATGAATAAAAATATAGCTAAAATAAAAAATAAAATAAATAACAAATAAAAATAAAAATCATGAACTTTTTTTTTAACCTGAGAACTCTGCTCTAGGAATCTCTAGCTCCTTCAGCATGATTCAGCAGAAGTGGGCCACAGAACTGTGCTGGAAGACCTAGAGATTCCTAGATAGAACACATTTTTTCTATGGCAGGGGCAAATAGGTAAGATTTTTTTAAAAAAACAAATTAGATAAATAATATAAAATAAGATATGAATAAGCAAATCCAGAAATGCTGAACCCACAAAAGTGGAGGGCCCACTGTAGTCTGTGAACCTTCTTTACCTCCCCAGTTGCCCATCTGAAAGCTACAAGCAAAAATTCTACTTACCCTGTTGCTCTCTGCAGCAACCCGCTGAGCTGCTTCCCTGGCCATGGCCTTTGCGACAGTGTTGGGGACAGGTGTGCCTTGTGGCTGGGGGAGAATCCGATTTGGAGAAGGAGATCTCCTTCCTTGGAGGGGGCTGTGGAAGTTGGGAGGCTCCAGGGTGTGTCCGTGAATGGGAGAGGACACACGGGTCTGCTCCCATGACTCATCCCTTCTTACGTGCGGACACAAATGTTCGTCTTTGGTATCTGGGATGCCGGCACTTGATAATGGCTTAGATTTGGGAGCTGGCCAGGGGTGGGGGGTAGGAGGCACCAGTAGGTCATGCGGAATGGCAGCGCTCAATGAGTCCACAGATTCCCCTTGGGCAGAAAGTGTCCGGACAAGAACTTCCTTTGCTTCCAAGTTCTGGAGTCTCAGTAGCTCCACAACAGAATTCTCTGCTGTAGGAAAATTCACTTCTGCCACCTAAAGACATGGGCAAAAACACAGCCTAGTAAGAAAGAGACAAATACTGCCAGTCCCTGAATGAAGACTCAGAACATAGCAGAAAGAGAAGGAAAAGGAAGGAAGAAGAAAAAAAGGCAGGCAGAAGCATTATTATTTTGGACCACAACTCCCTGAATCCCTGGGCAATTCTGGGAGTTGTATTTTATTGATTGATTGAAATATTTATATCCTGCCCTTTATCTGAAGATCTCAGGGTGGATTATAATAAAATCAACTTACAACAATAAATAATCATGAGATTAAAGGTATATTAAATAGCTTCCCAACTTAAAAACAGACCATTTGAAGTGGGTTAAAACAATCTTGAATACCAGGACCCTAAAACATGTGCAGGCTAGATAAAATCAGTTTGGCCCCCAAAGAAAAAGCCAGGTTTTCACTGGATGCCAAAATGATTCCACATTTAGTGCCAACTGGGCCTCCAAGGGGAAGGAGTTCCACAACAGGGGTGGCACCACAGAAAAGGCTAGAATTTCAGAATTTTCCAAGTTTGGTGCCATTCTCTAAAAGGGCAATTTCTCAAGCTCTGCAACTTCCAAGACCCCAAATGCCCCCGAATTGTGGCTTTAAAGCACACTCTGAGCTGTCCAAGAAAGTCAAGAATCAGTGGGTCTGGGTCAGCTGAAATTACTTAGGACTACCCACACCATAGTCTTTAAGTTTTTGCCAGCACTGTAGCTGTGTTCCTGGGATGCAGATGGTTTGGCAAAACATGGCTCTTTCCTCATCCCATCCATTGTACACCCTCTTTTTTGATTCTTCTACCAGCACGATCATAGCCGGGTCTCAGAAATCTGCCAGCATATTGTTCTGTGGGCAGATCTCTGAGACTGGCCAGCAGAGCGGGTTCTGACAGCAGAAGAGGTTTAGGCCTAACTCTCATCATCTACAGCTGGCATATATTTGAATTCAGACCAGCAGGAAATACTTTTCTCCCTGATTCTGCAGACTGTGTTACTGTCCCCTTCAGTGGCAACATCCGGCGAGTCAGCACCTGCTCAAAGGTTTGAGAACTTAACAAAACCCAGGTCATGAGGTTCATGTCTTGGAATAGGTCCATCAATTGTGGAAAGAAAGCCATGGGTTTGCCAACAGCAAATCTCGACATCAACACCAAAGTGGAAGACCACACCTACCCTTTGACCTTTTGCATAAATGCCATAGCCAGTCACGTTGGCTCCATTGGAGGTCCCTGTTGCTGTGAGAACTGGTGGCTTCCAAGAAACCAAGATAGTTCCTGGTGTTGGTCCAGCCTGAATTCTAATGTCTTGAGGGGGAGCTGGTGGACCTAGAATTAAAAAGAAGCTTTAGTTACGATCAGCCAAAACAAGTTTAGAAAGGGATGTGTGGCTATATTCGCAGCAAGAAGAACAAGGAAATGGCAGATCACTACACAGAGGGACCAGTGAAATGCTAACAGAAGAGAGAGCAAGAGAAAAAAAACTGAACTGTTTAACACCTTCTTTGCCTTAGTCTTTTCCCAAAAAGAAAACAGTGCTCTAAATGGTGAAAATAGAACAAATGATGTAGTAAGATGACTTCAATCCAGAATGGTAAAGAGGCAGAAAAGGGAAACCTAGGGATACAAGGTTTCATCTGATATTCTGGCTGCAAGCTAGTGAACTATAAGCTCAACAGTGGATAGGTGGATCTCTAACTGGTTGACAGGCCAAACCCAGGGAGGGTTCACCAATGGTTGTTTTTCCTCCTGGAGAGAAATAACTAGAAGCGTGCCTCCAGATTCTGTCTTCGGCCTGCTGTTTAACATCTTTATAAATAACTTAGATGATGGGAAAGTAGGCTTATCAAATTTGCAGGTGATACCAAATTGGGGGTGGTTGGTGGTGATAGCTAATATTCCAGAGGAAAGGATGAGAATTCAAAATGCCCACGACAGACTGGAGAGCTGGACCAAAACTAATAAAATGAATTTCAGCAGGAATAAATATAAGGTACTGTATCTAATCAGGAGAAATGAAATGCACAAATATAGGGTGGCTGACACCTGACTTGAAAGCTGTATATGTGAAAAGGATATAGAGGACTTAGTAGACCTCTGACACAAGTCAACAGTGTGACACAGCCATGAAAAAAATTAAATGCAATTTTGAGCTACTCCGAACAGAAGCACAGTGCTCAGATCAAAGGAATTATTAGTACCACTCTATTCTGCTTTGATCAGACCTCACCTGGAATACTGTGGGAATACTTTTGTGGGGGTCTTGTGACCCCAACTCTGGCAAAAGTGGAGGACAGACTGTACGATTCCCAGAACCCCCCAGCCAGCACAATCATGAGGAGTTAAATCTGAAATAATGTCTGTTCAAAGTGCAGCTTCCACCTATAAATTCAGCAGAGTTGGATCTGTCTAGCTTCAGCTCCACTGCTGTATCATGCACTTCCATTCTGCTCTCTGCATCTTCACAGGAAAATGTGGCTCTTTTCTAAAATCTGGGCTCTGTGTAGCAACCCTAACCCCCCAGAGCAGCTGAGGAAAAGATCTCACTATCTGAAGACCCTGAAAACCTGCTATCATGAGAGCTTGCTTGCTACATCTCTAATTAAAGCCAATCCTCTATAAATAGAAGTGTGCTCTTTGGAAACCTAAAAATATCTCCATGATTATTAAGGTCATGTATATTTCATGAGTTCTGTCACATGTTCAACCAACACCTGCCTAAACTAAGCAAGTGAAAAAGCCTTCAGGGCAAAAGGACCCACCCCTCCACCCCCCAACCACCTTCGCATTCAGTTTCCTCTTAACAACAAAGCTGGGACAACCTTCCAGTGTCACCACATTTTTGTTGTCAAACAGTGAAACCTCATCTGGATTGTGACAACGTTAATTCCGGGATGTTGCCACTGGCGGCAAAATGCACTCCTTGCCTCTCCAAAATTAGAATCCCCCCCTCCGTTAAATATTCTTACATTCCCCAAATTTCTCACACTGCAGAGAATGAAGCCTGGAAAATTGTTCACATCCAGAACTCTTCTATTTGCTTTGAGCACATTCCCCTTGTTAACTTTCTCTGCCTCTTTTCTGAGGATGCCTAAACTGTATTTCTAAATATGCAAGTGAACTTTTCATTTACTATGCTAAAAATTTGGGATCTGAAGGAAAATTTCATGCAAGGGTATAAAATTCTTATGGGGGGGCAATGTCTTCATTTTGCCCCTCCCATAATTATAACGCTAAGAAAATGTATTTGTGTGGGATGTTGGTAGAAATTGACGGTGTGCTTCCTCCCCGCAGAGGGCTTCCAAACATTGGCAATCCTGATTAGTTTTAGCCAGGGTGGGGAGCAATGGGATTCATTTTCAATCCCAGCCAGCCTGGGATTGTGGGAGCTGTAGTCCAAACCACTTGGAGGGTCAAACATTCCTCACCCCGGGCTATGCTAGGGTGTGTTGTTAATGAAATCTGAATCATGTAGTTGCTGAATCACATCTTTGTATGCACCACAGATGGTCATCACAGACTTGCAGGTTCTTTCCACTGAAATTATGAAGCAATCTGCAAAGTTTGCTAACCCTCTGGCACACTGGTGGTGCTATTTAAATAAATTAAAAAAGCAATAATGTAAAGATAGTATCATTTATTTCTAAAACAAATTAGGCATACCTGCCGGCAATGTTGAAAATTCTATGAAGGCTTCTTTTTTTCCCGTTGCTCCAGAGGGAGCTGCCAGGGCATCTGGTGAGGCTTGGCTAACACCTTCACCTTGTAGGCCATGTTGGGTTTCAGGTTAAAAAACTGGTACTTGTATCTGGCAGCCTTGACAATGTCAAATTCTTCTTCATTGAGGAAGATCACGTGACTGTAATTACTGTTGGTTGGGAGCCAGGTGAGTTCAGCAGAGATCTGAGTGACATTGTCCACCTTAAGGTGGGACGGTGCCACAATGACATCCTTCCCAACTAACAAGGTGCACTGTAGCTCGTCAGAATTTCCCCTGCTGGTGATGCTTTGAATTGAGATTCGATACGTGCAAGTAGCAATGTTGAGTTTTTCTATGAGAGCTTTACTTCTGCTCCCCAAGGATACGCTCATCCGTATTTCTTTATCTACCAGGATGTTGTAGCTATGAATGGTTCCCCATCCGGGTGGCACAACTGGAGGCTCCCAGCCCACAATTACACTTTTGGCTAGTTGTTTGATAAGGGTAATTTTTCTAGGATAAGGCACAATGTCTTCCCCAATTTCGTCAATGTTCACATCCAGGGTCCCTGCACCATTATTGATGACACAAGAGTCTAAGTGGCTTGGTGGGTTGATTTCTAAAAGGCCATCTCCTTCCAGCGTGTGACCAGTATGGTTAATGTAATTCTGGTCCTGCTCGCTGCTCAACCCACTTGAAAAACGGGATTCATTGTCCTGCACAAAATCCACAAAGTTAGAAGGGACTAGACCTCTTTGCCCATCTAGAAGTTCACCTAGGGGAGAAACAACAGAAAGGAGAGGAAAGTTACACTAATGGTCAGAGCTGAACTATAATCTGTTTCAACATAGCAGGAAGAAGACACCTTTCCATCTGTGTTCTTGCTAATAGGTGAACAAGGATGCAGCTCATCCTCCACTCATACCCTGGCTAGAAACCATTTGCAGTACAGATGAGGTTTGTTTAGACACCTCTGTACCATACTATTACCATACTATTAAGTGTCCTGGGTGCTTCTTCCCAGCTTCTACCGAAGCTTTAGCTGACTATCCTACCAAGGACGTAAATGGCAGTTGTATTCTAATAGATCTGGAGGGCTTCGAGTTGGGGAACACTGATGAAGAAGGCTTGAGAAAGGATTACACAAATTCATTGATCAAACAGGTCTATCTAGTGATGACAGTTAAATGGTATTGTATGCATACCTCTGAACACCTGGGACAAACTACCCCCAGAGGACTGTAGTACAGAAGTAAACAATTGGTGACATTTAGAATGCCAGACTAGATTAATCTTTGTATGATAAGACTGTGATCCTATTTTCTTGGTTAAAGGACTTTGCTGAAACCAGTGTGGTGATTTGAAGAATGGACAAGAGCTTTGAAAAGGGAAGAACCATGCATGATGGATGAAGCTCCTTGCAGAAAAGATGGGATGTTACATGAGTGAATATATGAATACAGTCAGCCTGCTGTATCCGCAGATTCTGCATCCGTGGATTCAACCAACCATGGCTTGAAAATATTGTTTTAAAGAAATTCCAAAAAGGAAGACCATTTTATAGAAGGGATGCCAGCATTTTATAGAAGGGATGTATACAATGGGACTTGGGCATCCACGGATTTTGGTATCCACTGGAGATCACAGAACCAAATCCCAGTGGATACTGAGGGCCCACTTTAACGATATGTTCCAGAGTTTAGCAGTACAGAACTAAATCAATAGGGCCACCGCAATCGGAGATGGTTAAAGAGGAGCAATCCCCACAACCACTCCCATCTCCATCACCCAACAGACCTTCATAGAAACCATCTTCATCCATGTCTCCATACACATAGAGGTATTTTCCTGCGGTGAGGGGGAGCTCTGCTTCAGGGTTTTCATTTGGTCCATCAAATGGGTTATAACTACAGTGAAAATACAGATAGTAAATATTTCCTCATCATCTTTCAGAGGATATAATTAGCCACTGTTAGTCACATTAGTCACATCTCAGGGTAAGATATGTATCAAGGAGCTTAAAGATTCATTATCATATAAAAGCCTGTCTGGTGAGTTGAAGTTACCTATATCGGGCGATGCAAAGATGGACTTTTCCCGAGTATCTCTGCTTTGAGGTATTGGAATTCTGTTCATTATCCATCTGCAAGAAAAAGAATCCATCTTCACATATCAGGATGGGAAATATCTTAATGTCAGACAACAATGCTTAACATGAGACTTAAACATACACATGCTTTCTCCCACTCCCTCTCCAGATACAGCCTGCAAATCATCTTGCTTATTTAAAAATATGTATAATGCTAAGCATTATACAACATATCTCATGACACTATAAAGACTTATATGCTCTATTTAAATGTTTTATTTGAAAAAAGCTTTTGAAGACACCAGCTCATTTCGTCAGCAGGACTTGCTAATCTTTAAGGTGCCACAAAATTTCTCATTTGCTTTGTTGCTACAAGCGGACGCCCCAAGCTACCTCCCCCCTTGATTTGTGTGTGTTTGTGTGCATGTTGTGCATCAAAAGATCTACCAAAATAGTATATGGAAGTCCTAAAAAATGGTATCAAGGATAGTTCTGAGCACAGCACGAAATCAAGATGTTCTTTACAAATTAATTACTACTTTAACCATTACATTCAGAAGATGAGTGCTGAAAATGAGCAATTAGTGTGCGATGAAGTCTCAGATGCCGGAGGACACTGGGATATAGTGTTATAAGTATTTGCCTTATACAAAATTCAATCACTCGCCTATTTAGTGCACAACTGCCTCCCCTTGTCCGTAATTAATTTTGCTGGAAGTCCACTTTAATTAGTGGTGTTATCAGTCACTCTCTCATTCACAAATTAGGGCTCACCCTTCACTCTTCAATGGGTTAGGTTTGCCCTAGAGATCTCAGTTTGTTGACCCCCACCCCACCCTTCCGACTGGTAGTGGCTTTTGAAGATCACAGGAAAATAACCATTCCAAACTCTATTACTTATTAACTTTTTACTGAATCAGCAGAAGAATGCAACTGGAAACTTTCCATGCAAAACAAATGCCCAAGCATAACAAGAAGGTTCCGCCACCACATCATTTTCCTGTCCACCTCACCATGACCTCAGCATCCACAACAGAGCACAGGACAGAGGCAAGAGCCTCAAGCAAAGCACCAGCCAACACTTGAACCATGCGATATTCCTCCTCCAACATTTAATGAAGCCCCACCCTGTGACTATGAAAGTCACTTAACCTTACAATTACAATTAAAGGAGGAATGTTATCCCTCATCATTTTACAACTGTAATGCAAATCAGGTATGCCTTTGTTACTGGGAAAGGGACTCAGTGACAAGCAAGGTGTTATTTGTAAAATGTGATTTCCAAACCCTCAGCTTAATGGCATTCCTGTTCAGCCAAGAAGCCACTGAAACCAGCAAACTGACCTGCAGAAATAGTGCAATGCATCCTCCACCTAGAGCCTATTGTTTCTAGCCACCTACTCACCAATTCATAAAACCAAAAATGTTTTCACCATTGCTTTATTCCTACTCAAACTCTTGTACGTAGCCCATGGATAAAAAGGACATAGCCCTCTCTTCTTTAGGGTGGCATGCAGAACTTCTAACTCATGGTGGGCAGGAGCCCATGGTGATCACTCTGAGAATCTATCCCCCTCCTCCCGTCTTTGTTACCAGTCACTGAAAGAGTAAATGGATGGTGTCTTTGTGAAAGGACTGAAGCCCACCTGTATTTTCCAAAACTGCTATGTCAAGTGCCCTTTTTATTGTTGTTGTTGTTGTTGCTTTGACCTTTCAAAACCTGAGTTCTCTTAAAGAGCTTTAGCATAATACAACTCTCCCTCCTCTTGGATGCTGAGCCGCACTGAACATGCCTAGAGGAAACAAACCCTCTGTGAGGTATGGCAGAACCTTGTAATTACACCCCCTCCAAAAAAAAGGGGGGCAAGCAATGAGCAATTCAGTTTGAAAGAGCTCTGGTGGAAAAAAGGAGAGCTAGAGAAATTGGCTCTTTCCCAACATCACATTTTCAGAGCAGGAACATGAAACCTCAGAGAGCACGCACATTTATTTTTCCTGCCCTGCTGCAAACTCTGGACAAACGGGTGCCACAACACACCTACAGTACATTTCTACATCCTTCCACTCGGAATCAGGTCCTATGGGACATACACTCCTAGGACACCAGCCCCCAAAGAGCAAGTTGTCAGAGAACAGTGCGTCGAAACGGGAAGGCTTCTCCTATTAGGTTAACCACAGGAGGACAAAAAGCAGTAGCACCATTGAGATGTCCAGATCACTTCACCAGGAACAATGTTCCAATGAGTGAGTGAGGGAAGAGAAAGAAACCTGACTTTACATGAGACCTAGAGATCTGGAAAGCTTGTGCTCTTTCGGTGTGCCTAATAAAGGCCTGAGAGCCAGCATGACTTATTGGTTTGAGCACTGGACTACAACTCTGGAGACCAGGATTCAAATCCCTGCTCAGCCAGGGAAACCCACTGGATGACTTTGGGGAAGTCATATTCTCTCAGTCTTGGAGGCAAGGACAAACAAATCAAATTATAATTTGGAGGAAATTCCAACACACGCAGGAACAAGGTGGTGGAGAAGAGGGATTCACAGCCAAAATCTTTTCTTCACTTGTTCATGTAACAACAAACCACACTGGTGCTATACAAGCCATGGTTTAGTGTTACGTTGGAATCACCTTATTGTGTCTGCCAATCTTATCATGTTTCTCCATATCCTGATTTCTGCTTGTTCTCTACATGTACCCCTTTCTGGTGCACACCATCATGATATCAATATCATCAGCTTTTCCAAGCTAAACTTGTTGCCCCACTACCATGTCCAAGGAAGATTCAATCCTGCTGGACTTATTGCTTACATCTGATTCAAATCTGCATCTTGGGCTGCCAGATCGTGACCGGGACAGAAACGTTGGCTTGATGGACAACTGCTCTGGTTTGTCACCAGATAGTTGTAGGGGTCGTATAAACTCGGAGATCACACAGTGGCCTCCAGAGGAGCTTTCATGACCTGTGTGGAAAACAGAAAGAGAAACAAAACATTGTAAGGGGATCAGACACCAAACTGACAAATTGAGTGACAAGGTGGAAGCAGTTCAGAAATTATTTATTCATTTTATTAAAATATTTATATCCCACCCTAGATCCAAATATCTCAAGCAGAAAATGGAAAACTGGTTTTATTGTAAGCTGTCTGGGATCTTATGACATAAGGAAATACAGAAAAGTTCACTAAATAACTCCATTTTCTAGCCCATTCTTCCCAAATGCAAACCTCCACTGAACAAATCATCTTGCTTCCGTGTAGTGGTACCACAGGCCAGGCAGTAGAAGCAATACTGAGAGGTCCTTTGACCCCTATATCATCTCAAACACAAATTCTGTGGCAAACCACCAACACATAATTTAAAAAACCACAGGCATTTCACTATTCCTTTTGGAAAAATCATAATGGTTGGGCAGTACAGTATTCAGTTCTAGTACATTATAGCCCACCGATAATGTTCCATTCCATCCAGTATTTCAACTCTCTATTATTTATAAATGTAACATTAATCAAATCGTAACCTAGCCAGATAATATCGTAAGGAAAAGGAGAAGAAATGGCACACGTAAGTGGCTAATGAATGAGGCTCAGAGGAAAGAGTAGGTGTTGGCATAACAGTATATAACAGCAAACCAGTTTGAAAATGGATTTGAACCACATTTTACTCTAAATTGAACAAAGTTGACTGTGGGGTTATTTAAATTAAAGGAAGCGAGGGTGGAAGGCAGAGAGGCCTGGACATCTGAGGATGTCAGCACTGCCCTAAATTGGATCCTGTGGCTTGGCTACAGAGGGCTACACTGGGATCCAGGCCCAGGTCCTGAGATCCCCTTCAATACATTCTCTTTTCCATATACTCTGCCACAAACTAGGTTAATATCCTACGATGGCCATGGTCCTTGTAGGTCCCTGTGCAATCTTGCCCCCTTTGCAAGCTTTTGCTCTGCTTTTATGAGCCTTGTTCTTGACACAAATGCTGCTCACCTGGACTGGCACAAGCCCTAGGATAACTGAAAGCTTCTCCAAAAGAAAATATCACAGTGTGACAGACTTCTTAATTTAAAGGTCTCTGAGCACAAATTGCCCACTGATGCCTAAAGAGCATTTGTATGAGACAATTCATACCATTATGGATTGATCAATTGTGGGCTATTCTATATACCCATGAGAACACATTAAACTCTCTTCTGCATCTGATGAACAGCAAAACTTGCTGACTGGCCGTGCTGGAAAGACTGTTCTCTCTCCTCTCCCCACTACCAATGGATTTCTATTGGCCACAGGGTGCAAATTGATCTTGTTCACAGTGGATCTGGGTTGCACAGTTTAATCCAATCTGACTATGGAGTTTTGGGTTTGCATTTAGTAATTTCCCATCTCTTTCCAACTGATCAAGCAAATTCATACTAAAAACCATTGACCTGGTAATGTTTCAATTTCACCATTTAGAATGATGAAACATCAACAATGCAGCTTTTAGGCTGAGTGAGCATATCAAAAACAATTGAAATGTTCACTCCTGTCTGCACAGTTCTTTGCATTTTGGGGTGTGGAATACACTATCATTTGACATTGAGATGGCCACCAACATGGGCAGCGTTAAAAGGCGGTTGGATAAACTCTGGGGAGCTATCAGGTAAGAATGTAGCAAGAGGTCCACTTGGTGGCTTTGTGAAGGGACCACAAAGGCCATCAAGTGCACCCTCCTGCAATGCAAGAATACATAATTAAAGCACTCCTAAGAGATAACCTCTGTTATCTCTAACCTCTGTTTACAAATCTCAAAAGCACCCTGCCGGCTTTGCATCTGAACTGGAAAGTGTGTGTTTCATAAACACCCACATACACACCGACACATTTGGTTCTGTCTTAGGTCCATGTCCGAATCAGCCTGACCTGCCAATCTAGACCTCATTCAGAGGGCAATAGCCATCCCAGGCAGCATCAGGCACACAAATCAACATGCTGGAGCTATTCCAAGTGTCCCTGAGTGACCTCCCGCCAACGCCACTGCTGTGCCCAATAGAAATTATTCATGCACTAAAAGCAAACTAACAAGCCAAAGCTCAGTTAGCAGCAGCTATGAGTGGCAAAATGGAAAAGGCCTCCCTAAACATCCCCTCTGCCCCCATCACTACCACCACCTTCCCAGGGAATGGGATGGAGCTTTCTTCGGTGTTGGTTTTCAGAAAACACAGCTATAGGAATGCTATAATGAACAGGACAGGAAAAACTCTGTCTTATATTATTTGGCAACTGCTTTTTAAAATTTCTGGGGGATTTCTCTTAATACCTTAACAATCCAAGTGAAAAGATATCTGCACACTTTCACAGTTTTTCTTTCCTAAGTGGTGAAGGACTGGAGAATTCTGTCATGCATTTAGGAGATCAGTCTTAAGTCTTTCTTATTTAAGTTAAGGAATGTGGTGTGTGTGTGTGTGGCTTTTTCAGAGCCCAGTCTACTAGGAAATTGTCCTGTGGAAGCCTCATAGATTACTCACATTGTAACTCCATTGTAACTGAGAGACAACCGACAATGTGAGAATGTGTTACAGGCATGTTGGAACTGTAGCACTTCAACCTGCTGCAGGGGTAGATCAGGGGAGATGAATCAGCCTTCCTCAACCTGTGTCCTTAGATAAGATGTGCTTCCAAAAGGAGTTTGTTGACTAAGCTTGTTAAACTGGTTTAAGAAATAAACACTTGTTCTAAAGCTGCCCAGTATTCTGCATTTCCTGATAGTCCAAAGTATAAGATAATCTTAAAGCAGCGGTTCCCAACCTTTCTTCACTTGAGTACCCCTTGGCAGGCGTTTCCATAGAATGTACTCTTCGCATTAGCAAAATATTTCTAATTAATACAGATTCTGTTAGTGAAGACTCACAACTCACACACTGAACACTGCTCAACGAAGTGCCTACTTGTGTATTATATATTGGTACCAGCGTGACAGTGCTTGAATGGTTGCCCAGCAGAGGAGAGTGAAAACTGAGCCTGCAAGTATGTACACTGCAGTGGCATATTTGCACTGTTTAGGTAGAGATTCCTCGCCATTTGCAAATAACAAAGCAAGGGGACAGGCCTTTTCTCAAGGTTAAATAGCAAAGGAAACCCACTCCACTACTCATCATAACGTTCAATTAATTTCATAACTTTTGACTTGTAGCTTGTCTCACGCAGTTGACATATGTGCCTTTTCCTATCACTATTCAATTTTGTTCACGTACCCCTAAAAGTTCCTGGTTCATACCCAAGGGGCTTCGCCTATGACAGGCTGGAAATCACTCTCTTAAGGGGAACTCTGATGTCCACCAGTCTATCAGACAATACTGTTGTTTGCAAACTTGGGAGCTAAGGTGACCAAAAAGGTAAATACTAGGTAGATACAGTTTGACAAGTGTAAGGCAAAGAACAGTCAATCTTCTACAAGATATTGTGGCAGAGGAACCACGACTGAGTCAATCTTGCTAACGTGTCAACCTCCCTTCCCAAATTCCACACTTCCTCTGCCTACAGTAGGAATGGGGGACTGCAACTCCAATCCACCCCAACCAGCATAGCCAACAGTGAGGGACAATAGGAGCTGTATATCAACAACTTTTGGAAGGCTGCACTTTCTCCAACACTACAGTTATAAGGCGAGTGGCAGACTTTATACATGCAACACTCTTCCTATGGCTTGAAATAGTACATTCCAGAACCAGAACCATTTTTATCACCATAAATAATTTGATTCATTAAAATAATTCAGAAAACTCTGTCTGCTGACATTTAGGAAAACCAAATAAACATGACACAGATTAATTGAAACATAAGATGAAAAATAACAAGCAGTTAGAACACCTCAATTAAGAATCCACCTACCCAGTGAGAAATCCCCTTTGCAACGCATTACAGCTTAGTTGCCAAAAGCCAGAACTGGGAATCAGCATATGACTCTGCTTTCTAGTCTGGGCCTTTTTCCATGATGGAAGAGAGGGAGAGAAAATCCAATCTTTTTCATCACGTCACTATGTGTGAAGTGAGGGGTGCTGGTGAGTAAGGTATTGTTTGAGCCCAAATTTTAGATCTGTAACCACTTCTCACTCTTGTGATGCCAATGTATGAACTGGTATTATATCCAAACTACTTGTCAGTGTCTGAAAAGGCACACTGATGTCAAGTGAAGCCAGCTTCTAAAACTTTCTTGAAGGTAACAGAAGTTTCTAAACATCTCCATAGACAGTTGGAATCAAAGCACAACTTCTTACCTTTGCCTAATGAAGTGGAAATTCCATTCATTAGCTGGGACAGGGATTTGCTAGGGGAGCCAGGGCTATCCAAGGATGCCAATGCGTTACTACTCAGGAGATCAATCTTCCCAGCTTGCTGCCGAAACCTTTCTAGTTCCTTAGAGAGGAGGTTAAACTGTTCACTCTGTGTCCGACATTTCTCCTCCAGCTCGCGAACCTTGGCCTGGGCAAATTGAGAATAAAAAAAGATGCAGAGTGGGCAGAATGCACAGGCATGGGCAGCTACTATCGATTCAAAGGGCTGGCTGTTGCACTGCCCAGAGCATATGGCCATTCCCAGGTACCCATTCACATGGGCAGGAGGAATATATAAACTTGGTGACCTCTGCCTACAAGCCCAGCTAAAGTTCTTGACAGACTCCATGTAGTCTCTCATAGGACAAAGCAGACTTTGACCCCAACCAGAATCGCACAAAGGTGGTGATCATATCAATCAATGAGATGTGTGTGCTTAGCATTGGCTCAAAAGGGGCTGCAACAATAAAATAAAGATTGCACCACTGATGGGCATAATCCCTATGTGAAAGACTCAGTTAATTAAAAACTTTGAGAGTCAAATCTAAAGCAAATAAACTGTGCTCTGCTGTGAAGCTACAGCCCTGTCAGCAATGCAGCTTACTGGAAACTGAATTTATGGCATCCAAAGAGAAGGCATATTCAAACTATGAATTGCATGCAAACTATGAATTGCTCATAGTTGCTTTGTGATATGCTTTTGCTGGAGTGTTTAACAGGGTGGACAATTGATCCGATGCCACTTGTTACTTTTGAGGACTAAAGCCTCCCAGAGTCCCCTATCACTACAGCTAGGAATGGCCATGCTAGTGGGGGAATTCTGAGAGCTGTGGTCCAAAAAATAAGTTTTTCTACCTCTGAACCTGCATGGCAGTTCTAACCATTTGCTCAAAAACCAACTCTGCTTCAGTAAAATACATACCTGTGAACTGATTCTAAGGTATATCCAAAAGCCCATATTCCTGAAAATATGTGACAGCTCTTTTTTTAAAAATCTTCCATGAATCACATCCAGACTCCAGAAACTGTCAGATTAATGTACTTAGTAATTCCAGTTGGAACAAGAAGCTATGTGAACTTCAAGCAGAAAGGCCTTGGATCATCATGCCAAGAACTCTAGTGCTGATTATTTAAAACCAGAGAAGCAAGCCAAGCTTTTGGGGCGGCTCTCTGAGCAGAACTCAGGTGCCAGAATACTTTTCAAGCCAGGCCATCCCTAATTTTTTCCCCCATGCAGTAGAAGAAAGAATTCAACCATAGGAAAGTGCATCTTCTATTGTGGTATAAGTATAAATGGGCATGTGTGGTGGCACTCACCCACCATGCAAAGCAGTCCGTATAACATAAACAGTACACTAAATCCTCCCTAGGCAAGCCCCATGTAGGAGCTGTGGAAGATGGACAGAAACGCTTTGAGATTTTCTGCCTCACATGGCAAAATAGTTGGTGTTGGATAGGCACACTGAGGTTGGGGGTACTATTTGCTATTCTTGAGTAAGCTCTGCTGTGGGAGATGGAAATCTCCATAACATTCCTTCTTCTAGGCCCCATGAGTCTGTTGGGGATAACAAGAAGGGAAGCTTTTGAATTCCATATGTGCTCCTCAAACAATAGCAAACTGCCAGGGCCAGCTCAGATATGGATAAATATGATGCCCCACGTTCTACAAAGGCTTTATGGAGCAGCATCTGAAAGACTGGGAACGTTGCTCAGCTTTTATATATAATGGCCAATATATTTCTAGACTATTCTTCTGACATGAAAAAAGGCTATGCAGAGGGAGGTTGATGGCTTTGTTTCCCTAGTTCTGTGTGAGATAGCATTTCCAAGGGGAGAGGTGGTAGAGCCCACTCTTTGTTGGGAATTCATCCAAAAATCTGACACGTGCTACACATTCAACATGGCTGACAGGTGAATGGGTGGAGATCTGAACCCAGGCTGCCCCTTCAGATAGATCTCAAGTTGGCTCTAACACCAAGAACAAAGCATTCACTTTAGGGCAATCACAGTCATTGCAAAGGCAGACACAGAAAGGCTGCAAGAGGAGTAACTTTCCAGGAGGACCATCTGAATTAAGACTACCCCCCAACATAGGAGTCTATGTGCGATACAGGTCTAAAATTTTTGTGCTAAATTTTCAAATGTCATCCTGTCACACAACCCTCAAGTGACTCAGTACTATGAGCCCATTAGAGCCTTAAGATTGCCAGGAGAGGCCCTTCTCTCTGTCCCACGACCCTCTCTGATGCCTTCCGGGAGGCACAAGGGAGACAGGGCCTTCTCAGTGGCTGCTCCCAGACTTTGGAACTCCCTCCCTAGAGTGGTTAGGATGCCCCTGTCCTTAGTCTCTTTCTGACGGCAGGTTAAAAACATTTTTGTGCCATCGAGCTTTTATAAACGGAAAGGTTTGGGCTTTTAATGTTTAATGTTGTGCTTTCTGTTTTTAAGGCCAGTACAGTGTTCTCACTAGAGATGATGGCCCCTTGGGGTCTCCAAGAGAGGCCTCTCTCATCATTCGGTTCCCACAACCCTTTCGAACTGGAGACGCCAGGCTCTGAAACTGTGACCACTTGCATGCAAAAGGACGGAGTCTGCCACAGAGTAAGGACCTCCTCTCTTTGCACTTTTCGCAGTTCAATGTGTGCAATTATTTCTTTTGGTGGAAGAAAGGAGATCTTTGGACATTTGGGAGTGATCTGTTTTTCCCAGCAGAAAAAGAGACAAGGCAGAACTTGGTTCTGCCGGGAAGACTCTGGGACAGAGAAAGCAATAAGCTATGAAAGATTTGAGAGCTATGCAAAGGGAGAATGGCAGGAAAATGTAAAGAGCACCAACCCTATTTCCCCCACTATACAGAAAACTGCACCTGGAACCTCTTTGTCTTTTAAAAGGAGGGTTGCATAATTATTTGTTTGTTGTTGTGTTTTTTAAGTGTCATGGGGATATGCATTTTTTTTTCAGATAACAAGCATGGAGGAAAAAGTAGGAGGATTCTTCTTAACAATCATCATAAGGGTACCTCTGACTCTCAAAAATCAAAGTGGAAATCTGGCTATTTTGGGTATTGAGCCACAGATATAATAGGGTGATTTTAACCGCCCAGTTCTATGTGGCTGTAACTGTAACTGAAGCAGAATATATGATCCTCCTAAAAGAGGTGGACAAAACCATGATGATCTCCAGCTGCAGAGATTACCTCTTTTATAGGCATTTGTTTGATTAATTGCTACAGACGCTTCTTGAGAGGGCATTAATGATTAGAAGCTGTTTGTCTAAATAGCCACGGATTAATTTTGGGGCTGGTGGGGCTGCTAATTAGTTTGATCACCCTCCTGTTCTTTACACAGAGGCTAGAGAGAAACAGCTTGACCATTTTGAAAATGACCACTGAAGGAGAAAGAAAGCTGCATTTGACAGACGGGAACCGTGAGCAGTTGCTAATGTATACACTTTCTATGGGGAACACATTATCCTGCTGTCAGCTGTCTTGCCCACTGCTCCATGCCCAACCTGTGCATTTTACAAAAACAGATATTAACGAAACCAGAGCTTCCAAATTTCTCCCTGTGTCTCGACCCTTTATGACTGGGGTGTGGAACCCTTTGGCCCTCCAGATGTTTGTTTGTTTGTTTACTGCAATTCTCATAATCCTGGGACTTCAGAAAGTTGAAATTCAAAGGATCTGGGAAGTCAAAAATCTACCACCTCTGCAGTACAGAATTAACCTTGAAACTTCTTATCCTTGAGATAGTTCAAGAGTGCCAACCATTAACCAATCTGCCAGCTATCCAGGTAATCTGAATTCAGACACAATCCACACGCAACCTGAAAGTTACCACTTTGCATGAAAGTTCTGAACCATTCTTGCTGGGCATGCTCATCAGATTGGTAGTCAGTATCAAAATGCAGGTCTTAAGGGCTTGCCATTAGTGAATATCCTTCGTCTGCTGTTGCAGGGATGTACCATTGGCTTTGCTTTATTTTTTATTTATTTTATTCATTAAATGTTAATTCATTCCCCACCCCCATTCTCATGGTATCACTATCAGTAGCCAAGCATGCTTTCCTAACAATGGTTCAACTTTTTGGATTTCATGCAAAGGTAAATTACAATCATTTGACACCAGCAATTGGTGTAGGGGTCAGGAAAAAAGAGGGATTTTTTTTTCTCATCTGAAATACCTGCATGCTGTCCAAGGTGGTCTTGATGTAGAGCAAAGCAAAATACATACAAACGAAGACACAGGGGAAAGGATGTGGAATAAAAGAAAGATTTTTTTAAACCAAAAAACCAAAGAAGCTGAACAGATTATAATTTTTTTCTAGCTCCCTTTTTGCACATTTCAAACCAATACATATATTTAGCATATCTGTGCTACATTTTAAAACATTTTAAAACTTCTTTTTTTCAGGTCCAGCTTAATTAACCCTGAGATCTGCAGTCTGGTAAGAGAACTGGGACCATACGTTTCAAGTCCCCATATTCTTCAAGGAATTAGCATCAACCCAAATTTAATCAGGAAATTTTCCAGTGAATTTGAGGTGGCTTGGAGAAGGGAGGGACAGGCAGGAAAAATCAGAGTTCTGAGGAATGGGGGACCCTACCAGTTAAAAAAGAAGTGGCATCATCTCTCTTTTCCATTCTCGCCTAGAAACGAAGTTTTCATGCCTCTCTGACTGGCATAGAACAGCTTCAATCAATGATCTTGTAGGTTAGTATGACTACCCACAATGCCTCAGTGAGAATGATGCTACATCTTAATACAGTGCCATTTCTACTGCTGAGTCTTCAGAATAAAAAGCTGACATGGCTTACTAGCCAGCGAGAACTGGTATTTTCCCCCTAGCAATGCCTACAGAATGATGCTACGTCCCGATGTTCCGTTATTCCAGCCGAGGCATTTTTAGCTAGAATGGAGTACAACCACACTGGCAGAAAGGAGCAGGCACCTACACAGAGCAAAGGTGGTACAAACTAGGGACGTAGATAATATTGGCAAATTCTTGTCTTAGCATGACAAGATACCCCATTGAAAACACTACCAACCTCATGAGATATTGAAAGAAGAAAAGGCCACTGTTGTTTTGAGGTTTCCATTTTCCCAGTTTTTGTCACCCACACCCACACAAAATGTATGCAAAATGAAAGATTTTCACACAAAATGTTTTTGGGGGTGCAAAAACACCCCTAATGAAATGCAACTCCAAAGTCTCAAAATATTTAACAAAAATCATTCAAACTGTACAAAAGAGTCTCATAATCATTCTCATATGTGAGACTAAAATAAACAAATACTGACCTGCAAAGTGGAGAGAAACAGCTAGGGTTACCTGGTGCATCCTGTTCCTGTATAGCCTTAATATGTTCCCTCCTTCCCTAAGCCAACACTTTCAAATGACTTCCCTTTTTCCCTGTCTCGGTCCACAATTCGCTCACCTAGGCAGCAGTGAGCTGTAGCATCCCATCCTTACCTGTTCCTACAAATAAACATCTTTCCTTTTACTTAAAGCAGTTTTAAAGCACCGGCTTGCACAACTATTCAAGATTTTGAGGAGGAAACCACAGACTGTCTTGTCCCCTATCGAGGCTTGAAGCTGAAGGAAAAATTTGCTTTAAAGCAAGAATAGTGTAGGGAAAGAGAGAGGCCACCTTTGCTGCTGGTTTTTACCACTAAACCAGAGGTGGGCAATTTGCCGCCCGTCATATATTGTGAGACTGCCAGCACAGCATGAGGAGAGATAATGAGGCTGCATCCGATAGCATTTGGAAGGCCGCACGCCCCTAACATATTACGATTTTCTCATTATGCCTCTATGCCAAGAAAACTCTTAAATGGTCCCTCTTTTTCTCAGCCTGCAAATGTGGCTATGGTGGTGGAAGGGTATTCTTGCACAGGGCTACATTTCTGTGTCTTGTGTTCTCCAACCAGAGTTATGACGGAATACCCCAAGTTCGAAATCTGGTTTTAAGGGAAGTAACACAGATATGCCGACTGATACATTTAGCACATTTTTAAAAGGAAAAGGAAAAAAAAAAGCTTCAGCAGCAACTACGCTGGCATACGTTTCTGAAGAAAATCAATAGTGCTGCCAATCTGCAATCTTGACAAGCCAATTAAATAAACACACATGGTGGGGTGGAATTAATAGGCTCAAAGGCAATGTAAGATCAATAAGCAAATCGCAAACGGGGGAAAGATAGACAGTCTAGGATAAACTGGGATTTACAGAAGAATAAACATCCTTTTTGCTGACTACGTTGCCTCCCACCCTGACCAAACTCATTTTCTCTTGAACGTAGCACAGGTGTCTTACCTTACCTGGGATGTGTCAGCTTTTAAAATCATTTTAATATATTTTGTGGGAACAATGAAATCACATAGCTAAACATTTTGCCCTGAAGGAAGAAAGAAACTGAAAGAAAGGGGAGAAGACTACACACTTAGTCAGCAACTGCGGCAAGAGAAGTTGGGTCTGCCCACATGGGCCAAATCACCAAAATGCTCTCAAGCTTCCTTGCTAACTTTTAGAGTATGAATGGCAACTGAGGCTTTGTCGTGATATGCCACCTCAGCTGTTGACAACCCTCTCTCTTTTCAATTTCATGCTATCAACATTCCACACATAACTACCAGTCACTTCCTTCTACCTTTTCCATGCAACAGTGCTTTGACTCCTCAGTAGCTTCTCTTGCAGTGTTTTAGAGCCCACTAACAGATTTGCCCCTTTGGTTCGAGAGAGGCTAGAATCAAGCTGAAGTGTCTGAACTGTTATCAGCAAGTTAAAATGAAGCTCATCAGTCTGTCCACAGCCTTTATGTCCACATGGGTGCATTTATGTTGAGGTGGGCAATTTGTAGCCCTCCAGAGGCAGCTGGACTAATGGTGTCGAGCATCTTCCATCAAGAGCTTAGAAAAGTTACCTTTGGGGAGCGTATCTCCATAATATCTCTGCCGTAAAGGTCATTAGCCATGCTGGTTATTTCTGGGAACTGAAGTCCCAAAAAGTAACTTTCCCAAATACCACTCTCACAGCTAACTACACTGACCCGGTCTGATGGGAGTGCAGTCCAGCAACACCTAGCAGTCACAAATTGCCCAACCTTAATTTTATATGTATGTAAATCTATTAGATTTCAGTTGTACGAAGATCGATCTTTCACTTGTATGGACTGAGCAGATAGGGCTAGACCTTAAATAATAAGGAATTTGATAGCTCTCTCTCATGGCACATACGCATATTTAACAAAGCATCCAAAGTGAAAACAAAAACAAAAAACAGGAAAAATAACTCACTTTAAAAAAAAATGTTGGGCTGTCAAGGGCATTCCTGATTTTGTCTTTACTGTCCCTAGATTTGCCCTCAGACATGGGTGGGAATCATGCAGCCCTCTAGATGCTGACGGACTGCAACTCCCAGCACTCCTCACTATAGGGTAAGCCAGCTAGAGCTACTTAGAGTTGCAGTCCAACAACACCTGGAGGGCTGCATGCATCCCATCCTTATCTCAAAAGGATTTTTTTTTTTTAAATGTAGCTTGACACCCTTTAGAGCAGTGGTTCTCAATCTGTGGGTCCCCAGATGTTTTTGGACTTCAGCTCCCAGAAGCCCTGAGCATTGACCATAGTGGCTGGGGCTTCTGGGAGCTGAAGTCCACAAACATCTGGGGACCCACAGGTTGAGAACCACTGCTTTAGAGCAACTGTATCACACCTTCCCCATCCTCGTTTTAGGTTTTGGCCTTGTAACCAAGGTCAGGATCCAGGAAACTGGGAAAACTCCTAGTCAAGAAGGAGAGTTGGCTGGGGGTATGAGCTCTGTACAGTCTAGCCAACAGAGGTGTTACTGTTCTGTGAGTATGCAAAAAAAAAAAAAATACACACTGCTGCATTTGTTTGTTTTTTTAAGAAAAACACATACATGCACAATTAATTTAACAGGCTTTTCTAGTGGATTAACAACCATTTCAGATGACGGGGAGGCAAAGAAGTGGAATCCCAGTGTCGATAAAATGTACCTGGCCTTTAATTCCCAGGAAACGGCCAGTGTCAACAATCATAATTGCTATTAGAAGTTATTAATGAAGCCAGCAAAGGCATATAGATTGCTATTTCTCTGCATGCTGGCTATATGGACAGAGCAGTTAATGGATTCTGACCAAGCCAGAAAGATTATTGGTCTTGGCCCTCAATATTCCACTTGGTGTGATGGTCTCATTTTTATTAGGTTTACGAGGCTTTCAATAATATCTAAGGAGTAAAAAAAAAAGCACCCTGGATTATTCTCCTGTGATCCCCACCAAGGCCATTTCTGCACTATTCTGATATTCTATGTAAGGACTCTTAAGAGTTTTTGTTTTGATCTTCCCTGCCTTGTATATTTTTCCTGCTGTCCTTTTGCATTTGGGAACACCTACAATGCAACACTTGTATCAGAGTTGTGTACCAGTTTTACTATTGTTTTACTACTGTTAGTTGTATAGGCCTGCACAGCAGGATGGCCCTTGCAGAATGGCAATTCTCCTCTAAAAGGAGGACCCCTCACATCTTGGGAGAAGCTTTAAGTGACCTCTCAGCATGTCTGGTTTCATTATAAGGGGCCAGGATGTTCTCAATGGATCCGGGGTGGTGGAAAATGGCTTCGGGAGCCTCCAAGGCACCCCATCCTGATTTCTGATTTTCCTATCAGTATGTCTCTTGCTATCTCTTCTTGTCCTGTGTTCAAGCAGTCTCTTGGCTCTCTTGAACGATGGCATTCTGCCAGATTTCTGTCCTCACCTGACCCTTTTACCTGCACATGTATGAACCTGCCATATTATGGTGACATCAGTGCATCTGTCCCCTCTAGCCTAGGACTGTCCCTCTCTGACTTGGTAGCAGCTCCCTGAGGTGCTTGACGGAAGTTCTTTCTCCGTTCTGCTGTCTGAGAACAGCCTGACGTGGTTTTAGCTGAAGATGCCAAAGACTGGACCAGGGACCTCTTGCGTGCAAAGTCTGTACTCTGTCACTCAACTATGGCTCATTTCCTTCTTCATTCTTCTTAGCGTCACTCCCCTCCATCTCATTTATCCCCTAATAAGAAATACCATCAAGGGGTGGAAAAATTACAAGTTCACTTACTTCTAGCAGCTGAACTGCACCTTCATGTTCTTTCTTAGCTTCAACCTGAGCCTGAAAAGATTACACTGTTATTATTATCACGGTCTCCACCACCATCATCAATTACATTTTTGAAAATCTGAAAAAGACTTGAGGCATTTCATAATTGAAATATGCCTCAATAAAAACAATATCTAATATTTTAACATAATGCAATACACACAAACCCCAAGAAGAAAGGGAAAGCAGAGGACAGACAACCATGGCTGGGTGTCAGATTCTCACCCACACATACTAAAACAATTTGGCTGATGTTGAGCACTATGCACCTTGACTTCAATGGAGTGTCATTTGCAGCGCTGTTCTAAGCAGCAAAATAACTTGGCCCAGCCCTGGGCGGACTAGCTTTAATCTTTGGTGTTGCCTACTAAAGATGTGCTTATAAGCATGTCAGGAGGAACCACTGCATTGTGGAATGTAAGAGTCAGTAACTCTGGAATCATGTCAGAACTCTGAAAGACAATAACACTTTGTTCAGGCTCCAGTTAGAATAGTTTCCCCAAAGTGGTGTCACAAACAGCCCAAGCAGCTACTGCCTGAGTCTTCTCAGTTCCTGAAGAACTCTGTATGCCTCCATCACTCCTTGCTTTGGATAGCTGCTTTGAGAATGCTGTGAGGGGTGCCTGAAAAAGTGTCTTTTTATATGTTGTTGTGTGCCTTCAAGTCATTTCTGACTTACAGCAGCCCTAAGGCAAATCTGTGATGGGGTTTTCTGGGGCTGAGACCAAAATTGGTCTCTGCAGTGCAAACAATATCTTGGCAGGTTAAAAAAAAATTCCTTTGTCCCATCCATTATCACAAGTTTAAAAACACATCATTTGAGAATTCTAGCCTATTAACAATGACACAGGAAGCCACACAAATATGTGCTGGAAATTTAGGTTCTTGGCAGGCTTGGTTATCTTATTGGATCTGCTTATCAGCCTGGAGTACAGGAGGACAATATTGCTTCTGTCTCTCCATGACGGGGAGGACATCCTAGATGGGGGAGCTGCTTAATATATTCTGAAATGGAACATTCACACTGGTTACTTGTTATCAAAAGGCTCCGGTTATTAGCTTCAGAATCTCATAAAAGCAGTGGCAGCTGGAGGGGCAACTTCTACACCAACATGACATATTATGGTTTCCTCCTGTGGGTAGGACTTAGCATATGAATGCAAGAACCAATATACACATTACATAGGATGAGGATTATGAATTGTACCACATCTGGAATGCAGGTAATGTGTCATATTTTTGAACACCAGCTCAGATAAAACCTTCCTATATTTACCAACCAACGTATCAGGAAAGGCTTACTGTAAGGCTCAGTTCATGCATAATGACAATCCACACTGTGGTTTGTTGACTTGCTGTTTCTAAATCCACCTCCATAAACAAACTATGATTTGTTACCCAGCTGCAAACCACAATTCGAACCTATAGTTTATTGCTGGTTTATGCTAGCGGTAGCAAATCACAATGAGAAGCTATAGTTTATTGCTGGTTTATGAATTCTAATCCTAGTTTGTCAAAATATCAGAATCCAGAACTGTGGTATGCCCCTGGCTTTTTCCTAACCCATACCAACAAACCATTTCTTGACAATTTTCTCTCCACCGGGAGCAGGTCTGTCACTTTATTTCTTGAGATTTTCTTGACAAGACTTGTCCAGAGTGGGTTTGCCTTTGCCTTCCTCTGAGGCTGAGATAGTGTGACTTGCCCATGGTCACCCAGTGGGTTTACATGGTTGAGTGGGGATTTGAATCCTCGTCTTCAAACCACCACATCCCACTGGCTCTCAGATAACAGGATAGCCATCTTTAAATATCTAAGGGGATATTATGTAGAACATGGAGTGAGCTTGTTTTCTGTTTCTCTAGAGGCTAGAATGAGAACCAAGGCATTCAAATTACAAGAGATTCCACCTAAACATGCAGAAGAACTTCCTTACTGTACAAACTGTTCGACAGAGGGTTGGACTGCCTGGACTGCCACTTGGGAGGAAGGCAGGATGTAAAGTCAACAAATAGTGTGCTACACTTCTGGTCTCTTTTCTCCCCTCCTTGCCCCCTTACCTTCTGCAGGAGCTCAATTTCCTTCTGCTTTGCGTTGAGAACAGCCAAGGCTTGCTCATGCTCCAATTCCAGCTGTTGCCGCCGCTCAGCAGCCTCTCGCATATGCTGTGAGAAAGAAAGCAACCCATGAGGCAAGCAAGCAACAGTTGTATGCCTTTGTCCATGAGGATGCTGCTAAGCCTGAGCATGCAATGCTAATCTTTAAAGGGGGGGAGTGCTGTCTGGAGACATGCCAAATGAACGCAGCAGGCATCTGAGGAGCATAGGAAATTTGACCATCCAATAATTTGTTGCACAGGAAAGCTGTTTCCACTCAGCTCTCCAGCAGGAAATCATGCAAAGCCAGCAGAAATTAGAGAGGAATTTCATCACTCATTATTTTACCCACATCATCATTTATGGGACTTGCCGCCACCACCCCAACATTCCTGGCCTTGAAAAGAGATAGCTTATTACAAATCATAACATAACCTGTTGTTGTTGTGTGCGTTCAAGTCATTTCTGACTTCCAACAACCTGAAGGCAAACCTATCACAGAGCTTTCTGGGGGCTGAGAGTGTGTGATGTGTCCATGGTCGCCCAGTGGGTTTCCACGGCTGAGTGGGGAATCAAACCCTGACCATCAGGCTTACAATCCAAAGCTCAAATCACTAAACCAGGCTGGTTTCCATAACATAACTTAGGGGAAAGTAAATTCTTGCCATCCAGAGCTATACTGTTAGCAAAAGAGTTTCTTAAGTACCACTTATCCCTGCTTCGTTTTAAAAACCACCTGACCAAGCATCTAAGGGAAGTTAGCACTCAAGGGAATAGGTCCACAGAGTCCCCCTGCCCTTTCTCTTATCAGTTCCTCCTCTTCTCCCCAAATCTTATTCATCTGTGGCAAATTAATCCTCTCAAAGTGCTGACAGTAAATGGTGCCTGCTGAGGCTTTTACTATGGACAAAAAGGACAGAAATGAGTTGGCAATTCCAGAAAGATCCACTTTTCTTTTAGAAACTGTCCAGAATTAGCTAGATAAAAGAAAAAGCTGCATAAAACTTGGGAAATACATTATTACCTTCTCCTTTTTGAAGCACTAAAATAGGAATGAAAAGTACCCAGTATGTGTAGCAATTGTTCTTTTTCTTCTTCTTTTTTTTCCCTTTTCAGTAAAGGGCAATGGGCAAAAGTTAGGGAAGGCTGAGTTTCCTTTCTTCATTTGCTCAGAACAAAGGCAGAGCTGCTTTGTCTACCTTTGTTCTCCTAGAAGCACACACACTCTGTCTTCCCTGGCCTCCTTTCTGCCGGTCCAACAGAGTTAAGATGGGAAAGCAGCATTTAAACATCTTTGCAGTGCTCCAAAAGAGAGTGTGCAGGAACTGGTACTGTTGTTCTCTGAGCTGGCAAAAGGGGTGGTGGGGCTGATAGGGAAGTCTAGAAAAAGACTGAAGAGCATACATTTTTTTTTTAAAAAAAGATCTTTCTATAGATCAGCACTATCTTTCTGCAGTGTTGGATTTGCATGCTTCTGTGAGGCAAGAAGCTATGCTGCTGGTAGGGTCCTCCTTATCAGACAGGCTGGCACTGAGGAGCCAGATTAAATGTGCCAAACAGCTACTGGGCATCAGCAGTTGTTGGGAGGGGGGGTGACACCAGCAGAGGATCCTTCAAAGAGAACGGCAGTGGCACTCTAGCTAATGTATTGCTATGTTTCATTGCGTCATTGACTTTGTTTCGGTTTACTTGGTTTACTTGGTAAAGAGATGCAGTCAGGGGGATTATACTAGTATAGTCCTAGACAACCAGGATGCTGCAGTTTTTTGAGCACTGGACTATGACCTGGAGACCAGGGTTTCATTCCCCACTTATGTAGAAACTGTGAGGGAATCACAAGGCTTGCTTTGGACTGACCCATGCTGCCTGCAAAGTTGGCTTGGCACCTTTTCTTACCCCCTCTCAGCTTGCTTTGCAAGCAGCGCACATGCATGTGAACAGTCCCAAGCAAACCTCTGTAGACTACAAGAACAAAAAGCCCACTATTCTGATGCTTGCGATTTACAGACAAGGTCCATTAATTCAACGAGGGGCCTGGTCTTTCTGTAGGTAAGAAGAGCTGATGAAACAGCAGACCCCTCATCAAATTAATCAAACTTGTCAGTGATTTGCAAGTGTCAAAGCAGCAAAATGTTGAAAAACAAGTCAACAAAAAGCAGTGGGAGGCCTGTACTTTGGACAAATGTATTTACAGGGACTGTCTACAAGAGAACTAGCTAAACGGAGCAACCAGCAGTCAAGTTCTGTTCTCCCCTCTGAACATTCAGAGCTCATAAAGTCAAGCCAGATGTTGATGTACGTTTCACACACTTCCTCCGCCTGCTGAGCACGATGATGCTAACTACCACCATCCCCGCTACCAACAACAACAGCAATTACATAGGATATTCAACTGTCCAAAGCACTTTACAAAACACAGTTTCTCAACAATCTCGCCTTCTACCTTCAGGACTTGCTCTAGGTTCTCCAGTTTGGCTTGGAGCTGGTGTTTCTCCTTCACAGCCAAATCTCGTTCTTCAGTCACTGTGGTGAGGGTTTCTCTAAGCCGATCATACTCTGTTTTCACCTAAATAACAACAGAGGAATCAGGGTGAGAGTGCGGATTCAACGGACCCCCCTAAAAGTAGAACCACATAATGAACGGTTGTTCCCCAAAATTATTTTTAAAGAAAAGGAAGGAAGGAAGGATATGATTACTGCCCACAGTTATTTGGGAGTTCAGCCACTCAGCTGCCTATGGGTTCTATGGAAGGGGTGGAAGAATGCAATAAAGCCAAGGAAATAACTTTTTCTTATTGCTGTGTATCAGTCCATTGTCAACCCGAGGCAACTCCATCATTGTTGTGGAAGCCATGGAATCCTGAACAACAGTAGCACAAATGTTAGAGTCACTCAGAACCCTAATTTGAAAAAAAAAGAGACACCCTCAAAGGGCAAACAAGTAGACATGGATGTTTCCAGAAACAGGTGCTACAAAATAAGGCTGCCCTCAGTGAGTTTTTCAAGTTCACAGTTTAGGTCTCTCACACAAATAATCAGGAATCCTAACTCATTTTGATGGCAGTTCTGCATTTCAACTGGCATTTCAACGCAGCGCATGCTCAACAAAACCTTACTTTTTGGGTTGGTGCGGGTGGGATAACTGTCAAATGTGTTGTAATTGTTTAAATTGTTGAATAGAAATAAAGGAATCGGCTACAGATATTGATAGATAGTTAGATTGATAGACATTAGAGATGTGGAGGAAATGTATGAAAGGTAGATCATAAAGTTTATCTCATTTATAATTAATGCATATAAGATCTGTAACCATATGAAGCATTGTTGATGTGATGATGTAGTGTGATTGTATGTTTTTTTAAATATAATTTCAATAAACTTTATTTTTTCTAAAAAAAACCCCAAAAAACAAAACCTTACTTTTGCCTTCCCTCCGAATTTTGCCTCAAATGGGGTACAGAGCCGCAACTAAGTTTAGCTTGTCGCATCCCCAATATGTTCTCCGTCAATTCTATTTATTCATGTTTATGTAAGTGGAGCTAACGATTGCCTCTGCAAGCTGGTGTCTTGGGAACATATGGGCCCATACATGGAACAAAAAGTACATCAGAATGCCAAAGGCCCCCCAGTGGCAGGGAGAGATGGCTGACCTAGTTTGAAATAGGAGATATCAAACGCTTAGCTTTTATGGAACATTCTCCTCTGGGGTGAACTGCAAAAAGGTAGCAATTTTAGCCTCTAAATGCCAAAATAAGGTATTGTACGCATAAACTGTTCTGTTGCAACTTGTTTTTTGTTGTTGTTGTTGCAACCTAAGACATCGTATATCTCTTGTTATAACCTAAGACATAGTATATGTCTCTGTTAGCCTTTAAATGTCATGGGATTCTTTGTGAGGTTTACTTCAAGATACTTCCGTGTTTCCAGGACCAGATGTACAGCACAATTCCATAATTCTCACTTGGTAACATGCCCACATTGTCTGGCAGAGGTGGGAAACTTCGGTGAGTCTGGGACCTACCTGGATCTTGCTATGGGCTACACACAATTCCCTCCCACACTACAATTTAGCAGAACCACAACTATGTCTGACAAGGCTCAAGAAGCAAACTATGCCATTGCCAAAAGCATGGGGAAAACAAAAACAGTTGCTAAGTCAACAATTTTACCAGATTCCTGTAAAACTGAAAATATTATATTTGGCAAAATATATATAAAAAAGATCTTGCAAATCCCTATGCCAGATAACACTGTTAGTCAGTGGATACATGACATGCCTCAAGACATTGAGTTGCAAGAGATAGCTAAAATTAAAGAAACCAATTTCTTTGTTGGACAAGTCAACCAACACCACTGGAAAAGCTCAAGTCCTAGGATTCAGCATTTGTAGTTTGTTAATTCCAAGATCTACACATGGACTTCTGTATCAATTCTCCCTTGCATCCCCCCAATCCTTTATCTGAAATGCCAGTTAGTTCCAAGCAGACTCGAGGAGGAGTGAATTTCTAACACACACACAGTTTCTAAGCATCTGTAATTAAGAGAACTGATAATTAATTTTCCTCTCTCAATCAGGGGCATCAGTGATAAGGCGCTGAATCATGGCTCTGAAATGTTACCGTGAACATGTGAACAAACACCTCAGTTTATTTCCAACCCTGCCAAGCTACAAATAAACAGCCATGCTTTCAGTCACTAGGGTCAATATGCCACCTTCATACGGAAGCCATGAAATATTCCAATTGCCTTTTAACATTTTGCAGAGCTCACATGTTTACTGTGAAACAGATGTGCAACTCTAAGTCTCTTCTCTCCTGCCTCTCGCCCTACTACGTGAAGGGGAACAGAAGAAGTAGACATTGCAGGAGACAGGAGTTCACCCTTCCTCCCTTGTAGTGGGCATGAGGAATTGTTATAAATATATAAACTATGCATTAGCATTAGCACTATTATCAGATCAAATCTAACCAAGAAGCCCCACCCAGCATGGCTAATGATCTGAGATTCTAGGAACTGTAGGCCAAAAACATTTGGAGACCTACAGATTGGGAACTGCTGGAGTAGAGGATCTCTATCAACACAAGCTTTCCTGTACAATAAGGTCATCCTTGGAAACTCTCCTACAGATCTCTCCCATACCATCTGACATGGGACACGGGACACCAGTTGATGGGGAAAAAGTTATCTTGGTTGGATGTTGCAAGCAAAACTCTTACTAAATTTTTCAGCCTTTCACCCCTTTTGAAGATGTTATTTGATGCTCTTATTATCTGAGGCTTTTTTTTTTCTTACATCCTTTGTAATTTTAAAAACTTTTTTGTTTGTAAGCTGTGCTGGAAATATTGAACAGGAAAGCATAACATCATTAAAATTCTGCACTTATACTGATAAGCCAAGTAACTGTTTCTCATCTGTTTTTTGCCAGAATGGTGCTACAGAGATAAAAGGAAAACAAGAATTGGCTTCTTATCTTTCTACTGACATATTACCTGGTCATAGTGGAGTGCCTTGTGGTAGATATTTGCATACTGGAGGTTCAAGCGATTCTTCTCATGTACAGCATCCTTCAGTACATTTTCCTAGAGCAAAAGAGAAAAAGTACTCAAGCACCGGTGACATCTTATTAAATGACTTCAGTTAACCCACTTGCCATGCTATGGGATTCTGGGAGCTGTAGTCCATAAAAGTAACTCTTCCAAGCTCTGGGTATTCCAAGACAGAGAACGACTACTGAGAAAGCTGGTGGCCACCCAGTGCATTTTTGGGGACTGCAGCACTCAGAGAAGACCAGTATGGGAGAAGGCTCTCCTTCAAGTATTTGAGTTTCAAGCATTTAAGGCTTTAAGGTAAGCACCACCTCCTCCAACTGGGTTCAGAAGTGAAGAGGCAGCTGATGGAGAGCTTTTCAAAGTCATATAGTACAGCTCCAACTATTCAAACCCATCAGAATTCTAGTAGACACATTCCCAACTAGTTGAAACCCCAAACCACTTGACAGGGACAGCTTCACATGTAATTGAACACCATAAGCCAACTGGAGATACCAGTGTTGGGATCACCACAGCCACCCTCTTCCTAGGGCTGAAGAGGAACTGAACAAGGAACGCTCCAAAGGGATGCATCCACTCTTTCAGGAGAAGTGAGATTCCAATCCAGAATCAGCAGTGGCTGGTGGCTCCCAGGCCACGGAGTGGCAAATCTGTTCTACGTTTCAATCTCAACCATATAGGAGTTATCTGCGGTCCTGAATCTATTTTGGTAAGTGAATTCACTGCCCCGATGATGCGGAAAGATCATCGCTGTCTAGAGCAAGCTGTACACCAAATTGCTAGACTATAACACCCCTGATTTGTAAATATTCAACTCCAGTTCACTGGTCTTTACACAACCCATTACTGAGTTAGGGCAAGAGTTCAGCATTACCGCAACCCCATTACTTCTTCCCAAATAAATGTATTACACTCAGGCAACAGAAGCAAGCAAGCAAGCAAGCAAGCAAATAAATAAATAAATATAGCACCAGAACTTTTATTTCTGAAGTCATGGTGGTGCTGCAGTTTAAGTGAGCTTAAAATCTGAAACTACACATGCTCGAAGGATTTCTTTTTTTTAATCTGGGAGTATTTCTTTCATGGTGTTCTGCTGTAACCAATCAGTAATGCAGAGACAGTTGTAAAGCCACAGAAAGGTGGCTGGGGGAAGAAAAAGAGAAATGTTAGCTGCATGCTTCACAACTAGTACACAACGGTATCAAAAGGGAAATGGCATGGAAGACCACCGAGTCCTGGGTCTAAAATTATCTAACAGCACTGCTGTCCAAGCCCACATTAGAAGCAGGTTGCATCTACTTGCAATCATGCACAAGATTTTAGCTTTTAGGTACGCTCTGCAGCTGTCCTGTGTTTCCACATTGAAAAGCACATTTCCACAGGCCAGCTGCACAGCTGCTTTAATGCAGGAAAAGAGTCTCAAATTCAAAAATGAAATCCATGTTGGCTGCAATGGAAGGAGGCTGTTGTCTTGTTGGTTCCAAAAGAGCATGCAGATAGATAGGTTGTTCATTTTGTGAAGCAAGTTATCTGCAGGGGTCCCTTTTATTTCCAAGGTGTCCATTATCCCTAAATGCATCAACATACAGCAAGAGAGTTCACTGAGGTCTGCCACTGAACCTCTCCAACATCAGTCTCTTCCCTATATCAGAAGCTGTTGGCAAAGCCAAGGAACGAGCGGAGATTAAGAACTCACAAAACCAGCTCCCACAAGCTGTAGGGCACAGGAGCCTTGGAGAAGACAAACACTGATTAACCAGTTGCAGGTCACCATATGTACAAATAAACAGTGAGAGGAACCACACAGAGTGGTCTTTGGCTGGGCTGCCAGACAGTGCAGGTAATACGATCTTGACAGCCACTCTTCAAGCAAATACACAATCCAAAAAAGGGGGAAAAGAAACAAAGCAAAAATATTAAGCTGGAAGCCCGCTACCAAACCCTATTTTCAGAAAACAGAAACAAATGCATGAAACAAGAGAAACTTGTTTTTTAAAAAAATAAATAAATAAACGTCTGCAGAGAAAATGAAACCATGTGCTGTAAAGCCGGTAAGCTTATTAGCATCAACAGGATTAAAAATGTCACAAGAGAAAGCAACCGGCTTGATGACTTTCCTAATGAAATTCAGATCTGGCATTTCTTCTATCGTCACCTCAAGCCATGCATTCTATCTCAGTTAGAACAGAACACACAAATCCTACAGCTGTCTATACAATGTAGGTACTTTGTTGTTTCATATCCAGAATACTTCTGGAATATGTCAGAGGAGCAACCTCTGAAACATTTCAGGGGTGAAAAAACTCTTATCTGAAATAAATGCAAGCAGTTTGGACAAAGTCTGTGCCCAAAAACTAGAGAGGTAAATTCCAACCCCACCCCAACAGTATATTTTAATAAAAGGACCCTTTTGCCATCCATTAATTCCATTTTTTTAAAAAATGCCCCTCCTTTTGTTGGCTCTCAGTGTTCCCGTTTAATATATGGTTGGACACTGAATCGCTGTAACCAGCTTACACGCAATTAACAGCCTGCAAGGGGGAAAAAAGTAAACTTATTTGCAAGCAAACACTGTTTCTTTTAAAAGTTACCTTATAGACCAGCTGCATCTTTGTGACATAATAACCAGACTCCCTTCTCATGTTTGGAATGGAGGTAACATTGAAAACACCACCACCACCACCTTTTTTTTCCCAATGGGCACATGGCTGATGAAATTAAAAAAAGAAAAAAAACCCACAGTGGGGATGATGGCTTCAGTAGATTTAATGCAATCTGACACCCTCTCTGTATAGCAAAGTTCTACATTGCCTGGAGTCAAGCATCTGCTTGTCCTGTGTTCCAGTTAGCTCATGCATCAAGGTTGGCATTGAAAAGCAAACAAACCAAATCTGTGCACTCCTGGGCTGTAAAATTATTCGGTGTGCTTTGGAGGGAGTGGAGGGGGGCGGCGGAAAGAGGTGCTCGCCTTTTTGTAGGTTTTGTCTTCTTCAGTCAGTCCAGACTGTGTTTCCTCGACACACTGCCCAGTGGTTTGTATCTTCTTTTTTTTTTTTTTATTCCTGAGAATTTCCCAGAGCAGAACTCTTGAGGTTACCCAGGGAAGGCAGGAATGACCTGCTGAGACAAACACAGTCCATTTGCCAGGTGTCCTGGTCTACTTGATGCTTGACCCCCACCCCACATACATGCTTTTTCAGTGTCCTGTAGGCAGCAAATCAGAAACAAACCAACTCAGGAGGCATGTCTGTTTATTGTTAACCGCAGTTCTATCCCTTTTTTCCTCTAATGAACTCAGGGTGATGAGCATAGCTCTCCTTTTTTCTACCTATCTTCACAACCACCATGTAAGGCAGGTCAGGCTGAGAGAGGACGTTACTTAAGGGCATCCAGTGAGCCTCATAGCTCAGTAGGGACTGGGACCCATACCTCCCAAGTCCCAAGTTCCATTAATTCGACAGGGCTTATACACTCTTTTATTCGTTCTTCTTGCCTACAGAGACATGCATATGCTGCTTGCAAAGTGAGCTGAGGGGGGGCAAAGGCAGCAATTCCATTTTCTGACAGTGCTCCAGTCCCTAACCTGTCAGACAAGTGGGAGAAGCCAGTATTTTCCTGTTTGTCAATTAAGACAGAAGTCTTAGCTAAAGGGGCTATTCCCAGATCAAGGTGAAATGAGAGGGATTATTCTTTCTCACTTACTTAGCAAGACAGGATAAGGAACATTTAATGTAGCTTACTCGCTTCCAGTCAGAAGGTGGATGTAGAACAGAACGGAGGGGGAGCCTTGGTGTCTTAATGACTGAGAGAGGAGGAGGACGAGTAAATACACAGACCCCCTGGAGAGTCTTTCTAAGCCGCAGCCACAAATCAATTAAACCTTGCAAACTGCAGCAAGCTGCTGTTCTATCAGATGAACTGGAGATTTGCACACAGTCCTTTCCTCTCGCCTCACCACACTTGGAGAATTTGCACCTTCATGCCTCACCTGGAGATGATCCACAAAAGCTAGGCCCTGAGATATGGCAACCCTAGGTGTATATAGGAAGAGGCGCACCTTCAAATATTGAGATCCCAAGCTGTTTAGAGCTGCCAACACCATTATTGAGCATCTCAAATTCAGACCAGAGACATATGGACAACCAATGAAATTCCTTTAACAAAGAAATGGGTGTTACATGGTTTCTCTAAACTGTTCTGGTCAGCAATCTAGCTGGTGTATTTTGCACTAGCTGCAGCTTCTGAATCGTCTTCAAGGGCAGCCCCACATACAGTGCATTCCAGTAGTCTAACTGGGAAGTTACCAGCGCATAAACTAGAGCAGACATCACCAATATTATCATTACCCATAGTGACAACCCTTGTTCCAAAACACACCTATCAAGGTTCATAAATCCCAGATCCCAATGCATTTCAAGCTAAGATGGCCATCATCAGGCCATATTAAAGTCTCCCCCTCTCTCTTCACTCTCCAGCACAGTGTGACTGAATAAGATACAATTTAGGGTCACCGTTTCTAAAGCAGATGATCAAAGAGACACACTGTAAGCACTTAGAAAGGAATACCATGAGCGCTAAAAATCAACATGGGTTTCTTGAAAACAAGTCATGCCAGACTAATCTTACCTGTTTTGAGTGAAAAATTACTTTTGTATTTTGAACTCAGATTGGAACAACTGGAACAAGCTGAGGACAAAAGGAGGAAAATGGGAGAAGAATGAAACTGGGACATTTGAAAAGTAGCAGAAAAAATGGGACAGCAGAGGGTTAACTGGGACCATACCTGCCAGTTCCGGAAAGTTGGAGGGTATGGGAGTGATGTCAGCAGCCAAAAGTGCCCAACAAAAACACACACATTAATGTATACGTTTGGAATTTTCTTTATCTGAACAGGCCTCATGTTGGGGCTAGGTACGAAGTGCATTTGAAGCCACAAAAGCTCATGCTAAAATCTATTTATAAAATCTATTTATAGAGTCTGTATTTATAGAAATGCCCAGATTTTTATTTCTAAGTGGAGGAGGAAGATACAGAGTAGATTAGCATAAATAGCAACCCAGCCCCTTCCCCCTTGGGACCCACCAAAACATTTTAGATAACTGCAATATGTGGTTGGAAGGCAGTAAGGAAAAAGCATGCTGAGGTATAAATTTTTAATCCAGTTATCTTAGCCTATTCAAGATCTTATTATTGCTTCACAGGAAGCCAAGCATTGGGTTCCATCGCAAACATTCCTGTTACACATGCATGTGAAAATAAACACTTAATAAAAACAAAGCAATGAAACTATCTCCCCCCAGCCAAATAATTTATTGCTGTTCCTGGAATTGTGATCGAAGCAAGCCAATGTCCTGATAAAAAGCATTTCGGCCCTAAGTGGCTCTCTCTTCTGACCAGGGTTCGATTTCTTGCTCAGCCATGGAAACGCACTGCGTGACCTTGGGCCCATCACACACTCTCAGCCCCCAGAAAACCCTGTGATCGGTTCATGTGGAAATCTCATGCTCTGTCTCAAACCCACTGTCTTAACGTATTAATGAAAGATAGCATCCCCATCAAACAACCTCTGAACTTTGTATTGGTGGTCATAAATTAACTTTTTTATTTCCTAATGTGTAGCACTATAAAATTAATGTACAACCACATTTATAAACTGGAGTTTGGCAGTGGGGGAACAGTATGGCCTACAGAGGGTGGGTGCATTTCATTGTAAAGAAAATAAAAACTTTGACTTTCCTTGCTGTTACAAATAGCTTCTCGGGGACTCCCTTAGCCAATCCAATTGTCTGTGCCCTTAATGGAAGCATCGCATTTCAAAGAAGCTCCAACGGTGGTAGATTCCCAAGCACTGAAAGGTACGGGTGCAAACTGCCCAAACATCATGCACCGAATAAACAGAATAAAAGATATATTTGAACTTTTATATTTCCAACCATCTTTCAAGCGGCTTGCCTATCCACACAAACAGAAGCTCACGGTTTGCCCTTGCTATTTGCTGTCTGTCCCACAGTGAGGAGCTATTCTCCCACATCATCAGGTGCGGAATATGTTTCTCTTTTCCTGAGCCAATTGCAGGAGCCAGATATGAACTGGAAGCCACCCTTCGGAGGAAGTGCTCACCAAGGAAAAGTGATGATGTTAAGACCTCCGTCATTTAATTAATATATATTCATACTACGTCTGCGTGGCAGGTGTGTTAAAATCCTGTCCGCTAAAACCTGCAAGAATCGGCCAGATAGCTAGACAACTACATGCCCTGACTGAACGTTCTGCATCAGATAGATCCATCTCCCCAGCCTTTCTTCTTGCCTGATTGCTCACATTTTAATGAAGAGAATCAGCATTCACGAATAGTTTTCCAAGAAGTCTGCCTTATTAAAATGTGCAAAGAACAAGGGAAGATGAGCAAATGGGAATGATCACTGGTTGTCATGGAAACATGGCCCTGCAGGTAAGGAATAGCGGTACTGAAGTAAATATTCAATGAACGGGGGGGGGGAGCCCTGGTTGTTCTGTAGAACGTGAGTGACAGCTCTCCCCATAGGGCTGGAATCCTTTCTGGTCATGGCTTTGGAAAGAGAGGGCTTTTCATGAGACGCCCTGAGATGACGGGGGAGCAGTTCACCCCAGTCTGTCCTAGGGTAATGCCACCCTTTCCCTTCCTCTGTATTTATCACTGTCCGTATTCTACTACTTGAGACTCTATATCTGCAATGTACAGGATAGCTCCGAGTTCAAGAAATGCGGCCGAGGGGTTTCAAAAGCTTTATTCAGGAACATCAGAGAAACAACAGCACACCTTGGCGTTCCAACACTAAAGAGATATTGGATTTTTAGTGCTATATAGACCATTACAATTTCAAAATTAGTGTGCACTAATATCCCACTTGATTAAACAACTCATTTTCCAAGACTTTCTGTCCCCCTCCCATTTTCTTGCTCAGTTTGCCAACCATCTGACCTTGCAGCCATGCCTGCCTACTCTCTTATCACAGATCATCACAATAACATTTCCGTGTTCCCAGCTCACCCAGCCATCAACAGATCCCCACCTACAAAGCAAAGCACACAAGCTCTAAAACGAAGCCATCTAACTAAAAACATAGCAGGGAGGGCTCAGCTGACCTGACAATATCCACTCAGGCCCTTCCAGATGCTTCAGAGAAAGGAAAAATATAAATGAAGCCTCCCCCCACAGAGGTTTCCTTTATAGCCACCTATCCCCCTGTTCACAGCCTTAAAAAAAGCAACCCTGACCTTACAAAGCACCTTGTTGATTTTTTTCCAGCCATCTTGAAAGGTATGCAGCCACCAAAGGCTGACACAAGACACGCTGCTGCCTGAGGCCAAGCAGCAAGTGGTGCCCCCTCCGAATCATCCCAGTTTAGATGCATGCTACCTAAAGCCAGTCAAAGTTATCTTGGGATTGGAGGCAGAAAATCCTACAAGAATATCCCTACCTCCTTGGCCATAATGATAACAACAAACAAACAAGAAGTTAAATAGCTAACCATTTTCTGTCCTTTCATGCCACATCAAACCTGCTCGCTCAGGCAGCTGCTTCAGTGTGCCTCATGGTAGGGCCAGCCCTGCATTCCTCTGCAAGACAGGTCTATACAGCTTGCATACCATAACATTAGGCACAGTTTGTCGGCTGCATTTGACAACTTGTTGGGAGGCACATGCAAGAGATCATGACCCCATAAACCTGACTCCCAGAATTGGGAAACACTTACCCTGAATCTGGATTCATGTATACAGCACCTGGAGCCACCCCGTTCCCTTGGCTCTGACTAAATGTGAGTGCGGCATTTCCTTCTCGCTACATTCACAGTTATACACCTAGGGATAAAAACCTTGCAGCTTGCCCTTTACTTAATGAGCAAACTGTGAGGACCCAGGCTAATATTTTATTAATCAAAGATGTTTTAAAACATCAAGAGACAAAGATCTTTTAAAATACATGCATATACAGGGCAGGGGTAGGGTGGGAGAGAATGAATCACTTTTCTTTCCTTCCAAATGACAAACTTCAAGCCAAAATATTTCCAGTTCCTCTGGTTCCTGATGAGGATTTCAGTGGATGAAACAAAAAGACTAGCGTCGCAGCATGTTAAGAGTTTTTCTGCATAGAAATGGATGGGAAGTAAAAATCAGGGTGCAGGGAAGATGAGGTCTTTTTCAGCCTGGCGACCCTTTCACAGGCAGCGTAGATGGTATTAAGGTTCCTTTTAGCATAGGTGGAAGCTTCACGAACTATTCACCTAAGCCTAGCATTTTGGAAAGACAAGCACCCGCTTTTCTTTGAGAAAACGTTGGCACAGCCAAGAGATGGGAGCAGAAATGTTATTTCTGCTTGTTAGCTTTCTGTTCTCAAAGTATGCAGTGGGTTGGCAGTCACTTGTATTTCCGTTATAGCCTGGGTGGCCTCACAGGCCACATACAGCCCGCAGGGCCACTTTTGTGGCCCCCAGAAGCCCCCAAAGTTTTTTTTAAAAAAATTCCAGAATGCCCCTAAAGGACTTCTGGGACTGCAGAAGGCATTTCCACCACATTTCAAAGCTCTCTGGACCTCAAAAATTGTTATGCCTCAAAACACGCTCTATCCCCTACAAATCATTTGGGGGGGGGCAAAATTTTGATTTCTTTTTGTGGGAGCAGGTCTTATAGGGGATGCTTCCCTCACAGTAATCCTGGAGGGGTTTAATGCAGTCCTCTCACCTTCCACAGTTGCTATTTAAATCTTCAGCTTTCAACCACACCTTGTACTTCATGCCAAGGCAAGAGTTGTGCGCACACATGCTTGGGGACTTAGTGGTTTCTAGGATCTCCCCCACCCCATAATTTATGGAATCCAGCTATGATGTTATGAGGAGGTGGATTTCCTCTGCTGTAAATATCTGCTGCTTCCCTAAAATAACAATAAATCTAGTTTGACTCACCACGTTCAGCCTCAAATCCATTTTCGGTGGGGCAGCCCCAATCAGGCCCTGATCCACAGCAGCGCTGTTTTTCCCACTGGACAGGGACTGTGCCCACTACTGCACAAACACCTAGGACTGACTAGCTAGTTGAGATCAGCTGTTTCTCCCAACCAAGGTTCTTTCTAGGTCATGAGCTGAGGCAGCCTCTTTGGCGATGACCATGGAGAGGGTTACCTCATTGGGACACTGCTTCAAGAGGATATAGGCAAGTTCTCAGTAACTGGAGAATGGCTATGGGACACATGCCGTGGGTCTTGCAAAAACCATAGCAGGAGTGGCAGTTGGGTCTGTTGCAGGTGACCTCCAGGGTCCCCAAGTGAGAGGCAGGGATCAGAAGAAATGTGAAGGGCTCAGGTGAGGGCTGTGATTTATGTGTACGGGCTCCCACAATACTGGACAATGCAAAGGATTGTGTCCCATATTATTAAATGGTGGAAACATGCATGCAGGCGCTTCAGCACGTCCATGATCACGTTGCTGCCATTTTATGTATAGGACATGATGCAACACTCCACGGTCATTTGAAATCACAGTTCCAGAGGCTGCATAGAGGCCAGTTAACATGGTCTGCCTCAGAAGGACTGTGGATCCAAATGGATTCCTGATGGCTCTTGGGGAGTTTCTTGCTGGCCGCATCTGGGCAGCACCAGGATGGCGGAGTACCAGAGAATCCCAACATACTCTCACTCAAAGCTTGGAAGAAAATCCCTTTTTCTGGATTATAACTCCCACAATCCCCCACCCAGCATGGCCACCGGGGTTGTAGTCCAAGAAAATAAGCTTGTCATGTTCTGACACTAGTAGAAGTTCTGTAGAAGAAAGGTTGGCTCCAAACGCAACATGCAAACAAAGCTTAACAAATGTTCTCATTCAAAAAAGATTTAGGATGGAATCTCCCAAAACTTACCAAGGTAAGCCAGATGTCAGATGAGCAGGCACATCCACCATAGCAAACATAATGGTATCTATCAGCTGTTATTGAATCCACAGAGTTCTGACTTGTTCTGAAAGCTGCCCTACATCTGCCACCCAGCTGTCCAAATCATTTGCTCCACTTTAAAAGGCACCCAAGTGTCAGAGTGCCATCCACCTCCTCCTCCTCCTCTGCTGTGTGAACACTGTTAATTAAAATTAATCTTCCTGGCTGGCTGGTGCTGACCTTTCCAAGCTAGTGGCTGGAAACAGAACATCACTCCCCTAGGGGCTGAATGGAGAGGTGGGGCCTTGGACAGCACGACACCTCCTGAGTGTCTGTAACAGTTGACTCAAGATATCCAGTGCAGGGAACAAATTTTTAAAAAGCAAAATAACTTCACCAGCTTAGCTGTCCCGCAACATCCCTTGCAATGCCACAGAGAAGCCCAAGGCACAACTCTCAAGCAGAAAGCTGCACTGTTGACATGTCTAAAGCAGACTGCCACTTGGATGAGGTCTCTGATCCTAACCACCAAGTCCCATGATGTGTTCTCTCTGAAAAGTAGAAGGACTCTTCGAAGCAATGGCAATTGGTGGCCTTCATTTCAGTGGGGCAGTGAATCCATTGCAGAACCTCTCTCTAAAATAGATTCAGCTCCTCAGGCAGCATCTTTAAGGTGGGGATAAAAGACGCAGCAGATTCACCACCCCCTAAAGTGGAACCTGGCATTTATCACTGCTTTGAAGATGGTGTCTGAAGTGTACACTGTATGAAAACACAGGGCCTTCCCTCTTTAGAACTGATTTTCTCTTCTGCATCTGTGTGCAGATTTCACTGGTGAAAGAATCAAGTAATCAACAGTTAATCTGCTGATCGTTCCTCAACTGGATGGTAGACACTAATGTTTGTTCATAGAAACCTGCTCTTCATTTGACCATTTTTATGTCATCATTGTTCTTACTGAATTAAAGAGGAAGGAATGGATTCTAGAGTTAACTCCATCTGGCTTTAGATAAGCACTTACAACATTATTTAGTGCTTGGTTGCATTTCTCACCTAATGGAGATTGCCAAGGCAATTTCCAACCTGGAGACCCTGTTGAAATTCTCCAGCAGCGTTTTCCAACTTAATTGCAAGAAGAAGAACCGATGTGTAATGAAAAAAAAATGTGCAAGGAAAAGACCACCAAGTTTTAATTGTTTAAAAATAAAACCATAAAGCTCAAAGAATTAAGGATGTAGGATGAAAAGACTGATCAGACAACACATTTCCACAGCACCCTAATCCTAATCTAGCAACAGAAAACTGAAGGAGATCATTTGCCTCCATCTTATTTCGGGCATCCTTGGCATCATTTGCTCCACTTTAAAAGGCACCCAAGTGTCAGAGCGCCATCCACCTCCTCCTCCTCTGCTGCGTGAACACTGTTAATTAAAATTAACATGATCACATCATGCCAGGGGTGATTCCACCTGTGTTGCCTGGTTGGCTGCCCACACAGGAGAACACCATGTGTAAACCACTAACTAACCAAGTGCATGTTCACTCTATTTTTTCTCCTTCACCCCAAGAGAAAGCAGAATTTTGTGTATGTGTCTGTGTTCCTTAATGCCACCTCTTCCTAAAAAAAATATGAAATTGCATTTGACAGAAAACAGCATTAGAGCAATCCTTTCTCATCTCCCTTATACAGTCCTTGCCTGCTGCTCTACTTCACAGGGAGAACAGTTTCTGTTTCAGTTTATTGTTGTCTTCTCTACAGAATTTATCTTCCTTCAGGGACCTCTGCAGGTCTTTAAACCATTTCTTTTTTTCAAAATGGAGAACGGAAAGAATAAGAAGTGTTGCATGTGCTTAAACGAGGGCTTGGCAACCAACTGACTCCAGGAGAAAGCCTGCAAAAGGTGTTGTGAACACACATACATATCCCAAGCTGGCAAATCTTACTATAGCAGGCAGAAGGAAGCATCAAGGACAGTGGCTAGATTTCTTAACAGGCATGGTCCATCAGGAAAGCTGGTGTAGTACTTTGAGCACTGGATTATAACTCTGGGTTCAAATCTCCACTCAGACCAGGGTTCAAATCTCCACTCAGCCATTGCAATCTTGGGGAAGTCACATTCTCTCAGCCTGAGAGGAAAGCAAAGCCAACCCCCGTCCAAACAAATCTTCTCAAGAAAACTCGGTGACCGCCATGAAGTGGAAATGACTTGAAGGCACACAACAATGGCAACAACGGCCCATCAGTCTCTACTCCACAGGGCCTATTTCCAGACTTGCACACACTGGGTAAAAAAAGTAGTGTACCAGTGAAAGGAATACCAGTGCACAATTTCACTAACATCTCCTGAATTCTTTGCAACCCTTTTGTTCAGTGTTCTGGTTCTGTTAATTAGTTATCTCCCTCCTCGCATTGGGCCAATACACAATGTGCATTTTTAAAAATCCTGCAAAAGATGTATTTACTGGCAGATGCAGCTTGCCCATGGGAAAGAGAGAAAGGGGCAGACAGAAAGACATCACAAACACAGGCCAATCGGTGCCAGAGAGAAAAAACAAAATTATTAGCATTGACTGATCCCGCTGACACCCTGGCTTAAACTGAACTGTGCAAAAACCTTGTGGAACCAGATTTCTGGTTTGCCACACAACACAAAAAGGTGCTAAAAAACCAAACAGAGCATATTAAGAGTTCTTTGAAACCTGATCTATGAAAAGGTGGCATGAAAAGATCCTAATGCAAATGCAATAGCATTGTAAGACAAAATAAATGGGAAAGAGATCATCCTTTGCTTCCCCTGAAATTCTCTAGAGGGAAAAAATTGTTGCTGCTTCTGGTGTCGCTTCATTTCATCAACGCTTCTTGGGTTTTTGATCTTTCTGAAGTATAAGCATAAAAAGAGATTATCTGTTTAATTCAGTATTTATCATTCACATATTCTGGATCCGTGGAGCTATGCAAAACTTTGCTCAGCTTAAAATAAAACAAAGCAAGCAGCAGGTATGTCTGCAGAACATTATAAGGGGGGGACAGCAATGGGGAATGAATGGAATTTTGAAAGAGGTGGTACAGCACCATGGCTGACAGTCTGAGCAAGGAATCAGGAAGCCCTAAGTTTGGATCTTGCCCCTCTGCATACCCATTTGGTGGCAGTGTACTTCTGATGGCACAAGATATTTGTATACAATATATTTGTACTTTAAATCGTTTTGTGGTTTACTGTATTTTAACCATAATTTGCTTTTAACTGTATCTATATTGTACCCCACCTCAAGCCTGGGGAGAGGTGGGTAATAAATAAAAAGTTGTTGCTATTACTGAAATTCCCACTCACTCTAATGCTGGAGCAATGTAGACTCCTTCATCTCCTGCACGATATGCCTTCTGATTTTTTAAAGAAAGCTTTCACATCTCCCCTTAGACTGCTCCAGGTTCTTCTGCAGTTCTTTTAGCCCAGTTTGGTAACAGGAATCAGGCTCTTAACAATCTAGTCTACTATCTCAAATCTTTTAACAATAACAAACTAACAAAGACCAGTAACAACAAACTAATGCCAGGAATTACTGGAAATCCATTTTCAGTTTCCTAACCCCTATGTTCAAAGGCACTTAAGGATCCTTTTTTTTTTTTTTTTTAAAAAGGGGAAACTGTAAACAAAAAATGTTATTTTAAATAAGAAAACAAAATCCAAAGCCATAGGTTATTATGCGAGTGGAGGTCAGAGATCAAATTAGGTGGAGAGGTTGTGCCTTGTTTTAACAAAGAATCACGCTTCCTGGAGCCTTCTAGGGGCACAGATTTGTTAAAGAGAATGTGTTTGGTTAGCTTTTGGCTCCTTGGGGAGTTCCCCAAAGATCTGTTGGGGGCTGCATGTGGCCCACCTTTAACAGGCGAGGCACATGATTAAACTAGGGAGCATCTATGCATGACGATGCTCCTACCACCACTAATGTGGGAAAAACAGACCACACTGTTTAGTATGTAAATAATTGATAGAACTGAGGCAATTCCCAATAGAAAGTGGTCATTCATTCTAGTGGCTTCTTCCCTTCCCTTCCCTTCCCTTCTCTTCCCTTCCCTTCCCTTCCCTTCCCTAGCAGCTGATCACGATGGGCATAAAGAGGCAAATTATCCAAAAGTGAGAATAGAAATCCATAAAACTGATTAAATTAAGCCTTCCCACAAATACTAAGACTGTCTCTATCTAGACAGCCTGGGTAAAACAGTATAAGATCTTTGGTGGGGGTGGGAGCCAAGCGACTGTATATCAAACTGAACAGATTACAAAGATGTCACATTCTTTCTAGTCTTCCATATAACATTTTTCTCCCTGTAGAAAAACAATCAATGGTTTGTTCTCCGCTGATTTGACAACCTGGCTGCCCTCTGCTACCCAAGAAGGAATGCAATCTTTCAATCACGCAGCAGTTTAAAAATCAAAACCGATGACCTTCTACCTGTGCAATTTTGTCCTTCTGAGTTTAAAAAAAATATATGCAGGTCTCTGATATGAAAAACAGAGAAAAGGAGGGGGAACCTCTCCTCAATTATTTAAAATATTTATTCCTCTCATTCTCTGATTGTAAACCAGGGGGTCAGCACACAGCAATAGCCCTTGGGCCAAATAACAGCGTTGTTATGCTTGCCAAGAGTTCAGAGTGACAACAAAGTGAAACTCTTCATTTGCCAATTTCAGAGTTGGCACTGGATTTATGTAGGAGTTTCAGGTAGGTGGGATCTGCATTAAGACAACAGCAGCCCACGAATTTCGCAAGAGATTACAAACTATAGTCCACAAAGAAGTGGTACCACAACAGCAGGGATGTATTAATCTGACAGCTTCATTTTTCCACTGATTTTCTCACTGGTCTTTACCCACATTGGGCTATAAGGCTATTTTTTCCCTCCACCTGATGCTTCTGAACATTTTAATGCACCTTTGGGGGAAAAATGCATTTTAAACATTTTCTATTGTATGTCTTTATTGCATGCCTTTCCCACATGGATTATAAATTTACGTGCACCTTTGAACTGTAAGCCCTTTTAGCCATTCATGTGCACAGTTTTGCAAGTGTCTGTATGCTTTGGGGCACGTCATATTCCCCTTTAAACATATTGCAGCTCTCAGCATCGTACAGACTTAGATATGTTCCACTCTGCTGGCAGCCTTGTGAGGTGTGAATTGGGTATTTCCATACTGAAATAAAGACCCAAAGAGATTTCTCACCCATCCCTGCCTAATACTCCCTCCATGCACTGAGGCTCAGTTGCTAGCGCCACATCCTAAGGCTGCTGTACGGATGAATCTGTGAATGTGGGAGGACATTATTTTATCCTGCGATATTTGCAGAACCTTTAAAAGTAGCATTTGAAGAACAGTCAGTTTTTTAACCACCACTGCCACTGTATTCTTTTTTCTCCCCTTCCCCTCATTTATTTTTTTTTTTTTTGAAGAAAACCCTGTAAAATAACAAAATAAAAGAAAGTCTAGGTTAAACAAGAGGGTTCAAAAAATGCTTTTCCTGTTGTGTGCCTTCAAATGATTTTGACTTATGAAGACCCTAAGACACATCTATCATGTGGTTTTCTGAGGCTGAGAGCGTGTGATGCACTCAAGGTCTCCCAGTGGGCTTCCATGGCCAAGCAGGAAATCGAACCCTGGTCTCCAGGGTTGTCTGTCCAACGCTCAAACCACCACACCATGCTGGCTCTCTTGAAAAAAAATGCTACTGACTGGTTAAATGGTTAAATACTGGTTAAATAATACTTTAACGTGTTGCTGTTTTATCTAAACATTTTATCATAGTGCTAAATATTTGTATTTGCATTTTTCTAATTTTAGCTTGTTAATTTGACAAATGGCTAAACAGGTAAATGTATACATTTTATGCAAATATGATATTGTCATTCCCTTCCTTTTCACCCCCCCCTTTTTTTTTTTTTTTGGCAGTCATGTTCTCAAGAGAAAGGGTACAAAAACCAATCAGGGCTCTTTTGTCAAACAGTGTACTTTCAACAGGATTGAAATGATTTTGGAATAATGTGTTCAGGCCTCTGAAAATAGACCATTGTTAGCATGGGCCAAACAAAATCATTTCTTCCCCTTTCTCCAAAACATTAAAGCAATTGCTTGGATTTTCTGTTTTTCCAATCCCACCCCCTTTTCTTTTTTTGCTTACTCTATTTGCAAACTATGGAAGAAATTTGCTTTCCACATCCATCTTGGAACTGAGATGCTAAGACATATAAAGTCCATTTTTATTACTTTCCACTCATTTCTGAAAGGGACAAAAAGATTTCTCTCCCACAGTGTCTTCCTACAATCATTTTTCAAATATCCTCAAGGAGTCCCCTGTTACTATTCCCAGAGTGAAAGTGCCAAACCAAAGGGGGTGAACACAGAGAGAGAGAGATTGAAGAGAAGGGACAAACCTTAGCCAATTTGCCAAAGGAAATGCCTCAAAATTCTACCTTTCCAGTGCAGACTCCCTGGCTGGTAATTGAAAAATCAATATTCTCATTTCCTGTCATAGAGCCAACAGTAACATTAAAATTGCAATCTGGTTACCCACAGTAATCACAGCCAAACACAATTATAAAGCACAAATACCATATAAGCCCCTCAAAATGCAATTAATTCCAGCACTGAAGCTCCCAACCTTATCACAACCACAATGGGCAAAGACGAGCCCATTACATTTTGGAATCAAATCTTCCATGTTGGCCTTTCTTCTTCCTCAACTTGCTGTCATGAAGGCGGCATTCTGTCACCGACTAACTTAAAAGACCTGACCCAAAGGATGTCTTATGATCTCTACTTTTCATTTATTTATTTTTATCTGTAAGACGGAGAGAGGACCACCTCCAACCTCTGGACGCCCTTACCCAGCACAGAGCGTGCTGTGTCTAGGATATCTCTATCATTTAAACAGGAACGAGCACTCAATCCTCAGACTAAGAGACAAAACAAGATCAGCCTTAACCTTAAAGCAGAGTGAGCAGCCGCCATAGACGGAAGATTCAGGATATAACAAAAGACCAGCAAATTTTAAATGACTCACGTTTTTATTATCATTTTTTCAATTGATAGGGAAAGGGAGAGGTGCTTGTGGTGTTACCCCTGAGTTTGCAAAGTTATTTTTTTGCACTATAACTTCTAGATTCCCCCAGCCAGCATGGTCACTGAATTTTCTGCCTCATACATCTGGGTAATAATGCCTGGCTTCGAGAACAAGGATGAGTGTGGAGCATCATTTGCAGCTTGGGTGAGCAGGGGGGATCATGTGTGGTTTTACCTCAGGTAAAGGTGCTATGGAAAGAGAATTACAGAGACAATCCAGCAACATAAAACAAATCTCGGTGAAAATCCTAGGAGATCTCACTGAGTAAATTTATGACTCTTCAGAACAGATCAGTGTGATACATGCTGCCTGAACTGGAAAAATTTTTTGACACAAACTCTTTACGTCCTCTGTCCTCAATTTTTGGTTAATGAAAAAGCAAAGTGACTGAAGAAGGGTGAACACAACTTCCCAAAAGGTTCTCCGAAGTGCTTCAAAAGCTTGCATGATGTGTTTTGTGCCTTTTGGCTGGCCAATAAAAGTATCGTTCCTCTGTGGATTTTGGAATCTGTCGTATTTTGCTGCATGGCTAACATGGCTACCCATGATTACCCAAAAGCTTGTGGGAGATGACTGAGGCCCAAGGAAGGAGGCCAAGTTTGCCTTTTTATTAGAAAAGAAAAGAAAAGAAAAGAAAAGAAAAGAAAAGAAAAGAAAAGAAAAGAGAAAAAGAAAAAAGAAAGCACTGTTGACAGCTAGGGTGGGTCCCATCTGCCACTCAGGCATCGTGACTGTGCACAAGAAACAGACGCTTGCTCAAATCCATCCCTGGTTGTGACAGTTTACAAGGCAATTTTTCTGAAGTGAGGTTGTCCGGGACCACTGCTTACATTATGGAAAAGATAGGATTAAGTGCCTGTCAAAGCACTCTCTCCGGGTGATATATTCCAGCCTGCTGTCCTGCTCAGCTCTCTTTGGAATTAAGCACCATAATGGAAGCAGGGCAGATGCAACATTTTGGAAGGAAGGCTCAGAGACACAGGCAACCTGAGAGTGTCTCAGGCCCAATTTGGGATGTGGCTCATGACCACATTTTTGCTGGGTTTTAAAAAAAAGTGCTGTTGCTAAGAAGAATGCTAAAACTGAGAGCACAGAGACCAACAACATGTGTCTGTTTTGAAAAAGACAAAAACAAGATAGCATTTTGGCCACTGCTATATGTTTCCAGAAATATGATAAGCAGGCACACTTGCCTACTCCATCCATGCATTCTAAGATGAAGGGGAGAAATTTGTGGCCAAATGTTAGGAGAGGCCTCAAAAGAGAGCCCACCACGCTGGAGTGGTGATAAATTTCGAAGCAGAGGTACCAACCATGATGGTCTCCAAGAGTCACGCCACTAGGGAGAATTCAAAAATAGCTCCTTCCTGATTGTCTGCTCTGGATATCATTAATTTTGACTATCCTTTATTGTTATTTTGAAAACTTGGCAACACTACCCATACATAACACAGTGTACATGGAGACCCAAGTTGGAACACAGGTGTGGGAAAATACTGGCTCTGAAACAAATACAGAAAATGTTTTCTCATGTATTTAGAACTAAAACCAACTGGTAGCCCCTGCTAGAGTAGACAGAATGGATCAGTGGGAGTTACAGAAGTGTTGCCTTACCCATCAGTGATTAATTCCAGGGCTCTTCCTCAGCTGGGACCAGCAATTGGATTTAGGACACATATTTGTCATGGTCATATTCTGGCCATTCTCCAAAGAGCTCAAAGCAGCATAGGGGAATTGATCCCTTTTTATCCTGGCAGCAAATGAGATCAAGAGAGGCCAAGAGACCACCATCCATGACTGGTTTGCCCTATATTTGAAGACTGCAGGCAGGGTACCATCAGTGAAAACACTTTCAAATGATCCAGAACAGTTTAAACAGTTTGAAAAACAATAAAAAACAATCAAAACAAAACCAGATCTCCAATAGATGAAAGTACAGTGCAGATGATCTCACTAGGCCCCAACTGCTTGAATCAACAGATGTGTTTTAACTTGGCATTAAAAGGACGCCAAAGTCTAAGAGAAGGCACTTGACAATTGGATACCTGATTTCTTTCTTTTTCAGGCAGCCTGGAGTGCATTTGCACAACTAAAACTGGCACACCAGTTGTGGTCGTGAGACACCTTGAACCTTTGAAAGGTGTCACATGAACAAAACCAAACCAAGCCAAACACCAAATCCAAAATTTGGCCACGTTCTCCTAGCTGTTAGGTATGGGGCTGTTACTTTGGGAAATGTCTTCATATTAACAGGCAGGAACTTTTTCAACATAACCGAGGGAAAGGTAAGAAGAAAACAGTATGACAAGTTGTATTTTAAAAGTCAAGTCTTTTTTTTCCTCCTCCCAAAATATACATATTACAGTTCAAAAGGAAAAATACTGGCTTATTTTGTGCAACTGATTTACACATAGAAACGAACATCCCTGAAATTCTCTCTCCGTGAAAAGTAAAGAAACAGGCAGAAAAACAGTTGAGGAGAAACGAATCGCCTGCAGACCTCCAAAGTGTATGGAAACCTTTACTTAGCAACCTCCTGGTGGGCCCAAAGACAACCTAGGAAGCATCTGTTACTCTGTCAAAACCAGCCTATCAAAATTACATGACTTTTAACACACTTTTTAATTGCCTTCAATTATTAACTGCTACAATGACTTTCAAAATGACAAAGTGCCTCAGCTGGAGAGGCAGCTGAATTTTTAATAAAGTGTTGGGGGGGGGAGATGAAGGTGGGTGAGACACCAGTTGGAAAACACACACATCACTTCACGAGACAAAATGCTCAGGAGATTTGAAAATAGTTTGCTCACAGGGCTCCTTTTGCTGCTTATGAATCTCTTCTAGGTTGGAAGTAGATCATCTGAGCCCAAGATTTATTCCTGATGAAGAGGCCAGTGAGCTTAGGAAGTTAGTGTGAGGACTTTTGCGCCTTCTGGTTGGCACAATAAAAGCATCAATGTAATGGGCATTTATTTAATTGATAAATTATACTCCATACTTCCTCATCAAGTTCAAGGAGGTATACATGGATCTCCTCACGACAGCCCTGTGAGTCAGGCTAAAGAATAACCATCCCAATGAATGCCACGGCCCAGTTCGGGGTTTGAACTGGGATCACCAAGTCAACAGCCTAACACTCCAACCATTACACAACACTGCCTCTCAACACACCCAGGTTGGTTCCCCTCAGCTTGACCAGCTCCACCATAATAGAATTGCGTATGTTTTGCAGCGAGTATCCATTGGCGTACATTTGGTAGTGCTTGGTGATAAACAACACCCAGACGCACACAGCTATGAAGAAACATCAATCTATGTGCTATTCATGGGGTCTAAAGACCTCTTGTTGCCTGGAGCAAAGGATAAGCTGGCATCCCACCTCTCTTCCACCCATAAAAGCCAACCACCAGTCCATAGTCCATGCCCATCTCTGATTCAAATGGAAATCAATGTCTCACCATAGTGACGAAACCTGTGTCCATCTGAGCTGATCCATCTGCTGTCTAGATCGCAACTGTTGATGGGAAATTTGTGGCTGTCCTTTGTTTCTCTTCTTGGGGTTGTTTCTCTTCAAGTGCCAGACAGCCCTTTAAACTGAGGACTGCTATTTTCCAGTCCTTCAAATACAGGACGGCCCTGTTCAAATTAGCACATCACCCTAACTCATGGGAAGGGCCTTTCTCCTTGCCATATGCATTTCCTAGGTAGCAAGAGCATTTCGATTTAATTCCTAACAATACCGGGATTGGAGGGGGGAGATGCAAACACGCGCTCTGCCACCTGCCTTCCAAAAGCGGCACAATATTGTGTTCCAGCACCAATCACCGACTACTCATTTTCGACCAAGCTAATGGGCTGTTCAGACCATCAAGGCTCCCGCCTGCTGCACTTAGAGGACTGCCATGCTTGGAACATTAACCAAAGTGCTGTTAATGAGCCAGGATGTTGCTAATAGCTTTTCAGCTGTTACACTGGTTAGCGCCAAGGAGGAAAAACAATCAACAAATGGATACCTTGGTGTCCTCAAAATTGTAACCCTACTCAAAAGGCAGCTGAAAATAAGCTTTGGGATTTTCATCAGAATTTCCTGCCCAAATGTGCTGCTGCAGATATATTTATTACATTTATAGCCCAACATTTTCTCCCAGAAGATTGAAATGATTCTTCTTCAACTTCCTCCTTTATCCTTCAAACAGCCCAGTGAGCTAGATCAGGCTTGACAGAAGATGCCTGTCCCGAAGTCGCCCGGTGTGTTTCCTGACTCACGGGGGACTGCAACCTGGATTTTCAAAGCTCCAGCCCAACACTCTGACTCAGAAGTGGGAAACATTTAGTCTTATGAATGTTTTATCTTACAATGTCCATCAGCTCCGTCCCATCAAAGGTAGGGCGGTTATGACCAATGGTAAGGTATGTGGAAGATGCAGTTCAGAACATCTAGAGGGCCAAAGGTTCCTCTGAGGCTAAAAGAAAGTAGAATCATAGAATCATAGAGTTGGAAGAAAGCCCAAGGGCCACCCAGTCCAACCCCATTCTGCCATGCAGGAATACACCATCAAAACATTTCTGACAAATGGTCATCCAGCCTCTGTTTAAAAACCTCCAAAGGAGGAGGTTCCACTACACCCTATTGAGGCAACAGCATATTCCATTGTCAGACTGCTCTTACCATCAGGAAGTTCTTCCTAAGGTTTAGATGGCATCTCTTTTCCTGACATTTGAAACCATTGCTCTGTGCCCTAGTCTCTGGAGCAGCAGAAAACCATCTTATTCCAACAGGGGCAGGGTACAGGAGGCTATAATGATGCCATAATGCAGATGAAAATCACACATCAACGACGCTATTAAAGGGCTAACGTGGCTAATGTGCAACAGAGAGTGTCAACAACCAGCTACCCTCACAAGAATGGTTGGAGCATATTTCAAATGGATTGACACGGCATAAGGAATGATGTGATAAGGCTCCAAAACGCAACACCACAATCACTGCTTGTTGCTCTAAGAGTTTCAAATCATAATCATTAACTAACATTTTCCCCTTAGTTCCCCCCGCCAACTCTTTCCGAAAATGTAAAAAATGAACTTTTTAAGGAATAAAGAAGCCGAAATACTAAGCAGTTGCCTTTTTAGCTTTGCCTTACACAGAGAGACTGTGTGAAGAGTTTGATCTTCCCATTAATGCAAATTTATTTAAGCAGCCGGGTGCCAACCCCCGCCTCACTTTTAATATGTTAATCGCCACTTCTTTGCGGCTCAGTAGTCTCTTGCATCCTGTCGGTGACAACGTGTCACAGACTAACTGAGCAGTTCATAAAAGAAGGTTAGGGAGTGGGTCAGTTCATCTCGCAAAAAGTGTTTTCATGTCAAATGTGTAGACAATTGATGATTGTTATGTTGAAGAAGCAATAAATAAAGCAGTAGCCACACTGATGAAAAGGAACAGCTGGGTGGCTCTGCAAACAAATGTCCTTTGGAGAACTGGACAGCTATTTAGCTTTCCCCGGCCAATCCTGGAAAAGACTCAGGGAGCACAACCCTCCATGAATTTATCCAATTGCCCTCTGAAGTTCTCAAGGTTGGTGACTGCTGGCACATAGGCCGGAAGGTTATGCCAGCAAGTTCTGGATCACCTATTCATGGCTTAACCAAAGTTGAGAATCCTTCAAAAACTGGCCTCTACACCCCTATCCTAATCCTAAATCTGTCAATATTTCTTTATACTATGCCGAGACAGGGACAAGAATGAAAGAAAAGAAGAAGAGGAGAAGCAGGACTCTCCTCAGAAATATTTTTCTGATAATATCCTAAGTAGAGTTAGAGGATTATTCCCCCCCCCTCCTTTAACAACAGTAACAAAAGATCCAATGCACGGCCATTTGTCAGGATCTTAACTAGTTCCCCAAACACAATTTCTCTTATTCTGAATTTAACAAACTCAGAACAGTCTATTCTTCATCATTTTCTCTGTTTAGTATTGCCACACTGAAAGAGGTGGGCAGAGTGTTTCCTCAAAGCAGATGACTCCCTGATGAAACAGGGGTGAAAGCCAGTTCTGTTCAAAGGTCTAAGAATGGAGACTAAACTCTGAAGTGCAACACATACGTATGGGCTGAGAAAAGCAAGAAAGCACTCCAAAATGAGTATGCGAGGGTGGGTGAGGGGAGATAGCCCTGTGCCTTGGATGCCGCATTGAGTTCTGCTCCATCCTTTATACTGGGGGGGATAAATGGAGATTCTCCTGACTGTGTTCATCTCAACAGCTATGTATTTCCCATAGTTCTGAAAGAGTGGCTGCCCAACATCTTGTCAAAATTCTTCAGGACAATGGTAGTCTTGTCTTCTGAAAATCTGGCAAAGTCATGTGTGTTCAAAACTTATAAAAAAATCCTGTTCACAAGTTTAATAAAACCTGTTTATTTAGGGTTTGATTAAATACTTCCAACTGGGCAGACCAAATATTTAGCATATGTGTTAAGGTAAACACAGAAGCTACCTGCTATTGTTCAGTCTTTCACAGCAGCCAAGAATGGCCTTTACTATATACCAATGTAAATTTCCATGAATTTTGAGACTGGAGGGCTTGCTTGCAAAGGAAAATGTAAGAGTTCAATCCTGTCTTCATCCAGTATGGAGAGCAAGAGCAGGTTAGAACTGCACACACGGAAAGGTTGTACCATAGTGACAAAGATGATGCCTCAGTCATTTTTCCTGCATTTGGCTATTTTGTTTTAGGTATGTCTACAGTCGATAATTCACTTTTGCAGGGGTTAGGAGAACAAGACCCCTGTGAAAGGGGAAAAACTGCAAATAAATAAAAATGATAACTATTTTTTCTAACCTGAGAGGACAAAAAAAAATAAGAGTTATTTTTATGTGCTCTTATGGGAGAAAGAGCACTTCATAATTAATGTGCCACCACTGAAAAGGTTTTACACTTCATAAAGATTATTGCCTTTAGTTCTTTTTCACTATGATATTCAATAGCTTGGGAAACAATATTAAGCCTTATTTACTTCACCCACAAGTGCTGTGCAGGAGACAAGAATCTCTCTCCATCATCATCATCTGCCACCTGCTTGAAACACATGAAGAGAAGATCCTTAGACCACATACTGCCCCAAATTTTGTTAGACTGCAACTCCTATGACCCTTTACCATTGTCCATGGAGCAAAGGCAAATGGGAGTTGCAGTCCAGCAACATCTGGAGGGCCACAGTTCCCCACTACATGAGCATCAGTGTTTAACATCTGCCATCTGAAGTGACTGCTTCATTCTGCCTAATAATGCCTCCTGATTGCTACCAGTCATGGAAGTGTCACTTGAGCGCACATTAACAAATCCTTTTATCAGCATCTGTTGCAAATGCAAAGCAATTCAGTTTGCGTTTAGACTTAACACCCCCATTTGCCATCAGCTGTAGCCAGTGGTAAATGCCACAGTTGCCAAGTAACTAGCAGGTAAGTGCTGTAAAAGGTGGGGATGGATCCATTGGTGTTACATGCTTAATGGCCAAGGACAGATCATGTGTTTGCCTACCAAGATTGTTTGGCCATATTTCTTATCACTGATTTTTCTCTGAGCAGGTGCCGAAATAATAAGGCACCTGGAAAGGGGAACCTACCATTCTCAGCCTCTCTGAGCTTGAAGATAAAAACACCCATTGCAATTATAACTTCTTTTTAGTTTACTGAAACTGGAAGTTAAACACTGATGCTCATGTAGGAACACATAAGCGAGCAATACAACCGACCTTAAGGTGTCTCTCCATAGGTCTCAGATCGGAGCTCCCTGCGGGGAGGCTCTGCGCTTTTTCTCAGAGCTTGAAAAGGTTACTTCTGGGGATACAACTTCCAGAATCCCCTACACAGCACTGACCATGCTGGCTGGGTCAGATGTTTAAGACTCAAACGCATCACCAACAAACTACAACCAGTTCTGCAGAATAACACAGCCTTCTCACAAGCCACTGGGAGGCAGGCCTTCCTTAGCCTCCAGAAAGCCTCCAGATCTCAAACAAGTATTCACTAATAAAAAACATATGTGACATGGATGGTAATACAGGGACAAGACCCTGTCACAAACCTAGATGTCAACTCCTACCTAGATGAGGCAAGGTGGCATTCACCATCCCTTTCGGCAGAATGTAGCATTGCCACTGACTTGGTCTGTGTTTTATTCACAGTTTCTTTGCCTGCCAAACAAATCTGAAAATATCTTTTTGCCACTGGAGAAAAGGTATTTCCATTCCTTATTATGGGGATTGTTTGAAAATAGATTAAGAGCCTGGGCAAAACATTTTCTTTTATTAGGGCAGTTCTCCCCATAAAGGATAAACTTAACTTTCTGGTATTGCCATGGCTAGCCTTCATCCCCACTGTGTATCTGGCTAGCCATGGTCTGAACCAGAACGCTGAGCTAGATGGATGTTTGGTCTGGTCTAGCATGGCTCTTCTTACGTTCAATAACAGAGTTTTCCTTTTTAAATGGATCTTTCCCTCTCATTTCATATAGGAGTTTTCAGGGATTCTGTGATGGGCTAAAGGACTAGCAATCTGTAAGGCTTTCATCTGTATAAATACAACCAGCAGACACCACTGGAACAGAATATTCTCTAGAGGCAACAAAAATGTTCTGTAACAGTGTATACCTGACACTGGCATTACAAAGCCCTTCGGGGACTGTTGATAGAAAAGAGAATCTCTTAATACCCAAACAGAGGAAGGTCACTCTCCACATGAAAAGCTTCAGGAGCCTCTTCTCCCCATTCTGCTTTCACTGTGTCCGAAACCATACAGATTAAAATACACAGGCTCTCTTATGCTGGAACACCAGCTGATTAAGGATGTAATGCTTACATACATTTCCATGCCACTAATTAGAATCAATAGGTCATGCAGACAAGTATACATTTGGGAATCAAACCATTTTTTTTTATTACAATGTATTGTCAGATCAAAGACGCTGCCCCTTGGGCTGTGTTGAAGCAAGATTTGACGAGCACCGCAATTGCTTTCTATATTATTTTCTGCATGGGGAACAGAAGAAGGCTTTCTTTTATCTTCAGGCACCAAGATGTCATTAGTCAGACTGGACAGTAGATGCCTCACCCTCAACTACACAAAGGCACCAGATTCTTAAGGACTCAAATTCTTCTCTTTATAAATTAGCAGTGAGCTTTTATGCATATTTACTTACAAGCAAGTCCCAATGGGTTCAATGAAAATGTGGTTAGGATTTAAATTTTTGGCTGAGGAGTGGGGCATGTGAATTCTACTACGTGTTCATGCCAATGGATCGATCCCAAATGCCAACACGCATCTTCCCTTTCATCTTCCCCATCAGACAGTAAATGTTGCTGAAGATACCATATTTCCATTGCAAATGAAGTATGTACTAGCAGTTCCTTTGTAAACAAAATACTGTACTAATTAGACATTCTTCAAGTTTTTTTTTAACAAGACAGGTAACTGCTATGACAGCATATATATCCTGCTCAGATGGAGACTGACCTCTATTTGCCAACCTGCTAAATGGGATCCAGTTTTCATCTCTGTGTTACTTGGCACATTGCTCTGTGTTGCTTTTTTGCTTTCTATCTCTCTCCCCTCATACTTCCATCTTTCTTACTTAGCTTTTCTTTCTGCATCTTTTTCTGAAAGTCTGCTGCCTCAATAAACTCTGTCTTTCTCCATTACTCCCTGTTATTCCTGCAGTTTCCCCCAAAATACCTCTGCCACATCACCTCACCCTACTTTCCCCTAACTCCTCATTTTCATAATGCCTTTATACAATCACTCTAGTCTCTACATCTTATATTTAAGTCCACTTGTGGGGAGTTGAGATAAAAGTGCATCAAAGCTTGGAATAAATATTTTTGGACTATAGCTCTCAGACTCACCCAACAGGCCATGTTGGCTAGGAAGTTCTAGGACCAGTAATCCAAAAGCTCCAGGCTCAGGTGCATAATTTTTTCCCAGCCTGCTCTTGTCTACATTTCATTCTCACCCCTTCACTGTTTTGCTTGAGATAAAAACTAATATTCTTTGCTCTTTTAGGCAGGGGTCTGTAACTTATCCTTTTGTATATTGTTAAGTGCCACTATCTGAGAGTGTGCCGACAGAGATACAAATACAGATAGGCATTTCACTAGTTCTTACTCACAGGAGAATTTGCACAGAAGCCTTAATCTAACATGCAATAGAAAGAGATGCAAAGCTGGCCCTACCATTTAGCAGAGTGAGGCAACTGCCTCAGGCAACAGGAGCTCTAGGGGCAGTGGTAGATGCTAAGCCCCCAGCAATTCCCCTCTGTTGGAGGAATTATCTTCACTATACAACTGTCCTAGCCCCCCTAAATGACCCTTATGTCCTTTGGTATGAGTGAAGGATGCTGTCTTGTCACCATTGCTAAAGCTAGATTCAGCTGCCACCTCACTCAGCTTCTGTGCATAGAATACTGAGTGGGGAGAAACAACATCTTGCCCTTTAGCTCAGGCAGCAAAATGCCTTGGCCCAGTCCTGGTGTTACAAAGCTACGTGAACAAGGGAGAGCATCCTAGCCTTCATCTGCAGATCGTAATACGCTCCAGCAGAACTGAAGTTACAGAAGGCACTGAATGATCTTTGTCAGCAAGTCACGCCTACAGAAGCAGTTCTTCAAAAGCCTTTCAAATTTATCCAAGAAAGATAAATCCTTCATTCTCAGGCTCCCACTCTACTTCCCGCCATCTGTCCATTCAAAAAAGCAAAACAGCCTTACAAACTACTGGGTGTGAGGCCTTCGGACCAGAAAAGTCCTTATTTGTTCTGCTACAGTATGTCATCAGCACCACGCACGCTAAGTGCCCTACGGAGGCAAGCCTCACAGCAACATCACGCTCCTCCATTATCACTGGCAAGCGGCAAGTTTTTAAGATGATTGAACATGGCAACCCTAATTCCCCAGGCACTGGGCTGTATTCACTCCTGGAAAATTGACCATGCAAAATTTCAGCTAAGTCAACTTGTTCAGCCAAGGACTGAAGCTGCAATATACAGTCATTTTTCCCCAACTTCATCATATTCTTTCTCCACAAGCACCAAGTCAAGAGTGTTATTTGCAAAGCTTCTTTCGAAAAGGAAATAGCAGAAGCAGAAACAGCACTTTGGGCACAATTTTTTTTTGCTAAAGTTGATAGAAAAAAGAGCAGTTATTCCTATTGAGCAGATCACAGGGCTGCATCTGGAGCTCAGAAAAACTGCTGACTCTGATTTCAAGCCTGGCTTATTTCATATGCATTCATTCAGCTTTATTTTCGCCTTGGAAATGAGCCAGCAAAGGAAAAGATGCATGCTCAGCATGTAGCTTGTGGCCCACAAAGCAGGATCAGGGATGGGCGAATATGTCAGATCCACTTTCTCCCACTTGCAATTGTTTTTTAAAGTTCAGGTTCTTTGCACTGAATTCATGAACTTGTTTGCAAATCTTCATAAATTCTTTGGAAAAACAAACTGAACAAACTCATCATCTGTAGAGGTCATCTGTAGAGGCAAAGTCCAACAGGCACAGCTGTTCTCACAGCATGGAGAGGACTATGTTGTTTCTGCCTGCCTTACAAGGGCTAAAGATGAGAAGTCTCATGGCCAAATGGGATTTGAATCCTGGTGTCCAGAGTCGTAATCCAGCACTTAAACCACTACACCACATTGGCTCACATGCTATTTCCCCTAACTTGCTGACATCTGCAAACTTGATAGACATACCTCCTATTTCATCATCCAAGCCATTTAAAAAGATGCTAAACAACACTGGGCTCAGGACTGAATCCTGAGGAATTCCAGTAATCACTTCTTTCTAGGATGAAGAACAACCATTGGTGAGCCCTCTCTCGGTTCAGCAAGTCAACCAATTACAAATCCACTTAACAGTAGCACTATCTAGCCCACAGTTCACCAGATTATCTGCAACAATATCATGGCGGGCCTTGTCTGAAGCCTTACTTGAATTCAAGATATTACATTCACAGCACTCCCCGGATTCTTATTTGGGGAAACAACACCCTCATTCCACCCTTAGCTATACCCCTTGAGCAAATCCCTAAACTGCACAATTAGACTTGCCTCCAAGTGAGCCACAGACACCTGAAAAAGAATATTTAAAACTTGACAACTTACAAAAAGGCGCCAATGACGATTTTCTTGTCTTAGAAGGGCAACATTAAATGGAAAAGCCTGGGTTTGTCCCTCTAATAAACAGATCCAACCAAACGTTTTCTGCAGCACTGGTAGTTCATTTGAAAACTGTGAGGGAAAGAAAGAAGGGAGAGAGAAGAGAAAACAGTTTTCAAACTTCAAGGTTTTTATACATATATCTAAAACTGTAGTTAGCTGTGCATTGTTATCTTTTCAGGGTGCTTTAATACACAACATATACAACAGTGTAGTTTATAGAATGCTTTTAATGGCCACATGCTTACATAAATAGTTTACAAGCATCAGAAAAAGCCTCTATCCTTCAGAGTATATATTAAACACAAATCTTCCTCCTATGAATTTCTCCCTAAACTTTAAGTTGAGGTAGGCAAGTTCCATGGGACTGGGGACTACCACCCCCAAAAATAGGTAGCATGCACCTCCTCCAACCATTAAAAAACAACAACCTTTTTCTGCACTTTTCCTTTAAAACAAGACATTCATAGCATGTGGGTCAAGTTCACTGATGGTGAATGCCTTAAAGGCCTTGCTGCTGAAATTTAGTGATATGCTGGCAGCAAACATGTTGCCTTTCTGTGTTCCTTTGCTTTAAAACAACACATGTATGGAGTCTACGATGATGACTCAAAGTGGACTTGTGCTCCTGTAAGTGTGCATCTCCTTTAAAACAATTTGGCTCTGGGAGGGTAGAACCCACAAGTTCAACTAAGAAAGGCAATCTCAAATCAAGTTATGAAGGGGTTCCAGATGGTACAAGCCATCCAGTAGTGGAACAGCATTCCCCAGAAAGTGATGACTCAGATATCTTCATCTGAGAATAATCACCTGTCAAGAAAGAGTCGGCACAAGATTTCCTCCATCACCAGGGGCTGGACTGGACTGGATCGGCCAGCCTTCCCAATTAATAGTTATGTTGAATATGCACATTATTCTGTTGCTGGTCCGGCCAGCCTCTGCTGGAATCCAAAAAGATCAAATTCTTTAAGTATCCATAGCAACCGGTCACCTGGCACACAGTCCTCAAAGCCCTGGGGCAAGCAAATCCAAGCAATCCAGGTCACTGTCTTGGTATTTAGGAAACCTAGTAATCGTCTGCCCTAAAAACAAACTGACTCCAGCAAAAATATTCCAGCTGTCAACGTTTCTTAGCTATGTCAGCTGTGTTGCAGCCAGCTCTCCTGTCATGTTTCATTCCGCCTCCTGCCCTTCCCCTGGAGCAGTTCTTTCCACATTGGCTGCTCTTGTGTACTTCCCTCCCCCTAGACCTGCAAGCTGGAGCTTCCCCTTTCATTTCCCCTCCCAAAAAGTAAATGCTACACTAGCACACGGCACCCATCAGCATGTCTGTGCCAAAGATGCAGCACAAAGCCTGGAAAAAAACACACACAAGGACACACAGGTGAAGAAAACCTCAATGGATGCTTTTGCAGGTGGGATTGCAAAGCAGCTGGTTCTGTAACAGTGAAGCAGATGGCCTTGTTGTTGTTGTGTGCCTTCAAGTTGTTTCCAACTCATGGTGACCCTTAGATCAACCTATCGCAGGGTTTTTGGGGGATGAGAGTGTGTGACATGCCCAAGATCACCCAGTGGGCTTCCATGACCCCAAGCAGGGAATTGAAACAAAATGCTTAGAAAACTTTTTACCCCTGAGAATTTCAGTCCAACGCTCCTTCTGCCAAGTAAAAGGACGGCCGCACAGGTCCCTGGAAGTCCCTTCTGGACGAAAGCCCCGGCCGGAGCCTACTGGGCTGAGAAGCCTAAGCCGGGGCGGGCGGGCAGCGCTGGAGCCTCAAGGGGGCCGCAGAAGCACCCGCAGGTCAGCAGGGCCAAGAATGTCCCTTCAGCTACCTCGGCTCCCCTGGCTCCTTGGTATGTCCTCCTGAAGGGCGGCGGGGCTTGCCCTCGGCCTCCCCCGGACTCCCCACTCTTCCTCCGAGGCAGGCAAGAGACGCCTCCGTCCCCTGGGAACTCGGGCCTTTCCTGGAGGAGACCCTCCCACCCCCGCTCCTCCTCCTGGGGTCTGCAGGAGCTTCCTGCAGCTTCGCTTTCCCCGCCCTTTGGCCCCGCCTTCCGGAGGGTTCTCCCCTTGCGGGGCCTCCTCGTCAGACCCACCTGAGCAGAGCCTTTGATCACCGGCAGCAGCTGAGGTCAGAGCCCTGGATCAGGCCAAGTGCTGCCCCTGGGAGGCCCTCCTCTGCCACAGACCCTGACTTGGCTGGGCTGCCATCTTCATGGTACACCTTGGTATAATGCAGAGGCCAAGTCCTGTCAACTCCAACCAGCAGAACCATTGGTAAAGGATGATGGGAGCTGTAGCCCTACAGCATATGGAGGGTCAGAAACAGCCAGAGTATATGGTGTGTAGGGGCGCTTTGGCCATTTCCACACTAGACTGCAATGGTGCTATGATTCCACTTTCAACATCCTATGGAATCCTGGGGTATGCAATTTAGAGAGGGGCCTCAAACCTCCTAATTTGGACGCATGCCATGTAGTGGATAGCTGCTCATGGCACCAAAGAGAACAAGATCTGGTTTGCAAAAGAGAGTACCAACAGTCTATCCATGACCCTCAATAATCAAATATAAAATCTGAAAACTTGGGAACATTTAGAGGTTTATTACTATAAAATGAACAGCATGTGGATTGTTTATCTCCATCCATTCATCTCACCTAGGAACGAAATAAAATGCTCCCTTTCCTTCATTTCATCTTTCCACTACCTTTTCAGCCCAGCAGAGATTCTTTTCCTGTTCTAGCTCAGCAGAGATGTCACGGCCACACATTTACCAGTGCCTCTAGTAAGAATAGCAGGGGATTTCTTCCATGTCTGTCTCCATGCTAGGACGATGAGGTTGCTCATTTATTCGCAGGCATACCACTTGCTGCTTTTGTAATGCATGAATAAAGGCTGCAATTCAATCCCCAGGACCCATTCACCCCCTAATGAAACATTCAGCTACATGGCTTTCAGAAGAATAATAAGGCCCGTTCACCTGTATCATTTTTTAAAAAGAGGACGAAAGGATTTCTGATGTTTCCGTTTCTGACGGTTGCAAGTATTCTAAAATTAGAGATGTATAGGCATGTGTCTGGCCACTTTGTTCAATACATGCACCACAGATCCCTGTAGTTCCATGGCAAAGAATGTGCAGTGTATCTAGAAGACTCCTGGCATCTACAGGCAGGATTAGGAAAAAGTCCTCTCTGAAATTCTGGCCAGTCAATGGAGGCAATATAGATAGACTAATGGTGCAACAAAATTTAAGGCACATACCTTCGTTCTTATCAGATGTGTTCAGCTATAGCACAATGCTAGCACACGTGTTTTGAATGCAGAGGTTCCCAGATGCAGTCCCTAGCTTAGAGTGGGAAAGATTCCTGTCTTAGGGCCTTTCCACACTACACAGTTATAGTGCCATTAGTCTACTTGGAACATCCTGTGGAATTCTGGGATACGTAGTTTCCCGAGGCCAAAGAGCTCTCTGGCTGAGAATTCTAAAGGCCCCTCCCTAAACTCGAAACCCTAGGGTTCCACAGGATGTTGAAAGTGGAATAAAAGCACTATAACAGTGTAGATGGTGAAATGCTGAGGAGGAGACAGAGAAAGCCAAACTGTTCAACACCTTATTTGCCTCTGTCTTCCCACAAAAGAAAAACGGTGCTCAATTTGTTGAAAATAGAGTAAATCATGCAGTTAAGAGGACTACAGAATAGTTAAAGAAGTAGTAAAGGAATACCTAGCTATTCTAAATGAATTCAAGTCTCCAGGACCAGATGATCTCCACTGGAGAGTACCAAAGGAACTTGCAGATGTAATCTCAGAGTAACTGTAAATAAACCTTGAGAATTCTTGGTGAACAGGAAAGATCCCAGTAGATTGGAGGAGGGCAAGCATTGTCCCTGTTTTCACAAAGGGTGAAAAAATGGACCCAAGCAACTATCAACCGGTCAGTTTGACGTCAATATCAGGAAAGGTTCTAGAACAGATCATTAAACAAGTGGTCTGTGCACACTTAGAGAGAAATGTAGTGATTACTAAGAGCCAGCACAGGGTTCTCAGGACTAAAAATAGGATTTAGGCCACACGTTGCAACCCACTGTGCATATTGCAAACTGAATTTAGAGGGAAGGCTGAGGGGGTGGCCAAAGACATCATCATCCTTGGTAGTCAAAAAGTATGAGCAATTTGACTATGTCAGCACCACATAATATTGTCACTGTCACTGTATAGATGTTACCACCTCACCATCACCATCAAACATAATCAACCATGGAAGCCCAACTGAAATGATGCAACTACCAATGCTGGAATTGTGCCCAGGATGGGCCAGCCCTACCTGTCCCTCATCCTAGCACCTTTAAGGACACACAGAGAAAGATTTGAGAGAAAGCCAGCTCCCTTCACTTCATGATGAGGCCAATACTTTCATGCAGATGATATCTGCTCAGTGCTTTTTCAGTAAACATAATGATATCGATATCTTTTTCTTGCATGCTAGTTTTTTTTTTCTTCAAACATGCTAAGTTCTGAACTGTCCAGGAGATATTCTGTCGGCTTTGAAGACAAAACGATACGGCTTTGAAAAAACTAATTGCAGTATTTCTTTGAAGAAGACTGCATTACAGCACAGGGTTTTGGGAATTAACAGAAGGGTGCTGCCATCTCGCTGCATGTTTGGGCAATCTCTAATATAATTTATTGGAAAGCACATTGCTTCTTTGTTTTCATTTGATCTTCACTCTCCACAGTGACAAATGTGCCATGGCCGAGGAAAACAGGAGCCAGAGAACAATGTTCAATTAAGTTGGCCAAAAACGCCAGCAATTAGAAATTATCAATCCATCAGGCCCTTCTGGAAATACAGTGTCTGCAGGGGAAAGAGTAATAAATCTTTATTTAAGAATAAACAAATTTGTTTAGGGATAAATCTCATTTATTACTCCTTTCTTGGGGTTGGCAAACCACAGCCAAATCTCATCTCATCTGGACCAGGGAGGTAACTCAATATAAAGCAGCCTGTTCATACTGGGCTTTCTCTATGGTGAATGTCACCAGGCCAGGTATGGGCAATGGCAGTGGAGACCAACCTTCATCCTTGCTTCCCTACAGGAGACTGTCCATTTCATTTTCACCCCAAAATCAGCTACAAATCACAATTTGAAGTCACTTACGGTTGGGATTTTGTGGTTGGTTGGAGCCTTGGCAGGTGGGTGCATTTTGATTACATATAAGAAGACCAAAGGATTTCCAAGTGTATTTTGTCTTGATTTTTTTTTTTTTTAAAAAGTGGGTTGCAGGGTGTCTAGGGCTGATCAAGAGCTTGGGGGCTGCAAATACAGTCCATGCTTTCTCTATTCTTGCTCTAGACTAGAGCATCCTTCACTCACAGAAGCAAATCCCAGAGCAATGTACAACAGCGTCATAAAATGCAATAAAACATCAGCCATGGGGTAGGAGAGGAAACCAAACTCTTCAAAGAAACAAAACGCATATACCATATGGTCAGATTAAGTTATAAATCATGATATTGCATTTATGAACAAAGACCACACTGTAACAGCAGGTGTGGGTCTGGGCTGGCTGTTTGTACAGGGCCCCAAGACACAATGCGTTGTGCTTGTGTGACCAAAAAGAATGTTAAGCAATAAGACACCTGATGAACCAACACACGACTGTTGGGGAGAATTTGGGAAGATTTAAGCCCAACACTCACACAAGGACCACATCAGAAGGGAAAGATAAATTGAAGTTGAAAGCAATTCATTTGTTTTTGTTTCTTGGTGCCCTTGACAAAATGCAGGACTTAGTAGTCGCTTTTCCGACAACACACCGTTTGAAACATATTTGCTTTTAGAGGCAGTCAAAACACAAACACGACTCAGCTAATCTTGCACGCTTCAACAACAATTATGTTGTTTGTACACGTTTTGGCCTCCCCTCATTCTCCTGCAATCACTCCAACAATCCAAATTGTGAAATGGCAGACAGACAGACAGACAGACAGACAGACAGATGATTTAACAGTATTTGAGAAGAATTAAGTCACACTTCACCTTGTATTGCCTCTCCTTTTACAAGGCACGAGTCATCTAGTCTGGCTTTCACCATAACAGATAAGGTCAGCAAGTCACAGATCTCTATCAAAATGACCAAAAACCAAGCAAGAAAGGCTACTTTTGGGGAATTACAATTCCTCTGACATGAGGATCTCTCGAAAAACCGTAGTTGCCATTTGCAAGAGTTGGCGCAGAGACCCTTTTCTGAAATCCCTGGAGACAATTTTTTTTTCTCATTGCTTTGTAACGAAGCATGTAACTCCATTTCATGTACTGTAACATTTTGATGGATTTTCTTTCACTCGCAACTTAATATGAGGCATATGTGTACAATCAACATTTTAATCTATTCAGGTTTTTTAAATTAATCTTCATATATTTTGCCCCTTTCTTTAACAGTCCCTGAAGGTGGCCACACAGATACTTTTTTTGTCTGAAATGCTGTATTTTTCGGAATAGCATCCTGAGTCTCGGTCTTTCCTTTACATCAGATATCACTGTAACAGATAAGGTCAGCAAAACAACTAGAGCTTAGCAAAATTCCCCTGTCAGCATAAGCCGCAAAGGGATGAGAGGACTCATCAGAGACAAAGTTTAGGTGCCCCTCTGGCCACATTCAACATTAAAGGGTGTTTTTCTTTCTCTTGTATACTTCTTGAGATACTACTTTGAACTCCATGCCACCGCCCAAAAGTCATGAGAATAAGGCCACTGACATAACTGAACAACACTGTGAAAAGGTGCCAGCATATCAAAAATGAAAGCAAGGAGCATGGAAAGAATGCTGTCAGAAATTTCCTTCCTCAGGTACAGGTCTTAATTTTAAGGAGAAAGAAAGGAAGGGAGAGATGCTTAGAGTTAAGCCTGCTTGAAAATCAGCTCACGAAATCTGACAAATCCTTTGATCATTTCCAGCTGTCTGGATACTCAGTTCTAGGCAGTGAAGAGCACTCAACACACTGATGCAAAATGCCTTTACCAACACTTGGAGACCTGAACCTAAAACCAAGCTGGTTAAGATCAAGATTTTTCCAGAACTCACTAAAGAATCTTGTGCCGCCTTAACAGCTAAAAAGTTATATTTGACTCAAGCTATGGGGGACTGAAAACCCACTTTGTCAAGTGCAGGTTGGCTTTGTTCATCTTTAAGATGTCAAAAGACACACACACACTCTCTCTCACTCACCCCCACCCACACACACACAAACTGTACACTGGAGCTGTGCAGCCTTAATCTCTGCACATTCCCCCAAAATCTAAAAACTACCACATACTGGGGAAACAGTGATCAGGAAGAGCCTAGAATCCAGGCCATATCACACGTAATCTTCTTGCAAAGAAAGCTCAAAGAAGCACCAGAAAGACTACTGCTTTACTTGAGGTGACAGCTTCACCATCCAAATCCACCTTCATTTGCTTCTGCCCTTCCAATTTAAGCCACGTCACCAACTTCTATAGACCAAGAGATGCTACTGTAAACATTGTCGAATATGCCTAATATAATCTTCCTTTTTTTCCTGCTGTAGTTACCTTTGGGGAACCAATCCTGGCTGCAAAATGGGGTGTATAAGCAATAACATTTGGAATTTTTCCACTTTCACGAGGGCCAACTGTATTCTGTGTAGGACTATCTTCACAGCATGTTCAGCCGGGGTTGAGGTAGTAGGGAGAGAACAGCCTCTCAGTGAGATCTGGGACTTGGTGCAACCAAGCAAGCAGTTCACAGCGACCTGTCCAGGGCCCTGAAAGCTTTCTTTTCCAAGCCACGGCCTGTTTATACACCTTCCTCAACCTAGCTCTCTCTAGTTCAGTGGTTCTCAACCTGTGGGTCCCCAGATGTTTGTGGACTTCAGCTCCCAGAAGCCCCAGCCACTATGGTCAATGCTCAGGGCTTCTGGGAGCGGAAGTCTAGAAACATCTGGGGACCCACAGGTTGAGAACCACTGCTCTGAGTTAAATCAGAGGACAACTCTCACCATCACCAGCCAAGGGCCCGGAAATGATGGGAGCTGTAGTCCAACACAGTTAGAGGTACAGGTTCCTAATGAGGAATGATCTCTTAGAAAATAGCCAGGCCTCGAGTGATATAGGGCTGTAAAGCTTAAAATCAACATCTAGAAATGGGCCTGGAAAGCACTTGGCAACCAGATCAGTTCTTTCATCACCAGAATGTCTCAATACTGTGCATCTTGATATTGCAAACGACATGAGATTTTTAAGGAATTAAGTGCTCGTGATCCATGTTGCTTTAGGCAGCCTACCACACAACATAAAGGACTAGTTTTATTTATTTTGGGCAATATTTCTATACAACCTTTTAGCCTCCATAATAACCCCAGAGAACCAGGCTGGTGTAATGGTTTGAGTATCAGACTACCGCCCTGGAGACCAGGATTCAATTCCCCAGTCAGCCATGGAAACCCACTGGGTGACCCTGGGTGTATCACACACTCTCAGCCCCAGAAAACCCCATGATAGGGTTTTCTGGGGCTGAGAGTGTGTGACGCCCCCCAGGGTCATGATAGGGTCGCCTGGGGGTCACCATAAATCAGAAACAACCTGAAGGCACACAACAACAAAAACAACAAATAGCCTCCATTTACAGTGTCAACATACACAGCCCAGGTACAACGGAAACAATAAAACCATTACAAAATTGATAAGGTATGCAAAATAAATGCAGCCCCTGGGAGGGAAAATTACACATGGTCTATATCTCCATTAAAAGCTTAGCAAAATAAACATATCTTACCTACCTGCCTAAAGACTAGCAAAACTCCCTCGGAAAACTGGTTCTGTGCTATGCAGGGATTTATTGAAAGGTCTTAGAAACTGCACCACCAATTTCCTTCTGCAAAGTATCTTCCAACAGCCCACAGCATCTAGGCAAGTTATTTTATAATTTAATAAAAAGAATGATTACGGACACTATCCCCAATCAGCCTTCAGCCGAAGGGCATGGTCCAAAGTGATTCAGACCTTCTACGGTAGGGGTAGGGAAGCCCTGGCCACTTCAGATGTTGCTGGACCTCTGTTCCCATTGCTCCTAGCCAGGTTAGGCAATGGGAGTTGTAGTTCAGCAACATCTGGAGAGCTACACTGAACTTTGCTCTGTGGCATCAAAGTAGCTAGGCTAAATACGGCCAGAAGTGCTAACACATCCCTTGGATCCTCTTTCTCTGGCATCAGAGCAGTGGCATCAAAAGAAGTAATGCAGGGAGAGAAATCAAGAGTCTGGGAAAGAGATACTAACATTGACACAGCCCATGCAACGGGGGTATGTTCTCTGCAGGCTGACACGAAGCACATTACTTTTCAAGACAGAAAGCGCCACAGAATCTCAGGAAGGTGCAAGGGCAAAGGTGAAGCTGTCTCATGTGAGAAGCTCAAGGCTGGCTTTCTTCCAGAGGCAACCGTGGCCTTTATAAAATGGGATGCAATCATTTGTTCGTTGAGCTATTCTAATTCTCTGTGGCCTTTTTGACATTTGGCAATGCATTTTGAGGTCACTTTGCAATAGGACAGGAAAAACCACCACCCTGTTGAAGGCAGAATGGAGCAAGTCTTGCAATTCGCTTTCACCAAGAAACGACAGAAAAAGAGCTGTGTGGGAAGCCAAGGGATGAACCTGTAGTCACGTGTTTCATTTGTATTTTGTGTGTTTGTTTTTCCAAGAAGTTTGTAATGGGGAGTTAACTGATACACACAGCCCCAGAAGCCAATGTTCCAAACAACAATACTCCAGTCAGTTGAAACAGGGAAAGGGTATTTTAAAAAGACAAAAAGGGAACAATTTAAAATATCCCATATATAACAATAATATAAAATCAGAGGCCCTTCTGCAGATTCATCACAGATTGCATTCTCAGTTTGTTCAGTGTAAGTTTCTTTCTTTCTTCATTGTTACAGGTGACTTTGTGTGAGTACATCCTTCCACAAACTTCTCTGTGGAGACAGACGCCCACTTGCTCTACAAGTTGTATGAATAAATAAAAATAAGCCAACACCAGCCATCTTCATAATTGTTTGAGTGCTTTTCTCCCTTGTTATCTTTTAGCTTTAAGGTTCACGTCTCACAGAGCACTAAAGACCAAATGCAATTTAGTTCTTTTCACAACAGATTTTGTGCCGCCTTCAAATGTTTTGCTATTTCAGCTCTAGTCACTGTCAAAAGAATTCCAACCCACTCTTTATGAGGCAACTGTTTATTCTTTTCCTCCCAGAACTGAAAGCAATAGAAGTTCTCCCCAAGGAGCACTCCTTTGATTTGTCATGCATGACAGAAAATCTAATACTTGATTCCAGAATTCCTTTACCTTTGGGGTTTCTAGCCACATATGCCTCAGTGTGTCATTTTCATTGCAACCTCACCCATATTTTGGACATATATTTTTGTCAATCTTCCTGCAGCACAGCAGCCTTGGAGATTTTTATTTATTTATTTTACTGAGAAAGAAATTGATTCACATGGGCATGCGATCCACAAACTGAACCAAAAGGCTTCCAGTAATTTTGTTTCCAAAAACATGCTCCCATGATAGAAGAGATCTTGGAACAAGACAAAAAATTACTCTCCATAAACTAGTTACAAAGTCAAGATAACACTTCCTTGATTCCACGGACTTCTTGAAGACTACAAACTTTGATATACTGTTGAGGATCTTGGTGCCCTTTCTGTTCATGCCAGATCTTTAGCAAGGGTAAATACTTGCATTTTCTGCAACTGTGACAATGTCACCTAATCATATCACTTAATATGTGTTCCAGCTATCCTGTATTCAGGGCTGCCACTCTTCAGAATAATCCATTGGTCCAGATAGTCCTACTTCTTTCCATTTTTTTATATCACTTTGTAGGATCGACAGTGTTAAATTTGAGGCGTGTAAAAAATGTATGCGACAGCCCCATGGGGACTTGAAAAGTTCTGTCGTATCACCCTCAGTCTTCTCTTTTTTAGGATAAACATTCCCACATCTGTCAACTTTTCCTCACAGGACCTCTTTTCTAAACCTCAGATATCTATCTTGCAGCGTTAAAACAAAGCAACTAATAAAAACTAGTGGGCTGAGCAATGGTGGACAGAGCAATCTAAAGTGTGGCTCGGAGAAGTCAATGCAGGCTCCCCCACTTATCTGACTTGGCATGCAGAGATTTACACTATGCAGCTCTGAGCCAATGCAGTGTAGTGGTTTGAGCATTGGACTACGACCCTTGAGGGCAGGGTTCGATTCCCCGCCTGGCCATGGAAACTCACTGGATGACCTTGGGTGCATCACACACTTTCAGCCTCCAGAAAACCCTGTGATAAGTTTGCCTTAGGATCACCGCAAGTTGAAAATGACATGAGGGTGCACAACAACGACGACAACTCTGATGTAGGATTTCAACCAACATAGACACCCAACAAAACCCAAATTTGGGTTGTATTTCCAGAGTGATGGAAAACAAGTCTGTCCTTTCTCACAATGTCCAAAGATCTCTCTGCGTGTTTGTGTAAAAGCAGCCCTGGAGCCGGTGAAAGCCCCCCCTCCTCACTGAGTGTGCAATTCTTTCCTTCAAATGCTAAAAAAGAAGACCAAGGACATCATCTGGTTTCAGCCAGAAGATTAACAAAAGGTCACAAATGTGTTCGATCTCGGGCTTTCATACAGTCAAGGCGAAAGTTGAGTTGCCATTTTAAATATTTACAGGGAAGCTCTGCAGCCAGAAGATGAAAGGTGTGACGGTGAAGCCTTCTTCACACTAACAACAAGGTAAGAAAGGAAGCCAGGAGGGCCGGATGCCCCTTGGCCCCATCAAACTCTGGCTTCTGCAAATATACAAGATTCCCCACCATTTCCTTTGAGCAGCAGCCAGTGAAGTAGGAATGAGAGAAAAGCAGAGTGTATAACTCAGCTATCTTGAATGTAAATCACTGCTAGGGAGAGGTTTTTTACACAGAATTACATAAACTCCAACAAAGCTTTGGTATGGCGACATAAACTAATGTTGACACCCTAACCTTCTTGTGCCTTTATTTGAATGTGTGTGTGTGTGTTTTAAAGAAAATCCTGTAAACCACCTTGAGTCCCATGTGGGGAGAAAGTTGGGACATAAACCACAATAAATAAATGAATAAATAAACCTTTTCAGCCTACAATTGCTGATAATCAAGCAAAGCCTCCACAAGTCTCCACCCAGAAGAATCCAATATGGAGATCTTAACCTAAACATACTTCAGTTAGCATGAAGCTGCACTGAAGGGACTGAGACCTATTATCCGCCTCCAGATAAAGGAGATGAGGAATGAGGTCCAAATCTGTTAGACTTCTCCCTCTCCCTCAAGACTTCTCTCACAAACACACACGCTGAAGAATGACAATTATGTTGCTTCATACAGTTGAAAGGTAGCATTTTGTAGAAAGGAACTGTGAAGCCTTAGGACAGTCAGAATTTTTACTCAGAAGCAAGGCTCAGCAAGTTTAGCACTGGTTACGCCAACTGTGCAAAGGACTGTATCCTTACATCGAAAGGACAGTATAACCAGGGAGAAAGGCTGTCTTTCCTTCCTCCCTCCTTTCCTACTAGAATGCTTAGTCTTGGCATAAAAATGATTGGATTTGAGCCACCACCTGCAGCCAAAAGGTTTAGCTAAACAGGCCGGCCCAGCAGTAGGAATGGCAGCTCACGGTAGGCTTCTCTCACCCTTCCAACAAAGCTATAGTCCACCACTTTAAAACCTACGGGTGAGGAATCTGTCCACTTGGCTCTCAAGCCATTTGTAGAATTGATTCCTTTTCCTTCTTCCCCGCACTAGTGGAAGGAGCAGCACTTGCAAAAGCATTTTGGGTACATTTCCCAGACCCCCCCCCCAGTCAGCATAGCCTGCTGGTAACTTTTTCAAGCTCTGGAAAGGAGGCATAATCCCTTGGCACCCAAAGGGCGCCCAAGACAAAGCCATCCCTACCATTAGGCAGAGGGAGATGGCAGCCAATATATAATGACTTGCTGGTCTTGTGTTTGGGCATGAGAACGAGAAACTGTGGGGTTGTTTTCCCCTTGCCTGTACGATATTTTTTCTCATCTTTGGAATCGTTTTTGCACTGCGAGAACAATGTTTACGGAAATTGTGTCGCTGCTTTATTGCACGGACTTCTAAAAATCAGAAGCCTTAACTGGGTGGACGGCATCTTTCTGATTAATGAGCAGTGCTTCTGTACTTTGTATGTGCGCACGCAGATGTGCATATGCTTTGCTTCACTTCACAGAGAGAATGCAAACAAGATTTGCACAGAGACCTTTTGCACAAATTACAGAGAGCTCAAGAGACGGGGGGGGGCACCTTTCTTCCTCTCGCACTGTCGATGAGGGAAGCTGTGGGATGTCAGAGCGCTCGTTCTCAAGCGTATCTCCTCGAGAACAAGTCATTTAGTGAGATTTCTTCACACCTCTAGGTGGCTGCCTCAGGCAACAGATTTCGGCGGTTACAAAAGGGCAGCAAATTGTTAGTTATTTAATTTCTCGTGATTGCATTTTTTCCTGTAAGGAGTGGGAAAAAAGGGCTTGTGAGATTTTTTTTTTCTACCTCAAGCGCTAAAATAACTTGGCCACCTTTTGGTATTAAAGCACTGTGGTGCGCGGGGGGAGAAGGGTGACATTTGCTGTTCTGGCTCAGGCAGCAAAACGTGTTGTGATGGCACCGATCCAAAAACAATCCTGTTTGGATCCACAAGGCTCAATCACACCAGAACGGAAATAATCCATATTTCTCTGCATCTTCATGGAAGTCATATGCAAGAAATCAGCTATCCAATGCTGCCTTTTTTTCTTTTTTTTCTTTTAGCAAAAAAGAAGAAAAGCCAAGCAAGAAAGACATGCTGTTGCTGTACCACAGACAGAGAAACTGACAGACTTATTTCTTCCATGTGGTGGGCATATTCCTGGGGTTGTTGTTACGTGTCATTTTCGACTTATGGTGACCCTAAAGCAAACTTCTCCCAGGGTTTTCTGGGGCTGGGAGTGTGTGATGTGCCCTAGGAGACCCAGGGGGTCTCCATGGCCAACCGAGGAATCGAACCTTGCTCTCCAGGGTTGTGGTCCAATGCTCAGACCACTACACCATGCTGCCTCTCTATTCTTGGGGTACATCACCTAAATGAGTTTGGTTTGCTCCGGAACGAGGCTCCAACGGAGACTGAATACTTCAAAGATCCGTAATATCCTCAGTCCCCCCACTGATAAAGACTGCAACTATTTCATATTGTCATTCTGTTCATATCTGCTTCTTTTGTGGATGCCCTCTGTACATAGCTAGGCTGCTCTGCAGATGGCAGAGATTTATCTTACCACTGGGACATACTAAAAGCCTTGCCTTTCTGGCAGAAATTGCAAGAGCTTAGACTCCATTGGCATAGCCTTTCAGAGCCCATGGTCACCTCCACACTAAAATGAAATGGCATAGGGCTTTGTGGACTGATAGGTAGTCTTGGATTTTATTTACAAACCCCCCGGACAATTCTTTCTTACACTCGCTGACTGCCCCCCACCCAGCCAACAAATTACTTCCGTTCAGCATTGAGTTTAAACAGCTTACAAGGGATTCTGGGGACATGGCAAGCAACAACCCCACTTCATGGTGTCCCTTACAAGAATAGCCTCTTGAACTAAGAAATCATTATTCCTAGACATGCTCCTGAGGTGGGATTGGGCGGGGTTGAACAGGGTGGGGAGACTGGGTGAATTTCTTATAACTGGCCAAGCAAGAGGTAATGGGCAGGCTGAAATCAGAACTGCAGTGGAAAAGTCCACGTTGAGGATTTTCTTAAGAGTTCTTTTTAAAGTTAAAAGAAAAATACTGTAGGAAACAGGATGTAATCTGTCTCCATTATTAAATTATTTCTGTACCAGCCCAGGTTTAATTGTAGGCAAATTAGATCACGCTTGGCCTATTCAAGCTGCAGGCAGTTTAAATCTGTATAAAAATATGCAGAGTCAGAATCTCTGCCCCTGAAGACCTCCGGAAACAGAGGGAAGCGTTTTGGTCCAAAAAAGACTAGGAGGTACATGCAGAGGGTTTACTCCATAGAGGGCCGGGGGCTGCCAAAATGGCCCCGGAGTACGTGCAACCCATGGTTCAAACTCCGTACACCCAGCACATGTTAATGCCTACTTAACTGACGCAAATTTGAAAATAATCACTTTGACTATCTTGAGTAATTTGAAGATCCTTCACTTTCTCAGGATAGGTGATCTTTGCCCTAATGTGGATTGCACCTTTTTTTCACACCACCTCTGTGTTTGTAGTTACTGTGGTCAAACCGGGACCCAGCAGCCAACCTTTTGGGGACACCAGGCACCATTCAGCAAAGGAAGTACAACTGCATCAGGCTGAGACAATTTACACTAGCTTCAATTATATACATTATCTACAATCACCTGGAAACAGGAATACTTGCCAACAACAGCAGCATCCAACGCATGGCCACTGTATGCTGACAAACACAGACAACGAGCGGACAAGCCACTTAACTGTAATTATTTAGAAACCATTAGAATATTTTTAAAAATAAAAAAAAATCAACAAGTCAGTTCTTTAAAAAAAAAAGGATTTAAAAGGGTGAGTAAAAAAGGGAGAGGGGGCACAGTCTCAATGAGCAGGCTGCTGAGAAAAAGTCAAAGCCTTTCCATGCAGGTTGCAAATGTGAAATGATTAATTAGATGGTCTTTTGATCCATTTGAAAAGGGGAGCAATTGATATTTTGGACAGGCAAGAAAAAAAATTGTCAAAATTAAACGACACGTAGTTTTAAAAATGTGAGTCGTGTTTAACGAAAACATGTCCGCTGGTGGATCGTAGATACTGTGACCACGATTAGAACACAGTTCTGAGATTGGGAGAATGGTGCTCACCCCATGCGGCTACCCTGAGACAGACAGACAAGACAGGTAGGTAGAAGTAGATTTCTAAAGTGTGATTGGGAAAGAAAAGAAGCAGAAAAGAATGAAAGAGAAAGAAAAGAAAGTTTAAAAAAAAAAGAATGGGGAAATAAGTAGGCTATGACCAAGAGGTCAGGATATTAATCAATATAAGATGGCCATAATTCCAATAATACATTCACATGCGCCTAAAGCAGTAAGATTGTCTTGACCACTGAATAACAGAGGGTGAATGTTTATCTTTCCAAACTTGGTATCTAAGGTGTTTCTTCAGCTACCCGCCTGATGAGCTGTGCTATCTTGCCCTTGTTCACATCCCAGGTACCTCTCCTTCCCTTGTTTGTTTTCCTCTCTTTCTTAAAATCCAATAAAATCTCTATATAAAAATGCAACCACTCAGCCGATCAGAAGAGCTGCAGAGAAAAGTTGGAGGGGTAGACATAACCTAGTGTGGACATACCTAGTGTGGATCAAAGACTAACCACTCCGGGGGGGGGGTGATAGCAAAAGACATCATCAAAATATTGAAGGCTTGCTTATCTTTTGAGTCTCCCTTCTCCCACTTCCTTAGTTTATGCCAAATTATTCCGTAACATAACCATATATGATTGCCTGAATGCTGTCATTACAGCACATATGGTATTTGCAAAACACAGAGAATACCATCTTTGCACAAAGAAAAACCAGGGAGTAAGGGAAACCACACATGGGTTAAGTTTGCGGCTTATCAAAGGTCACCAGCACAACTCCAAAAAGCAAAACCTCCGCGAAGTTCTAACTGGCCACATTGGCCAGAGGGAGTCAGGAGGTAGCCAAAGAGCAACTTTTCCAAGCTGTAAACTGGACAGTCAATAGTGCCTAGACCACACACTGCCAACAGTGACTACGCTGTGTCATAAGGCTGTTGCATTTCTTTGTGTACGCTCGCTACCTTATGAGTGTTTATTTATTCTTAAGAAATTCAGAAGGATAACATAACATTCCTTAAAGCAAAGGCCCGTCGAGGGAGAGCTGTCATGCAGACTTCAAAGGATGCAGTGAGAAGGCAGCTGGGGATGAAAAAAATGGAAGGCAGAACGAAATGTATTTTTAAAAAGGGAAAAAAAAAATCTCTGCACAAACGACACTTGGGTTGCTTGCCTGAGACGGAGCCTTCTGCCGGCATGCCCAGCGTGGCACTTGGCCGTTCCCTCTTCTCTCCTCCCCTTCAACGCCACTACTTAGAGGTTATGTAATAGAGATCTGCAAGGGCATTAGCAGTCACATGACACAACCCAGGAAGATTTCAAACTGCCACCTACAAAATTAAATTAGCAGGCGGTAAACAAGGGAGGGGGGCTGGAAACGCTCATAGGATCAAGAGATAACACGCTTCTTAATACTATAAACAAAATTCATAGGGATTTCATCAGCCTTTTTTATTTAAACACACACACACACACACAGAGAGGAAAGCTTGATATATGCATAACTCTACAATCAGCATCGACACTCAGCTGACTGGAGAAAGGCTCATTAAATCAAGTTGGGCCAATGGAACATCTAGTCTGGTGTGGCTTTTCCTCACCGGTAGCGTTTCCCTAGGTTATATCCGATAGCCACAGGCCTTCAACTGGACTGAACCTGGGGACTTTTTTACATGCAATTGCCCAATGAATCTTAAATTGTCCAATTAGGACAGGTTACCATAGGACCTCTGTAAAACAGGTGGTGTATCAGAGCCACCCCTACCACCAGGTAAAGTGAAGCAGTCTCTTCAGGCAGCAAAGGGTGGGAGATAGCAGCAGAGGCCTCCTAGCTGTTACATCTGGACTCCACGGATCCTCCCCCTCTCTGCCACACAATTTTCCCTCGGCTCCCTCAGGCGTACTGAACGCTCGCACAGCCAATTCTGATGTCCAGCCGGACCGCCAGCCCATCCAGCTTCTCCGCGTGGGGCAGAGTGGGAACAGTCTCTTGCCTTGTAGCTTTAACTTACAAAAGAACATGAGAAACGCTTCTGGAGACTAAGTTCCCAACAGCTGTAAACTAGATATTGGTGACCTTTGTTAAAGAAAGGGCCGATTAACCAATTTACACACAGGGCTAAAGCCAACGTTTGTCCCAAGCAGTGATCTTAGTCATCAATCTCACATTTGTCATTGACTTCAGTGGGTCTACTCTGTTTGAATTATAAAGGAGGTGTCCAAAGTGCTGGACCTACTATGGGGCTAGAGCTCAATGCATCCCCTAGCTTCTTTAAAATGCAAACCTAAATCCAGAATAAATTTACCATCCTACTGACATGGAAGCCACCAGTCCCTGCTGTTTACTCAGGAACAAGCCCTAGTGCAGTGGTTCTCAACCTGTGGGTCCCCAGATGTTTTTAGACTTCAGCTCCCAGAAGCCCTGAGCATTGACCATAGTGGCTGGGGCTTCTGGGAGCTGAAGTCCACAAACATCTGGGGACCCACAGGTTGAGAACCACTGCCCTAGTGTGACAGTTTCCAAGGTTGCAAACCAAGATCCTAATTCCTTGCAGCTTCCCAAGTTATAAAACCAGAGCTCACTTCCACGCAACACCATTTTCAAGCAAGGAAGATGAGAGGTCGTTGTGGGTTGCTTTCATTCCCCCCCCCCATCTCCTTTCTGCAGCTTCCTCATGATTATGTACAAAATAAGGACAAATGGTGCAGCTGGGGCATTGGAAAACAAACAGTGCAGGTTTCTTGAGACAAAAGCCATAAGTCATCAGACGCAACAACAAAAACTGTGAAGGTGGTAGGTACATATACCATGGGTGGGTTGAGTCCCAGTGGAGGATAAACCAGGTTAACAGGATAAGAACTAAAGATAGCAGGAATGCAACAGAGAGAAGATAATCTGCATGTTACATATGAATCCAAAAATTAAGAGCTTTCCATTTAAAATTTCCCTTCAAACTGAGGTATTGATTCTAACTAATTGATTACATTTAACTGCTGCAGCAAGCAAAAGGCTCAGATGGGTACTAGACACCTGTTAGAAGCCCAAAGGATGCTGAGTAATTCTGTCATTTCAATCAAAGTGAAAACCAGCATTAGAAGATCATGCTGAGCCAGAACAGATCTAAATGCCTTTGCGGACTTGCCAGTGTTCTGGCAACGTCATGCTGGTCTCTCTCGCCTGGGATTTCATTGCATTCTCCTTCCCTCTTTCCTGCATTTCTTCTAGGTGGGACATGCCACTGGTCTTCCAATGCAGAAAGAAGAGGGACTTCTTTACATCTTAACAGCCTTTTTTCAAAAGCAGGGCCAGCCCAAGATGCTTCTTCTCATAAATGAAAGTGGCAAATTATGTCTGGCACTGCCTACACATGTTAAGCTGCAGAACACAGGCTTCCCTCACTTATCTGATAGGTTAGGGACTGGGGCACTGTCTGAAAACAAAGCAGAACCCATGGGCTTCACTGTAGAGAGCATGAAGGACTTCTGGAGGCTCACTTGGAACCAACCACATGTGCGCTTGCTTGCAAAGTCTCTGAGCTGCCTTAACACCTTTTCCCCTCCCTCCTTAGCTTGTTTTACAAGCAGCACACACATGGGAGAGGTCCCAAGCAAGCTTCCGTAGGCAAGAAGAACAGACGAAAGATCAGAACCCCTGTCAAACGAAAGGAACTTGACCTTCATTTGGAAACGTCAAAAAAGAACAGGGCGTCAAAAGGTGGGAGCATCCTGTGCTGAGATCCAGTCAAGTTTTGGGCACATAAACAGGAAAACCCCTCAAGCCCTTCTTCCCTTCTCTAGCAAGTAAAAAAATCAATATTAACAAATTAAGCAACTAACCATTTGCTCCTCTTTGTTAAGCCACCTAATCTGCTGCTTCAGATGGTGGTCTCATGCTGTTTAAAAGAGTGATCTACACGACGAAGAACCATCACAGCACTGGTGTCAAAACTCCCCTGGGCCCTTGGGTTTCTATACGACCAGTTGCCTGGATGTTACCCAGATTCTAGACATGCCACCTGGTGCTCATTTGGAGCGTGGTCTTGCCCAGATTCCGAGTTTCGATTTTCCAAAAGCAAGTCTCTAGCCCTTGGAGGAGGGCAGTTATGGTGAAAAAGGTGCCATTATTGTTCTGTCCTTTTTATTTTGGGGGAAACAAACCAGCCTCGACTGTTTAGCCAACAAGTCAAGTCTCACAGCTCGGGATGTCATTTTTGACCAACCGACTCTCAATTCCATTTACCACTTCTTTGGGTCCACATCACAACTCCAGCTTTCGGGGAAAAATATCGCTGAAGACAGGTTTGCAGAGCTCTTTGCAAAGACTGCACGGAAAGCAATGAAGCCACTAGACCAAAGGAGAAGGGAAGCAACAAAGCAGGGTAAAAGGTGTAATACAGCAATCTGAGTTTAATATGCCATGGAGTCTGTATTTTTTTTTTCATGATTGACTAAGTGCAGCACTATTACACATTTTTCTTAGATGTCCACCCCCAAGAAAATTAAATTCCATTTTATGAGGGGCAGTTAGGGTTCTCTCATCATCTGCAATGTAGGAAAACAATCATCCTCATTGTTGCCACCTTGCCTCCCCACCCACTGCTGCCCACACCTTGCTTTCTAATTCCTTCTCCCTTCTCTTGGAGCAACAGTGGCACCATTACATTCATCTTCGCCCATAGCTGCAAGGGGAAGGGTGCAAGAAACAAAAGAAGCTGCTACAAGGGAAAGCAAATTGCAAGGGAATTACTTTGGTAGCTATGCCAGGTTGCTCGCTTCCATAAGACTTTGCTCCTGTGGGTTGCAAAATCTTGAAACAATGCCGCATATATTGTTATCTTGTGTTTTTTATAGTCAGAGTAGCAATCATTTGATCTGTCCCTTATTGAGCTGTTTGCAGGGACATTTGGAAAAGTTTTATGTAAAAATCTGTTAGAGGACATATGCTAAATGTTAACACTGTCACTTGCTAAATTCCTGTCATCTGCTATTAAGATCAGAAAGAGAGAGAAGTATCAAAATTATGTTGGGATATTGGTAACATCTTAACATATAGTAAGATCAACTCAACTGTTTTGTGTTAACGAAACGGAATTAATGAACTTGGATCTGCCCGTTCCAAGTCCAGCTTTTTAAACATCACCTTGTACTAGTTCTCTCAGAATCACAGTTATCATAAAAATGGTACTGATTTATCATCAAAGTAATATAGACGCAAAATATAAAGAAACAGAAAGAAGAAAACGGGGGAAAAAAGAGAGAGAAAGGAAAAAAAAGACGTATAACTTATACACAGTTGGCCTCTGCCCTCCTCCTGACTGTAATGAAAGGAAAAGGAAAAAAAAAATCCTTCCAAGATAGATCCAACTAAATAATCCTACTAAAAGTCCTAATAAGCATAACCACAGTCATTAGATTTCTTATTGCTATAAAAAACTCTATAAATGGTTTCCAATCCTTCCAGAAAAAATCTTCAGTTGGCTTATGCTTTAGAACCCACGTTAATTTGGCCATTTGGGCTCACTCAGCAACCTTAACAACCCATTCTTCCACAGTCAGTACTTCAGTCCGTTTCCAAGTTTGCCGTCTCAAACGTTGTTTACTGCAGACACAGCGCTGCAACACAAGACAAAAAGTCTATGTTTTTCCATACCTCCTTCACTCTCTGCCCAGTGCCAGTGCTACTAAAAAAACTTCTAGCTGGACAGAGGATGAGGAGGAAAGGAGGGGGCTGAGGGTATAAAAAAGACTTTGTAAAAAAAAAAGCGCTCCTCTGTCAGAGGCGTGGACATAGAATTTGTTGAAAAGCAGAAGCCATGTACTGTACTGCAGGAAGCATGAAGGACTTACAGAGGCTCATTTGAGACAGACCACACGTGTGCTGCTTGCAAAGTCTCTCAGCTGGCTTAGTGCCTTTTCTCCCCCTTCTCAGCTTGCTTTGCGAGCAGCATGTACTTGCAAATGGTCCCAAGCGAGCCTCCGTAGGCAGAAGGAGTTGATGAAAGAGAGGAACCCCCATTAAATTAATGGAACTTGTATTTAATTTGGAAGTGTCAAAAGAGCGAGTCATCAGATAACAGGGCACAGGGCATCCAAAGGCAAGGGGCTTCCTATATGCATGTACTGACAGCAAAACAACATTCTTCACGGGGAAGCTTAAAGAGCAAAGAAGGAAACGTTGACAGTAGAGAGCAGGTTCTGTGGCACATAACAGCTCAACCTGTTCTATGCCTTTAAGTACCTAAGGGGACTGCTTCACTCTGGCTGGCCTGATGCTCGCAGGTATTCTTTATCAGAATATTTGCTTTAATGCTGTAAACATAGATGGAAAGGAATTTGTTTCTTTAAAATACTTTCATGTGAGGGAGGAAAATCAATAATTAAGCCTGCTAATTATAAAGAAGCTCTCAACCAGGGACGGGGAGCTCAGAACATACACTCCAAACCTTTGACACAATGGGAGGTAAAAAATTTTTTTTTGTTGTTTAGAGGCCCTCAAGCAAACTCTCCCCAGAACTGTAGAGTCCAGAATTCACTCCTAATGAATGGCTGCAGAGAAGAAAAGCACAACCAAACGGTTCCACTCACTCCCTGCCTTTATGACCCAGGAAACACAAAAACGTCAGCTCTACACTTGATATACTGTACAAATAAGACCCACTGAATGATTAAATGTATTAATATTTCATCAATATTCCCTTGCCCATTCATACACGGAATGCAAGCTTTGGGGTCTCACTAATGACCCACATGATGATAGATCACAAAAGTCTTTCCCCCAACCATTGGGAAAAAAACCATCACGTATCCGCAAAGTTTTTTAAAAAGTTTTTTAAACAGCTTTTAAAAAATCACTCTGCATTTTAAAAATTAAATAGGGACAGTGGGGTGTAGTGGTTTGAGCACTGGACTACGAGAGAAGATGTATGTAGGAGTTTGTATTTTGAGTTTAAAAATGCATTTTAACATACATGTTTTGGAGAAAAAGACATTTTAAAATATTAATTTAAATATATAGTGTATATCTGATTGTGAACCGTTTCGGATACGAGGGCATAGTCAAAAACTGTATTAGAGCATTGTGCAAGCATGAAAGTTAATGAATAACTACATTCCAATGTGCATCACAGGCCATTTCCACACTACACTGTGATAGCGCTCTTATTCCACTTTCAACCTCCTATGGCATCCTAGGGTTTGCAGTTTAGGGAGGGGCATTGAGAATTCTCAGTCAGAGAGCTCTTTGGCCATAGTAAACTATAAACCCCAGAATTCCACAGGAAGTTGAAAGGGGAATAATAGCACTGTAACAGTGTAGTGTGGAACCATTTCAGCAGAGCTTCAAACCCAGGTTTTTCGACTTTCAGGTACAACAACAAATTCAGGAAGCTAGTTTGTCCTCCATGCAGGGCCAACTCTACCATAAGGCAGCATGTAGTAGTAGCCTCAACCTGGCAGATGCCGGAAGGCAGTGACAAAGTGATGGAGGGGAGAGCTGTGTGTCATGAAGTCTGTCCTCTTCCCTAAGCCTCCAGATGTAGCAGCAGGATTGCACAGTGGCTCTTGTCTCAGGAACCTTGGAGTCCTGCTAGATGATCGCCTATCTCTGCTCCCCTTTATTGAGGCAACAGCAAAGGCGTGTAATTTCTGTCCCTTGAACATCGACAGGATCCAGAGGTTCCCGATTGTTGAGACTGCCCATCTGCTTGTCCAGGCCTTGGTTATCTCACGCCTGGATTATCATAATAGCTTAATGGCAAGTTTGCCTTCCTCCTCCCTTCTTGCTCTGGTGTTAAGTCAGAACAACATCATCTGGGTTGTTTCAAATCTCCTTAAATATTCACCTGTTTCTTCTCCCTGTAGATCCCTCCACTGGCTCCTGGTTCGGGCCAGGGCCTGTTTCAAACTTTTGGTTCTGGTATTCAAAGTTTTGTCTTGTGTAGCCTCCTTCACTACCTTGTAGCTTGGCTACTACGGGATGCTCCACCCAGGAATTTAAGATCTACAGGCAAAGGATTACTGTTTGTTCCACCAATGCACACAGCTCTGTCAAGGGTGCGAGCCTTTCAGGATCTGGCTCTACATCTGTAGAATGGTCTTCCTTTGGACCACCAGCAGGAAGAGGATCTCACCCATTTTCATAAAGGGGTGAAGATCTTCCTCTCTGATTCACTGTCTTAAGCCCCTGAGTTGTGTTTAAGATGCTGAGATAGGTAGCAACTGGTGGGGTGTTGGGGATTTCACTCCATGTGTTGCTATAGTGTTATGTTTATTGTCTTTGTCCCTGATGGAATATGTTGACGTTCCCAAATAAATGTTGGTTGGTGGTGATTGTGGTTACTCTTCATCAACAGTATTAAAGAAAAAGCCAACCGGAAACCCAGTTGACTTTTCTACATTGGATGGGAAGGAGCATTCTCCTTGAGCAGCAGACAGTCTTATGCCGGCCTGGTTTCCACACGAAACCTAAAACAGCTAAGCACTTGTATATCTTTTACAACATCGACCTCATTTGAATCTTTAAGTGTTGTGCTTTTCCAGTCATGGCCATGTGCTCAGCTGAGAGCCATCAGAAGAATATCAGGAGACACCAGACTTTTTCCCACGTTCCCACTGATCATTTCACTGCTGCAACATGGCGCAAGGGTTTCAATGTGCAAACTGGCCCCTCAACCAGCACCCATGGATGAAACCTATATACTACCTTGCACAACATCCCACAAATGTAACCGGAGCAATGGTATAAATTTCACATGTGCAGGCTAGCTCACATAAACATATTTTCATCCTTTGGTGCCATTTGGCTTCCTGTGGGGGATCTGTGGGGTGCTATCACACCACATTGTTACAGCGCTGTCATTCCACTTTGATTACCATTACAATATTCTGTGGAATTCTGGGGTTTGTAGTTTAGTGAAGCCCAAGAAATCGTTGGCTGAGTATTCTAAATGCCCTTCCCTAAACTGCAAATCCCAGGATTCCATACAGTGTTGCTATGACAGCTAAAGTGGAATAATAGTGCTGTAATAGGGCCCTTAGTTTGAACAGGGCTGGGGCAAGCAAAGGACAGCCTGTGAGCCACATGTGCTCTTCGGGCCCATTTCTGCAGTTCCTATTCACCTCCTGACCGCTTCTCAGACTCCTCATTCACTACCAGAAAAAGATCAAGAAGGAAGGTTATTTCCCAGTCCTGGAAGCCTCCAAGAGCAGCAATTTTTGCAGATAAAGAGAGAGAGAAAACTGGACTTCCAGCCTCTAGAATTGTCTTCAATTTTGCATTTCAATTTTAGGAATAATTTCTGCATTTTGGGAGATCACTGCGGCCTATAGCAGCTCCTGAGCCCATCGAAGCTACCCAACTCAGAATAAAGCATCACAGATCAAACAGCACAGACAGAAAGGACAATCTCATTTTGAACCCAAAGTTTGTTCACAGAAACCATTCACTCAGTGATTCAGACGCAAGTCATCACCCAAGGCTCTCAGCAGTTCCCACATGTGTGAATCAGGCTCCAGTGCACCTCTTGGGTCTCCCATTGAAGAAGCAATTCTATCAACATGCAGCTCCCTTCCCCACATAATCTTTAGAAACCTCCTTTCTATTCCACTCCTCCATCCTTGCTAGATTTCAGTGCTTGCTTCTTAAGGTAGATCTTTTACCCTTGCTGCTACTTAGATCTTATTCAGCCAGAATATTATCGATCACAGCCTTAACACTTCCCTTCTGTGGCTACTTGATGCAGTTAGTAAAACATTAAGATGAATAGCTTTATTTAAAAGCAAAACAAAAAGGTTGCAAGGCTGCCCCAGAGGACTGGTCCTGTCTTGGTCAGACGGAAAACTAACCCACACTTAGTAGAAAGAAGTCCAGTTTTACACACATGGTTTCACACACACACACACACACACACACACACACACACACACACACGTATATCAGTCACTGTTCCAAACTGGGCATCATGCAGGGAGAGAGGATTTTGGGAACTGAGGGGCAGGAAGGCTATTTGGCTGGCTGCACTTTTAAATCATACACTAACCAGTGTTCTCAGACCGGTGTACGATCTGTTAAAAATCTAAAATGCAAGACTAATACAATTTTTAAAAAAGGATTGACGAAACAGAATAGAAAACCAAGACAAAACTGAGAGCCAAGAATACCGTATAGTACAAAATATAATATAAAAAGCGGAAAAGTGCTTGAATATTCTAGGGAGAGAAGTCCAGCACTGCTCAAGTTGCCATGGATGGAGGAAGAGGAGAGAGAGCCCCCACTCTTAGCTTCTGTTTCCAAACTGATGAAGAGGGTGCTATGGCTATAGTTGAGGTGGAGTAATCAGGGGTTGGTCACTGTGGATTGAATCAGAGCTCAGAAAAGTTTGGATTACAACGCCCTGAATCCCCCAGCCAGCCTTTAGTTAGTTGGTTGGTTGGTTAGTTAGTTCATTTATACGAAATGGTCAGTGACCTTTTTTTTAATAAAAAAAGCAACTCCTCTAAGCTCTGGTTGCCATAACAGCCCCCCCCCCATTCTCCTCTGTAATTATAACACTAGTTTGCAGGCAATCCTGGCCATGTAACCCAGGATTGTGGCTGTGACAGGTGACTGTATGCATCCCCAGGAAAGCACCGAGGAGAACCATAAATGGGCTTGACAGATACAGGTACCCCACATCAACAAAGGCCAAGCAATGGATAAACTATCCAGTGTATGCTGACACACGGTGCAATTTCTCTTTCCGAACTTTGACACTATGCAACCTCATCTTGATTGGGCAATGTGCAACATTCCCCATACGTCCCATGCATTCGTCACACGGAACCATAGAGCTTGAAGGGACCAAAAGGTCCCAGTCACTGAGAGATGGCCATCGAACCTCTATTAAAAGGCCTCCAAAGAAGGAAAATCCACCCCCACATTCTCTGTGTCCCCTTACCCAATCCTCCTTGCTGTTTGTTACCCTTCTCTCAAGGGCCTAAATACCCTAATAGTATTGGATCCTATCTGATCTTGTTAGCTAAGCAGGTTCAGCCCTGGTTAGTACTTGGATGGGAGACTGCCAAAGAATACCAGGTGGTGTGGGTTCTGTTTCAGGGAACAGAACTAGCCAAATCACCTCTGAGGAGTCCTTGCCTAAGAAAACCCTATGAAATTCATGCGGTCACCATAAGACCACAGGCAAGTTGAAGGTACACACACACACACACACACACACATCCTTCTCTCATCTCTTCCTTCCTGCTTAACCTCTTCCTTGTCCTCTTTCTTTCACTGCCAGTATATGGAGGGTAGACACAGAGGCACCAAGTCCCTGCTTTTGTTACCATTTGATGTTGATCTCTGCTGCTACAGTCCTATACACGAAGCCCCACTGAACACAGCAGAGTTTTAACTCCTGAATAAACATACATAGCCTTGCAGCAAATATTATCATGGGTGAGGATCTGTACTGTTTTTTTAAAAAATGCCACAGTCTCAAGCAGCATGTTGTGATGGTGATGGCATTGCTGCTGCTCCTATATATATATATATACACATACATACATACATACAGTGCCCAAAGTTGCATGAGCTAGGGCCACTCCAAGACTGTTTGCTCTCACCAGTTTGCTCTCACCAGTAATGGGATAGGCTCCTCTACTGGCCCTCAAGACCACAGACTAGCTGAAGGGGTACAGAACACGCTGTATGAATCAGCCAGCTTGGTCATCAAAGACAGGAGAAGAGTGGGCAGGGACCTCAGAAGGAACAAATGGAGGGCCACTGCCACTGCTATTGATGCCGCCCCCCGATCTGCTGCCTGAGGCAGTCACTTCGTTTGTGCTAATATTAAGGCAATCCCGGCACTAGGTGAAAACACAAATCCTTACCGACATGTTAACAGTCTTAGAAAGAAGGCGACAGGGAAAGGAAAGAAAGTAGCATAGAGAAAACAGGATGCTCTGTCAACAGACAGCACAACCTTAGGTAATAAAAGGATTTACAAACACTCTGATATTCAGTGCAAATTTGCCATAGAACCCATATCTACACAAGACATGCACAAACTCTCCTTAAGTATTTCCGTACTAGGTGGACACGCTTTTCAGAAGCATGCCTGCAAAACCACACTGGCAAATAACCTTCAGTATCCCTCCCCAAAAAGGCAACTTGAAGATTTAAATCTTGACTGTAAAGAGTTCCTGGTCAAATCCCAAGCAAAACTCTCCCCCCTCCCATGTACATACATACACACACACACACACACACACACACACACAGAGTACTGTGTGCATCAAATGTCCAACCAGAGAGACCAGAGGAAACGCCACAGCTAATTTCATTAACAATATCTCCAAGGGGAGCGTAATGATGGTGGCAGCTATGCTATGACACTCTTGGGTTGACCGGAGAAGCAACTGGATACACTATGTTGAATTGTGTTAGTGGAAAGCGGGGGGGGGGTGCAGGAATACACCAGCAGGTATGATTACTAAGTTCGCCCCACACAGAAGTTTAGCCAAGCATCATCCACAGTCACATTCCCTTGCCTTTTCCTACCTTGAAGGCCGAGATCTTGCCTGCAAAAAAACCCAAAATATCCTTCTCTTAAAATCCCCCAGATTCCAAACAGATTGGCAGTGGGAGGTGGGGGGGGAATTTAAAGGGAAAATCAGATAATCCAGCAAGAAAGGGTTACATTTCAATGCACACCGGAGGAGAGGCATTCCCTCATCCATTTCAAGCAACCTCACTCCATTCCGCGGGGGGGGGGTAGAGAACCTGGAAGACATCAAAGTCTCCCATTGCACATCACCATAATAATAAAGTTTGCACACGGGGGCGGGGGGGAGATATGGTTTTCCTGCGACGACGTTGCCAGTCGATGGAGGTGGGGGGAGGGAGAGGCAACGGAGGAGAGAACAGGCGAGGAAACGTTTAAAAAAGAGCAACAAGGGAAAGGCCAAGGTTGGGTTAGCCTCTAAGCCAGTTAAGCAGAGAAAGCTATTTTTAGGAAAGAGGAGAGGGACAGAGAAAGAGAGAAAAGAGGAGAGGGCTGAGGAGGAAGGAAGCAACCCTTCTGCCTTACCTTGCAATGGAGTGCTTTTCAGAAGCCAAGAGGGGGGTTTTTTTTATTTATTTTTTTGGTGGGTGGGTTGGCTTGGCTTTCCAGCCAGAGCGAAAAGGAAGCCGAACGAAATTAAAATTAAAAAAAAAAAAACCCGAGGGGATGCGGGGAGAAGAAGACAGCGCGCTGGCTTCGGGACTACCGGCGTGTCCTGAAAGGAGGAGGAGGAAAAGAAGGAAGAGGCGGCGGCGGCGGCGGCAAGAGCAGCACCCGCAGCATCAGGGCGCCCGGTTAGCTCCGCTCGGGCTCCGGGCTCCAAGGGCTTCTGGGGCTGTCTGCAGGGAGGCAGGCGGCGGGGAGAGCATCACCGGCCATGCAGCGGCTGCCAGAACCTGGGAAACAGCAGTGCTGCTTTGGCGCGCGCATGCTGCACGCCCAGGGATAAAGGGAAGCAGCCCGGGGGAGCCGCAGGCGCGAGCGCGCACCGCCTCGCCGCGCGCGCCAGCCGTGCGCAAAGATGGCTCGCTGGCTGGCTGGCTGGCTGGCTGGCTGGCTCGCGCTTTTGGCGGTCTCCGCCCCCCCCCTCCGCTCTCGCTCGCTCGCTCGCTCTGTCGCGCACACACACAGCCTTAGTCCTCCCCTCCCGGGCACGGGCAGCCTCCCTTGGAAGCCGGCAGCCAGGGGAAGGCTTGGCACCACCAAGCTGGAAGATGGTGGAGGAAGGCGAAGGAGGGAGACCGGGTTGGAGAGGGGGGAAGGAGAGAGAGCGGAGGCGGAGGGCCATTTATTTATTTATTTATTTATGGATGGATGGATGGATGGATGGATGCATTCGTTCCGTTCGCTATCGATGCTATTGCAGGATCAGAGAAGCAGAGAAATGTAGAGTTGGAAGAGACCACACGGGCCATCCAGTCCAACCCCCTGCTATGCAGGAACAGCCTCAAAGGATAGGCTCGCTCCAGCCCAGGCCCAGGAGCCAGGCCACCAGCCCGGGGACGTGGCGAGCCGGCGCCACCGCGGTTTCCCGGGGAGCGCACGGGGCGCAGGGTGCAAATGAAGGTACTTCTCCAAGATCCAGAGCTGGAGGGAGGTGGAACGCCTCTCGGCACCAGATGTTGTTGTTGCTTTGCTAGGCTCTCGAATAAAAACCTCCCCCCAGGGCTCCCACAACAGACACTTCGGCTTGGTTTTCTGTTCAGAAAAAAGGGCTGCCCGGGGACGCCAAAAAACCGCAAAAACCCAGCTTCGGTGGCTGCCAAGGGCCCCCCCCCCGGCCACGCTTTCCCCTCCCCTGGTCTAAGTGATTAATTGCATCCTTCTGGGATCTGAAAGCTCCTCCGCAGCACTATTTAAAAAATCGCCTGTTTGGATATTTTGAAAGCCTCCGTGGCTTGTTCCCAAATGGAAGCCACCGGGGACTCCAAAGGCAGGAGGATCTTAAAGACAGATTAGTTTGGACCGTCCTGCTTTTTATTTCAATTTTTTAAAAAATTTATTTTACAAAAAAAAGACTGGCGGCGCCATCACGCTCCTACCCCTTCCACCCTCCTTGCTGATTGCTCCCCCAGCTGCCTAGCAACTGGAAGAGGAACCCTGATGGATAAATTTAGAGATATATATAATATTGCTGAATATCGAGTTTTCTTGGGTAGGGAGGCAGGTGGGAGCTTTAGTCCAAAACATCTGGAGGGCAACTGTTTGGGGAAAGGTTAGTGTAACACATACACAAAGCCCCAGCAAGTTATAATCTACTTCTGGTTAGTGGCACTATTTAAATTACATAGCTGGGCCAAACTTTATTCTTTTTTCCTAGCAGAAGCCATTGCCAACACTTTGTGTGCCTTAGAAGACCTAACACAAGTTTCTTTTTTCTCCAGTTATGGCTCCCCCAGACACAACAAATGTGGCAGCTTTGGTTGCTGTAGGTCCCACTTGTTAAAGTGACGTTGCCATCTTTGGAGCTATTTTCCCCTCCTTTTCTGGAGTATTCTGAAGTATTTCTTTTTCCTGTCCTGCCCTTTTTAACTGATGCATGTGGTTGCCACTTGAGTTGTGATCATCGAAATAGGTGTATCCAATCCCTCACACACACTCTTCCCAATTTTCAGGATTTTTTCCCACTCTCTTCCCCATTTCTTTTCTTCCTCCCCCTCACTTCCTTTTAATGTCCTCAATTTCTAAACATCTCTTTCTATCAGTAATAAAGTGGTTAGATTTCTATGCTGGGAAATATCATACCCACACACCTACAGTACTGAATTTCAACTTGGGTTGAAGCTGCAAGTGCGGGTGGGATGTCAGTGGAAGCTTCCATATTGGTTGATTATTTTTTGGAGGGAGGAGGTTGATTTTTCTGAGCAGAGAGATGCTAGATTTTTTAAAAAATGTCTATAGTAGTACAGTGCAAAAGAAGTAAATTGTAATGGTGCTATTCCTGTGTTTGTTTCCTTGGAGCAAGATGACACTGTCACTTACAAACTCTCACTCTTTCTCACACACACACACACGCACATACACACTGCCTGTGTGAACTGAGGTACTGGCAGTAACTGTCCATAGAGCAGTGGTTCTCAACCTGTGGGTCCCCAGATGTTTTCAGACTTCAGCTCCCAGAAGCCCTGAGCATTGACCATAGTGGCTGGGGCTTCTGGGAGCTGAAGTCCACAAACATCTGGGGACCCACAGGTTGAGAACCACTGCCATAGAGGGATGCATACCTACGTGTGTGAAGGGTATGCTTGCTCCGAGGAAACCAGCTCAGCAACTGAAACCATTTTGGTTTACCACGTTTGCACCAGAGCTCTCAATTCTTTTTAATTAAGGCGGCACAAGGCGAGTGGGGGGGCAGAAGAAGACCTCATGAAGATTGTGATCCATCTCAAAACACATCTGAGGAGGGATAGGAAGAAGCTGGGCACATACCCTGCTAACATCTCAATCCAGATCACAAGCAAGGCATCTACAAATGAACCCAAATGTGCCCCCTTTCTACTGAGGTTTTTTTTTAATGAGTCAGGAGACAGTTTAGATGGAGAAACAACAAGAATAGTCAAGGAGTAACATTAAATAGCACTGTATAAGTCACCATAAATCACCCATCTGTTTGAATAAAAACAAAGTTATTTTTTTAAGAGAGAAGAAGTTTTTGTATGTTTGCCTATATTATATAATTATGTGGTAGAGTCTGTCCTGGAGTGTGCCATTTGAGACTGAAAGAAGTGGATGGTAGTGAGAATAATTAAATGCCAGGAATATTCTTTGCATAAGAAAGACTAGCACATGAGGAAGAATGTTTCTAGCCTAGATTGCTCCACCAAGGTGCTATCTGTTCACAGCCAGAAACATTTTGAACTTTTAATGTCCAAACACAGACATTCCCACTTGGATTTTCAAGTCTCAGGAGGAGCCTGTTATGCCCTTTTGCAAAACATGTAGCTAAAATTTCAATCTCAATTAAGATACTGCAGCGTGGCAATATCCTAGCACCACAACAAACTTTTTCCACTAGACTGGCCTGGACTGACAGCCACTGCCCCAGTTCCAAGGTTTCTGGAACCTAACATCCTAGTGCCTAAGCACTGCTGAATAGAGCTTGTAAAAGTGGTTTTGGGGAGTACAGCTATCTCCTTGTGGCCTTTGGCTGGAAGATTCTGGGAATTATATTCCAAAAAGGTAACTTTTCCAAACTCTGGACATTCCTTCTCATTTCAGTTTCAAACAAATGGGAAAGGAACAGAGTTCTTTCCTCACCGTCCATTGGCCTGATACCCAAATAGACCGCATGCCCAAAATATTGTGAGCATACCTTATCAACAAAATGCCCCTGGGTACCGTGGTGGAGAGGAAAGGCACTTGCCTCTGGAACTACAGTAGTTCTTCCACCCCTGGAACCATGGGGTTCATCAGTTCCTCCCCATTACTTGGCTTTGGACCCATCAGTTCTAACTTTGTGGGCCTCACTTCCTTCTGCTTTTGTTAAATACTTGCATACCAAGTCAGACTGTCTGTCAATCAATTGTATTTATTTGTAGTCAACAGACCACAATATCCTCGTGCTAAAAGACACTTTTGGTAGAAAAGTATCCAATACAGAATACAATGTCAACTTAACTGCTTGCTTTGTAAACATCTTGTTGGAATTTTTGAGCAGAAGAATTAAGAGACTTGGGGGAGCAGCCTGGGAGAAGAGCAGTGGCTGAGGATATTGGGTCTTTCCTAGACCTTTGATAGTAATCACAATGAAAGCATACACAAAAGAGTGGTTTGGCAATGGAACCAATTACCTGGAGAAGTGGCGAGATCTCCTTTTCTGGATGACTTCAAAAAGAGGCTGGACAGCTCCCTGCTGGGCTTTCTTTGGCTGGAGATCCTGCATTGAGCAGGGGGTTGGACTTGATGGCCCATGAGGCCCCTTCCAACTTTACAATGTTATGCAAGACAGATTCCACTTTGATATTGTGACAGGGGCAGCAGCAGTTGTTCAACAGGATTTTACTGTATCTTCCACCTAATAACCTAGAAAGAACATTGAACCTTGCCAAGGAGAAGGTCTTCCTGTATTACCCAATCCAAATAGAGTATTCCTTCTTTATAAGGACGGTATGATATGCCCAGTGACAGGGAAGGAAACACGGTGGAAGGTCTGTATCCAAAAGTTTCCAGCTATAGATTTGGCACCGTCTACGTCCATAAATAACAGGAAGGAGTAACAAAACCCTATAGACGTAATTTTATACACCACAGCCTTTGTCCAGGGTGGTTCAAAGAAACCAAGCATTGTCTTGGATACCAGAGAGTTGGGAGTGAGCACTAGACAGCAGCAAAGCCAACAATGAATGGAGTCTATCCCTGCTAAACATGGTAATGAAGTTAGATGAGTTGGTGGGTGGGGAGGATGGGTTATGTTTTAACTGCTTTTAATGTATTTATGTACTACTGTAGTACCGCCTCGATCCATTGGTAGAGGTGGGATATAAATAAAATTTATTATTATTATTAAACCAGTCTCCAGATCTGTCCAGTCTGTCTGGTAGGGTCTATAGTAGACCTCCACAACTGTTGTTTCTCCCCCTTTTAATTCTAAGGAAGGGCTGTCAACCTCTTTTCCCTGCTTTAAGTCATGGTGGGCAACTGCAGTGGCATGTATTTTTTAAAAGACAATATTACGTTGTTCTAGAAAGGGTTCCATCTAACTCTCAACCTCCCCTAAGCTCTTAACTACAGAATAATTCGAACCAATTAACCGGAGGGCAGATTCATTCCATCCTTGCTTAGAAACTCTATGGTTCCTCGTTGCTTGGTGGGCTGAGAGCCTCCTATCATAGAGTTGAGGCCCGTCTAGCCACCGAAGGCGGAAACGGACAGGAGAGCTTCCGCTGGTGGGAAGGCACGCAGGCCTGGCGCCTCCATTTTCTTTTCGCCGCTGGCGGGGGGGGGCATGAGGCTGCCCTGTTTTTTGGGAAGCGACTGTGAGTTAAAGAAAAAGAAAGGAAGAAAGGCGTACGCTGTGCTTGGGGAGAGCGGAGAAGCCTTGCTGTGGGGCGGCTGTGCGAGCAGGCAGACGAGAAACGGATAAAGAAGCAGCGGGAAAACAGGAGAAGGGAGGCGGACGGAGCGGGGAGAGAAAGCGGGGGCGGAACGGCCAAGGCAGGGAACGGACGGAGGGGGGAAAGGAAGCAGGGGGGAAACAAATGGAGGGGAACAGAAAGCAGCCGAGCTGCCCGGGCTTGGACCCCGCAGGGTAGCGGGGCCACCCAGAGGGGCTTAGCCGGCCTCAGCTTGCCCAGCCCTGCCTTAAGCCACGGATCGCCCTGGGGCGTGCGCAGCCTCGATCCTTTTTTCGGCCTGCACGGGTATGAAGTGAGCTGGCTGCATTTTGGGGGAGGGGGGCTCCAGTCTGAACAACCCTCTCTCAAAGTGTGGGAGCTAATGAAGAAGGGAGGAGGGGACACGAAAAGCAGAATGGGCGGAGGAAGAGAGGATTTGGTGAGCTTGGAGCTATTAGTTTGGAGGCAAAACAAAAACACACACATTTGAGTAGCAGTTAGGAAAACCTGCTTAATTATTCAAGTGCCCATTCCTTGAGAGTTACTTCTGAGCAGACAACAGAGAGGGCATTGGTTTCAGCAACTGAAATCTTTGGGCTCCAAACTAATAGCTCCAACCTCACCGCCCCCATTCAAAGTGTATGATCCACTGAGTCCCACTCGGTGGAGAGCAGAATGGGGAGAAGTGAAAGAACTGGAAGCCAAGAGACATCGTTCTTCTGCAGTCGCTTCCCAGCTATCCTTCTGTTGGGTTCTGCCGCCTCGCAACTGAACTGTATGGCATATTTCATCCAGTCTCCTCCTTAGGCCTTCCTGTCTTAACAGGATCTGCCAAAGGAAGAGCCACCCCATTTTAAAGGTTTCTAATATTTTTGAAGCAATTAGTCCAATAAAGCATAAGGTTAACTTCTGCATCAGTCTGTAGAAAGCCTGACAAGTTAGCAGCATAACAACTAGTTATGGCCAAGGTCCAATAATAGGTTTTCATCCTGGCACTCCCTCTGTTGTACATTTCTGTGTATGTGAATTTCAGCTGCCTTGAGGTGATTTCCCAGTGGCAGATTCTGAGAAGTTTCACTGTGGTTCTACGGATGCAGGAAAAGGCTCCCTGAGGAGAAAAAAATACTCTTAATAAGCCTACAAAGGTATCTGATGTCACTTTTCACCACCTCCTTCCTCTCCCTGGTTCCAGCCCACAAGACTTGGCCAAACGACTCCCATTCTCCCTGACCCAATCTCCACTTCAGCTCACCCACTCTCCTCCTAGTCTCTCCAAAAAATGTTAACTGTTTCCCAGCCACTTTGAATCAAGACACCACTTGGACAAAGACCAAGGAACTATTCCTATTCCTTCTGCATTTTTGGAGAGGTTTAACGATTCGCTACAGGTCCCTACATACAGCGACATCTCAGAAGTTATTGAGGGTATTTCAGTGCTGTCTGGTGTATGCTCCATTGGATGTGGTCTTAGAAAGACAAGGCATTGCAATGTTTTCTAATTCAAGAGTGCCATTGTCTGGCACAAGAAGGGATGGAAAGAGCGCAGAATGTGGCTGAAAGCAAAGGAGGGGATTCGGAAAAGTCCACCCCCAACTATCAAGCAAACAGGAAATGAGCAGGATATAAATTAAATAAATATAATAATGCTGATAGCTGGTGACTGAATATGGTACTTTAAACTTCCAACAACAGAAACATTAAAATTATAATTAATACATAAAAAAATCAATTGTGATGTGCACACTCTTAGAACTATCTTAGTATACATGCCAGATTGCAGGTATTTAAGTCATAGGGCTATGGTTCTGGCAAGACACATCTTCTCCTTCATTATTATTGTTACAGAAGCTCAAGAAGCTTATTTTAAATGTTTACATTTACTAGCCTGCATCTATTCAACATGAATACTTGGCAGTAATCGCCATAGAAAATTTGCAATTTTTCAGGAATTGAGGAAGTTCAGCACTAGCTTGATGCTCAGAAGTGGCCTTACTGAAGTTACTTTTGAGGCCCTAACAGGCACACCAAAAATGTCACAATATGTCTTGCAAATATATAAATCAGTAAATCACAGGTTATATGAAATAGGTTAGTTGCCCAGCAAAATACGCCTATAGTTTTGGTTGTGTGTGTGTTAATATAAAGCCCCCCGCCCAAAAAAAACAATTCAAGGCCACATTTTGTTTAAAAAAGGCACCCATTATATAGTTTATTTCATTTCCACCATAAATATCTACATTAATATTTAAACAACAGGAAATCAAAGTACTGTTACAAATATTTTACACAGTAATACCATCGCACCAAAAAAAAAAAGCAACATAAAATTCAACTGTTTTGGTTACTTCTGAAATGCTTAAATGTTGTTCACGGCTGGGAACTTTGGCTCCAGATCCATAAAAAGTGAAACTAACTTTCTTTGGATCAAACATTTTCCCTTTACAAACACTTCATTCATGTTTTGGAAATTCATACCTAAAAAAATCTTCCCAACAGTCAGTTTTATTTAAAATATTTTTTAATGGATTACAAAAATGGTGGCTCCTTCTAATCATTCTCCACTCCCCAAGGACCAAATTTAAAAAAAACAAAAAACCTTGATTTTTGTCCCTGGCAAAGAGAAAATAATGACTTGTTGCATCACAGCCACTATTGTAAATGCACATTATGCATTCAAGTTCCTTAACGTGCATCACAGGCAAGAATAACGCAAAAAATGTATTCATATTTAACGACCTTTGCCCCGTCATCACACCTTAACTATAACCAACTCCTCTGTTGTTAGATGTTTTGCGTGCAGTCCACTGAATCACCTGAGGCACATGCACCACAGGTACAAGAGAGAACAAAGGTCCTTTGTAGAACAACAGGGGTTCTAATGTGTGTTTGGATCAGTGCCACCCCCACATTCAGCTCCATTCAGCTCCATTCAGCTCCGTGGAAGAGGTTAAAGATGTTTGCCCAGCTTCCCCTCCACTGAAGTGAATAGAGGAGATCCCAAGCACATACTGTACATCCACGTACACAGCTTTGAATCTGGCGCAACTGAGCACCTTCCGTCCATCTCAACAAACCTGTTGCACCTTAAGCATTTTGCAACAAAACCTGAACAAAGCGCATACAACAAAATAGCTGAGTAAACTTCACAGTAGAGTGTATCTCCTTTTGGAAAAAGAAACTGTAGTCTGGTTCGCACATAACACTAAGCCAGGATTTCTTTCAAGGTAGGCAAATTGTGACCTAGGAGCTGCAAATGCTACCTCAGGGTCCCTATACGTCTCACCCTCAAATTTCCCCTATTTTCAAAAAACAAACAAACTGGATAACAGCAACCCTTTACGTTTCTGGAGACGGGTACAATTAGCTATTCTGCCCCATTTTCGCATCCAAGCAATTTAAAACAGGTGACTGGATAGCCATTTCCTGCTTGGGGAGGAAAAGGTCTTATGTATGCAAATAATATGAGGGGAAGACCAAGAGTTGAGTGAACGGCTCAACTGCATCCTGCCACACAAAGTCTTCAGGGGCACTACTGGCCATTTTGTTTGTGAAAAATGGGAGAATGATGACAATAGAGGAGAGCTGTACTCCAGGGCCCCATAAGTCCTCCATCCCTGGAAGTTGCCCATGCCTGATTTACTGTTATATTGTGCACAACCCTTAAGTTTATGCATTCCTTCCCGCCCCCCTCACCCCCTTTTCCTGGCTCTGCTAGGAGAAGGAATCCTACTGGGTTTAGTCTGAGTGGTTTACATGACGCCTGGCTTACGTTCAAACCACAGACTGTGGTATAAAACAAACTTTAGCCTGTTTCATAACAAACCAGTCCTAAACTATGGATGCTTGTTAACCAAGAGTCTGTTTTAAACCACAGTCCCTGGTTCAAACAAAGCTACTTTGTCATACAAAATGGACATAAATGTGGGCATTTTCATCCCAGCTACACTAGAAGAGAGGAAAACTCACAAGAGCAAGGTTTCATTCAGCCTTGTTCCAGCTCCTATGTGCAGCACTAAATCTCAAGCTTAGTGTTTGGTTCGAACCAGGCAAGTGTTATGCAACAAGCAGAATAATAATATTCAAAATAGTGTCAACTTACAAAAAAAAAAAAAATCCATGAGGTCACTGCTAAGAAAGAGGCACTTCCACTTCTACTTGGTTGCCTTGAGGCAACTGAAAACATACATTTAATTTATCTGTATTATGCACAATTTTAAAAGTTATATTTTAAGAAAACTCCGCAAAGATAGTGAAACTGGAAACAAGAACATTTGACTTCATAGTGCAGTTCTAACCACACTGACTTAAAAGTAAATTCAATGGTTTCAAATGGAACTTACATCCAACCACCTAGGACTGCTTTAAATTGCAAAACAAGATTGTTTGTTAATAAAATTAACAAGAGAAAAGAAAGCCAAATTGCAAAAACTCAGTGTTGCTGGGGAATTAATTCCTTCTAATTCTACACTGGTAACACTGATGTATCAAAAGTTAGAATTCATCTCCAAAATAGTGCAGATTTTTTTTTTTAAAAGGGAGCCTTTAAAAATAAGTCCATGTGGTTAAGCTTACCAGCTTTAAAAAAAAACTTCTTTGGAAGAAACAAAACAACACCAGTTACAGTTTTAATTCAGATTTACAGGTATCAAAACATTAAGTGCTATTAGCTATTTAGACAGATAGTAATTGGCCAATCCCAGAAAAGAAAATCTCATTATGGCAAGAGAAGGCATCTTTACAAGAACCTGGCCACTTGGTTTCCCTGCAGGTGCAACACAGAAGACCCCAGACTCTTGGAATGTGCTGGTCATTATAAGAAGGTCGCTACTAGGACAATTCCAAGGATTACAATCAAGACAGAGACACAAATTATTATGAAGATCAATTTCTGCAGAGAGAAAAGCTGTAGATTAGTGTCTTATGTTCAAACAGGTAATTAACATAAGATGCAAGAAACGAACATGTGGTTCCCAAAACTAACCATAACTATATAGAAGTAAGTAATTTCTGTGGAAATCACCTTATGGCAAAATTAGGGTCAAGGGACTTTGTAAACTCAAAGATATGAGGGACCATCTTGTCCGGATTTAGGATCGTATTTAGAAATCCTCCTCTGGGTGTGGCAACCAAATATGAGGAGATAGGTAACCACTAAAGAAAGGGCCTTTTTCAGGGATGACTGTTTAAGCAATGTTCTCCTTCAAGAGAACTGCCTAATATTAGATGAGATAATACTGAGCTATACGGTCAAATAGCCTGATCTATAAGGCGGTTTCTTATACAAGAGATAGGGTTTGAGAAGTGACACCACGTCGTTCTCGGCCCTCACATGGCAAGGTTTCTTAGTGAAAATAATTATTTTGTCTCTTCAAAACACAAAAAAGCTCTAGCACAAAATATGTATTCTTTCAAATGTGCATTATAAATATAAACCAAAGGAACTTTACATTCTAGTGTTCATCCAAAATCTCTCTTTAAAGCAAGAGATGCAAGGTAAAAATACATTTAAGCAGCCAGCCACAAGGTGTCTCTGTTCTTAGCGGGTACAGAACTTCAGCCTGCAAACACGTGGAAAGGCTTATGTGGCTGTTGGATGCATCGCCCTGGGTTTGGCAAGGGTGTTAATGACTGCAACGCTGAATGCATCACCAGCAGGTATCAGCAAGCAAGGCAAGTTAGTCGATTAGTACTTACTGCACAACAACAGAACAAGATCCATGCTGAAGTTATCTGAGCATCACTGAATCCCAACAGACAAGCCAATGACTAGAGCAAGCACGCCAAACAGCACCAGGACTACAATGAGAATTATCCACTTTTTCTGCCAAAGGAAAACAAAGCAGGTATCTTTTTTTTTTTTTTTTTTGTAAATGTTGTTAAAGGTGTATTTTAGAGAAGGGTTGGGGAACACGTGCCCCTCCAGGTGCTGCTGGACTGCAACTTCCATCAATCCTCACCCACTGACTATGCTGGCTAGGACTGCTGGGAGTTGCAGTCCAATATTATCTGGAGGGCCACACATTCCTCATTCCTATTCTGGAGAAATCAAATACTAATTCCACTCTCTCATCTGGAGGTTAGTGCAGGGCTGAACAGACTTCAGGCCGCAGATCTACTTGTTTCTAGTTTACTAGAACAGAAAGAAGCAAAACTCAAAGCCAAAGTGCAGTGACCCCCAGTGGACCCCCAGTTTTGTGGGTTCAGCACCCACAGATTTAATTATTCATGGGAGGTTTTATTTTATTATTTTATTGTATTTAAAAATAATCTTACTCTATTTGCCCCTGCCATAGAAAAAATACATTCTCTTTAGGACTCTCTAGGTCCTCAAGTGAGATTCTATGATTCACTTCTGCTTAAATGGACCATAAAGTTGTGCTGTTGGACCTAATACAGCATTTAGAATAAACCCTTCTGACTGTGAAGCCAATCTAGATTTCCGACCCATGTATGCCATCTTGTGGAATTGCAGCTGACAGACCAATGAGTAGTGTAAGCCAATCCTAAGGGTGACTTTGGGAGACCGAAGGTATGCTTGAAAATATGTGTGGAACTATATTAGCAGCACTTCCGTGGCACCCACAAAGATATATTCAGGCAAGTTCACTACAGCCAGGTGCATGAACCTCATCAGTAGCAACAGCAAATCCTCAATGGGTCCGTCCAGGCATGCATATCCATTAGTTGTATTATCAGTCTCTGGATGACTAGCAGATGACTGGACTCCTACTGAAGACTGTGTGTGCAACAAGTCCTCTATGATGTTGGATCAGTAAAGAGCCTTTCAGTTCTGGAAGGCATTACGCTGTATCCATCCAGCAAAGAAAGATGGAATAGCCCCCAAACATACAGCATTTTATTGGAAGGAACCCGCCAGATGTTGTTGGTCTTCAATGTCCATTAGCTCTCACCATTGGCTATGCTGGTTAAGACTGATGGGAGGTGCAGCGCAACATTTGGAGTGGCACACATTTCCAAGTATGTTGAAAAGATGTAGATGCTATGTAAAAAATCTTTGGAATATTTCAATACGCATGTATCATCAGAGGTCTTTAATACTGTAAGTGCTATATAAATGTCAGCTCTTCATCATCACCATCATCATGTATCAAAAAAAATTCTGTTTAATGTATGTAATATCCACTCCTACTGTTCAACGCATATTAAATCTACTGGCTAGGCAAAGCAACTCGTCTGGATGAAAGGGTCTGACTGGTTGAGTTTTCCCTGAAGGGTCCAGGTTTCTAGGAATACTTCTGAGAAAACAGATTTTAACAACTTTTGTGTGTTGTACTCCAGGTCAAAATATGACAAGTCTATCTGTATTAAGTAATATCCAATGAAAATTCGTTTTGTTCACAAACAGGAAAACTTACCCTGCGAGCTTTGCTTTGATATTTAACAGCTTTTTTTGTCTCTTCTTTTGCATGTTCCACATAATCAACGGCATTCATCACATTCTTCTCTATGCTGTTCACCATTTCACCCTTAAAAAGTTGACAATGAAGAATGTACAACAAAAGCAGAATTAACATCATTGCTGGGATTTTCCAGAATGATGATGAATAGGAAAAAAAAATGTAAGGAATTTTGAATCAGGATTGTGTGAAGGCAACAAACTGTTATGATGGCATTCACATTTTAAAGGAAGAAAATGGCAGATTTTGTGATACATGGGCTTTGCAATCAATTCTTAACCAAAGAAACAGGGAAATCACATCTGCAGGCAGGGAAACTGACATGGAAAATAGAAAGCATAACTACAAACATGAGACAGGTTTTTAAACAGCTTGCTTATGATTGGCATTCTAACAGGAGTGGGTCCACAATGTTATCTTTCTACTGTCCATCCAGACAAACACAGGCCTTATCCATACAGCCTTATCTATAATTTTATCTGTTAATGGACTTTGAATCAGCAGCTACTTATAGACAGGAGAAAAAGCCACCTTATCACCTACAAATTAAAATTAATTTCTCTCTCACATATACCAGTTTGGGGTCTCCAACAAAACTATGCTATTCATAGCTCTCTATTTTGCTGTCTCAGAACTTTCTCCAGTCCTGCACTGCAATCCCACTTGTCTACTTCCATCCTTCTTGTGTGCATCATACTAATTAACACATGCATGTGTGCACTACTTGGATTTTATATCTGGTCACAGGCCGACTGTCACTTTAGTGCTACAGGGCTAAGCTGGCAGCATGGGATACCCCTTCCTGCTAGAATGCCAGTATATAACACTGGAGTGCACTGGATGAACCAACCTGGGAATGAGATGGGAAAGGTGGGAATATTGCAGGAGTGTTACCTGTGCAGTTCTGTCCATCGGCAGACATTATGAATAGCAATAAACAGCAGAGTGTTACAATGCAGTCATTTCTGCAGTTTCAGAAGCTCCCAGAAGGAATAAGCTTAACGTTTAAGCTCCAAGGCCACCCAAATGGCCTGTTACGTGGAGATTCAGGGCTAACTTTAAAAAAAGCCTATGCAAACATTCAGTTACTCCTAAGCAGGCAAAGTAGGCCCTATAAAAAGATCCCTGCTTATGATAGTTTATGTAACTTTAAAGCAAAGCAAAGCAAAACAATTGAAATTAAGCAAAGCAAAGGCAGTAAACTCAAGCTGCTCCAAATGTTTTGCTGACTGCTGTCCATAACATTTACATACTGTGTCCACAAATGTGCTGATGTTGAAAGCTCAACTGAAAAATACAATGCATTTTGAAAACATTTGTGTTTAAAAAAATGTTTTCTTCTTCTTACCTCCTTCATTTCTCTGAAAATGAAAGAAAAAAAGCCCACAAAACGGGGGGGGGCATCACTTTGCAAAGGGTTAAACACTACACTTGCTTTATTTTCCAAGCTTTGTCATAGTGACTGGTAGTACTAACATCTAACCCTCAGTCTTTGTTAGGTGCGTGCTCCTGGAAATCTTCCCAAATGCCATCATACAACAGCTATTAGCAAAACAGAGATTAACACTCTGTTATGGATTTCAGTTGTACCTATGGGAATTGAAGCAAACAGAACAGTCTTCACAAGCAATTTCCACACTCCTTGTTAGGCAGTATTCATCCATAAGACAGAGAATCACTGAATGGGTTGGCAGTCTTGTAAGCCATCTAATCCAAACCTTTCCTTGATGCATGAAAGCAAGTGCTAAAACATTCCCAACAGATGGCTCCCCAGACTCTGCTTAAAGACTTCAGGCCAGGGTAAACTGACACGTCCATCCCACCTAGGTATGTGAGCTTGTATCACACTAGCTTACACTGAGACAAGTAATTCAGCAAGGTTCCAAAGCTCCTAAATTAGAGCCTTCTGGAGCTATCTCTTTGATGGAAACCAGAAAAGTGTCACTTTTTCAGCACCTACCTATTGGACACAATATATTTATTAGATTTCATGGTGCTGTAAAATTTGCCTTTGACTTTTACTTTGAGATGTGAGGATTACTGGGGAGAAAATCCTGGGTGTTTGCAATTATAGTTTACACATTTTACCTCATTTAATAGTTTTCCCTTCATTTCCAGGAATCAAGCTACAGGCAACAACTTTGTCTTTAACTCTTCAATGTTCTTATTGTGCAGCTGGGACATATTGATCCATCAGCTTGGTGCTTCATTTGAAAGCAACAAAAGAACAGGTTGCTTACCTGTAACTGTGGTTCTTTGAGTGGTCATCTGTGCCCTCATACATTAGGAGCTTTCGCGCCTGCGCGGTAGCGTTTGGAAGATTCTAGAGCTCGTTAGCTTTGGCGGGAACCCCTCCCCCACGTCGGTACTGCGCATGCTCCTCCCGCCGACTAACGGTCTCTCCTCAGTTCTGGTCCGCCGAAGCAGATGGGACCTGAAAGAGAGGGGAAGGCAGGGCGGGGATGTATGAGGGCACAGATGACCACTCGAAGAACTACAGTTACAGGTAAGCAACCTGTTCTTCTTCTTCGTGGTCTCTGTGCCTCATACATTAGGAGACTGTGTAGCTTACCAGAGGATGGTGGATCAGGTCCCAGACCCTACAGCACAGAAGACAGCACAGCACGTCCGAACCGAGCATCTCTCCTGGAACGGCAGTCGAGCCTGTAGTGGCGCACGAAGGTCGACGGCTGGGACCAGGTCGCCACACGGCAGAGTTCCGACAGGTCGACGCCTCGCAGGAGGGCAGCAGATGTCGCCACGGCCCTGGTGGAGTGGGCCCGAAGCAGGTCTGGCGGAGGCTTCCTGGCAAGCTCATACGCCAGTTGAACAGTCTGTATCACCCACTTAGAGAAACGCTGGGTGGATACTTTGTGGCCTCTCCGACGCCTGCCATAACAGACAAACAGGTGGGGTGTCTGACTGTAGGCTGCAGTTCTGTCCTTATAGAAGGCCAGCGCCTGACGCACATCAAGGGAGTGGAGGGAACGCTCCAGAGGTGTCGGGTCCGGGTAGAAGGCCGGCAGGATGATGTCCTGGCTGAGGTGGAAGTTGGATACCACCTTCGGCAGGAAGGAAATGTCAGGCCGGAGGACCACCTTGTCGCGGTGAAAGACTAAGTATGGTTCATCGCACCGTAGCGCCGTCAACTCTCCCGCCCGCCTGGCAGAGGTGACGGCCACTAGGAACGCGGTCTTCATCGCGAGCAGCCTGTCGTCTGTCGTGGCCATGGGCTCGAAGGGCAGCCTCGTCAGCTGGGACAGCACCAATGACAGCAACCACGGCGGTAGCGGCGGCGATACCAGAGGGTAAAGGTGCTGCAGGCCCTTCAGGAACTGCTTGACGGTACCGTCCCTGAAGAGAGCGGCCGACGGGGATCGTGGCGGCTGGTATGCCACGATCGCGGCGAGGTAGACCTTGAGCGACGGGAAGGCCAGGCTCTGTTGCCGGAGATGGAGGAGGAAGTGGAGCACGGTACGCAGGGTGACAGGCGATACCGGCTCTCGACGTTCCTCGGCGAAGGCCACGAAGCGCTGCCACTTGTAGTGGTAGTTCCTTCGCGTGGACTCCTTCCTGGCCGCGGTCAAGACGTTCCCGATGGCTGGATCGTCTATGGCGATATCCTCCAGGCATGGAGGGCCAACACCGGCAGGTCTGGGTGCAACACCAGTCCGTCGGAGTGGGACAGCAGGTCCGGTACCGTTGGAAACCTGAGAGTCCTGCCCCGGGTGGCCTCGATCAGGGGTCCGAACCAGTGCTGCCTCGGCCAGTACGGCACCACCAGGATCGCGTCCGCCTGGTCCGCGATGATCTTCGCGATCACGCGGCCCAGGAGCGGGAACGGAGGGAAGGCGTAGATCAGCCCTTCGTCCCACGGGAACTGGAAGGCGTCGCCGATGGAGCGGCAGTCGTGACCGGCCCTCGAACAGAACAGGCGGCACTTCGTGTTCTGGCTGGTCGCGAAGAGGTCGATGGTCGGCTCGCCCCATCGGTCCCGAAGCATCTGGAAGGCCTCGTCGGACAGGGACCACTCGTGATGGGAGGTGGTGTCCCTGCTGAGGGCGTCCGCCGTGGTGTTCTCCTGCCCCGCCAGGTGAACCGCCACAGGGTGCAGGCTGCGTCGGTACCGATACGGCCGATGTCGTGACCGGTATCGGAGTCACCTGCAGGGGCACGACCGCGGGCCTAGGACGGTGTGCCGCCTGCGTGGTGGAAGTCGCCGCTACCGCCGGCTGGGCCACGGTGGGCTCTGGCGCCGGTCGGGTAGCTGTAGCCGTCATCCGCGGCGGTGGAGAAACAGCCCTGTAGCGAGGTGAGGGCTCTGGGGACCGACAGCGACTCGGCGAGCGACGCAGGGGTGACCTCTCATAGCGGGGGTAGTGAGCCTCCCGCGGTGGCGAACGAGACCGGCGACGAGGCGACCAGTACCGAGGGTCTGGGTGGTACCGGTCCCTGTAGGACGGCGAGTACGAATAGTAAGAGCCGGCTGGCTCGTGCCACACCTGCTCCTGGGCGTACCTTCCAAGGTAGGCAGGAGAATGCGCTCTCTCTCCCGAGCGATGCCTCTCCAGGCGCATCTCCCGATATCGCGGGGATGGAGGCCTGGCCCGCTGCTCCGGCGAGCGGGACTCGTCGCGTCGAGAGGCTGGGCGCTGTCTGACCACAGCCTCCTCTCGGCGTTCTGCCGAGGGTGGACGGCGACTCGGCGGAGTGATCTCCACGATCAGCTTGGGCGGTTGAGGAGGCGAGGCCTGCACGACCTGCTCCTCGTCCGACACCTCGAGGATTACGTCCTCTTCCGGAGGCTCCTCCTCCACGGGGAGCTCCATCAACAGAGGTTCCTCGGCGGGCTGGGTGGGTGGCGGAGTCGGGGGTCGCACCACCTTTGGTGGAGAGCGTCGTTTCTCCTTGCGCTTCTTCTTCTTACCCTTCTCCCCCAGGCCCTCAGTGGCTGGGCGCTTCTTCTGAGCCGCGGTCAGCGGCCTGCGAGCCCGCAGGGTCCTCACATGCCCGAGTTGCCGAGATCTTCGGTATCCTCGGCAACTTCATATCGGTACCGAGCCCGGTACCGATACCGACGAGGTCGAGGGCACGGCAGCCACCGCCGCTGCCGAAGAAGAAGAAGAGGACAGGCGTTTCTCGGCCATCGTCTCGGGTCTTTTAGCACGCAAAGACCCCTCCCAACAGTGGGATTTAAGCCTTGCCGACCTGTTGCGGAGAGTCTGGTGTGTGAACTCTCTGCAAATGGGGCAGGCCTGAATGTTGTGCCCCTCACCCAAACAAATCAGGCACTTAGAGTGTCGGTCAGAGAGAGCGACCTTCCTTCCACAGGAGGCGCAGCGTTTGAAGAGAGCCGACATAAACCGGGGGCAAAGCAAGAAAAGCAAAGTCCGAGAACGCCAAACACAGTCCGAGATCCGAAAACGTAGTCAAAGCCAGAAAAAGGGTCAAAACCGATCGAGAAATTACCAAAGCCAAGTCCGAAATCCGTGAGGGGTAGTCAAAAACCAAATCCGAAGTCGAAAACACCAAAAAGCAGAATCGAAAAGCAAGCCAACAAGCAGAACCTTCTGTACGCTGAGGCGGACAAGAAAGAACTGAGGAGAGACCGTTAGTCGGCGGGAGGAGCATGCGCAGTACCGACGTGGGGGAGGGGTTCCCGCCAAAGCTAACAAGCTCTAGAATCTTCCGAACGCTACCGCGCAGGCGCGAAAGCTCCTAATGTATGAGGCACAGAGACCACGAAGAAGAACCATTGATCCAGTGATCAGCATCATTTCCTGTAATAGTTTACACAATCTTGGCAGCCAACAAGGCTAGAAAGTCTCATTGTTGGGTTATAATGCTGTCAAGTGTTGAAAGCACATAATATATTATCTAGTTGCAATCCTTACAACAAACCTCTAATGCAACGTGATATTTTTATGACTCATAAAATACAATGGAAGGATTGAGGCTGAGAGAGAAAGCTTTCCAAAGGCCACTGAGATTTCATGGTGTCAAACCAGGGACTCTCAGATCCACACTTGACCTGCAGCCCACCCTTAAGAAACTTGAAATAGTGATTACTCCAGCATGGTTCCAACGAGAAATAAAATAAAATATTTTTCTGGAATTAATCAAGTTATGTTTAGGTCACCTACCTGAACCTCAACAAGCATTGCCATGTCCATGAACATTTCATGAAGCTCTTGTATACTGGATTCCAGTTTTATAATATCTTTATGACGCGACTCAATTTCATCAAGAGCTTCTCTAGTAATTTTCGTGTCCAAAATGATCTTTGGGGAATAAGAGGACAAACCCTAAATGAATGTGTTTTTTTTTTAATTAAATGGTACACACATAAACATTTGAAAATTTAAATAGTAAGCCTGCTGGCAAAGAGAGTTGAAATTTTTAATTCTACTTCTTGTACTGTGCAGTGCCTTGTTTTCTTTCAGGCATTAAGAAACATACTATAAGGGCAGTGAAAATAAGCTCAAAATACATACATCAGAAGTGAAAATAGAAAGATTGCCACTTTCCAACATGTCTTCCAGTTCTTCGTCAGTTGTGGTTTTTCCAGCTAGTAAGAAACAGGCATTCATTTATTACACGGGGCATAATAACAGCTTTGATTGAAATCTGAACGCAGCAAAGAAATGTCTGCCTCTCACCATAAATAAATGACAAGATTACAATTAAGTGGACAGCTAAAATGGGAAGAACTATTATTGTTTCATATTTATTTGTCGCTTTCCTTAAATGCTCAGAGTGTCACACACACACTCCCAGTAATCCTTACAGCAGCCTCAGAATGCAGTTCTGAATTATTTCCACTTCACAAGATTGGTGGTTAAGACCAGAAATAGTGGTTTGACCTAGGCAAGTTGCTATTTGTTGCAGACATCTAATGTAGAGTATTTTACTAGGTCCAAGCCTAATAATCCATTGCCTATTTTAAAATTATGGGGGGGGGGGGGGACCCAGGACAATATTTAAAAGTCAGAACAATGTAACAACATTGCCAGAGTGTAAACTTGTCTTTTTTGGAGGGGTGCTAGTGCAAGCAAGTAAAAGGGGTGATAACAAATGTTTAAAGAAACCAATTCCTACATCACAAAGTTATTCACTGACTGAGTTCAGGAAGTTACTGTTCTGGGGACTAAGATACTCTTTGTGGGGCTCTCAATGAAATTTCTGCTTACGGAGGGGCAGTTTTCTCTTATAATTTCTGTTATAATTCAGGGCATTATAATAACCTTTTGTTGTGAGGTGCTGTGGGAGGGGAAGTATTTTGAATTCCCAAGCGACAGCTTAAATTAAAAAAAAAAAAGGAAAAGGAAGGAAAAGAAAAAAGAAAGAACCCAAAGGAAACTGTTATCTATTTGCACACCTTTTTTACTCATGTTGGAGAGAAAAGCTTGGAATCAGGACTGTATCTCCAGTTCACAGGGCATCACATGCTCCTATTTTACACCCCCCCCCCCACGATACAGCCCCAATTACACTGTACCGTTTTTGATCTATTTAACTGTAAATCACTTTGGGAATCCACTTTGGCTGAAAACTGTAAGTGTTATTGTTCTAAATACTCATTCTGAGCCTTGTGCTACAAAGATTTATGAAATGAAGAATAAATAAGCTCATTTTCCTAGGTATGAGCATCATACTTCTAGATACTTGGGCAATCAAGACACTAAGGAAAGGAGGAGTTCCACTAACAGAAGGAGAAACTATTATACAACTGTGTATCAACCATGGAAGTACCACAGTTAACAAATGCTGCTCTCCTCCTCTAAACATTATTGCAAATGGTCATCTTGTATAGCAAACCTCCACCTCTACCACCACCGTATGATCTCACTTACTTATTTCTAACTGGCGTCGTATCTGATCCTTGGTGCGTTCCCGAAAAACAGTCTGAGTTGTATTATATGTTGTCATAACCTCCACAAACTTCCGGGTCAACACAGAGTGCTGAGAGTAGACATAAATGCATTTAGAATGGTCTCATAACTCCTTATTGAGGAGACAGACATAATGCTTATCATCTTCATCCACCACACACATGTGACGTGTAGACAACTTAAGACTCTATGCTTTGCAATGAGTATCCCTGCTCAAGGATTGTGCATATGTTTCTTGAGGAGTGATCCATAAATGGGTTTGAGCTGCAACAACCGAGCCTACAAATTCAGAGGCAGTGTATCTCTAAAGCCCAAGTGCTGGGGAAAAAACGAAAGAGGGCCTGTGGGCTTTCAAGAAACATCTGGCTAGCCACTATGTGCAGAAAGAATGCTAAACCAGACAGATCCTTAATTAGATCCAAAAAGGCTCTTCCATGTAAGTTTTTCCATTTTAAAAGTAACCCCCCTGTACCCTGAATACAGTGAACCATGAAGCTCTGGTTCCTCAGTCTGCCTCAGGCAGATTAAGATTACAGAGTGTCAGGCTAATGGTCTTTAAGATGTTCCAGAAGAATGGTAGGAGAGGAAGCACAAGTGACTTTGAATTTCCCCTCCCTTTCTTTCTCACTTGAAGTGGAAATATGCATGCTTTCAGACACAACTCACACAGCCTTTCAGACAAGATCCAGAAAAACAGAGTACACGCTCATCTGCCACGTTTCTTCTCTTGCTTCTGCTCTTCAAAGTCTGAAATGCCTCCCTCCACACCTCACAACATGGGTTTGTCTCAGGAATAATCTTGGCCACCTACATACCAATGTTTAGTTATAAGGATGTTTGCTGGCTGTACCGTACCTGTGATTTTCGTATTCTGACATCTGCTGATGTACGATTAGCACTTCCATCCCGAGCTAAACTTTGTTCTATAGCTATGAAACAGACAAAAAGCATTTTATAACAGAGATGAGGTATCTCCCTCTGCTTACAATAAATATTTGCATTTCCTTTTAAAGAACTCTTCTTTCAGAAAGAAACACACAGCCAGGATTAAGTCCTATTAATCAATAGCGAACTCATTCTTAGAGTCCTTATTCTTATATAGTCAAAACAACACCATGCATGTGAAGGAGAGAGGCCCCAACAGGTTTAGGAGAACCTCAAGGTTTGGCGAAGCATGTGTGATTGTGGATTACACTGGTCCCCCTACATTCACAGGTTCAGCACTCCAAGATTTGATGGTTTGTGGGTTCTTTTGTTTTTATTTAAATTCTTACTCTCTTTGTCCCTGCCATGGAAAATGTATGTTCTTTCTAGGAGTCTCTAGGTCCTCCGGAATGACTCTATGGCCCACTTCCACCAGAAACTGAGCACCAAATTGCACTGGAGGACCTAGATTTTCCTAGAGAAGTGTTCTTAGGTAAAAAAAAAAAAACAGCACTAGTGATGTTTATTTTTATTCATTTTTTTCTACTTTTGCAGGGGTCTTGTACCCCTAAAAAAAATGGAGGGTGCTCTCTCTCTCTATATATATATATATGTATATATGCCTATAAAAACCAAAAGGGAAGAAGGATAAAGCAGTTCACTGGAGATTAAGCATGCACAGTTGGCACAGAATGCTGACTTGGGGGAGGAGGGGGTAAAACGGAAAACTCAACTCACTGGGTTGGGAAAGGACAAATGTGACCTGGAGGAGGGCATGGCTGGCAATCTGAATAGAAACGCTGTAGGTATGAAGCCCCTCTTCTAGATGCAAACCTCCCTCACAGCGCCTGCTGTGCCTCCATGGATCTCTACATCTCTTTAGTCTGAAGCAGGAGTGCACACACTGTGACCCACCAAACTGAATTTTGTCCCAACAGCCAGGAACTAAACTGTGATGTGCCGGGGTCGGTCCTCTTCCTGCTACTGCTGTGCCAGATAGTAAAAAAATGGAAGTTGTTGCTTGATTACACATTTCCCTCTGAGCAGTAGCCAGTGATGCCGGGAGCCACCATGAATGTCTGGTGGGATGCGCTTGATCAATGATAGATTGTACAAGCTTGCTGTAATAGAGGGACATGCAACCTGAGGTCCTCCAGATGTGGCTGAACTACAACTCTCATTGACTGTGTAGGCTATGGCTGAAGGACGCTGTGGTCTAACATCATCTAGAGGCCTACAGGTCACCCAAGTCTGCTTTACAGCTCCAAAATATAGCAAATACAGTTAATACAGTCTCCATCCAACAAATACAACCTGCCAGTATTTTCTCTGTCAGTTATGCTATCCTTACCTTTCAATTTAGCACGAACAATATTGGCTGTTTTCCTGATTTCTTTGTTCAGCTCTTCAAGTTCTTCTTTTGTTTCTTAAAGAGAAGGATTTTGAAGATTAATATATAGCTGTTTATGCCCCACTTCCACCATATCTCACCTCCACCATATTGAGGCACAGAGCACTCAAAGCCAAGCAAATCATTTTGATGCTTGTAGCAGAAACATCCTCTTCCTATTCTTTTTTCAAGCACCTCTTTCTGTTCCTAGCAGTGAAAAACAACAGCAGCAAAGTAAGTAAGGGAACAATTTGCTGCTCGTTCATGATGTGCAGTATCTTCTGCCTGAGATGACTGTCTCCTTCTGCCTCATGGTAGGGCTGGGTCGCCCCTGCTGTCAGGAGAAAATTCTGCCCCACCTTCCAGTTCTCTTGCAACTGTACTGTGGATGCTGAACACACACAGGCTTCTTGCACCTTCTGAGCAGCAGATTAAGGACTGCTGGTATGCATGACAGCCCAGGAAGCTCACCTGCTCAGATCAGGTGATTCTGCTGAGATTATATCACTTAAAGAAGTGTTTATCTCAATTTGCTCAGTTTTTATTACTTCACTATTCCTTTTGCCCCCCCCCCCCGTTGGCTGTACCGATAAGACTACAGAGAGGAACTGGCTCTTATTGTAACCTCTGTCTAGCACCCAGCAAAAAGAAATTGGGAGCTTTTATAAGTGATAAATAATAATTCCAACTTGTATCATAATATTCTTTCCAGATCAAGTCAGGCTTAGCAGATAGCACCAATCAATGTACAATTCCCAAACATCTGTTTCGATTTTAAAGAATTTCTTGCAAAACAATGCTCTATATATTTGAGCCTTCATTGCTGGATCATCATTGCCTCACCCCTAGCCAAACAACCGTACCAAGCACAGCTCCGTATTCCTCTAGAGAATACCGTATACTGTATTTAGTTCACTCTATACATGAATCTAAGAGCAGAGGGCTAAAATTAGCTCATGATCACAACCTTGTTTAAAGAAAACAAGTGAATTTTAAAAGGCCTGTGCACAAAGCTCAGCCCAGTTAAGGAAAATGACTGATTTTTTTAAAAAAATAAAAATAAAAATCAAATTTCCACCCTATTCCTAAGGATATTTACTTGGAAGTACATCTCACTATTTCATCAGAACACACTTGCAGCATAAGGCTCATTGACTATTGATTAAGTTGGGCTTAAATGCTACTGTTTTTGATTTATCCAGGCTCTGGATCCAAAAACGTACTATGGGAGCAACTAGTCATTTAAGAGCAAACGATACTACCCCTGCTCCAGCAGCAGAATAAACATTTCATTCCTTAAGGGTCATTGTTTTCAGCCTGAGGCAGACCTCTATGGGCAGATAGCAGTTCATTATGAACTCTTCATCGCAGTTACAAGATGGATCGGCCTTCTCTATGACAGACATTTCTTTTGCATGCTTTTCTCTGACATGCTGTTTTTCTGTGGATTCCATTCAGACATGGGACCATGTTCCCACCACCTGCAGACTGAAGTGTTACAGCCTAGCAACATCATCCCACTTGTCCAGAATTGTTAAGTGGCTCTGAACCACTGGCTGTACAGAAGCAAGCAAATTAGGGAGCCAAAGTATCAACTTGCAATGCATGTTAAGAGACACAGAGGTGAACAGCTTACTGTCTTTAGGATGCGTGGCAGAAAGAATAATGCTGTGCTTCTTCTTCACTTCTTCCACAACATCTGCTATTTTGGTTATGTATTTTCGGACTTCCTCAACCTTTAGAGTTCATGGGGGATGGACAGTCAATGACACAGAAAAGAATAAGTTAACACTGGGTAGAAAAACGATAGAGGCAGAGATATCTGCTTCTTCAAACTACTGCAAAACCACGTGTTTATAGATCCATAAGTAATGTATAGTTCATTCATGCCTTCAGTTAGAAAGGAGTGAGAACCAATTCAAAAGAGACTAACATTCTAGGCAGCTTTGTCTAAGCGAAAATTTAACACTAACTTGGAAACGGGCTAGGCGAAGTTGAGCAGCTTCGTCAAGCGCAGTCTTTCTGGCAGCCTGCTTCAGCCCCTCCCTCAGAATTAGATCATGAGTTAAGTAGGTTGTAAGACTTTCTATTTTTCAGAAGTATGGGTCAGAGAGAAAAAGAAAGGGTTTTGTTGGTATGCCCACACACTACAAACTAAGTTAAATTTTCATGGATTTGTCTGAGAACTGCGATCCCAAGGACATATGAAGAAGCTGGCTAATAATCTGCATCAATCCCTAAAATAATACCATCTCTAGGGCTATAAATGGCACACATTTTTTTTTACCTGTTGGAAGAAGTCTTCCATATAATGGTCATTTTCAACAATGACAGTAGCTTCTCCATCTTCATTTTGGGCACGCTATAAAAATCAGAAGTATTTTGTCACGTGAGTATATCCATTGTAAGAAGCAGATTTGTTTCAGCTGTGAGGCAGAAATGCCATTTTCTATGAGCCACTATGTTTACGCAGACAAAACGGCTATCAGCGGGATTTTTGTCACTGTGAAATAAACCTATTTCAGTTAACAAAAACTACATTTTGACATGCATTTCAAAGTCAGTGGCAAAACTGATCACCAATTTTCTCCCCTTCAGGCTAAACCAGCTCATGACTCACTGAAAAGGCAAAGAACATGAGTTTGGCACAACTAGGGTGGAAATGTTTATATATCAAGAGATTTCCTAGGCAATCTTAAGAGAATAACTTGTGAAATGCTTTCCCCTCCAATTAAACACTTCCTAATTATGTAGCTAAGGCTTCAACCCCATGGACATTTACTAGTGAGAGCATGTCTCACTGAAATCAGTGAGACTTGAAAGCAAACATTTTCAAGGGACAATGCTTAAGACTTGGCCAAAAATTTTAAGATTTCGCATTATTATTTATCGCTTTTCTGACCACTCTTAAAGTGATATGGAAAAATAAATTCAAAACCATCTTAAAATCTAATTTTAAAACATACATATTTTTTTTAAAAAAATGTAAAGTCAATTTTAAAAACCAAAGGCCTAGTTTCAACTCCACACCTCTACAAGGATAGAGCCAATCTGATCTCCTTTGGGAGGGAGTTCTACAACTGAAATGCTGCAACAGACAAAGCTCTGCTAGCTAGCCTCATAGAATGGGTGGAACACACAATATGGTCTCTACAGAAGGTCTCAAATTCTAAGCAGGATCATAAAAAGGAGACTGTTGTTCAGATATCCTGTCTGAAGCCCTCTGGGGATTCATAGGACGAAACCAGCACCTTGAATTCAGTTTGAAAACAAACTGGAAGCCAGCACATTTGGTTCAATGCATGGTCTGTAAAGCGCATGCTAGTCTGGCCACTGGATTTTGTCTTACTGTAACTTCTGAACACTTTTCAAGGATAACCACTGGTATAGCATACTGCAGTAGTCTACAGTAGACTACTGTTAAGTAGCTTTAATAGCTCTAATAACAAACATGATTTTAGTTTAGTTTTGCTTTGTAAGGTACTATGCACTTTAGAAGTACGTCAATTAAAAGGTTGCAGGTTACTTGCCCCAACTCTTCGGATCTGAGAGAACACAAAACCATGTCTGTTTGCAAGAGAACATACACAGAACAGTAAATCTTGGGAAACGATCTTGAAATAACTCATCCCTTAGAAATACACATTCCACTTTCCATGTGCCTTCGTAATCAAAATGCCACAAGTCCTTCTATACATATGGTTTGCAAGCATTAAATGGCTAGATGTTCATGCTCTGTTGAACTACTTTAACAAACCAGTTCTTTTAGACATGTATGAGCCTATTACAAACAATAAATACACACCAGAGAAAAAAAAGCACACAAGATTCAGTAGATCAGTTACAGTAAGGATGACACAGAGGTGGATTAAGGAGACAGAGACTGAAAGACACATTCAATATATATTCAGCAAACAGGAAACAGGAGTTCCAGTGAAAACACCCCTAGGAATTCTGTACCTTGATGACAAACAAATTGGTTATAGCATCAAACCAGGCAGTGCATTTGGGACTAAGAATGTGCGTACACACAGAGGCAGAACAGGGACAGATTTGATTTAGTTTCAGCATTGAGATTCCTACCTACATAAAAAGATCTTATGTGGTACCTTATGCCTCGTTTCCTCTTTAATTTTTAAAAAAGGATACTGCTTCAAGGTTAGGATTATTGTTGTTGTGTGCCTTCAAGTTGTTTCTGGCTTATGGTGACCCTAAGGCGACCTTATGGAATTTTGTGGGGTTGAGAGTGTGTGATGCACCCAAGATCATCCAGTGGGCTTCTACGATTGAGCGGGAATCAAACCTTGGTCTCTAGGGTTGTAGTCCAATGCTTAAACCACTGCACCACGGTGGCTCTCAAAGTCAGGATTAGGTTAGGAAAATTCCTCTGATGCCCCCAAGAGGGTATTTGGGGGCAAAATAACATTTTGATTTTTTAAAAAATATTTATTTATTTATTGTGGAGGTGGGTGTGATGCAGTCTTGCAAGATCTCCTGGGAAACCAATGGGAACTCCCTAGCTTTCCACAGTTGCCCACTCCTGATGCTCCTGTAGAGTACATAGGCATTTGGTTTTGAATGAGGTCAGACTTATTTATTTAGAAAACAAACAGCATTTGCTGGCCTTTGCAAACCGTTATTTATAAAGTATTGTTTTTACATTCTTACTAGTCCCTTCTTTCCCTTATATTCCTTTTATCTTTCCTTTTTAAAGATAGATTTTACACCTCTGGCAGGGTTGTCTGCTTTACTTCTTTAGTGTTTTATTTTTCTACAGTGCCATGTACACTAAAGGCACTTTACACATACGTATGCTTTCCTGGGTTTTATCCAGAGGTTCTGCCAAACCACAGGCTTTTAATAAACGACAACAAGGGCTGCAAATATCTTGGGTTTGAATCACACATATATGCCAGTCTGGCAGTCTTTAGGTAGAGAAGTATATTATGCCAGGTAAACAGCCTAGTTTGCATGCTGTTGCATTGATTAATGAAAACACTTACAATCCCGTGGTTCCAGTGTGAAAGCATCACTCACAGTAGTTTGCTTGGCTAAAGCCAGTAACCAAGTAAACGGTGAGACCATGACACCAAAGCAAAAGCTCACTGTTTGCAACAGAAGAGCAACAGTGTGATGAAATAAGATGATCTTCACCAAGCAGCAAATAGCAATGAGGCAAGAGAACCAAAAGCACTTTACAAGCAAAGACATTCCATTATCTGGGTGCAGTGACTAGAAAGACCCTGTCTCTTGCACCACTTGGTCATTCTTTGTACTTCAGACAGGGCAGAGGAGAACTTCTCCTTCAGATTTTAGGAAGCGGGTATGATGATATGGAAAAAAAGCCATCCCTAAGGATTGTGGGCAGCATGGTAATTGTAGAATTCCCTTCCCAAATGAAATCAGGCTAACTCTATCTCTGTTGAGTTACTGACGGGCTGGTTAAAATGGTATCATTCCACTTGGCGCTTTTGGTTTTTAAAATGTGTTTTTGAACTTTTCAACTTGTTTTTAAACAATGTTTTCATAGCTCTTATTACACATCTCTTTAGGGTCTCCAGGAGGCAAGGAAGCAATTAACAAAGATTATTGATAAGATTACTGATAATAACCGTTGCTCTCCAGCTGCTGTTGGACTGTAACAGCCATCAGCCCTGGTCAGCAGTCAATGGCAGGGAAACATACAGACCAACAGCATCTGGTGGGAAATAAGTTCCACATCACTGTATACTAAGCTGAGAAAACTAGGGCTTTAAAGGTGATCACCAACATTTTGTGTTGCTCACAGAAAGAGACTAGCAACCTGAGAAGCTACTATACTAACACCATAGGTAAGCATCTACCAATTTCCCTGTAGAAGCTTCAAGAAAAGTTCTGTATCAAACCTGGATGTAACTAAGGCCCACATTACCATGGTGAGGTTTGACTTCATCAAGAACATGATGCCCTAGCCCTAACCAGCTAAAGGCACACTGGGTCACAACCACCACTTTGTTATCCTAGGGCAAATGAATTAACGAAGTGTGGCTTGAATGCTTTAGTGCCACTAGAACAGGGCTGGGCAATCTGTGAACCTCTAGATGTCGATGAATTTTTACTTCCATCATTCCTCATTGGCCAGGCTGGCTGAAGTCTGATGAGAACTAAATTCCAACAAACTCTGGAGGGCCATGGGTTCCTCACACCTACTCTAAAATGCAACACAGCTACAAAAGCCGTTGCACTTGTGTGATTCGGCCACCACATTTTCACAACTGTGTGCCATTGTAAGGCATTTAACTTCTAGGTCAACCTGTACCTCAGTCACATGGGAAAATGAGTTCTGAAGCTTTTTTTTTTTTTTAAAAAAAAATCTCCACCACCCCCCTTAGGAGTAAAATGAGATTTTCTTTTTCCCCTGATGTCAGAACTCCTGATGTCAACCAAAAGGCATCAACACCCTTTATTCCTTCTTTTCCTTTCCAGCTTGTCAGCTCAGGAAGAGATACGCCTACGAGGAAGGAAATGTGTATATGTATCTCACACAGACACACAGTGCTAAAATACCCCCTTGTAGACATTGAAAAAAGAGGCATATATTGATTCCATTGTTCATATAGAACTCTCTAACGACGCAAAAGGGAGGAATAATTTTAATATACATCTTTAACAGTTAGGCCTTAAAGGCCTAATTCTCTCAAAAGAGCAAATGAGGCAATTAACCCATTTCTAGACTGTATCCCTTCAGACACCATGTAGGGGCCCACAACACTGCATTCTTGCATATCAAAATAGATACAGTACAATCTTCTTCAGTCAGTTTTTTCATGCATTCTTCATTCAAACTCGATTCAGTAGGCTTAACTAGGAGATACAGCAACCTTAACTCCTACATAATAAACACCAGTAGAGATAATAGAATCCATACCATTTCTTAATTATACTTCCAGAGAGTGAAGAAAAATATAAACCTTCAACAACATGATATGTACTGTAGTATACAGATCCGTTTTCATCCAGCAAACACGGTGCACGATGGAAAGAAACGAAAAGGAAGGTTTTGCCCTTCTTGCAATTTATAGTGAACCAATTAAACGCAATTCATTAATAGCTGAAAATGACAATCACCTCCCTCAGTCACAGCTCAGTCCCTTCATCTAAATCCACTGATTTTGCAATCTTAGGTAAATATAGCAAATAAACCCCAGCTGAACAGAGCAGGACCTACTTCGAACTAAGCACGCATGCCTCTACTACGACGTTTTCAGAAAGAGCATATTATAAAAAAACTATATTAGAAAGCCTGTTGTATTTACAATGATCATGTTACAAAGAATATTCTGTCACATGCACATAAGCATATATTATATTGTTATATTACCATGTAACACGAACATGTACATGCCCATATCATTTCATTGTACTATATTAGTTTTACACCTTACACACTTGTTGTTTCCACCTATCTGCTATTTAGCGATTCATTGTAAGAATGTAAGGCTTCCAAACACCCCACAGCCTCTTTCCAAACACACATTTTTGCATTTGATGAAGTCAGCCGCAGTCCACAAACACAAGTGGCCAGTTTCACCCCACCTACTAAGTTTCCAAGAGCAAGTCTTTCTTTTCTTCCCTTCCCTGGTTTTTTGTTTTTACACAACAGATGGAGAGTTCAAGAGAACGCAAAACGCATGGCATCTTGATTCCTAAGGGACCCGCTGCCCAAATGTGGGTTTGGTTGTGGACTCATGGGATGCCAGGAGTACTTTTGCTGACCTCATTTTAAACTGTATGACACAGGCCATTTCCACACTCCCCTGTTATAGCGCTATGATTCCACTTTCAACCTCCTATGAGAATCCTGGGGTTTGGGGTTGAGGGAGGGGCCTTGAGAATGCTCAGCCAGAGAGCTCTTGGGCCTCAGGAAACTCCAAACCCCAGAATCCCACAGGAGGTTGAAAGTGGAATCACAGCGCTATAACAGACTAGTGCGGAAATGGCCCCAGTCTTTCTGGCTGGGTCCTCAGAGCTTCATCTTTCCACACTACAATGTTAAGAGCGCTTTAGTCCACTTTCAGCATCCTATGGAATCCTGGGGTTTGTAGTTTAGCGAGGGACATGTAGAATTCTCAGCCAGAGAGTTCTTTCGTGTCAGTAAACTACAAACCCCAGAATTCCACAGGATGTTGAAAGTGGACTAAAGCACTCTTAACATTGTAGTGCAGAAATGGCCAAAATGAGGGGCAAACTTGTACCCCAACCGCCTGGGGCGCAGTCAAGGGCGGGGCACAGCCAGTCGGGTACACTAGATCTCTCCCTGGCGCCCAGAAGGACCTCCCTTTGGTCCTTTCCTGACTTTTCCAAGTCCCCTGCCGTGCCGGGATGCTTGCTCCCACCCAGGAGGCGGGCGGCCGAATGCTCGCTCCGCATGCCTCGGGCAGCCAGCCTGCTCCCTTCCCCACACCGCCCCCGCCGCCCCTCCGCCGCCCCCCGGCGCCCCTCCTCACCGCTGCCAACTCTGCCAGACGGTCCCTCATCCCAGCCACGGCGCGGAAGACAGGGAGAAGAAAGGCTCCCTTTCCCGGCCTCCCCTGCCCGGGCGTTTCTCGCCTTCGCCTCAGCCCGCCCGCCTCCCTCCCTGGAAAACTAGAAAAGCCCTCCCTCGGCTGCGATGCCAGGGGCAACCGCGGCCCAGCGCGCATGCGCCCCGCCGCTGCCTCCCGTTAGAAAGCCAAACAGCTTGGACCACAGATGAGAGAGAGGGGAGCGCGCGAGGACCAGTCGGGGGCGTGGCTATGCAAATCGGGCACCTGCCTCAGCGGCGGAGCAGGAGACAGGGGGTGAGGGATTCGGGCCAAGCCTGTGGGCCAGTCCTGTGGAGGCAGAGCCTGGGAGCGGTAGTCCTGGGGCTGTCATTCCTCCCCAGCCCCTCGCCAAGCCTGGCCCCTGGCCCTGCAGGAAGAGGGCTGGGGGGCTCCCAGGGCTCTGCCTCAAAGTGAACCCCTGCCTCAGTAGGAGCCGCATCTGTAGACACCGGCCATTTCCGCACTACACTCTTAGAGCGCTACGATTCCACTTTCAACCTCCTAGGCCTAGGGCCTCCCAATTTCCAGAAGGGCCCTGAGAATTCTCAGCCAGAGGGCTCTTGGGCCCCAGGAAACTACAAGCCCCAGAATTCCACAGGAGGTTGACAGGGCAAGGATAGCACTAAAAAAGGGTAGGGCAGTCACAACCATACAGCACTAGCGTGTGCGTAGGAGTTTTTTCTGGACTGTTGCGCAGAAATTCAGAGATGTACATAATGCGCACGGGTGAGGTGGTAGGTATATGCATTTTAGTCGAAAGGAATTAAAATGCAGAAACCGCTGACACAGATTTCTTAGTAGCTGCAATTGTCAAAAAACTGTTTTCACGCCAGTAATGTGGTGTGGTGGTTTATGCATTGGACTACAACCCTGGAGAACAGGGTTCGAGTCCCTGCTCGGACATGGATACCCACGAGGCAACCTTGGGTGTGTCACACACTCTCACACAAAGTCAGAAATGCCTTTGAAGGCACACAACAAGAACAACAACAATAGGCCTTAGCTGGTATAGAGAAAGCTAAGAGTCCATTATCCCTATTCAGTGTCTGATGATAGACTGGAACTTTGAACTGTAACCCTAAGGTCTCTCTAATATAGCATTTTTAGCTGTTGATTCTCCAGATATTTTATGCTTCAACTCTCAGGAGATGAAGTCCAAAACACATGACAGATTGAAAACAGCTGAACAAGTAAGGAGGGAATTAAGTTGGGTTCTTGTGGAGGTTTTTTTTTAATGGGGTAGATGCCCCCCTTTATTTTGTTGATAACAGAGTATTGTGATATGTTAAGTTTTATTTGGCTTAGTTTTCATTGGCTGCCATCCACTTTGTCAGCAGTGGCGAAAAGTGTGATCACAAACAATCCTCTGGAAGAAGGAAAACGAGAAACATCTGAATAAAGCCAATTTGGCTGCACAGCAAACTCGAAGAGGAAGTGGAATGGTGGGGGAAAAAGAGTCTGTGTAAAGAATGGAAGGAGGGATGAATCATCAAAGAAGAGTACAGGTGGGTAGCTCAAGCTTGCAGGAATAGTATAAAGAAAGCTCAGAATGAGCGGAGACTGGCTAGGCAAGCAAGGAGCAACAAAAAGGGTTTTTTTCAGATACATTCGAGGCAAGAGAATGACCAAGGAGACATTGAGGCCACTGTTCAGCAAGGATGGTGAAATGCTAATAGATCACAATGAAAAGTCAGAACTACTCAATATCCATTTTGCCTCAGTTCTTCTTTCTTCAAAAAAGAGAACTGTGTGCTTTCATGCAGCAGCAGAGACCTTGGCTAGAGATCTGGATTGCAAATCAAGATTGACAGAATGTTAGGAATCTCCTAGCTAACCTAAATGAGTTCACATCTGCAGGGCCAGAAGAACTGTATCCCAGAGTGCTGAAGAAACCTGCTGATATACTCTCTGAAATCTTGGAAAACAGGTGATGTTCCAGAGAACTGGAGGACAGACATTGTTCCTGTCTTCCAAAAAAGCAAAAGACAAGATTCAGGAAAATCATAGTTGCTCTTACAGCAATCCTTCCTGGGTCCTTAAGGGATATTTGGGGTCATTTTGAGGCAAACAGATTTTTCAGAAAATTTTGCAAAAATTTGCTTTGACCTGGGAGAAGTCCAGGGGGGCTCCAAATATTGTGGAAGTGCCTTCTACACTCCCTATAGGTCATTTTGGAGGCATCTTGGAGAAAAAAAAAATTTGGCCGCCAGGGGCTCTGGGGGCCACATGAATGAATTTGAGGGCTCTACATGAGCCATCCTTTGAAAAAGGGAGAGGTCGTAGTCTGAACACCATATAGTTCATTCTTGAATTTGGGGGATATGAATGGGGTTTGAAATGGGCATGTTTTAGAGCTGTTGTTAGGATGAGACCTACTCTCTAAACTCATGCTGCTGGCAAAATTAAAGTGACTCTCAAGAGGCAAGGTGTCATCCAACGCTTCTTCTGATTTCTCCCTATTGGGGCTTCAACAATAGTATAGTTAGACCACTGGCTGTCTGAACCAAGCCACAAACAGCTGACACATTGCCAGTGTGAAAAAAGACACTGGGAGCTCAAAAGGAAGGCCTCCAGTGAATCAAAACAGCTGGTTGAGTTTCTTTTTTGAGTTTGGAGCTGCAGAATTGATTCAGAGCTCGCTCGCTCTTATCAGCAAGGACAAGGAACAGGAACAAGAGCAACAGTGTCAGTCCTCAGAGAACATGCAGGAGGCCTTGGAAGATTCAGCCTACAGATCGGATCCTGCCAATCTCCAGAGCAGATGTGTGGTGGTCCTAGGAGACTCCCTCCTGAGGGGAACAGAAACAGTGGCAAGCCTGACAGGATGTCTTGAGAGGTATGCTGTCTCCCCAGGGCAAAAATCTGTGATGTAAAAGAGTAGCTGACAAGACTCATCAAGCCCATTGACCATTACCCCTTCCTTTTGGTCCACATGGGAACTAAGGACACTGGAAGCCAGGTCGAGAGCATCTGAGTAAAAAGGGAGAGAGAAACAACATCAATGTGATTGTGAGCTTCTGCTACAGACTCCCAAGCAAGTTACATTTCTAGGCAATTTTCAGCTGAAAATACAGAAGTGCAGCCTACCAGAGTGGGAGGACAAAACTAGCCCTTGCTACAATTACCCCAGGAGTAAAAATTACCCCTAATCTTATGCACTTTAAAAAATAATAATAAAGGGAATACATGTTACAACATGGTGACTCCCCAGTCTTTGTAATATCCACAATATTTTCTTTTTTCTGTAATATTTATGCTCTTCCTATGCTCTGGAGCTAGTTTCTCTCAGTACCATAGAGCAGGGATGTGTAAAGTGCAGCTTGTGGGCTGCTTACAGACTCTAGAACCCAATTTTTTGGCCCTTGAAGCCTTTTGCCAGTCCCCGCAACCTCCCTATTTTAAAAAACTGGTGTAATTTTCAGGTGCTCCCTCCAAATGTGTAAAGTCTCCAAACATGATTGATTGATATGCATACACTAGCTTTTTTTCCCCTAAGCATTTTGTCTGAAATCCTGTACATGCTAACGTATATCACAGCTCTTGCTCTTAAACAAGTGTGCTGGGAATGTGTATTAGGATACCTTATAGACTTCTTTATGTTCACAGAATAAGTTTTCATCTATTTTCTCTTTTACTTGATATACTGATTTTATATTTTAATCACTTCTGTAATATTTATTATTTTGCCACGACTTCCTGACAGTGACATTAATGGCTTAACTGGTTTACCATTGTTGTTGCTATTATTTTAGTACAATATATTTATATTTCCATAAACGCACATCTTCAAGTATGCAAAATTCATATTTACTTGTATGTCTTGAGACCTCTTCTCTTTAAAACAATTGCAGGATCCTTCATATTTACTACCTCTATACTTTAGATAGTAAATATGATGGATCTTAACTAGTTATTGCCTTTTAGAGAGACCTTGTAGGCTGAGAGGTGATGTATTAAAAGATTAATAAATATTCCACACTTAGAATGCAAATAAACAGCAAACTAAGAAACAAGAGTTGAGATCAGTGAAGAAGAAAGTTTCAAGGCCAGTCCTTCTGTTAGGCAGTGAGGTGAGTTAGTCAGCTCTTGCTTGAGAAATTTCACCAGTCATGAAAGTCCAGCAAACAATTCGTTGTGTAATTTATTGTTCAATTATTTTTGCTGGCAGGAAGAAGGAAGGGGCAATGGAATGTTTTTAAAAACCAGGTGCTAGTAAGAAAAAATCAGTGGAACTGGAGTACCATGCATCTTGGTTTGTGGTGCTTCTGCTGCTAGCAATGAATGAATCGAGATGCCATCCATCCCTGAAAGGAAAAGGGAAGACTAGAAATGGGCCAAGACATTTTGTTGACTGGAGTGTGCATCCTCACCCTACGTACACATCTTTTTTGGCTGATGCCTGTATTGCACAACATTTTCTGATTTGCAATTTTAATGTTGCAATTCTAAATGCATTTAAGTAGTTTTCTGGTTCCACTGGGATCCTTTCAGGAAGGTCATAAATCAATGCTGTCCTATCATCGCCGTTTCCCAGCCAGCCATCCTTCAAGTGCCTTGGACTACAGCTCCAATCCACCCCTACGCATGATGGGAGTTGTGGTCCAGCAGATCTGACTTGAGCACCAAACTGATGAATGGGGTGGGCTGAAGTAGGTCCCTGAAGCACATGGAGGTGGAAAACAAAGCATTTTCCCGTCAGGACATCCCCCATGCTCTCCCCATGTGCTGCCCTGGAGCCACACGAGGGAAAGAAGGGGGGAATAAGTGTTTCCTTAAAAGCAACACGCACACTTGAAGCCACCGAGGGGAGCGTTGACGCATGCGCACCGAGGCCGGAAAGCAAGAGAGCGGCTCTCACCCCAACAGCCGCTCTGCTCGCTTCTCTTCCTTCCCGTGGTCACGTGACGCCGAGCCCTTCCCACCCTGCTCTGGCCTCGCCGCGCGCGCTCGCGTTTGTGACGTCACGCCTGCGTAGCCACCGCCTCCGGCGCGCCCGCCCCGCCTTGCCTGCCCTCCCTCCCTTTTCCTTCTTTTAGGGCCGTTTGAACCATCGCGCTTCCGCCATCTTCCTCAGCCGCCCGCCCAGTTCACCGAGGGGGAAGCCCGAAAGGCGCTGAGGGGGAGCAACCAGAAAACCAAAAACAAACCCAAACCCAAGAGCCGAGCGGGAGAGAGGAGACAGCCTGGGAAAGGTAACTCGGGGGGGGGGGGAATGAAAGGAGAGAGACGAGGGAGGGGAGAAGCGGAGGACGAGCACAAAGGGGTTGGCGGGCTTCGGCGGCGGCTGGGCCCTCACTGCGGACACTCTTCACAGGGAGCCGCGGGGGGGCGGCCCTCCGGCGTCGGGGGGACAGAGGCCTCGGCTGGAGGGAAAGAGAGGCCTCGGCTGAAGAGGGCGAGCGGTGTGGGAAAGCCCGGAAACCGCCTCAAGGCGGTTGAGGCGCGCCGTCGCGTTCTTTTTTTCTTCCTACCCCTCCCGCGCGGCGTGCGCGGAAACGACCGTTAACGGGGAGGAACGTTGGGGGAGAGGAACGGAGGGAGGGAGGGAGGGAAGAAGGTGGGTCCCGTCCGGGCTTCGTCGGCGGTCTCCTCCCGGGCAGTGGGGCGGCGGGTGGGGGGGTAGGTAGAGGCCGGCAGTGAGCGCACGAGAAGAAGGGGAGCTAAGTGTGGACGGGTGAGTGGGCCCTGGTTTTGGAGTGGGGGAATTACCCCCCGGGGCGGGGTCAGAATCGGGGCAAGAGCGAGCGAGCGAGGCGGATCTCTCTCTGGATGGGTCTGCAGAGGGAGATCCGCCCCCCCCGTTTTCGAACTTGTATGGTGTGTCTTTCTGTCCAAAGAGTCGCATGTGTAAATGTAAAGGCTTTCCTTTACGAAGCGTATACAGATCTTTAAAAGATCTCAGCCAAATCGGATAAGGGAAGCCGTTGGGATCGTAACGTCCGTGGAACCTTGGAGGGGCTCTTTAAACGTATACAACGGCTGCGTATTTTTCCCCTCCGCCCCCCCGTCCCTGCGCATTGTTGCTGCGGGCCGCCCCGCTCAATTCTGCTGAGCCATTCCTCCCGATCGGTGGTGGAGAAGGGTTAGGAGGCGGGTAGCCGCGGGGGCCGGGGAGAAGGAGTGGGGGGGGTGGAAAAAAAATCAATCGGCTCCGTCGCCGCCATTTACTGCTTCCTCCTTCCTGACCCGGATATAGAAGGAACCACGCGCCTTTGGGGGGGGTGGCGGCAGCGTGGGCCCCGCCGATGAGTAGCTCCTTCCGCTCGAATCAGGCCTCTTTCTTTTCTCGTCCTCTTCAGAAGCAGCATGGCCGCCCCGCAAGGAGAACCCCAAGTACAGTTTAAGGTAAGGAGACCTACCGCACGGGAACCTTGCCTCTTTCTTTCCAAAGCGATTTGATTCAATAATAATAATAATCCAACATCTTTTTTTCCCCTGTTTGATGGTACTGTACTGTAGGAGACTCCTTTTGTTAGGCTGGGAATCCCCAGGAACATTAATGGCTGGAGTTTTACAGCTCCACTCTTGATAGAAAATGGAAAGAAAATCCTGTTTTGGCTCGGCCCTGAATTCTTTGTAAATCTGTTAAGCATTGGGAGAAAGGGCCTCTGAGTTCAACTGAATGGGAGTTTCTTGTAGCATTGTGATCTTGGACTTTTAGCCTGCTGTCTTTCCGCAGGCTGGGAATTACTTGATGGTTTTTTGGCTTGATGCTTTGCTTTGTTTGTTGGGGTTGTACATTTGTATCATTAGGGACCTTTCAAGCTGTAAGATGGGCTGCTTTAAATTAACGAATAAACGACATTGTTTATTACATTTATGTCCGATTTTTGTTCCTCTTGAGCGGAATATGCCATACATGGCAGTCCTCCCCCGCTTCATCCTCGCAGCACCTCTGTGAGGTATGTTGAATTGAGTGTGACTAGGCCTTGGCTGCCCAGTGATTGTCATAGCTCCCATGTTCAACTGACTTTAACTATCATATTCTTTTGCATTATAGTCCAAATATTGTATTAGGATATTCAAACTAAGCTGTACCGAGGTTTTCTTAATACACCAATAGTGAACTTAGGGACCTTTCTTATTGACACAAGGATGTTAATGTGAAGTTTCAGTTTCAGCTGAAAAGCACTTGAGAATAATTTGTAAACCATCATAGACTGAAATATGAAGAAAAAAAGGAAGGTGAAGAGTGGGCAGTGTATTTTCAGGTGTACAAAGACCTGTGATTCCCCTTGCTTTTCTTTTGGGTAGATTAATGTATCTGATTTCCCAGGACAGTATGATCAGTTTTATTAAGCAATCATGAAATGGTATTGATCACTGCAGTTTTACAATTTGTAGAAAAAGGTGATTAATATGGTGTATTAAGTTCTGCTCTTGGGTTAGCTGAAAAATACTTGGCAGGCTGCTACACACCTGTATTGCTTCACAAAAACTAGTTTCTCTTCCTTTATCAGCTCAAATGAATCCAAGTGGCCTAGAAAATAAGTTGTATGAACTTTGTATATTATATGAACTGGAACAACTTGTGCAAAACCACTGCCCTCCCTGAGCAGGAACCCACGTATTCGAGTGAAATGTTCCACAGTACATTCCAGGCTGTGCACAAAGTGGAAAACTCTTGTTGATTTGTTTTTCCCCATTTTGAAAGAGCAGGCAGGGTACAGATTTTCAAGCATGGCTGCATTGGCTTTAGTTTATTCAGTTGTCTCTCACTTATTCTGGCATCTGTAGCTACTGATGAGGTTGTTCAAATGTAAATGGTTTGTGGTATTATTTCTCCAGCTGCAGTCTATGAAGGCCTTAGGTTGACTGTTACTGGCCTCAGGTCACCCAGGGACTTCGTAATTTACGTGGTGATTTGAACCTGGATTTCCTTGAAATGGTAACAACTACATTGTATTGACGAGAGAAGTGCTTTCATTGATCTGTGAGACTGATGCGGATAGAAAACAACCTTAGTGTAGGATGTAGTTTTTCAAAATACTAATTTCTGAAATTGCTTTTCAACAGCTTGTTTTGGTTGGTGATGGTGGTACCGGTAAAACAACATTTGTAAAACGCCACTTGACTGGTGAATTTGAGAAGAAATATGTAGGTATGTTGATTAGTTGCAGTATTTAATATGTTTAAAGAATTATACATTGCTGGTATGTAAAATAAGTCGGCTCTTTATTGTAGAAATTTGGATGCATTCTTGGAATTTGTGGCTGGCCCTTCAAGGGGAGAAAAAACTAAGGGTATTGTAAATCTCTATAGTACCTTTTATTTTAGGCACCTTGAAAGTAGAAGGTACTATACAGGAATGTACAGATTAACAACACCCTTAGTATTTTTTTGAATCTTATATGATTCAGTGTCCCAAGGCTTTGGGGCACCTGATTCCCCAATAGGGATTTTATATCCTGCTAGTTAAGAGAAGGACAGAGAACAGAGAGAAGGCCAGGTTACACGGGAAATACTTTTGAGCTTGTAGAAAGAAGCTTTTAAGTGGTAGTTCACAGGGGCGTCTTTTGTGAACAAGATGAAAACAGCATTGCCTTTGGGAAAGTGGCTTATGAATATTAGTCTTTTAAAAAAATAAGTGAAGGTTCAATAGGTATGTTTGTGCCACTCACATGTATTGTCACACTTGCTGGTATTCCAGCTAAATACTGTATTTTTCATGTGTACCAACCAAGGTTTTATATGATTTCAGCTACTTTGGGTGTTGAAGTCCATCCTCTGGTGTTCCACACTAATAGAGGTCCGATTAAATTTAACGTATGGGACACAGCTGGACAAGAAAAGTTTGGAGGTCTGCGAGATGGCTATTACATCCAGGGTAAGTTGTCTGAGGAGCTCTTCATGTTTCTGTTCTGTAATTTAATTGCTCCAAAGTTTAGTTGTCAGCCTTTAGTTATTTCAAGGTCATCTGCCAAACCTCACACTGGGGTTGGATCAGTGTGTTAGGTTTGAATGTGTATTGGATTTGTGCGAAACTTCAGCTACAGGATGCTGGGTGCAAACTTAGGTTGTGCAAATATTTTGAAACTGAAAAGTTTTGGGTCCTTAAAATATAGCTATGGTAAAGTTGTACAGCATTATTGAGGTAACACACTGTGGATTGGTGGATCTGTTTCTGTAAACAATCTAATTATGTCAAATTGAATTTGACAGTAGTGTATTATGAGTTGTACTGGCATTAATAATACTAAAACATTTAAATTACAGCTCAGTGTGCCATCATAATGTTTGATGTAACATCAAGAGTTACATACAAGAACGTACCCAACTGGCATAGAGATCTGGTACGGGTGTGTGAGAACATCCCCATAGTTCTGTGTGGCAACAAAGTGGATATCAAGGACAGGAAAGTCAAAGCAAAATCTATTGTTTTCCACCGGAAGAAGAATCTGCAGGTGAGAGAATAGGATTTTCTTTGGTGAGAATATTTTTTTTAAATGAGAAGACTAAGCAAAAAGATTGTTATCGCCTAGTTGAAAAGAAGTACTGTGTATACTCAACTGTAAGTTGATCTTGTGGATAAGTTGAGGGGAGGTTTTGGGTCCAAAATTAGGGAATGCTGTGACCCATGGATAAATCTGTCTCCCTATCACCACCACCACCCCAATATCATGGGTTCCCTGGAAGTCCCAGAAAAACCATCCAGACCTTTGGAGAACCCATGCTGGTGGCAGGGGTTGGGCAAGATTGAGGAAGCAGATAATCGGTCTGGGGCTCTTCGTCCTTTTCACTTCTACCCTGAACTAGGTGGCCAAGAGTTGCTTACAGACAGTCCACTCCCTTCAACCCTCCCCCAGCAGCACAGGCTACACTTACGGTTGAGTATATATGGTAAATGTTTTCCTTTAATTCTGGTTTCTGATCTCAGAATGTATCGTACTTTTCCATGTACTATTTACATCCTTCACATACATGTACTATGAATATTGAAGTTTGCCATGTGGGTGGTATTTGGTAAATACATTGTAATAAACCAGATTTGACTGGATTGCTAACATTTTTCAAGGTAATATTTCTAGTTTGTACAGTTTGCTTCTAAAGTTTTATCCACGATAAAAGTAGGTATGCATTTTCTGGTGGAATCATGAAATTTTTTTGTGGTACGAGGTTTAGTGGACTAGAGTATATAGATGATTGGAACATGTCACACTTGGGACACAGACAAGAGTTCAAGAAATGAGGTGGTTGGGTAGAATTACACGTAATGTGGTTGTGTGTATGTACCTTCAACTCGCCTGTTGAAAGTACATGATGACTCCCATGAATTTTGTAGGGTTTTCTTAGGCAAGAAATACTCGGAGGTGGTTTTGTCAGTTTATTCCTCTGAAGTATAGCTTGTGGGACCTGGTCTTTGTTGTTAGTCTCCCATCCAAAGACTAATCAGGGCTAATCCTGATTAGCTTCCAAGATCAGACAGAGTCTGGTGTCTTTAGAGTCATGTGGATGCAGGGATCTTAACTGCGCAGCCCAAGGCAACAAGTAGATATATATGCAAAGATTAAATTTTGTCTCTAAGACGAACACTTCATATAGTGCTCTGAGGTGGTCTGTAGTTAAGAAGGCTTTGTACCACAATAAAACTGCTGATTTTTAAGTTGTTGCAAGACTTCAATTTGTGTTACTGATAGATTCCTCTTTGCCCCTCCCCTCAATTTCTCTGTAGTATTACGATATTTCAGCCAAGAGTAACTACAACTTTGAGAAGCCTTTTCTTTGGCTGGCGAGAAAGCTAATTGGAGATCCCAACTTGGAATTTGTTGCCATGCCTGCTCTTGCACCACCAGAAGTTGTTATGGATCCAGCACTGGCAGCACAGTATGAGCAAGATTTACAGGTAAATAGTTCGTAAAGTATATGCATAGCTGGGTGCTGGTTGTCATGGTGTCTTCAGCATTAGTAAAAAAATTTCCTTCCTCTTTTCTAGATTGCTCAGACCACTGCACTGCCAGATGAAGATGATGACCTGTGAGGAAGTGAAGCTGGAGCCCAGCGTCAGAAGTCTAGTTTTATAGGCAACTGTCCTGTCATGTCAGTGGTGCAGCGTGTTTGCCACTTTATTATTCTAGCTGAGCAGAACATGTGCTTTAATCTTTGGGATGCTGATAAGAGAGAATGGGCTTTGGAGTGAATGTGGCAGTTTAAAAAAAAATTCCTTCATTTTGGACCGCATATTTAGCTGTTTTGGACTGCAACTTACTCCCCATTTAAGTTACAAATCTGACTGCTGCAGTCACATCACAGTATTCAAGTGGTAAATCTTGTTTGTTACTGTCATTCCCATTCCTTTTTGTTTAGATCATAATAAAGTTGTATTTCAAATTACCCAAACAAATGGCTCTTCATAATTTAAGATTAGTTATTAGGAATCCACAAAGCCTGCACCAAACTGAGAAGGAGAAATTTAAAAAAATGCCCACTTAATCCTAAATGAACAAGAGCTATGACTATCTTAGTAGAGGTAATTTCACATTGGAAAAGCTGCTATAGTTGGATGTAAGCTGGGTATATTATGCTGAAGTTGTTTTCTTTGGTACAAAATAAACATAACAGTCCTGGACATAATTGTCACTTAGGCCTTACTTTAGCAAGCTGCTCTGGCAGTTTGAGTGGTCTGCAGTTAGTAGTAACTTAGGCAATTCACTTGTGGACCTATCATGCGTTTCCTGGAGTTCAGGTAAATGCTAGAGTTAAGAGCATCTGTTGGGTTAAATAGTCTAAAAATAATATTTCTATCAAGTTAACCAAAAGAAAACAACTCTGGATTAAGCATGTATTGTTTCCTTGATCTGTAATTACCAGTTAACTTGGTTTTTGGTTTTTTGGTTTTTACAATTTGTAACAAGGCCAAATGTCATGTGATGCTGAAGGTATCAGAAAACTTTGCCTGTTTAATAGTTAAGTTACTTTCCTCAGGACTTTGGTATTCAGGGAAGGTGCTTAATTTTTGACTCGCCCACTATAACTATTAAACAAGCTCTCAGTGTTGTAACAGCTGATGTTGCGTGGGTGTTAACTCCACTCTTGTGTGCTGCAATAGTTCCAAAAAACAAAAAACACCCTCCAACTTGCAGTGTCTGTGAACCATCTGTAAAAAGCCATGGCACTTGAAATGATTTCTTTAAGTGTGGAATCTAGTTTGGGCCCATTTGTGCTAATGATAGAAGTGGAACAAGTCTTAAAATTGTTGGCCTTTAATTTCTTTTTCATTTATAGGCAATAAAGAAATATGTGTGGCCTTATTTGATTTAGATTATCAGATTTCAGTAGTTTAATATGCTTTCCTAACGTGGTAGAAGCAAATATTAGAAATGGAACACCAGTTACTGCCAGGCTAGGCTACTGCATATGATATTTGCAATATTTATTCTCTAGTCCTTCCAGAGTTTCTACAAAGTAACTTTGGCATATTTTTGGCTTGTTCAGTAACTGCTGCAAAATGTGGATGTTCTAGTCATATGTTAACTTCATATGCAGCAACATGATAGCTTAGTCCTGAAAACCTGTTCCGAAATAGTTACGTATTGAAAACCCTGCTACTCAAAAACTGACCAGTTCTGTTCTTGATGCTTTCGACGGTTTGTTTTGTAATGGCATAGAGCTTTAGCAACCCAATTCTCACTTTGTTGGCAAAAAGCTTTTCATCTTCTAAGTTCAATTTAGATCTATTTAAGTCTGAATGATATGATTTCCATGTTGCAGTGTGTGATTGCCAGTAGCCCTTAATAAATAGGTTTCTTAAAAATACTGGAAACATTTGTAGATTAGTGGTACAGTTGTGGGAGTGGTTATAAATGTTAAAAGTAAACCACATATAAATGTTGTGCTGACTTTGTTATTTAACTGTCTTTTAGCATCTGAAGTGTTGAAATGTATTATAAGAGGGTTTGGTTTGAGAGATGCACTAACAGAGGGGTTATAGAAAAAGTTAGCAGAGGGGTGAAATGACTGAAACTCCTTTGTCAATGATCAGCAACCTTTTGGCGTGCGCTCTGCAAAATTGAAGTGCTTTCCTGCTGAAATTTCTTTACTGTTGTGTCAAAAGAACGTCATTATTTGCTTTGTATCTGCGTACATTCTACAAAATGCGGCTCAAGGCACTTTACAGATTAAATTACCATATGGTAAAAACATACAAGAGGTCAACACTAAAATATAATTAAACTACTAAACAATGTTTAAAACGGTGTAAAGCATACACTTAATCTTGTGTCCACCACCAATTGTGAAGTGGAAGGACTTGAAGGATGGGCTTTTCCTGAAAATTTTTAGTGCCTATGTAGGCTCATATGGGGAAATTGCTGTCTGATTGCCCTGGACCAAAATTGTATAGGACATTATAGGTCATAAAAGGCACTGTGAGTTGTACACAGAAACAGATGGACATCCAATAGAGCTGATAGAATAGGAAGTTGTATAGCAGCAGCCAAAATTCGCTGAGCAATCTTCAAAAGAATGCAGCTAAGGCATGTGGCACTGACCAGATCAGGTGTGATTGTTAAAAAAACCACGTTCTTAGGGTTTGATACCATTTGGGGAGATCATTACTGTATCTGCTGGTTGCGCACACTGGTGAGGAAAAACACAATATGAGTGAATGTGTGAGAACACACAAAGTTGTACAATTTAGTTTTTAAAAAATCCCAAACGCTAGCTGATCACACTCATTCCAGAATGGTTGCATTGGCAATCAGTGAGGCTGATACAAAACTGCAAAGGGTCCTTTCTTGTTTACCTGTAGAGCAAGCTTTCATTGTGTAAGCAGCAAAACCGATGCTACTCAAAATGGTAGTCCATGGACCAGTATGAGCTATTGATGAAAGAAATAGTTGTAGCAAATGGGCAAAAATACTGTCCTAGGCCCTGGCCCATTGAGAACAAAAATCCCTATCAGTCCCCTCATGTGATATAGCTTAAGTGCTGCTCTAGGGCACTAATTCCACGTCTGTCTTGTGTAGACACTGATCATGCTCAGTCCTCGCAGGGCTATTTAATGTCCTTAATGTTTCTTAGTTTAGGTTCAGTGCTCAGTTATTTGCCTTTCAGCTAAAGATTCTTCTCCCCAAAATGTTAGTGCTCAACTTGGCTTTTCCCACCTTGGCAAAATTTTGCTCCCAAAGCATGGCAAGCAAGAAGATGCAGTTGAGTGTAACTATAGCAGTAGATGATGTGCGGATACTAATGGCAGTCCGAAAAAGCAGGTAAAATACAGGTGGTGTTTGCACCTTTGCTTAACACATGAGCTCACAGAAGGCACAACAATATGTTTCTGCACATACGACCTGTGAGGATTGTAGCTCAGAGGGAAGTCTGGGGAGAAAGCTGATGATACTGGTACCTGTGCTGATGAAAACGTCTTGGCCCTTCAGCTCGTGAGATCTGACTGCTACAATGCTGGTCTTAGAAAAGTTGTTTTATCTATCTGGAATGTCTCACTGTTAAGCTTCAGTGGATGACCAGAGTATGGTGGAAGGGTGAGAAAAACTTCTTCCTGTATACACTTCCATTAATTTACAGATAGTGTTGTAATTACAGGGTCCCCCCCGCCGCCTGCCGTTATTACTCCTGGGTTCAGCCCCATCCTATAAGCACTGCACTCCTAAGGTTTCTACAGGCACCATCTCTGACCCATTTCTGGTGTAATTGTTGGCATCGGCGGTGTAAAGTTTTCATCACGTTTATGTGGCAATACACAGACATCGCAGATGCCAAAAACATCTCCCCTGGCTGATCTTTCCACCTGCAAATTGTAGCAGGGCCTGCTTGAACTAACACCCTGTAGCTGCCACAACGCAGGCGTACCAAAGCTGTAGTTGCTGGTTCTTCATAGGCTCTCACACATGGATCTTTGTACCTCTGTGGGTGAGGCCACAGATGATCACTCGAAGAACTGCAGTTACCAGGTAAGCACCCTGTCCTTTCCAGTTTGCTTTTCGGCAATTGCCTTGCGGGCAAAAATATAGCCACACTACTCTAGAAATCCACGTGGTGGTGCTGTGTGTCCAAGCTCTAGCTTGCGCTGCCAATCTAGTATACCAGTTCTTAAGCCTAACCTGAATAATTGTCTCAGCAGCTGCACAGGGCAACTTGGAACATGTAAAACAAAAACAAAAAAACCCACTCCTTTATTTGATAGTACTGCTTAGCACCTGTCAAGATGTGCTTTCATCCTGTTATGGCATGAACTTGTTGTCAGCGTCTGCATGCAATTGTTTTAATAGCTTCCTAGAGCTGAGCTCGAAAGCATTAACGTGTGTACTTCTAATTGACAAAGTAGCTGTCAACAATTGTAACATCGATAGGAGGAATGGGCAAATTGCCCCAGGCTCAATGTCACCTTGCTGTGGCCATTTGGCAGGGGAAGATCCAACGAGGGGTGGGGGGTTCACAACAGAAAGACGACTGAATGCTGTGAGGATGGCTTGATAGCAATATATACATGTTGGCTCCAAAGATGAAAAATACGCAATTACCTACTGTGCCTTCCTTCCACCACCCACTAGCTTTCACCAAGCTGTGCTAAGTAAGCCTTGAGGATTGTAGAAAAAATAACAAACAACAGATCTCATAAGCCTCACTTGTATTTGATGAGATGAAATAAATTGATAAAACTATTGGAAGAGGGACAAAGCTTGCTTCCCCTAAGAGATTGGGGTCATTAGGCAAAAGGGACAGGTCCTTCCTCCAAATACCTGATTACTTCTGTATAAACGTATGGCTGCCATCTGTTCCAGAAGGAGAAGTAAGATTACATTTGGAGAAACAGTTAATATTGGCGGACTGACATTTACCACCAGGATACAAGTGGAAGAGTTAATCTGAGGGCTTCATTGGCTGAAAGCTCTGAAACATTCTACAAGCTGCTCCTTGTAAAAGTAGATAATGTATTAGGATTTTCAGTTTTATTTCAAACTTCAACCCTACAGTCTGGTGGAAAGAGAATCCAATGGTCTTACCAGCCACTTGAGATTGACAAAGCTGATGACATCTTGCAAAAGCTATATTACATTTTAATTAGCTGTTCCCCAGTGCAGTGAGCTACTTACTTCTGCTGGTAGCTTAGCATATTTGAATAATGGAAGGGATATTGTTTTTCTACCCCTGCCAGCAGATCAGATCATTTTGTCAAAGGCACAGTGTGCTGCTTCAAATTGACTTTGCTTCCCAATGCCTAGGGGTACCAGCTTGACAGCAGGAGGAGTTGCTGTCATTCAGCAAGCCAGCAATGTCTGGAGATCCAAAGGAAGTTTTAAAATGGCATCACGCATATGCCCAGGAATTCACCTTGGGTAGCTAGATGCAAGTTTAATCTTCAAAATCTCAATAGAGTGGCCTAGAAGTGCTGAGAGGGTACAGTGATAACAAAGAGTTCTAGAATGCTGTGCTGGTTAAAGCACAATTAGAAAGAAGCAGAGTCAAGCTTTGTAACTCATTTAAAAAAAATGTAAAGCTGAAATTGCACACAGGAATTCTGCCTATCAGACACAGATGTGACAGAAAAATACACATCCAGAATGCTTCACCTTGTGTTATGGATATCTGCTCTGTTGTTGTTGTGTATATAAATGTTAGATTTGTCAGGATTCATCTTAAAGCCTGCACATTTACCATAGTCCCTTATCACTTTTAATAAATTTTCTACATTTGACTGGGGGGTCCTCTAATATGAAACATTTCCCACGCGCCATTGTCTTCTGCTCTGGTTTATTGGAAAGACATTGCTGGAAAGGGCTGCCAAACCAGGAAAGCTTGGTGTGGCAAGACACAAGATTTTGCTCTGTGGCTGTTAGCCATCTCTAAGGTTACATGGGATTTCCCAGTTGGTTTATATAGCCATTGTAGAAAATGAAATACCAACATGAGGTCATAAAAAAAATACAGTTAAACTGGGACATTTTTTTGGCCTGGATTTTACCCTTTCCCCTGAGATCTGAGCTCTCAGATCTGTGATACTGAAGCACTGCACATTTATAGACAAAGAGATAAATGGCACCAATAAACTCTTTTAAAACTCTGTAAAATGGGTTTTCTCACAACATAGCCAGCATTTAGAGAACCCTGTAGTAGTCTGGTTGGGGATATTTTATTGATGCTTCTAATGCAGGCTTATGATGACTATTAAAAATTTATAGTGCTGTTTCACAAAAAGCCAGAATAATCCTGCGCAGGGGGGAAAAAAGCATAGAAGGGGATGAATTGGAGACCAATTGGAAAAAGCAGAGTAGAAGAGGAAATTTCTGTGAATTTGGTCTCTTTGGCTTTAAAACAGCAGTAAAGAATGTGTGCTGCTTTGAGCTGATTTTGGCTAGCAATCCGCATCTTTCCCAGCTAATTTACCTAGTGGTTAGGGGTTATGGGAGTTGCTGTAGAACATCCTGACAGATGCATGTTACCCATTCTGGAGTAGCAAAACAACAAGTTGGCCAGGGAATTCTGCCAGTTGTAGTCCAAAAAGTATCTTTTCCAAGCTCTGTCCGGATGTGCTGTTGAGAGTCAATTGTGGAGGCATGTCATAGTTAACTGCCGTCAAGTCAATTTTGACTTATGGGCACCCTCTGAAAGAAAGAGCTCCAAGTCATCCTATCATCAACAACTTTGCTCAAGTCTCATCCATCTGTAATGCAGCCTTCTTATTCTTGTACTGCCTTTCTACCTTACCAGGGATTATGGTCTTTTCTAGTGAGTCCTGTCTTCTCAAGATAAGTCCGAAGTACGACAGCCTCAATTTAGTCCTCTTGGCTTCTAGGGAGAGCTCAGGCTTGATTTACTTTAGGGCCCATAGGTTTGCCACCTTGGCAGTCTAGGATATCTGCCCAACTCTCCTCCAGCAGCACTTTTCAAGTGATGCGATTCTCTTCCATCAGCCTTCTCCACTATCTGACTTTCGCAGCCATATATAGAAATCAGAAATACAATGGGACGGACAACTCTGACTATGGTATTCAGTGATGTTATCTCCCTACAGTACAGTACATGAGTTCTGCTTTTCAACCAGTTCTGACAGTTCTCCAGTCCCTAACCTATCAGATATGTGGGGGAAGCCTGTGGCAAGGACAGACATCTGTGTAAACATATGATTGGACTATTAATTTTCTTCTTCCTAGACTTAGTTGTTCCTGCCTATGAGCCCCACTCCTGCTAAAAGGAACGCTTCTGGCTAACAGGAATTAAACAAAGGCAACTTTGCTGTAACTGCCCTTTGAGGCTGAAGCCAGAAAATGAAACATTAAAGCTATAACTTGCATTAATTGTGTGTTGATGTTAGAATCCTTTGCCTATTGGGATTGGCTGTATTTTTTCACCGTTTAATAACGATCCTCCGTTACTTATTTAGAAATAGATTTTGATTAATTTTGATTGGTTCCTCCTTTCAACTGTAAAGCCAGGGATTAGGTTATTTGCAATGAAACGTTAACAGCCAGGAATGCAAGCTAAATATCTTGCAACCTCAATGCTCAAACTCTCTTGGAAGGTGCCAGATGTGAATAGAGAGTCATGAAACCAAAGAAATAAGTTTTGTTGGGTAAGCTCATCACTCCTCTGTTTGTCTTTGAAGCAAAGCCACAAACTCCATCACATATACAAAAGGAATATTCTTTTCCTAGTCTTCTGACAAGCATAACAAAATATACTTTTAGTGCGGTTTGCTCAAACAGGAGAACTTGGAATGCCCCATGGTAAAGTTGCCGCCTGTAGAGAACACGCTGCTGTTCCTTTTAGGTGTACATGCTGGAAAAGTTATCCATACTAATTGAGAAGCGAACCAGAGTTTGAGGATGTTACTTTTTTCCGACTCTAACTCTCATGAATCCCCTAGTGAGCAGTGACCATGCTGATTGGATTTTTTGGGAGCTGTAATCTACCAGAGTCACTTTTCCAAGGTCTGGGGAAACTCTTTTCCTTTCGTCAATGTTTTCATATGTTTCATCTTCTGCAAAAACATTTGCCTTATCTTAGAAAGGTTCAGTCACATATTCAAAGTTGCATGCTTCTTGGAGCTTGGACTGTTTCTGCAGACTGCTTCTCCTAACACTTGCATCCTGATCTCAGATGACAGCAGGGGCCAAAATAGAGCCCTGTGGAATAACACTGAGTCAAAACCACACAGAGCTGCAGTCCTTTGGGTACCATTTCTTGGAGTCTACCTGCCAGGTATGAGTGTAATTACCATAGCATCTCGAGGGAGGTTAGGCTGCAAATGTTGCTGTTTTCTATTGAATATATTTGTTCCTTTCCAGGAGAGATGCAGACCCATTAATATTATTGTGGCTAAGGTGTTTACTGCTTCCACCGCGACATTTAAAAGGTATGCTTTTACCTTACTAACTTTATGAGGGGACTTCTCTTCCCCATAATTAAAATAAAGTGCACAGTACGTGTTTCTATTACTGCTGTGCTCCTTTCTTAAGCTGCAAGTTTCTCCTCCTGCCTGATGGTGGAGCACTTGAACAATGAATAAATCACAGTGAGCTGGTGGATTTTGTTTCTTTTTTGCTCTATCAGGTAGGGTTTTGTCTTTTTCATTACGAGGCTCAGTGTATACAATGCACAAGCACAAGTAACAGAGGCCTGATGTCAAACATATGCACTGCCACAGAGAAAACCAGATGAGGGAGGGTTCAGTTGGAAGAAGCAGCAGGTATTGAGGTGCCAGTGGTTTGTAACCCTTTTCCTGTATGTTGAGCCCATGGAAAGGGACCAGCTTGGGAAAGTGGCCGTGCAGACTGGGAGATTCCAGGATTTGTAGCTCTAGAAAAAAAAACTTAGTTGCAAAGCTCGACAGCAGCAGCAACTGTCCTAATTTGGCAAGGACAGTCCTGATGAATTCTCCAGCCTTCCCCCTTTTCAGCTTCTTTGAAAATGTCCCATATTCTCTCTCCTCCTCCTCTCCCTTTTCATCCTCACTTGCTGCAGTTGCTGCAAACTCGGTTCAAAGTGCAAAAGCAACTCACCTTCAACTATCTCAGCAGGAGAAAGAGGAGAGGAAAAGGCAGGATAGGAACAACAATTCCGTGATTTTGCCCTTCCCAGTGGGCTCAAGTAAAAGCAAACTGCTGCCACCTCTCCTTGCTTGTACGTTCTTCTGCATTAATCATTTTGCCAGGGTTGGTTCAGAACCTGAGAAAATTTCACTGGCCAGGAAAACAAATCAAGCTACCTGGAGAAGCAGGTAGTAAATAGGTTAAAATCAGTTAATTGCATAGATTTCATTAGGATTTCAAACAAAAATCTCTTCCACATACCACACAGTTATAGCACATTGATGACACTGTAACTACCATAGCTGCATCCTATGGAATCCTTGGATGAAATTTGGTGAGCCACTAGCATGCTCAGAAATCTACAAAGCGTGCTCAGAAAACTACAAATCCCATGCTAGCTAAAGTGATATCACAGTGCAATAGTGGCATAGCATGAAAGAGATGACTTAGTAAGTGCAAAATTCACACATGGAGTTTTTGCACGGAAAACAGCATTTTCTGCAAATTTTGCACAAAATAAGTTCCAAGCTGCAGAAATTTAGTGGGGGGGGCAATCTCACCATGTATGACTGAGGTCTTGCATGTTTACTGCAAAAAAATCCCTCTGAGCTCCATGATATCTGTTCTAAAGTAAAGATGCACAGAATTAATATTTTTGGCACTATCCCATCTCCCCTCGAAGAAGACAGAAGATCCTTGAACCTCGTACATAATTTGTAAAAGCAAAGCTACTTAGTTGTACTGGCTTTTTTCCTTCTCAAATTGCATCCGTTTAATGGTTCTTTTTGTCCCCTAAACTTTTGGAGTTCCCTCAACTTTCCCTGTTCTTTTTAACTGACTGGTGTTAGGACCCAGCAACAGAGGTGGGCTGGTAATGCGATATAAATAGAGTACCCAAATGGGACAAAGTTTGAGAATGAAGCATGACGTCATCTTGACTTTCTCTCCACCCAAAGAGAACTGGGATGGAGGTGTGTAAACTTGAACCAGTCAGCCTGGCTGAGCAGAGAGTGACTCATTTCAGCACAGTTCTTCTGGAAAGAAGGACATCTAAAAATTTGGTGGATCGGTAGTTTCCTTTATATTAGCCATCAATCTCTTCCCCATCTGAAATCTGACCAGAAGAAAAAATGTAAAAAGAGAATGATAGGGAGAGGAAGATCGGGAAAGCGACCTGTGAAGCTGAAGTTGTAAATGTCTCCAGATTCTTTTCACGGAATGGTACACTTTTCATTGAAACTATTTCTTCTCGCTCCGTTTATTGGCTTTTTTAAGAGCAGTGCTTGATGTGCTTCCCCTTCTGAAGAAAACACTTATCCTTTGACATCAGAAAAGATCCCACTCTCCTGAAAATGGATGGAATGGACTTTATGTGGAATCAATAATCCTCCAAAAAAAACAAAAAACCATGGGGAATGAATATTGTGTGAACTGAGACTTCAGAACTTTTGCTGTAGTTTTTGTCCCACGAAAAGGAACCATGGAGAACTGGATGTCGTTTTTGCATTGTCTCTCTTTGCTGATTTTATTTCAGGTAATGGTCTCAAAAACAAAGTCAATGGATCCCCTCCCTCAGTCTTTGCTTGGATACATTTCCTTCTCTGTTACCACATTCATACACTTTTTTTTTTAAAACATACAGGTACATGGAAACCCTATGTGGCTACATAAACATCCAGGTAAGGAACCCTTGTTTTCCTCATTTTTTTTTCTTTGTCGTTGCAATGATACTGCTACTGGTTGTATGATTTCATCTTTTCTTGAAATCATTCATCCTCATTTGAGCAGAGATTCTGGAAGTGTAGCAGATGTAGAGAGCAGGCCGTATAGTAACTGGAGCAATGGGCTGGGGATGCCAGGATTCTTACAATGACAACAAACCAGTGAGCAATGTGAGATTTATGCTGCCTCGTAGGCTCCAAGGGTATATATTTCTGGCATCATGAGGACTAATGTGATGCACTGCTGAAGCTACAATGAAGGAGACTTAGATCTGAATCCATACTTAACCACAAAGTGCTTTGGAAATCTGGGATGGTGACTGTTATCTTTCCTTGACAGGCTTTGATGTTTTAGCGCAAGCATCCCATTACTGGCCTCTGGGGACTGTTGACGGAATCCATGAGCTCCAGGACATAAAAGGAGGTAAAGGAAAGAGCAGGGACTCTTCCCTCTTCCTGAGAGTAACTTCTAGTAAGAATACTACTTAAGCACTACACTGCTACAAGTGTGGTGGCACAAGCAATGGAGGCAGGAGGGAAAATACCAGTGGTTCAGTGGCCCTGAAGAAAATAAGGCACTGGCAGAATAGGCTGCTCAGAGCTGGTCCATCTTTTTCTGCCCTCCTGGCCATCTATGTGCAGCTGGAAAAAGAGCAACCTCTAGCTTGATGTGTCCACTGGCTTCAGTTTTTGGGGGCTGTTCAGGGGAGACCTACATGAAATTATAAGTTGAAAAAGGGGATTGGGTGCTGCATGGCTTCATGACCCAAAGTGATGACATTCTGATGACCTTCAGAACCAATCCAAGCTTTCTGTGTGTCATGGTTCCCCGCAAAATCATGGAATGCATAGCATTCAGTTACCCGTCTCCTAGGAAATATGACTGCCTTAATGATGTGTAGCTGAATGAGGGAATCTCTGACCCCTTTCTGCCCCTGGCATCACAACAAATTAAGATATAAAACCTTAGTTTATGACGAGTACAAATCTGCAGTGACTAATTCAGACAGGGAAGTTATTCATTCATTCATTCATTCATTCATTCATTCTTCCCTGGTTGTACATATTTGTATCCCTCCTTTTTCCCAGTGAGCTCAGGATGGTACATGGTTTTCTTCCTTCTTGCTCTGTCCTCATACCCTGCCAAATATGTCAGCCTGAAAGAATATCATTGGCCCAAAGTCACTTAGTGAGTTTCATGGCTCAGTGGGGACTCCGAATCCAAACCCAACAATCTAAGCACTACCCATAGTGGCTTTTGATCAAGTCGCCAGAGAGAAAATTGGGCATGAATGAACTGGGACAGAGACTGAAAGCTGTTGGCTTAAGATCCATTAAATGCCTAAATACCCTAAAGTCACCAGATCCTATCTGATCTTGGAAGCTAAGCAGGGTCAGCTCTGGTTAGTACTTGGATGGGAGACAACCAATGAAAAGCAGGTGCTGTATGCTGTATTTCAGAGGAAGGAACTGGCAAAACCACCTCTGAAGATTCATTACCTAGGAAAACCTTATGGAATTCATGGGGTCACCATAAGTTGGCTGACGACTTTAAGGCACCTACACACACAAGTACTTTTGAACAATGTGGGTTGAATTATGTCCTGTGTAGACCAGAAGTGCAGCTTGGAAAATTACTTTTGGGGATTTAATGATCTGCCGAAGCCATCCACAACTGAAAGGTGGTGGGATGATGTCATGAAACCAAGGACATCGTCTGACCACTGCTCAGGTTCAGAAGGCTTCAACATATCCTGTAACGAGATTCATTCTTACATGTCAATTTCCAAGTTGTGATCCCCCAGATATCATCAAGCTTCCATCCTTTCCACTATCTCTCACCAATGACCAGCTGATGGGAAGCTGGTGAAAATTTGAATCTAATTACTTTTGGAGAGCCACAGATTTCCAGGCCCATGGGGGGGATGACCTTAGAACTGAGCTATGTGCAATGTTTTGGTTGCAAAACAGGTCAGCCAGAAGCACTGCATTAGTGATCACGGATTATAAATCAAGCAAGCGAAAAGTTCCCTGTTTTGATATCCCTCTCTGTTTATCCATCTTTTCCATTTGCTGTGACAGCCTTTTTGGATTCATTCATTTCATGTGTTTTATTTCCATTGCCATCCATTGCAATTTCACACAGTTGTGTTTCACTCCATGTTTCTTGCTCATAAATTCTTGGAACCACCATAAGCTTTGCCCATTGTTAATTCATTTTATTTGTGGAATTTGTGTGTGTGTGTGTGTGTGGTTGTAATCCAGCTCCATATCTCTCAATCAGTCAGTGTGGATGATTGCTTTTGGAGATATATGTGCGTAGAAGGGACACTGTTAAAGGGAAATACATAAATGGGTATTTATTTGTTGTGAAATTTAAATAGAAATTCTAGGTCAATTGATTGATCCTTCCCATTGTTTTAGACTCCCTACAACTGTCTCAATACAGGCATTCTCCACTTCTCTAAAGAGTTAGGGTCCTGAGTACTGTCAGAAAGTAGAATTGGTTGAAAAGCAGAAGCCAGTCTTTTCTCAATTCTTCTTCTCTTGTTTTCTTCCTGTGGGAGCATGTTCCTTGCAGAAAGAAGACAAGAGGAGAAGAACTGGTGAAAGAGCAGATTCTGCATTGAAAGAACAGTACATGTCTATAATTTACAATGGTCGAAAGAAGTTATTGGACCCATCTGCCCTAGCTAGCAGAAGCCAACAGACATGAATGATAAGAGTTTATTCCACAACACCTGGAGGGTCACATGTTCCCAACTTTAGTGTTGCAACCTCTACAATGGCATGCACAGGATCAAGCAGATTAAAGACAAGCAATTCAGTGAAAATCTTCTCTAATGGCCAATAAAAAGAAATTAAAAACTGCCCAAAGAAAGGAAGTGTTCAGAGCCTATCTGAAAATGGAAAGCAGGGGTAGGTGTTTGGACTGGCCAGTTTCCCCAGAGCATTCACTGCTGGGGTGCCACCACTAATAGAGCCTAATTAATTTGGTCCTAGTTAATTCAAACTGCACTGATGGTGAGCCAAACAGTAGGCCTCTGAAATGACCCATGCTTCCATTTATTTTGTGGTCACCTCCTCATCCCTAACTAATGTGTTACAGTTACACCATAAAAGAAGTCACCTAATAAAGTTAGTATGGGGCTTCTGAGAGTTGAAGTCCAAAAAACATTAATAGTTCCAAGCTCTGAGGAATTAGACCTTAGCTTCTGGACAAAAGAATTACAAGGGATTACTTCTCTTTAACTAGATACTTTTGTGTGATTGATGATGATTTCTACATTGAGAGATATGAGCTGGTTGATTTGTATTCATTTTGCATTTGTTCATTCTGTTGCTTCTTCTTTTTTTGTCTTTGTCATTCCACCTAGCTCTAAGGCTCCACAACTACACTGTGCTTCCTTACCATAATTCTACTTTTGTATATACCAATGATTCTGCCTACTCTAACTTCTCTGCAACTGTAGGTGAGAATTCAGTACGATTCTTCTGCATTTGTTAAACTCTTGGATCATTTCTGTTTTAATGTTGGGTTTAGAATCAAGCTCCCTATGAGTAAGAAGCGGTTTAAAAGCAACTAATGTCTGAAGGATAATTTTAATCTTTAGTTTTGGGGGTTTCAAACAGAAATCACTTTCTTTAAAAGGAAGTAGCCCTTATGAGTCTCTGGCAAACAGATTAGATCTGCATAGGGCACATATAAGAGAGCATGGCTTGTTGCCTTACATCTTGCTCAGCTCAGCTCCCATCTCTCAAAGCATCTATACCAGGGATGGGGAAGATGTAGATGTGGGTGGCCAATGGTGAAGTGTGATGGGAACTAAGGTGCAGCGATATCTAGAAGTCCATGTGTTGCACATCCATGCCCTACAGCACAAATGGGGAACTACAAGCTGGAGGTCTGAATTTGGCTCTCTCATAGAATCATAGAAATGTAGAGTTGGAAGAGACCACAAGGGCCATCCAGTCCAACCCCCTGCCATGCAGGAACACCCTCAAAGCCCTCCCGACAAGTGGCCATCCAGCCTCCGCTTAAAAACCTCCAACAAAGGAGACTCCACCACACTCCGTGGCAGCACATTCCACTGCCGGACAGCCCTGACCGTCAGGAAATTCCTCCTGAGGTTCAGGCGGAATCTCCCCTCCTGCAGCTTGCATCCATTGCTCCTTGTCCTGGTCTCAAGAGCAGGAGAAAACAAGCCCACTCCCTCCTCGACATGACATCCCTTCAAATATTTAAACATGGCTATCATGTCCCCTCTCAACCTTCTCTTCTGCAGACTAAACATACCCAGCTCTCTAAGTCTGTCCTCATAGGGCATGGTTTCCAGGTCCCTCGCCATTTTGGTTGCCCTCCTCTGGACCTGCTCCAGCTTATCCATATCCTTCTTGAACTGGGGTGCCCAGAATTGGACGCAGTATTCAAGATGAGGTCTAACCAAAGCAGAATAAAGTGGTATCAATACCTCCCTCGATCTAGACACCATACGCCTATTGATGCAACCAAGAATTGCATTGGCTTTCTTGGCTGCCGCATCACACTGCTGACTCATGTTCAGCTTGTGGTCTATGAAGACTCCTAGATCCCTTTCACACGTACTGTTAGCCAGCCACGTGTCCCCCATCCTATATTTCTGCATACCATTTTTTCTGTCTAAGTGTAGGACCTTACGTTTCTCTCTGTTGAAATTCATTTTGTTAATCTTGGCCCAGCTCTCCAATCTGTCCAGGTCCTTTTGAATTTTGATCCTGTCATCAGGCATATTAGCAACCCCTCCCCATTTGGTGTCATCTGCAAATTTGATCAGCGTGCCCTCTATTCCTTCATCCAAGTGGGGTTCCCTGGATGGTCACGGCCATCATTTGGTGGCTTCCCAGCTTTTTATGCATTCTAAAAGGATGAAAATTCTCTCCCAAGGCTGAGTCCTGACACAAAATCCTTAAAGCTAAAAGAGGCCGCCTTGCTTTTGGCTGTACCCACCCACCCGTGGAATGTGGCACCTGAGAACTTCTCTGACACTGCATTTGGCACTTGGGCTGAAAGAGGTTTTCCCACCCTTGGTCTACAAAGAAACGCAAGTGGGATTGGTTTCTCACTTCATATGCAGAGTGGAGGCAGAGATACAAAAACCTCATTTAATCCTGGTTAAGATAATACAGATAATATAAGATTTACCTCTGGTGAATTTGAAAACTCTTTAACCAAGGTTCAGGTGTTAAGACGTGACTTCTAACAGTCCACGTGTCCTATTAGACTTTGAGTCTCAGCTAGTGTACGCTCCTCTCTTGCTCTTTAGGATCTAAGACGGCTTTGTAGCCATTAATTGCAGTCCAAAGCCAGTATGCAACTCATGAAAGATGAAAATTCATGACGTGGGGTCCAAAAAGAGATGAGAACAAAATCTTTTTAGGACTGCATTTCAGAGTAGATAAGTGAAACCATGTATACTTGTTACATGGATATGGAACAGCCCCTGTTTTCATTTGCTGCCAGCCCTTCCTCTTTGCAGAAAATTTTCAGTGGAGTAAGGGCAGAGCCAGTCTCTTGATTTCCTGCTTATGTCAAAGGCCACAACCAAGTTAGAGACTGGTCTGCCCTCTCCTTCAGTCTCTAGAAGCATAGAGAAATCAGAAAGAGGACCTGGATACTGGCTGTCTGGAGGAAATTGGAATCTTTCCTTTTTTTTGCTCCGTAGCTCCCAGAATCCCCTGCCTCATGGCTGCAACCGTGGATGCTGGAAGCTCTAGTCCTAACAACTTTTTAAAACTCTTGAGAAGCAGGAGGGAGGGCTATTACATTCAAGCTTGAGGTCCCTTGTAAATGGAGATGGGGTCCAACAAAAGCTTTTTTAAAAAAAAATAATTGCTTGATTCCTATCCTTGAGCTGTTGAGCTGACAAGGATATTTTGGAAAGTTGCACATTGTTAACCTTTCCCTCCCTTCCTCAGATATTGTAGAAGGAATAGTGAACAAGGGCATCTGTGTTCCGGATGCAAAGGGAGTGACATTCCTCCTTTTTGGAAGCCATCAGAATTCTTGCATTATTAATCCGGAAGTCTGTGAACCTCAAGGTTGGTGTGCAGCTGCCGTCCTTTATTATATGCTTTATTGTGTCGCACTTTTTCCAGCTCAAGGGTAGAAAGGGATGGGGGAAGGCGTGCACAGAGGGAAAGGGGAGAATTGTTGAGAGGCACTACCACTGACACAGAAGGTTTTGTTGTGTGTAAATTCTGCACTCCACTCCATGTTTCTTTTTAAGAATCCAAATTATTTGCTTAGGAAACCCAAAGGCAGCTCTGAGAATAAATTATCTGAGAATAAGTTACCCATGTTTGCTTACTGCTTTCATTTAACAATGGGTTTCCAAGAAAAAAGCGAAAGAATTTTGTCCTTGGTAAATCCCACACAGAGTTTGCTTCAAACAACTTTGTTTAGAGATAACTTCCATGTATTGTAATAAGTTTGCTCTAGGATCTATCTCAATATGTCATTGCAGCTGAGTGTCAGCCCCATAAGACTTTGTTAGATCTCTAAAGTCGAAAGCTTTTGCTAGATGGAAACAATATTGGGGTTATATATTGAGTGTCATCCATACTTCTCCTGCTGAGGAGGAGTTCAGGATAATAAGCCTAGAATTCAGTTCATAATTCACTTTTAAACATTAACATAGAGCTTCCTCTTTCTTCTAGGGAGCTCAGAGTACCATTCTGCAAAGAGGATAATCTCCAGTTATCCTCTCCCGAGTTTTGTGAGATAGGTTTAGATGAAAGACCCTGAGTTGTCCAATATCTTTTAGTATCATGACTGATATCTCCAATGGGCTCTGAACTGGTGTCTACAGCAGGGGTTACACAATACTCCCATCTGCAGTGATCCAGGAGATGGCTTTTTTAACAGCAGGATGTGAGCAGAAGTGATTTCACATTCAACTTGTGTGTTTTTTATTTTAAAAAGGCCTCTCCTAGGCCTAAATTGCCCCAGTGGGGTAAAAAATGTGGTGACAATTTCTCCCATGTCCCTAGAAGGCATTTAAGGAAAAATGTTTTTTGGGGAAAAAAATATATTTTTGGATTTTTTTTTACCCCGGCGGGCACAAAAATGCCCCAGAAGACTACCTTCAAGCTGTGGTCAGACTTGACCTATCCCCACACCCTGTTCTGGAAGGTGGGGGGAGTTTTTTTTAAGGGTACTGGAAGTGGACTTTGGGGTCCTACAGATTCAGTTGTAACTGCTAGCTTCTGTGTTAGTGGAGCAGTAAAGCCGCTTCAGGTTTTAATCCAAGCTTTAAAGGAGTTCTCAAAGGCATTGAGGCTATTTGGAGATAGCATTCAGCACCTTGGACAGCCCCCTTAAAATTCAGACTAAAATTTGAAGTGGATTCATTGCTCTTGTAGAGGATTCATTGACATGGAAGCAACCAGTCATCGGGGGCACATCCCAGGGGAAACTTGTACCCCAGAGAGATTGCACACCTCTCAACTAGGTGATGGAGAACTGGGAAGGCTTATTATAAGTATTTAAGATATTCTTAACATACAAGAAAACTTAGTATGGTAGCTGCCTTGATTTGAATTCTCACTGTGTGAAACAGAACTTGGTAGCATTGACATTCCTCTTCTATCTTTTCACCGAGAATCCCTGTCCTCTGCCTCTTGTCTCCATTAGGTGTAACCTTCTCTTTTTTCTGGAAGACTCAGGAGCAGCAGTCTAAGCCACCTCCAGCATATGGGGATCAGGTACTTTCCAGTGGATTTAAGGTCTACTTCAGCAAAAGTAAAGGCTCCGTAGAGCTATTTAATCGGCAGATTTCGAAGAAGTGGGAGGCCAGTTTCATCCCACCAGGTAAATTTGGATATTCTCTTTGTCCCAGATCTATATGGTTTCATTGGAGACAGCAGCGGTTAGCTGCAGTACACAGTAATGAGCAATAGTATCTCTGAATGTATTCAGACAGTGAATGTACTGAAAATGTCAGCCATGTCACGGAATTCTTGCCTTTGACACCATAATAGGAACCTTTTTGAATTCAAGTTTAGGTAAGTTGCCAGAAGCCTCATTCTAGCTCCAAAAACAACAGAGGTGGGACAAAAATAGCAGTGTATACCTTTAGAAGCTTATTGCCAGCAACCAAGCCTTAGTCAAAGCATCCCAACCTGTCAGAATGGGAGATAACCAACAGAAAAGGAAAGAAATGTGGCCTTCTGGAAGGACTGGAGAGTCATGCTGGGATGACAAAAGGGCTAAATTTGGTCCCAGGACCTGACTTTCTTGCTGTTTTCTGTTTGTTGCTGCTAGAAAAGACAAAATACTGAAAGCATTTCTTCTTTTGTAAGGGTTGCACTGTAGTGGCAAAAGTTCAGCATTAACCTGAGATGATGATACCTCCCACCACCGGGCCCAAACCAGCTCTCAAAAACCAACCAAATTGTTTGGTATATGAGGCAAAAGAGCTCTTCTCTTCCCTGACAATGGAAGTATAGTAATAACAAAATAAATAACCTTCTAGTGAGGACAAAAATCATACTGCCACGGATCAACACAGTTACCTGCATTTTGGACTCTTCTTGGGACCATGGCTATGGGGGTCTACCTTGAGGAGCTTCTGTACTTCAGAATGTACCACTATATCACTGGTTGCTGGACCAGCTGGGCCTCTGGTCCAATCTCATTGTCTTTTGTGTATGCTCTTACTTTGTTTATGGAACTCTTTGTCTGTCTTCCCTTTCTGTTCTCCTCAGGTCCACACTGGACTCATGTGTTGTTTACCTGGAAATCTGAAGATGGTTTAAAAGTCTATGTCAATGGAACGTTGAATACAACGGATCCAAATGGGATGGTTTTCTATAGCTACGATGCCACTAATTCAAATATGTTGATGGGATCAGAAGGGGACCAGGCCAAGCATTATGTCAATGGGGCTTTTGATGAATTCATCATATGGGAAAGAGTGCTTACACCCAAGGAGGTTGAACAGTATTTTATGGCTGCTGTAGGTAAGTGGAAATGTCACCACCTTCTAGCAAGGCTAGAGACACAATCCTTTGAATGCATGCAGGAAACCACCAAACTGAGGGTATTGTACGGTGAGATCCTCCATCCCTGGCATTGAGCAGTCCATGATTATATTTGCATTCAATGCTGGGTTTCATTTAAAGAGCTGAAGATACAGATGGCTCTTGAGGAACAAAACACTCTTCAACATACCTTAGTATCTAAGTTACCTTGGCTGTATTAGCCATCTGTTCACCCAGCAAGTTAAGCAGGGTGGGTTGAGGTAATCCTTGCTCAAAGCAGCATGGGAAGATCTTTTAGTCAGAGAGTGACATTTACAAGACTTTGCAGGGCTTTATCTTGGTTTAGATTTTCTTCACCTCTCCTGGAGACATTTGATAGATGGATGCATTTTGTTTCTAGGTGACCAGTCTCTGTTTTCTTCCACAGCTCCGTGGGGACGACAGGGAACAGCAGCTCTTCCAGTGGTAGGTACATTTTTTGTAGCTCTTTCCTCTTGCCTCTGGACTGTCAGGTGTTTCTGATGAAAAACAAAATTCTCTCGTTCCAGGGAGCTTGGGAAGTTAACCTTTAAAAGTAATTAACGCCTGTTACTTGCTACAGTGTTTAAAAGTAGTCCATTTTCATTCTTCACTGTAACAGCAAAAAAGTGATGCATTGTGTTACTCTTTATTGTTCCTTCCTTCTCTGCATTTCTTTTGGGAAAATTTTTTGTTCTTGTTGTTAACTGCTGCCAAGTCAACTTTGAGTCATGGGGACTCTGTGGACTTCCAAGTCATCCTATCATCAACTAACTCAGGTCTTGCAGAGGCGGGGACAAGTCTTCCTTGATTGAATTTATCCATTTGTAATGTGGTCTTCCTCTTTTCCTACTACCTTTTACCTTGCCAAGCCTTATTCTCTTTTCTAGTGAGTCAGGTCTTCTCATGGTATGGCCAAAGTACGACAGCCTCAGTTTAGTCATCTTGGCTTCTAAGGAGAACTTGGGCTTGATTTGGTCTAGGACCCATTCATTTGTCTTTTTAGTGGTCCCTGGTCTCTGCATCTGGTCTTTGGAGCATAAACTTGGATTATGGCTAAATTGATGGGGTTTCTCTCAAGTAATATGATTCATATGCTGCAGTCAGCATTGCCTCTTGCCCCACAGGGACACACAATCTCACTACTGCAGGAAGGTAGTGCCATGGTAAGACAATGACATCAAACTTGAAAAAGTGGTGTCAAAATCCCTCTAAGTAACCCTTCTAAATGCCTTTCAAGTGATCTTTAACAGTACCTAGGAAATATTACTTACTATGGGAGTAAAGTAACGTTGTTCCCATGGATTACATTACTTTTGAAATGTAACTTTGTTATACTCTTTTTATTTAGCAAGCAACTTATTAGATGCAGTTACATCACTTGTAACAGTTTGCTTGGAAGTTCTCATCATGCCCAGATTTCAGTTAACTTTTTAATGATGATGACGATGATGATGTTGCTTTGGGTGTGATTCAGCCGTAGCCTCTCGTGTTCCCCAAATTTCCTCTTTGGGTTGGTAGAGGAACCCTTCAGAAAATTGTGTAATCCAACATCCAGTTAAATCAACATCCGTTGATTTTTAAAAACAAAAACATGCTGTGCCCAGGAAGCATCAGCCATAGGGCTTTCTGCTGGGCATGGTGACCTCTTGTCCAAAGCAGATACCCAGCGTGGATGTGTGGAGAGAGTGGCATGAAGGTTTGATGTCATCACAGTCACCCAGCAACTGCTGGAAAGGATGACTCTTAGTTTATTTAAACCAGCCCAGTCCAGCCTAACAGAACCAGAGGTAGCTATGGGGAGGCATGTCATAGAGAATGCTGGTGGATGAGGCACTTTTGCAGTTTTGAGAAGGACAACAGGAGAGCATCGAGTCTCTCACCAGGTTAGGGAGGAGTAGTAACCCAGGAGATGACACTTTCATGATCTATCCCAGAGGTTCTTAACCTTGGTCCTGTGATATTTTAGCATGCATTAATCCATTTGATTTAGCATCTGCTATGGCTCATGCATTCAGATGGAGAAGATGGGTTCTGAGTTTTCTCACTTAGGGCCTCCAGCTCCTGACACATGTACAAAAACAACAAGCGTTTTTATCTGCATCTTCCCCTCGTGTTCCTTTGTTAACAATTTTCATAATATATGCCTGTTGAGCTGAGAGCTGAACTGGAAGAAAAAATCAAAGAGGTTATTGTCTGCATAACAGTATCCGAATCACATAGTAGTTCAGGAAGTAGGAATTAAGTCAGTTTGCTTTAAAATGTAGAGCAAATGAAAAACAAAAATTTCCCCAACATTCACTGGGGAGAGGATAAGGAGCTTAATGCCCTTCCCCAAATAAATACAAGATCTAAATCTAGGCTTGAACTATTGGTTGTGGTTGGAATGACCACTTTGACTCCTTTGCCTTCCCATCGGAGATTCGGCTTACGTCCCTGGAGTCTCAAAATGAACAAGACAAAAACTAGTAGGATTTTGACCTATCTCTTTTTGAGTGTGCTTAGCCAGAATGAGAAGGAAAGCAATTTTCACTCAGCATGTAGGTGAAATGTGTTTGTTTACTCAAAAAACTCTTCCACATCGCTAGCTGTTGGGATTATTTCACATTGTGGGTTACACTTGATGTGGACAAGGACTGAATCCATGGTGAAAGAGCCTATTTGTGGTACCACCATGTTCTCAGGTTGCAGTTAATGCTGCATACTGTAGGGTGGTTTGTAATGAAGTAAGTGGATAATATTCGACAAAATCAGCCACTGTCGCAAAAGAGTATCTAAATATTAAGAGGCAGTGTACCTCTGAATGCTAGGAGAAGCAAAGCAAGGGAAAGGCCAGAATCCTTCTGAGAACCTTTTGAGTACTCAGAGACATCTAGGTGACCACGATTAAAAATGGATTGCTAGGCGAGATAGATGTTGGCTTGACTCATCAGCAACTGCTGTGTTGACAGCATGTCCACCATTTTGTTTTCCCTGCAGCGTTTCAGATGAAGCTTCCTTTCAGGAGATTGTGGGGGGATAAACAAGGAACGACTTCTCCAGGAGCTGGGCAAACTGCACGCAGGCTTAATCCATTGCTTATTATTAAATAAGAAGTGGGTGCAGGGATCAGAGGAGCTGCTCTGCCAGATGCTAGCCAAGTCCCCAAAGCTGAGTTATTGCTCCTCCAATAAATTCTTCTCTTTGAGGTTATACTGTTAGAATAGAGCTTGCTACTTTTATGGTTTTACGTCTTAGCATTTCAAAGGTCCTATGCTGAACAAAATTACAATCTCTTTCAATGATCTAGGAAAGCTAAATGTCTTTGTTTTTTTTAACGTGTATCCATCTTTCAGCTCTCTAGTGATGCCTACCAGCTGATTATAATATCCCTGACAGAGGAAAGAGGAAACTTCTACCACCCAGACGCCATGCTGGGCTATTTGGAAAACATTTCTCATGCCTTACCCAATGAATCTCTTACAGCCGACACAGCCTTCAACCTTACCGAGGTAAATTTCCTCCACCTATCAACCTGCTTTCTGAAGTAATTCATCAGTTTTCCAGAGGTAAATTTCCCTCACCTGCTAGTCAAGCAACCAAGGTAAATTTTTCTTGGAAAAGAGGCACCGTCTCAGGATGTCGCAAAGAGAGATGAGGTTATTACTGAAAACAGCCCAACACGTTTTGGCTTGGAAATATTTTTATGGCCTTTCTCAGGGGATTGCAACTTTAAAATCAACCTGCTGTAATTCTAACTGATCAGTTGACAGGCATAAGCTTTGGAGATGCTCTTTTTAGAATTCCCTGCAGGCTGATTTTTCAGATTGTAAGCTGCTGAAGAAGGCCATTCATTTTTTTTTCCAGACCAGAACATGTTGGGCTGTTTTCAATAATAAAATCATCTCTCTTCTCAACGTCTTGAGCCTTTGCCTCTTTTCAACATCACCTCTATCAGATGTTACTAGTCTTTTTTGCTTTCTGTTTGCAGACCTGACCTTGAGGTTCAGTATTTTTAGATTAAGAAAAATAGCCTAGGGATGAAATGATAAGATGGTATTTAGCACCTGGAAGATGCTAAAAATTACAGGTAGCAATAATTCAGCATGCTGGATGTGTACTGAACTTGTGCAGAAATTATGGAGGGCCAGCAGGGAAACTCTTAACGTAGAAGGAGGCAGATGGTTTCAAAAATATACATAGAAATGTATATTTTGGGGCAACAAGCTCCTAGAATCCTCCAGCCAATGCTACTAGGCAATGCTGTTGGAGGAAGGATTCAAAAATGTAATCATTCAAGCCTCTGGTTTCTGTTCAATCCAATTAGAGTTGCCAGAGTGAAAATTGGAGAGGGCTTCTGTACCTTCTATAGCTGTATAGAAAAAGGAATTTCTACATATATTGCTTGTTATTTGGTAGTGTGACAAGTAGCAACTGTAGATATTCCCTGTTTTAGGCACCCATCAGAGGTAGAGGAACTCTCTCTAGTTTTCAGACTGACAGGTCGAAATCCAAGAGAGTTGTGAGAATGCATGCAGCCCCCATAGGCTTTGCAAGTGAAGGCAAAAAGCTCTGAAGAAGCAATGAGAAGGGACTTCTGCTCCTTCTAAATGAGGATCTACCCTTCCGGGGTTGCAGGCTGGGCAACTTTGCTGTCCGAGATGAAGAACAAGATGGTGCTCTCTCCTATTCCATGTACAAGAGCTGATGGAACTGATAGTATAAGCTTTCTTTCCAACTTGTGACAGGAGAACATCTTCCACCATATCTGAAGGTAGCAGGTTACATCAGGAGGTGCAAGCCAGGCTGTATGGTCCAGGTTTTTGTCCTCTAACACCTTGCTACCACCTCCAAGCATCTCCCACCTGAGATAAAACTTCATTCTGCATAATGGTAGTGTCAGCCGTCCTTTCAGGCCAGATTAGACAGTGACACATTTCAACAACTTTCACAGGCTATTTGATGCTTACGATAGCATTTCTGCTGACCTCTGTGGATTTTCCAGTGCTGGCCCCATTATCTGTCTGAGCTGGATGGCTCCCACACTCAGCCCTTCCTCTTTTTTTGTGTGTGCGTGCATATTACAATTCATGTTGCCTGCAGGATTTGAGCGAGCTGGGGTCAAGAAGTCACTTTCTGCTAACAAAACTTGGCACCGATTGCAGCAGGAGTTGGATTATTCCTCTTTTAACGCTGTACGGAACTGTGGCTGAGACAATAATCAGGAGTAGTTTTGAGAGTGGCTGTGACACTAAATGAGTAAACGTAGCTGAGTTACAGAGTGTTTGCACAGAGAAAAAGAAAATAAGCAGAATATTATTTCCCCTTTTCATGTTCAGGTATGTCCAATTTATCTGAATTTCATGGTCTAAGGTACTTGTTGTGTGTCTGTGCCTTCAAGTTGCCTATTGACTTATGGCAACCCCATGAATTTCATAGGACTTTCTCAGACAAGGAATACTCAGAGACGGTTTTGTCAGTTTATTCCTCTGAAATTTCACCTGCAGCACCTGGTATTTGTTGGCAGTCTCCTATCCAAGTAGTAACTAGGCCTGACGTTGCTTAGTTTCCAGGATCAGACAAGGACTGATGCCTTTGCCGTCAAGTCATTTCTGACCTATGGCAACCCTACCATGGGGGTTTCTTGGCACGGTTTGTTCAGAGGGGGTTTTGTCATTGCCTTCCTCTGAGGATGACAGAGTGTGACTTGCCCAAGGTCACTCAGTGGGTTTCCATGGCCAAACAGGGATTGGTAGCCCAATGCTCAAACTGCTACATTGCGCTGGCTCAGTGTAATAGGGCCAAAGCAATTAAAAGAAAGTTAATGGATATAGGATGGGGGATCAGAAATAGTATAGATCCTAACCAGATCAACAGTTGAATAAAACTCAGGGATTCTCTCCTGTCTACTAGTTTTATTTCCCTTACTAATCAGGTACGTGGGATGAGTGGGGGAAGAATTGTATGGCTTGCTGAACTCTCCCCTTGCCTTCCTCATACAAGGAGGGTGAGGAATGAATGAAGCCCACTTACCCAGTGCTTACGGCAGCTGGTTAACCTTGAGATTCTCTGTTTAGTATATCAACATTATAAGATAAGGTAAGAGCTCAAAGCACCATCTGAATTTGACTAGCTTTGCTCCTTCTTCATCTTCCCCTCATGGGAAAAGAGCCAGGGATATGGTGTGGCCGTGGCCTCTAATGCCATCCTAGCCAGCGGAGGTTGATGGTGTGAACGTCCAGTTTATGGCCTGACAGTGGTTCACCATCACTGGTAAAAGGGTATCTTATGTAACCGAGATTTTAAAACACCTTTAACACTAAACAAATCAGTTATGTTGGCTGCTGAACAAGAAATACTTATCTGTGTCTACAGGGTGGGTTTACTGAGTGTAGGATCAATCAACAGAAGCAATACAGATTTTTGTAAAAACAGACTGAAGAGTAATCCTCTCATGACTGTGCTGAGAGTGTGCAGAAGATCCTTGCTGAAAACCAGTTAGCATCTGGAAATATTATTATTGCAAAGCACTGCCAACAAAAGATCCCCTGCTTAGGAAGGCTTTCACAGAAAAAAGCCCGTACGAGTTCAATGTGATATGCTCCTGGGAAATGGGGCATAGCTGATAAATAGGGGAAGCTGTCAAAGGCTGCGATGGAGTGTAGCTCAGTATGCTCGACACAGCTTTCTCCAACCTGTGGTGGCTTCTAAATGAATGGAACTGCATTTCACTTCTTCAAGGCGAAGGGCATTATGATCTGCACATGTGAAAGCCACCAGGTTGAGGAAGGGTGGTTTAGACTGACTGGACATGCACTGATACCAGTTAACAAGGAAGGCATCCTCATAGGGGAGCCCTGCCTTTATGGATTGCTTATGTGGAAACCATGTAATCAGGTTGTTGCTTATTCATAGGTTTTTTTCCAAGCTGTGGAAGGTGTGCTTTCCCTACCGGGCTGGACTGATGCATCACAGGTAATGCCTGGGAATCTTGGTGTATATTATTTGTGAACGCATAGGACCAGTTCTCCCTTTTTCTCCACCAGAATAAACTATTTCAGCACGTGCCAATTCTGATGAAGATATGATAGAGGGAAGAGGGGTTATTAATTCTTTCCCACCATAATTTCTTGTATCCAAACCGCCTCTCCCTAGCTGCCTTTTTTTCCCATCCTTTAGGTTCCAAATGTGTATTTAACCAGTTTTGATCCCATCTTCAAGGTTTGATCAGCTCATTTTTCTGCCTCCTTCTGACCTCTCCCCCTCTGAAGAAAGCATTTTTTACCAAGGCAGTTCTCTCATTTAGCTGGAGGCCAACCAACCAGAGATAAAACAATAATATGTGCATGCCTCAAATGATGAGTGTGTAGGTACAGGCACGGTTTAGGGTTGTAAATGGAAACTGACAAATTTCATTATCTTCAACTCACTGAGACACTCTTTTGAAAAAAGGATCAACTGCTATACAGCTTTTCATATTGTGGGGCATTTTGCAAAACTGGGGAAAAAAGGCAAAAATGAAATGAGGACAGATTTACATCTCTAGTGTGGCTAATGTGTTCTCTGCTAGGAACCTTCTGTAACATGGGGAAGTGCCTAGGTACTTTTCTTCCCATATCTGCCAATTAGTTTCTGGGCAAAGTACAAAGTGTTGGTTGTTACCTTTAAAGCCCTACATGGTTAGGTTCAAGATACCCGCAGGATTGCCTCCTCCCATACAATCTGCCCAGTACACTCAAGTCCTCTGGAGGCCATTGGCTTAAACTGGCCAGGACTAGACAGGCAACGGTCACCCAGAGGACCTACTTTTTGGCTGCCCCTAGACTGTGCAATGACCTGCCAGAAGAGATTCAACAGCAAAACACACTGTCTGGATTCTAAATACATACTGAAGGCCTATCTCTTCCAGCAGGTCTACCAAGTCAATGTTTAACTGTGAATTTTAAATTACTGTATTTTAAATGTCTTGATGTGTTTTAGCTGGTGAGAGGTGGGTAAGAAATAAAATATATATATATATATATATATATATATATTCTTATTCTTATTCTTATTCCTCTTATTTCTCATGGGGGTGGGGAGGCATTTTGCCAGCAAGAATCAAGTGGCATGGATCAAGTAATGCAATGGAGAAATAAGGTCTTTCAGTTTCAATAATGTTGCTGACTGTGGATAATTTTTCAGTCTTGGCTACTTGACCGTTCTGCTTATAGCTATGTGTCTGCCTGTTGAGCCATTTTGGTTGCTTTGCTACTCCTCAGGCTCATCGCTCTGATATTATTTTGGCTTTCAGAAAGCACCCATTGCTAAAGATTTAGTCAGCACAATCGACAGTGTGACATTTCATGTGGCCCACAGTCTGGGAGGAAGCCCCTCAGCCATAACCGTCGAAGGCACATCTTCTGTGGCAGGTGAGTTTTATTTGGTCCCCGCCCTATCCCTTGTTTTGGAAACCGGAGTCTGGAAAATCGCAGTATGACGGTTCTGTATCTGCACCTTGTCACTGGTTAACATGGAGCAGGAAACTTTCCCTTCCTTTCAAACAGAAGGGAAAAGGCAGAAGATAGGATTCAGAATTTTCAGGCAAGGAAGGAGGAAAAATAAATCACTCTCCTTTGACTCAGAGCCTCTCCAGACGAGAGAAGAAGTCTCTGAAAAGCTTAGTTTTTGTTCCCGCTGGTTTTATTCTGGAAATCTATGGGATGTTTTTGCCATCCGGAATTATTCCCAGGGAACGCCTGAGGTTACCAAGGACTATTAAATTCCCATTCCCACGTTATTTTAAATTTAGCCCACTGTTTCTTGAAATGAGATGCACCTCCCCATGGCTATTTGGGTTCTCTGTTGTTCCTGTCTAGCGAAGGCCGCAGCTGGCGAGCCAATCAAAGCTGGCCCCAGACTGATTCATTAAGGCCACCTGCTTCTCCAGGCTTCAAAGAAAAAGCCATGTTTTAAGTCGTTGCCAGAATGAAACCAGCGTTGGTGCCAATAGGCCCTGTAAGGGAAGGGCATTCAACAACTGGGTGACCACAGCCAAAAAGGGCCCCTCCCATGTCCTCCTGAATCCGTGTATGTGTCTTCAAGTCACCTGTTGACTATTTGGGTAGTACCTGGACCGTGGTAGCTTTGTTATTCCCGTCCAGCAAAGGTCACAGCTGGCAGACCAATCAAAGCTGGCCCAAAACCAATTCATTAAGTCCGCCTGGTTCTCCAGGGACAACCATAGATCTGAGAGTGTTCCTATGCAACACACCTGGTCGCTCAGGAAGTGTGCAACCTTTTCCAGAACAAGTCATTTATCCAGGTCCTAGACCTGGGAACCACCAGACTATGGAGTCTCCATCTTATCTGGATTTAGCTTCAGATTATTGGCTCTTATCCAACCTCTTCCAGCCTCCAGACACTGGTCCAGCCCCTGTTGTCTGGGGCAGGGGTAATAGCTAGGCCTCCTAATTTGGTCTCATCTGCAAATTTGATAAGCCTGCCCTCTATTCCACCATCCAAGTCATTTAAGCTCATTTAAGCAATGAGCTTTGAAAGCGGTCCAGCGATTCATGTATATTATCATGGTTATCTGACAAAAACTGGGTTGTTTTTGCCTAATATTGGTTTATTCCTATGTAGATTACACTTTGATCAAGATGCCTCCTGTGGTCTTGAATGTGCCCCATTACCGCTTCCCACTGCAAGGGCAGAATTATATTTCCATACCCAGTCAAGCCTTCCAGTACAAAGGTAAGGGCATACTTTTTGAACACTTTCTGAATGGGGAGAGAATAGGGCTGTCACACACATACACTACTGCTGGTGCCCAGTTTGGCATATTTAGTCTGGCTCCTCAGCCAAAGCCTGTTCTGACATGGAAGACCCTATACTACCTCTTGCTTCACAGAAGCATGCAACCCCACCACTGCAGAAAAGTAGTGCCATTGGTGGGTCACACACACCGCTGCTCTATAGTTAATGTCCAGATGGCTGGCTGGAGAAAAATGTCTTCACTTGCTGACAGATGCCTGCAGATTGGCCACAGCTGAGCTGGCTGGTTCAGATTCCAGAGGGAGAACTGAGACACAAAGAAATAAAAAAAATGGGTTTTGGCTGCATTTAGAGTTAGAGTAAGAAAATGATGGGGACAGTACATGGAGAAGACAGCAAAATGCTATCAGGGGACAAAAAGAAGGCAGGAGTTGTTCCATACCTTTTTGATCTACATCTTCTCCCAAAAGGAAAAAAATAGCTCTACCTGTTGAAAACAGAACAAACAGGAGTGTGGATCACAACCCAGAATAATTAAGAGGTAGTACTAGGATAGAGCCAACATGGTATAATGGTTTTAGCATTGGGCTACAATCCTGGAGACCAGGGGTCAGTTCTCCACTCAGCCATGGAAACCCACTGAGTGACCTTGGGCATGTCACATACTCTCAGCCCTAGAAAACCCCATGATAGGTTCACCTTGAGGTCACCATAAGTCAGAAACAACTTGAAGGCACACAACAACAACACACTACTAGGATACCTAGCCACTCTAAATGAATTCATGTCTCCAGACTGCATTCACATGGGCTAAAAGAATTTGCAGATGTAATCTCAGAGCCACTCTCAATAACAGCTGAGAATTCTTGGAAGCCAGGAGAGGTCTCAGGAGCCCAGATTAGGGTAGTTTTTGGCTTCTCTCTTTTTAAAAAGGAGGGAAAAAAAACAGGACCTAAGAAACTACCAACCACAAAATGTTCAGGAACAAATCACAAAACATTAATCTCTGCACAGTTAGAATGTGACTACCAAGAGCCAGAATGGGTTTCTGAAAAACAAGTCATGCCAGACTGATCTCATATCTCTTCTCTGTAGAGTTAGAACCTTAGTGGATCAGAAGAATGATGAAGATATAGTAAATTTTGGTTTCAGTAAGGTTTTAACAAAGTTCCCCATGGTGTTCTCTCAGACAAGCTGATAAAATGTGCGTGAGACAGTGCTATTGTTAGGTGGATTTGTAACTGGTTGATGGTCCAAATGTATCCTGAGCTGGTTTTATTAGCAGTGAGCTACAATTTGACACTGTCTCATGTCCTGGGATCATTTCTCCAAAATCATCCAGATTGGGTGGGTCCTGGTTTCATTGGGGATAGTATTTGAAAACCCAGTTCAGGTAGAAATGGGAAATTACAAAAAAGGCAGATAAGGTTGTCAGTGTATAACATGGTTTTAAACGGTGACATTTCATTCTTTACTATTGTGAATAGACATTTCTTCCCTCTTTTTCTCTCTTCCATCATGCAGCCTGGATAACCATTGTGGGCCTTCTATATCATACCATGCATCAATTCTTCCATAGCATCAGCCCTATGGACACAAAGTAAGTTCCTTTTATACGTAGGACAATTTGGTTGGGCTTAATGGGTGTAACTTTCGATGAGGGCAGTTGCTTCTTTTGTGCCTTCAAGTAGCTAGGGTATGGACTAAAAGAATAGCTGTCAAAGAGAAAATTCACACTGGACATGCCCAGTAGTACATTGGACTGCTGCCTAAATAAATTATAAGTGATATCATTGTTAGTAAACACTGCCCTTGCCCCATATTTATCTTCCATACTTTCCCATATAAAGGTCTTATCTTGTTTGCACTTCAAACAGCACAAACGACTGTGAAGGGTAACCCTTTTCTTCTCCGTCTTTCCCATTTGCTGCTGGGCTAATTTCTCTATCGCCTAAAGCTGATAACAGCTTCAGGATTCATTGACTTTCTGCTTTGCACCAATGCAGCATTTTTGAAAAAGGGAAGTACAGGTAATATACCTTTCAAAGAGACGGCTCCAACCCACCCCAAGCTCCTGGGAATTTTCCAAGCCTATTAATGACAATCACACACACGCATATCTTTAGCTCGGCTAAATTTATTTGCTAAGGTAACTACTAGTGGAAAAATTGTAGCAGGGGGGTGGCTGGTTCTTGCAATTTCTCCGCCTTACCCCTGGCCTTTTTCTTTGCCCTCTCTTTTGGAGTCTGAATAATGGAAACGCCTTTGGACAATGACCATAGTTGTATGGCAGCATGCTTTCTTTGTCCGCAGAAGGACCTGTGTTCATCCTGCCCCATCTTCCATTTAACTCTCATGCAACCCCAAGGAGATTTCTGTCCCACGCAGGAGGCAAAAAGGAGTGTGGGAAGTGTGGTATGCCATGGCAACGTTCTGTGGCATTCTAGGATTTGTAGTTTAGTGAAGCCCAAGAGCTCTCTCTGGCTGAGAATTCCAAATTGCCCTCCCAACACTGCAAGTCCCAGGATTTCATACAATGTTGCCATGGCAGCTAAAGTGGAATAATAGCACTATAACAGTGTAGTGTAACAGGGCCCCTGGTCTATCCCCCTGTCATGAGGGGGTGTGGCATTTCAAAGACTGCAAAGAGGCTGCCGTCCCTAAAATCTGGCAACAAGCAGTGGGAAACCACAAATGCTTGGCCCATTGACAATACGCTAACCAACCAACTTCATCACACTGCAGTGACAGAGAGCAGTTGGCACATCTTATGACTTGACAAGAAATATTAGGCAAAGTCAGGTCTCTGCACTTTCTGCCATTTGCCTAAGAGTGGTGCTTCAACAGCAAAGATCTGGCCCCATTTTAAAAAATGACCTGAAAGCAACACTATTACTTAAACATTGCTTGTCAAAATTCCCTGAAGCTAGGAAAATATCTTTTCTGGCAGGCTTTCTGACGAGAGAGCTTGAGCCATCTTGGCTTCCCTGGGTATGCTGTCTTGAATTATGCTATCTCTGAAAAGCAAACGCTTTCTGGACAAGCTGGGCCTCTTTCACAAGAGGCCTATAAATAACATGCCAAAATAATAATTTGAAAAATATCTGTCTCTGAAACGAAGCGCCTGAGCTGTTGGTGTGGGAAGTTCCCTTTTGTAACCTTCCTTTTCACCAAGATTTATCTCTGGGCATTTATAAGCGTGTGCCCATCATGTCATGTAACTGTTTGTAATGACACAAAGACTTTGTGTAAGAAATGCAATAAAGGAGCGGAAAAGTGATTATTTCTTGCCTTTTCGTCCTGCCCCTTTTCTGGCTGAGCTACTCAAGGAAGCCTACATTGATTCTCCAAACAACAGCATGCAACTGTATCTTCCCAACAATTTTTTGAGGTAGGATAGGCTAAGCGTGACCAGCCCAGGTCCACCCTGTAAGATCAATGGATCAGCAGTGGTTTAAACTTGGATCTTCCTGGGACTTATTCTATGTTTTACTCCCAGGAGAGGGCAAATATGCCCTGCAGGTTGCATGTCCTTCCCTCCCCAAGTCTCCTGCACACCTTTTTGGGACCACAAATGATGTGATATGGCATTACACCCAATTGCCTCTCTTGAAATGTGGACACAGTGAGCTGCAGAAGGCATCACATTTGTTTTTTGTTTTTTTAATTATTTTTATTAAAAGAAACAGAAAACAATAATTGATCTACAAACCAATCGATTAATACAATTTTTTCATATTAAAACAAAACAAAACAAAACAAACTTCCATCCTTTCCTTGTTTGAACCACATTTTCTTTCTAGTTATATCTTAGTGACCCTCATTCCCAACTCTTATCTATGATGACATGCCTCCTTATTATTAATTATACTATTCCTTACAATTTTTCTTCCTCTCTTATGCTTAACTTATTCCAGTTCTCTTCTATTGATTTTTTTAAAAAAATTCAGGTTACATTCTTTCTTCTCATACTTTTGATCCTTCATTCTATGTGTAAGATCTGCCAGTGTAATATAATCCATAACTCTCTGAAACCACTCATCCAATGTTGGTATTTCCTGTCTCTTCCAGTATTTTGCATATTCAATCCTAGCTGCAGAGATCATATACAATATTACTTCTTCATATTTCTTATATTTTTTATCGATCTGATGCAGCATACTCAACAAAAATATTTCAGGGGTTAACGGGATATCTATTTGTAATTCGGTACATCCTGCATTATTCTATGCACCTTTTCCCAATAACCTTTTATTCTATTACAATTCCACCACATGTGGTAAAAAGTCCCATTTTCTTTTAGGCATTTCCAACAGTTCTTATTTTTCAGTTTGTACATATTACCTAACTTTACAGGGTCAAGATACCATCTGTGTAACATTTTTAGATAGCATTCTTTCAGATTTTGTGCCAAAGTAAACTTTTGAGTATTAATTCAACTTTTTTGCCAATGGTCCAAATCTATTTCATGGCCGATATTTTGGGCCCATGTTACCATTGTTTCTTTTATTATCTCTGGTTCGGTTTCTCTATCCAATATAAATTTATAAAATTGAGCTGTTGAATGCTCTTTTTTTTCAAATATTATTTTTTCCCAGTCATTTAACTGAGGATTTATTTCTATCCCTTCTAGTTTCTGATCCCTTTTGAATCTTTCCTTTAATTGCAGATGTAGGAACCACTGACAATTTCTTCCTTCCTTTGACAGTTCCTCTCTTGTTTTTATTCTTTGTTCACCATCAGGGTCTCTTGCAATCACATCCCTATCCGTTAACCATCTTGATATTGATTCCTTCGACCTCCCCATTAGCGCCTCCTGGGGAGATACCCATAGTGGTATTTTTGTGTAAATCTTCTTTTTCCAAATCTTCCAAATCCCGTACAGCGGTCTTCTAATATAATGATTTAAAAAATCTTTATCTATCTTTGACTTGTTGTACCAGAGATAAGCATGCCATCCAAAACGCAGCTCTGCCCCCTCTAGTTTTAACAGTCTCTCATTTCCTAACTCGATCCAGTCTTTCAGCCATGTCATACCATTGGCGATAAAATATAATTTCATATCTGGTACGCTACATCCTCCTCTTTCTTTTCTATCAATCAATGTTTTCCACTTTATTCTCGATTTTTTTCCAGCCCAAATGAATTGTGTAAGATCTTTTTTCCATTCTTGAAAACAACCGAAATTTGTAATAATAGGTAAATTCTGAAACAAATAATTAAGCTTCGGCAGAACCACCATTTTAATTGTAGCCATTCTACCCATCAAAGAAAGATTTAACTTTGACCAACCTTGTAAATCTTTCTTTACCTCTTTCCATTTTGTGATGTAATTATTCTCATATAGTCCATTGTTTTGTTTACTAATGACTATTCCTAAATATGTAACCTTTTTCACTTCTTTAAATCCAGACATCTTTTCCAACGCATCAACTTCTTCCTTACATATATTTTTGGTTAGGATCTTGGTTTTATCTTTGTTAATTTTAGAAGGCATCACATTTGGCCAGAAAGATTGATCGTGTGCCTAGCTGCCCTCGAGTTCCTCCTCCCCAATATTCACATTGTATGAAATCTTTTTCAAAAAAATCATTTTGTATGTTTCATCTTTCATAATGTAGGAGCTTAATGCTAAGGACGGCTTGGCAGATACATCTTCCAGATCCTCTCACACTGGGAAACAACTTGTCTAATGACACAAACAAACTAGCACAATTATTTCAGACGCTCATAAGCCTCCTCTGGATATTACCTTTTAGAAACCAATGCATTTTTAAGCTGCTTCTATCCAGTGCCAGATTTATGCACCAATTAAGTAAACTAAAGCTTAGGGAGTCAAATTATGGAAGGCCTCCAGATTCGTTTTTTAAAAAACGTGCAGGGTGGGGGGAATATTATGGGATCTTTTCAACTGGATATAATTCTGGTTAGTGCTGGCAGGTGGCTTCCATGTCAGTAGAAGTTAGTTAGTCTCAACTCTAGCCCCTTAGATAGCTCATTAAAGTTGTCAGTAAACCCCAGAGCAGACTCACTGCCCCGTTGAAGTGGGAGCCACCAGCCACTGCTGGCTAAGGACCTCAGGGTGTCTTGATCCAACTCTGTATCTAAGCCTCAGAAGATAACAATATTAATTAGTCTATTTGCCTGCAGCCCCATGTCTGAGTCTAAAATATTTTTTCTCCAGAAGCGCTGTCAGAGTGGCGGTGTTGTTTTAAAGGTAACATTGCCTGTCTAAGAAGGGTGTGGGTTAGAAGTTCTGATAAGTAACTGCTGCCAATATTGTTTGTTTGTTGTTTGTTTGTTGTTTGTTTGCCAGCATCCCTGAAGCAACTGTCTGCAAGGGCTGCATGATTTCTATTACCAGCTATCTGATCTCCCTGAAGGTGGAGCCCCCACCAACTTTGTCCCACAATTTGTCTGGTTCTCCTCTCATTACTATCCATCTCAGACACACACTGGTAAGTGAGGACACATCTTTCCAAACTACTTCTTTGCTGTGAGCTGACAGGTGTGAATAATTTTGTACTTTTTTTAAAAAAAAAAAAAGAAAAGAAAGAAAAGGAAAGAAGATTGAAACACATGTTGGACGTGAACATTTTGGACTATGGCTATGGCATCCAGGGCAGAAGATTTCTGCGACTTGTACAACTTATGCAAACGATTGCCGTTTAAGTGTATTGGTCCTTGTGCTTCTAAATTACAAGGAAGGCAAAGAACTAGTGCAGAGTTCCAAAGCCATGTACCCTGATTGCAAGTAATGTTGCTTTGAATTAATTTATAGTACTTGAGAATATGCGCATCCTGCCTTTTTACTATAATCAAAGAGCTCAGGGAGATTGAACAGTATGTAAAACCTTACAGTTCTAGTTGTCTGACAGATTATGCTGGGAGTAGCCAGTGGATCTGCCACTGGGAGGGCAATGAATCCACTCTTGCTTTTACTCCAGCTCTTCCATAGTTGCAGGATCTCAGAGGCAACAACAGAGGAATTCATGGGATTGTGGTACAGGGTCTTTGTGGCTGTGCTGCTGGATTGCAATGGTTCTTCCTTGCTGGTTTTCTGGAAAATCACTAATCCCTTATCTTGTTTGTTTTTCTCTGCTGCAGATGTATTCTTTTCTATCTTTCTTTCTGGTTTCCTCTTTCACATAGCTGTTGAACGTTTTGTGTTTTTATACATGGTTTATTTTTATTTTTTTTAGAGGAGGGTGACATTTTAGATGTTGCGTTTTACATTTTATCGTTCAAATGATCGGAAGCCACAGCATAGTCGGGTAGGGAGGAAGATAAATGCATCTTGCCATTCAAGTTCTTAATGCATTGTTAAAATTATACTCCCCACTGCATTTTGTTTCTGTGTGACTGGCAGAGTAAAGTTTTATGCTTGTTGCATAGCATTAAAAGGTTGCCTTCATTTTCAAGTGTAAATGCCAGAGCTGCCTTCATGTTTGAAGGAGAAGCAACGAAAAAATCATACTCCTGGAAACTTCAAGAAAGAAAGAGGACTGCTAGTCATGTCTGGTTTTGCTAGGAAGAATTGGTGCAATGGGGCAACATAAGTCTTGCAGAGAAATTGCAGATGTAAGAGACTGGGGAGCACTGTATTTCTCTAAGCGTGCAGTATTTAAAATGATGCAAACTTTTGTTGCGTGGACTGCTGAAAAACAGAAGCACTGGATGGATGCATTGTTTATTTAAATATTTATCTCCTGCCCTTTCTCCAAGGATCTCAGGGTACTGTTCAATCAAATCAATTTGGTACACTAAATAACAATAGCAACATTTTAAAATGGCTTGAAAATGCTCAGAAACTGGTGAAAACATCAATTCACAGTATGTGGCAGCTGCAGAAAATGAGAAACGTGCAAACAAGGATACCCAAATGATTAAGGGATGGAAGTCCCGCACTAACAGGAATGGGTTGCAATATTTGATGCCTTTTGAGTAAAACAAAAGCCACAACCAACAAAAGAAACCTGGGAGGTTTGGGAGAGAGGGAAAGAGGTTTGTACAAGTATGTTGTGTGGAAAATATGGCTGGAGAGTTTTTTCTTCCCTTGTTCATCACAAAAGGAGGTGACATTGCATGTGCAGCGCATAATTGGTTTATGGATTTTGCAGTGATGGCCTCTACTGGTTTAGATGGCTTTAAAATGGTTGTATGGAATCTTCAGGTTCAGTGCAGAGGTTGGAAAAGCCTAGGCAATGGCCATGAGGGTTACTGGATTAGTGGAGATGTAGTCCCAAAACCATCCTTGGCCACATTCTGGCTCAAAGATAGCGTGAAAAATATCAACAGGTGGACTACAACGGTAAAAAAACTGATTGCTTTTATGTCCCAATTGTGGGTTTACCAAGGTCATCTGGTGGCTGCTGTGGACAATAGGATCTTATACTAGATGGGCTACAGGTCAGATCTAATGAAGCTGGGCTGATCACCACGTACTATAAGTAGTGAAAAAGGTACTGTCCATCTCCAGACGTACCTAAATTTGCTGTTCCACAAAATGGTCTTTTATTTTGCAGATGCTATCTGTGTTATTTTCTTGAACAAGGATCAGTTTGGTGGCCTCTGTGGGCTTCATCCTTGGCACCCAGGTTGCTTTCCAGATTCATCATAAAGCAGTGGGAGGAGGGAAGGGCCAGAAGGAAATGGAGAGTTTAGTTTGGAAGAGTCTGCACGCTACAAGTTCTTAGGGAATCTGTGTGTTTTGGGCAGAGCCCAGCTGGAGAGGCATGGTCATGCATGCCATTCCTCATTACCTCAACATTGTACTTGATCTTTTGATACTCTAGGAACTGTAAAAATAATAACATAGACAGATTCAAGCCCTTGTCCTCCGAATGACCCCATTTCTGCCTATTTTAAGTATAGGTTATTTCTGCTGAACTGGCTTTTCGAGGTAGAGTCTGCTAGGTCTGTTTTCAGAAGCTGTGTTGAGAAGAATTAGGGGAAGGGCCCCAGCTCAGTGCTGAAGCCCATGCCTGACACCCGAAAGATCCTCAGTTCAATCCATTCCCAGCATCTTCCGTTAGAAAAGATCAGGTGGTGGATGAGACAAAATATTCTCACTGCCTGAAACTCTTGAGGGGTTCTCACTCAGGATGGACAAGGGTTGGGGTATTTGTGCCCCCCAGATGTTATTGTAATTCCCAGCTGCTCCAACAGAACTGGGCCTGAAAGCTTGTTCATTTTGATGCCATTTCTGCAGGAGCTCTCGAAACAAACTGCCACACAACCCCCAAGAGCCCAATACTTTAATTTAAGAATATCAAAGAAATCCTTTGAAACAAGAGTGGGGAAAGTAGCCCCTGAACCCCTTTTTGTGCTCCCAAAGCCTTTCCAGATGCCACCAAATTGGGAGAGTAGGTAATTTTTTTTTCGCCCTCAAACTGCCAAAAACCTTACTTGAAAACAGGGAGGTTTTGCCCATTACTGCTCTCAACCCCTGTGTCTGCATGCATACTGTTGAATATAGCTTGAATGTTTTTTTCTGGTCATCCTCAAAATGGGGAATAACTCTATTACTGCCCAACTGTGTTCTAGCAATATTGTTTAATTTGCTCATAACAAGATTATCTTCCATATCTTCCTCCAGGATGGCTTATTGCTCTTTTTTTTAAAATTCCGAGAGGCCTTTGCTAACCCAGTAAGGGCTTACTGTCCCCCATTTTTGCTGCACAACAAAAACCGCCTTGCAAATAATTCAGCACTATTATCTATAAGATATATGTGGAGGGAGGGATTTGGGAGGACTTGGCATTTTATTTCCAACCCTTTGGTTGCTATGGTGCTTCTCTATAATTTCAGCTGGAAAAGAATTCGTTGGCATGTACACTTTGCCTTTAGTTGTTTGGAGTGGTTGGGGCTAGAACTAGACATTTTGGGGTCTCTCTGCAACTGACCCATTTGGTGAACCACAGAATTGCAACATAAAGTATCATCCAAGCCAGGGAAATATTCTCAGGCTCTCAGCTGGCCCCACCTATACTGTCTGGTGACCGGGGTCTCCGAAACAGGAGAAGTGTATAAGAGGATTGCTGTTTAGGGCAATGCATGGTCTGGAACAACACAGTTTTCCCAGTTCCCTTGTGCTTCTTTGCTCTTCAGATCTGTCATTTGGTTCCCAGCTCATCACTTAATGCACCCAGCTGAATCCCTCTTCCCCAATCTGCCTCTCAACTGATGGACTTAACTTTAATGTGTATTTGTAGCGCATCTTTAAAAAAAACCCAACCTGAATCTTTGAACTGCCTATAGCTCTTGGAACTGAAGCAGTGTGGAACATTTTCGCCATGCCAAGGTCTCTTCAATAATTAAAGTTTTTTATAGCCAAGGGTTTTTAGGGTTTTTTCATTTTGATTTTTTAAAAAATACTTTCATCCACGTTTCTGAAGTTTTTTCTTTTCCTTTTGAAGCTGAACTTTTTATTCTTTCGAAATGATGGAGCTTTCTTTTCTCTTCCCCTTTCTCTTTTCTGGCCTTGCTGAAAATCAGTGTTTCTTTCACACCAGCCTTAAACTGGGGCCAGTTATCGATAATAACGGAGAAGATGGAGGCAGACAAATTGAAACTTAATCCAGACAAGAGAGAAATGCTCCTGGTCAGTTGAGAGGCAGACTGGGGAAGAAGGATTCAGCCTGTACTGGATGGGGCTACTTTCCCCCAAAGACTCAGGCCCACAGCTTGGATGAACTCCTGGATTAATTCCTGATGCTGAAGGCTCAGAGGTCAGCAGCGGCCAGGAGCACAGTTGAGCCTTGTGTGCTAGCTGAGTCCATTCCTAGAGATATCAGATCTGGCTTTAGTGATACATACCTTAGTTACAGCCTGTTTGATTAACTATATAATGGGACTGCCTTTGAAGGGTGTCCAGAAACATCCCTTCATCTTCCTTTCTGTTCTGTCATGGGTATAAACTCGGGGTGGGAAAACTTTCGCCCTCCAGAAGTTATGTACTGTAACCTTTTCTTCTTTCCTATTCCCTTTTTTTTTTTTTTTTTAAAGGGAAACTCCTAGAGTGTTACCATTGTGACTTCCCTTTTTTTGCCACTTCTGGGAAGCTCCTCCTTTGGAATATTGACTAGAAACGGGGAATTGTAGTATGAACAACAGCTGAAAACACTGCAATATTTTGAAATATAAAGCCTTTCCTTTGGCTTGTGATGTTTGCCTGGCTGGATCAGGCTGGGCAAACATCAGATGGGAGAATGCAGGTGGATGCTGTCTGCTATAGATTACTCACACGTGCAAAGAAACACTATCTCCTAGCCTGTCTGTATAATGAACTGTTTCCTTGCTAGCGGAAGTACAACACTATGCATGGGAGTGTGCAGCCATGCCTCCTTTGGTAGGAATTTCTGCTTCCTACCTGCTTCATCAAATGCATCAGGTCTAGCCCAGCGTTACTCAAAGCAGTGGTCCATGGGCTGGTGCCAGTCCCTGAGTCATTGGCTGCTGGCTTCTAGTGAATTTTCAAGAAAGACAGAAATAATTCTAGCCAATGGGCACACATATGGTACAGATCCTTGGCACAGTGGGAAAAAAACAAATTTCTGTCCCCCATATCAAAAAGCTTGAAATGCTCTGCATCTATTTTAACTCCCTGCTCAGTTCGGGGTCTACAATGCCATACAGTGTTTCCTCGTACACACTGGTGGAGGGGGATTATTTTGGGGAACGTGGCCATTTTTCTATTTGTGAATGTATTTTTGTAAACGAGAACGATGTAGCTAAAAAGCAATGCACGACTGACATGTCGCCAAAACATTACTCTTAATGGAAAGCGCAACACGGCACACCAATGTAGTGCTTTGTCAAAATAAAAGGTGAAACCTAATATGTTGTTGCTTTTTAAAAGAAGCTTCCAAGTTCTGGCTGGAAGAGGGCAAGTGAAAAGGCGGCAGCAGCAAAAGGGAGGTACAGAGGACCCAAAAAGGCATCAGGATTAGTCATTGACCCCCAGTTGGGATCTAGGCTTCAGTAGCTGTTTGAGGAGGTTTCCAGCCTCTGACAGTTGTAGATGTAGGACAAGAAGGAAAGAAGGGAAGTCAGTCGGCAGCATCAGTGCTAGTGGCAGTGAGGAGCCAATCACCCTGAACACAAAAAGGCTTGTCTGGTTTGAAAATACAACAGGATTGGGCCAGCTAGTGCTTGAATGGGAGATCACCAATAAATACCAGGAATCTCCAGGTAAAGCTAGGGGAACAAAAACGCTGCCTGTAAGCACAGAGAGCCAATGCTAGGTAGAAATGATAATACCAAACTAGATGCCCAAAAGTTTGGCTCAGAAAAAAAAATAGGCGCAATCAGTTTTTCTTCATCATCTTGAGTGCAGGATGTTCTGAATTTGCCAGGAAGATACCAAGTGATGTGGGAGGTTATCATCGGTGGAGTCAGACAAGGAAAAAGGAATTTCTGAACTGCTTGGTCAGTGCCAAGTGATTAGCTTGGATGGTGGCAATCACAGTGAGGTGTCCACTGGAGATGATGTGGGAAGATTGTGGAAAAAAAATAAGAAAATCATCATTCAAAAGCCTTGCTCACACAAACTAGGGACACTTGTTGTGGTCTAAGGTCTTGGCTCCAGGTCAGAAAACATTGTGCAGCCTCACATGAAGAAAAATGCCTCTCTCTTCAACATTTAACACTGAGAATGGGACACCATATTCTACCTCTGAGGTTAGAGGGCTCAGAGTACAACTGATGGCCCAGAATGTACTTCTCCAATATCTTGGTGCTGCTTCTTAGCATGTCCCTCCTTGGGTTACCGTCTCCCTCTGCCTAATGATAGAAGCCACCTGAAATGGGCCAACAGCTTGATTCAGTATAAGGCAGCTTTCTCTGAGCACCAACATCAAAAAAAGGCCTTTCTTTTGTTCCTACCAATTGAGTCTTTGTGGTTAGCAAAAGCAGGTCTTTTATTGTTCAGATCAGCTAGCAAGTCTTTGGACAATTGAGGAACTGAGGAAATATGCCTCGACCTGGTTGGCTTCCATCAATGCATGGTTGATCTCCCTGCTGTTCCCCCTCTCAGCCAGAGCTTCGTGGTGTCCGCAGACTGACTCTACACTTGGCATCCTGTGGTCCATCTGTTCAGAATCTTTCACAGGACTCATTTCCTGACCCATAATAAGCAGTAAAAAAAGCCATCTCCCTCTTATCTCTCCACAGGACCACTACAAGTTCGCTTTACTGTAAGGGTTAAGTCAGTGTGTACAGAGATACTTAGACACTTTATGGAATTTATCACCAAGAACTTTTAAAGATGTTCTCCCAGTAGGAAATGCGCAGCTGTGAGAGATGGATTCTCCTTGCTTTCAAAATAAAAATAAAAATAAAAATGAAGACCTCCCTGATTCATGAACACAATACCAGCTGGACAGTAGTAGGATTTTGAGCAAGGAACCTCTAGCCTAAAAGCTGTAGTTCATTGACTCATGTGTACATGGTGGGGATGGGGAGGGTGCCCTTTTCCCCTCTAAATGTGTGGGCATCTCATACAATACTTCTCATTGAGATCTTCACTGCTGGTCAGACCAGTACACTTTATGTTAAATAGCGGTATAATTTGTGAGAAGGAACTACACATACACACACACACACACACGCACACATGTTCATTGGCATATTGAATCCAAATCCTTAATAATCTACGTAACACCACACCTCCAAAGATTAATCCCCCCCCCAAGAGTCTGAAATGTTTGTGGAGGTAGACATGACAAAATGGCAATATTTTTCAGAAACTTGACAGGGGATTACAGTTATTTAAATCCAATTGTAAGGACTAAGGGAAAGTTAACTGAGGCTAACTGTTGTCAAAAGCATGGTCATCATCACCGTGGTTAAATTGAAAAGCAAGTTAACAACCAGATCCGGATAAACATTGCCCACATCAAAGTAAGAATTTGCTAGACACCTTCAGAGGAAGGGAGGATAGTGAGATGGATGGGGGTATTCATACAATTCAGAGATGATGATCTGTTTTCTTTGTATGAGTTGTTGTTATCAGCAGTGGTAGTGATTGCTCTTATCTTTGCTTGCCAGCTTATTTGCCATTTTCAGAGCGTAAGAGAGGCTTTCATAATCGATTCCTCCAGGTTCACTCAGAGCCAAGTTCACACTGATGTTCCACAGGAAGCGAGATTGGCAACTACAGCATTTTCCTACTTAGTCTTGTGGGAAGTTGATGAACAAGTTGCTTGATCAGACGAGTTCATAGGCTGAGGTGGAGCTCTTGGGAATTAATTAGCTAGCATCAACATGAAGAATGAACTCAGCCCTTCGGGCTCTGATCTAGGCAACAAGGACCCTTCAAAGTCTTCGGAGTCAACAAATCTGTCCCCAGATTTTTATTTTTTTTAAACCCAGCCCCCCCCCCACACACATATCAGAGTTTGAGAAGTTAGGCTAAGATCCTATAAACTTTTAGTGCAGTGAAAATAAACGCCAGTTATGCAGGATTCTGCAATTGCACAACTGATGGCATAGCGTCTCTCTGTGATCAACAAGTTAAAATGGAGAGAGAGGGCTGTTTGTCTGCTTGCAGAACCACTGGCTGCAGCAGGGACCCAACCTCTGAGAAAGTGCAAATGCTATTTTACACGTTGCATGGGTCCTAATGTAATTCCAGTTTTACTTTTGAAAAGCTGCTCATTGATGTTACTCATTCCGGTGTTTTAAAAGGGTAACTGCTGTGTTCTTTCTTCTTCTTCTTCTTCTTCTTCTTCTTCTTCTTCTTCTTCTTCTTCTTCTTCTTCTTCTTCTTCTTCTTCTTTTGGATGGGGCAGAACTGCGAGATTGATAAGAGACTGCCATAAAATACAAAAAGTCACTAGAAAAATGCACTATGACAGGTCATGTTCCAAGGCTCGTGAGTTTTTCACTCATTCATGGATCCTTCTTAGACCAGAGTTCATTGAGTTACTGTATTAGGGATCTGGCTCATGTTCTACGCCATGGCGCGTTCTGAGAGATTTAAAGTGAGTGATATTGTTGTGAGAACAAGCAAAGAGAAAATAAACCAGTATCCAAAAATGGTCTATGATCAGCCCCTTTTTTTCTCTTCTTTCTTTGTTCAGTCATTGCCTCATTATTCTCTCCAAGAAGTATGGGAATAGAGGAAGGATTTTTAAAAAAGGGAATAGACAAATCTAGGCTGAATAGGACTAAGATTAGCTGTTAGCCACAGTAAGCGGGTGGAATTCTTATGTCTAAAGCAGTGGTTCTCAACCTGTGGGTCCCCAGATGTTCGTGGACTTCAGCTCCCAGAAGCCCTGAGCATTGACCATAGTGGCTGGGGCTTCTGGGAGCTGAAGTCCACGAACATCTGGGGACCCACAGGTTGAGAACCACTGATCTAAAGGGACTTTACCGTTGGATACCAGATGCTGTCAGGGAAGCAACTCTTGCATTCATGTCCTGCTTGCGGCCTTCCCAAAAGTATCTGTCTGACCACTGTAAGACACAGGATGCCACAGTCATGGGCCTTTGGTTTCTGTCAGGAAAGATCTTTTTTATGATGTGTTAATAACAAACTCCTCGATGCATGAAGTGACTCTAATTATTCCTTTCAAGTAAGCCATAGCCTCTAGCTTAAACCAACACACTGATGCACTATGAGCTCATTTTACTTCTCTTGTGAGCCAGGTCAAGTAAACAGTGGGAACGCCCTCCCAGACTTGCTAGACTTTTCAAATACCTCTACAGAGGAAGAAAAAGGATTTTGCGAACCCCTGCACTATAGACGTTCTTATTTATTTTGAGCATATCTATCAGAGCATCCTCCCAAAATGGGCCTTTAGGGTGGTTTGCTGTGACTTGTTTTATACCACACACAAATCAAACATAAAGCAACCTAAAATCTGAACCAAAGATAAGTTTGATTAAGACAATAAACAGCTCTGTAGGAGTTTCTCCAAGAGACCTGGTACAGTGAAACAGTTTTCCCCTGGCACTTGTTTTTATGAGAGAGGAACATGAGCTAACAGGGGAGGTAGATTTATCATACCCTCCAACATATTGTTCTAGAAGACTTTTTTCATTTTTTAAAAATGTTGAGGCCCTTCTTAATCTGAGGCCCTAAACTGTAGCTTGCTTATCTTATACATAATGCTAACTATCCATCTACCTGGTTTCTTTCTCTTTCTCTCTGTCTCGCAGACAAGGTCCAAGTGTCTCTCTTTATCAGCAGCTTCATATGTTGTCTTTCCCAGCAACACTATATACCTCCTCCTAGTAGATTAGTTGTCCCTTTTCTTGCCTTTTGAGATGGTCTTATTTCACATTTTAATATGATATAGTTGATACCACATGGTCTTCTCTTTGGCCATGGTGAAAAAGGAATATTGAACTAGATTGGCCTTTGCTTTTATCCAGCAGGGTTCTTCTTATGTTCTCCTAGCTTTTAAAACAGTAGAAATAAGACAATTGCATGGGTACAGCACGGAGAAAACACCTTCCATCAAGGGGGGGTGTGCTTGCCTAGACCTAGGTAGACAGTGATCTTTAATATGATTATACATGGTCTGTATGCAGAAGGTCCCGGGTACAGTCCTTGGCATTTTCAAATAGGATTGAATAAAATCCTATCGTAGAGAGCTGCTGCTAGTCAGTATAAGGCAGTTCCCATATTCCTGTCATGCAGTGGTCTCTGTTTTTACCTTCAGAAAGCTGGAGGACGTGTACCGTCTCATTAAGACTACAGTCAGCCCTCCACGTTTGCTAGGGTTAGTGAACCTCGCAGGAGTGGCAAAATCGCAAATATCAAAATCTGTGGGGCGGGGGCAGGATTTGGAGAAACTTACAAATAAATCAGTGAAAGCCAAACCTACAAATGTGGAGAGCTGGCTTTATGATGCTTGAAGTGACCCCGCGCCGCTGCCTTTGCACAGTTAGGCATGGGAGGCATTTTGCTGCTTTTATACCTGAGAGTTTAAGGTTCACTGTCGGTTGGCCTTTCCTTGGATGTTTGAATGAACTGTTCTTGGAGATGCAAGCATCCATTGCGCTTGCTCTTCATGAGTAGGCATCATAAGCACAGAGAAGAAAGCTCTGTTCTTGGGTGACAGAGTAGATAAATCATCAGAAAAGGTCTTGACCTGTGGACATTCTTTTTAACTTTGTCCATAATCTCTCTCTTGCATGGCTGCTTCATTCCACCACCCCCAGTCACTTTGACAGCACCTTGAGTTTGAATCTTTATCACAAAGCTATAAAAAACCAGGAAAGTTAAAAATAAATAAAATAACATGTCACAGAATCCTCGATAGCAGCCAAATCTTTCCCATTTAATGGAAAGTGATGGCATCCACTGCCGGTATATAGATGAATAGTTCCAGTCAAAGATGTCATCTCAGCTCCATTTGTTTGATGGTATTTCGTACTGAGCCTGCTTTGTAACTCTGACATTTGCCTCAGGAAATATTGGTGGGCTGGTTTTCTCTTATGGAAGGGAGGATACATTTTGTTCCAGACACAATTTGGGTAGCATAGCAAATATGGCACACTTTATCTGAAAACTTCCCTAGCACATCAAGCAGTCTCTGTTTAGTACCGAGTATTTACTGTGAAGAACAGGACTCCTGTTTTTGTATGTGCATGTCTGTGTGCTTTGTGCTGTGGGTAATGCACGCTAGATCAGGGATTAGGAGCTTGCAGTCCTGGTTGGCTCTGAGACCTGGTTGTAACTTTGGAGGCTGTTGCATTGTGGCTTATTCCTGAGCAGACATACATAGAATTGAGATACACTTTGGATGCTTGGTGGACAATGTTCAAATTGGTAAAGCTTGCATGTGGTTCCACCCTGAGCCCTTTGTCCCATTTGCTCCTGGAATGCAGCCCAGGAGACACAGAAAACATCTCTCCACCCCTGAACCAGAGGGACTTTTTGGCTGATCCAGCAGGGGTCTTCCCATGTTCTGGGTTTTGCTGCTGTCATGGAGTTGGCCAGCATATTAAAACAGGGCTAGGCCATGGGTAGCTCTCCAAATGTTGTAAAGCTTCTGTTCCCATCAGGAGGAACGCCAGAAGCTTCAGTCCAACACCAGCAGGAGGGCCTCATCTTCTTCGCTGTAACATTAAAGGTTCATACATTCACGTTCATCTCATGCTGAAGGCAGGCTGTAGCTCTGACCAAGCCACGAAAGCTTTCTGACCAGCCTTAACAGGCTTTTTGTAGCCATCTAAACAAAACTATGTTCAGAAATCATATCAGGTTGGGATGAGTGGGAGGATTTTCTTTAAGCTGCACCTAGTCTCTGGAACTCCCTGGAAAATTTACCTTTTTTTTGGATCATAATTTTCAGAATCTCATTCACCATGTTCATCAGCTCAGATAGGCAAATCTGTCTTGCCTCTTTTCTTATCGATTTCTGACGCAGTTTTAAAAAATCAAATTTTGCAGTTACAGATTTGCTTGGAACCATTCCAGCCTGAATAATCTCCCCGTTGCAGGACATAATCCATTGGGTTTCTTTTAACACATACTTGTGCTACTTGTTTTTAATATTCTGATTCACTGATTTTGGATCTGTTTTCCTTCTCTGTGGTTATTTTTCTGCATCTGTTATATAGTATTTGATGCCACTTCTTTCCTTAGTAGGGATGAGCAGATTAGTGCACTTCTAGTTTTTTCACTTTTGCATATTGTCAGTCACAACTCTATTGCCCTTTGCAAACGGCTGGGCATTTTCGTGCCACGCAGTTCCATGAACTCATATGTCCTGATGAGTTTGAGGTTGCAAAGCAGAACTGCACATGTGGCACCATTGCTTATGCAGGCATGCATACACATTGCACATTGCACCTTGCTTAGCTGTCCTGGGCAGACAGATGCACATTTGGACAGTTCATTTGGTCATGCAGTTTTGCCATTGAATACCAGGATTGTATTGCTTGGCTATGGAAACCGACTGGATGCAACATACACTCTCAGCCCCAGAGAACCCCATGACAGGTTCACCTAAGGACAGCCATAAGTTGAGATGGCTTGAAAGCCCACAACAACAACTCCCCGAGTCATAGTCCAACAGTCAGACCACTATACCACACGGGGTTTCAATTTCTTTTATGTTGTTTCTCTCAAATTACGCATTTTGATACTTTGCCTTGCGATATACAGAGCAATGCATCGGCACATTAGCCTGGGATGAGCGAATCAGAGCAGTTCATATCCTTATTCGCAAAAGATTCATTTTCAAGCATTTTTAGATGTTGGGCATTTGGAACACTTTTTAAAACCTTTTTTTTTTTAAAGGAAAAGTGCTTTATAACTGTTTCACGTAAACAAAGAGGGCACAGAGTAAATTGAGAGTACTCAAGCATCGCCTGTTTCCGTGATGTAAACACTTGCATGAAACGTTCCCAAAGATTTACTATGAAAGAAAGAGTCAATGGACCAGTTAGCTGGAGGGGCTTTAAAAGGAGCAGTTTCTTAAGCAACCTCCTAACTCGCCTTCTTACTGCTGCTCCCCCCCACCACATCCCAGTATCTTGGCCAGCTCCATGGCTGACTTGCTGATCAGTAATTTAGCGCATACCACAATGATAACATGTTGCAGTGCCAGTGACTTTTTATAACTCTCGTAAAGCTCTTTGCTCTTGTGGGCAAACATTCTGACAGCGTGGGCAGTAAAATGATTGCTTTCATATGGCAATGTGGATTTTGCATCTCTCTTTTCCATAAACTCCCTCTTCTTTCTTTTTCCCCTACCTCCTTTGTCAAACGTAGATCAAGGTGACTGGGACTCTGCGGGGACCGAGTAGAAAGAGAAATAGTGCTAGGAGATGTACGAGAGAGACCTGGGGGAAGGGGATTTTTAAAAAAAGCTTGCAAATGGACCAATCTGTCGGTTTCATTTTGGAAGTAATGTGTGGTTTCTCCTTATCAAAAATGAAGCAAATGAAATCTGCATTGGTCAAGTCTAATAGGCAGAATTATTTGCTGCATCGGGAGGGCATGCTGTACCTGTTTGCAGTGTAACTGTGCGAAATGTAACTACTTGCATTTAAAAAGATTTTAAAAGTCAACATGACAGACATGGTTGAATACACAGAGATTCAAAATCAGGCTTTGAAGAACAAAGTCCCAGGGCTGGATGGGGAAAATCCCACATTTTCAGTGAAATCAGGGTTCAGGAGAGGTGTACGTAACCCTTCCGTCACTATGTCTGGTCTTTCCGCAGTTTGTTCCTCCAGCCATTTCCCCCTCTTCCCAGCTTATTTTAGCTATCAGGGCTAGGAAAGGAGAACGGATGAGGTAGGAAGTTGGCGGTAGCGAGGAAAAGCATGGCAGATGGATGAGAAAATTTTGTGCCAAGTTCCAATCACACTCCTTTTACTACTAAAATAAAACTCACATACATTTAGTATGTGAATATTGAAGAACTGTGAAAGATGGCCTGGATATTTCTAGTTTGTTCCCTTACAGTGCATGGGAATTATTTTATAATTCTTCAAAAAGTAAATGGAAGGTTTGACAATGAAAATTGTTCTGGTTGAAATATCTGGGTAATCTGTACTTCCTACCCTCCCTGGCTCTGTTGCCTTGCTAATCCAAATTCAACCATCCACTTCAAATTATTCTGCACTTTTTTGGGGGGGTGGGGAGGGAGGAAGAAGGGAGCTCTCAAAAGGTACATAAAATCTTTGAGACTTCCAGTGGTTTGGTTTGGAGCTGGACATCTCTGAGATTATAGAGTCTGGCAGGGGGCGTTTTTGGACTGGGTTCCACAACATATTTTGAGCATGGTTATATTGCTAGGAAGAATAGGATGATGTCAGGAGAATTAAAGCTGAAGAACTGGAAAGGGAGGAGGGAGAGACACAGGCAGAGTTACAGATCTGGATGCTTTTGCCTTAAATCTGAGGCTCGGTTTTGTTTACTCTCTCCGAGGGCATGTGTAGCTTGATAGTCTCCAGCGTTGCAGTAAAAACATCTTCCAGTACACTTTGTTTTGGCACTTGGGCTTCCATGCACCTTGATGTGCTCACAGATTTTAACCCAAAGGTAGGCAAATCAATAGAATTTGGGTCTGAATTTCTAGGATTCAGAGTTCTGTGTCCCCAACTTGTTGTGGGGAGAAATCTTTTTGACTAGAGCGCTGAGAATTCCCCATCTGTCTTGCCTTGTGGACATGTTGGCAATGGGATTCTGGAAGCCATCAGTTATAAAAGTAATTTTCAAACCCCATTTGTTGTTTCAAAGAGAGGAAGGGATTTTCGGGGCAAAGATCTGAAATTTCAGAGCAACTGTTGAAAACCTTTTCTCAAGTATAATGCAAAACAGGGGTGCATGTTCCAGAGGCTACATGCATTTGCTACTCTCTCCCCATGAATTTTAGTGCTTCTACAATACCAATGGAATGAAAACCAAGGTGCCAGCCAGAGAGGGAAAGAAAGTTAATGCTTGGCCCCTTGGAAACACCAGTTTCAGTTCTTCCCTGTCACTAACAGCGGGGTCAAAGCAGCAATGCCTGGTGGCCTTGCAGTGAGAGAACTGTCCTCCACTTGTCCTCCACTGAAGCTTCAGCATTTTTCCCCACCCAACACCCAGAAGTTTTGCACAAGATTGCCAGGATGCAATCTTGCACTTAAAGCTTTTCATCCCAATGTGTGTATATGTATGTATGGTCCCAGGCACACACACCCCACCCATACCAGTTCTGGTTGGTACAGTCCTAGGTAGCACATGTGTGGTCTTAGGCCTTTTTCAGTACTAGGCAGAGTGTTCTACTTTCATAGTTAGCAGGGTGTGTATTGCCTTGCTACTCAACAACTCATAGCATCCCGCTGTTCTTTCTGTTGTTGTTGTTTAAAGGTAACGAAAAGTAACAATTTTAATTACTTTCAAATAAAGAGAAATAAAAGGATTACTTTTTACAAGACTGCAATTCTAATAGTGACTAACTTTGAGCTGAAATCAAATGGATTTTAAAAAGAGGTGTTCTGAAGTTCTGCAGTCACCTCACAAAGCCTAGATATGGTACAGGCATCATATGGGGATGGGACATTGGTGGGAACGGGATGGTTTTCTGGAGCATGGCATCCTCTTTACTCCACTTTCAGGCAAGGGGCCTTAAACTGAAACAGCTGCGGCAAGATCTTGCAAAACAACAGTTGTTCCTTTCCCCCGGGACAAGTGTGAGGAAAGCCCATTTTTCTTCCTGATGTTCTGGGGATTCCCCCCGCCCTTTCAGAAAAGAATTGGAGAGATAAGGTTTAATGAAGTTGTCGAAGGAATCCAGCATCACAGGGGGATGAGACCAGAAATGTGTGCAAGGAAAGAGATTTAAACTGTTCAGTCCGTTATGGTTGGATAGGTCTTGCTTGAGGGCAAATGGAAGACTGTTTCAGGCACCGCCTCCATTCGCTCATGGCATGGAACACATCTGCGGAACTGTACTGAGCTCTCCCACCCTGTATCATGATTTCATTGAGAGCGGTGGCTGCTTTTCAGAGGGAAACTCTTGTTCTTTTGTTAGAGGCCTGGAACTGCTTCTGGCCCTTGCCTTGGTTCCAAAATTGATTTGTACAGGGTGTTGCTGTCATACATTCTTAAATCCATGACAGCATCTGTATTAAACGTTACATATTGTCAGCACCAACAGCCAGTTTCAATGAAATGCACGCCAAACTACAGAACTTTCCTTCAGAATGGTAAGGTACCCTATCAATGGTCCACCTTAGTTCTTGGACATTCTGTCACACTCAAGAGAGGGTACAGAAAGAGATCCCATGCAGACTTTGGCAGCCGTGTGGATCTGACCTGGTGCTCAAATTTTTTTGTCATGACACATCAATTAGTTCATGGAATTTGCCGCCACTAGAGTTTGGTGGGTTTTTGGGGTGTTTTTTTTTGAGGATTCTATCCTGGTACTTTTTTTTTTCTTTCCTCCAGACGTATCCAAGTCTGCACTCCCTGGACACCGTCCACTGGTTGGACACATTTATACCCATAATCTGTCCATTGATGGAGAGCTGCAGACATGTTTCATCTCATTCTAAATGTGCATATTTGAAAAGCTTACATAGAAATAAAAAAGGAGAAGAATGGGGGAAGGTGAGAGAAAGGGACTGTGTACTACCTGAAGGGGAAGAACATGTCCACAGAAGATTTTTATAACTTTACAATGGGTGATGATGACATCCCTATCCTTGGTTTAAATTCCCCTTGATTTCTCAGACCTTGTGGAAGAGGTTTCTTGTTCTATCATTTTCGTTTTCATCTTCTGTTTCTTTACACGGATTATTATATTATGGAGTTGTGTTGTTGTTATTGTTATTAGCCTAAATATAATTCAAGAAGAGGAGTAGTGATTTAGAATCTCTAGTTTGCCCTAAAAGGAGGCTGGATGGTACATCTTCTGATCGTTAACAATTGCAGTGTCTCTCACACCAAAAATATGGATTTTGAAAAATGCCTCCTCCATTTATGTATGTGTATACCAGCTGTGTTCTTCTCAATTACTTTCCCTTCTGCATTTCCTACTGGCATGGAAAGGGCTACTTTGCTAGAGAGACTCTTTTATGGCTGAAGATGGGCTTGTTTTCACCAAAAAATGATTGGCTTTCTTGCTGTTTGCCAAGGAGTTCCATCTGAAGGGGTGAAAAGTTTAGCTGCGCTTTTAGTTTTGCAAAACATTTTGATAAGATACATAGTGAAAAAATGCTGTCCACCATGGCTTGGTATGTTCTTTCCATATTTTTTGTTTTTAAATTAAAGTGATATTTAGAACTGTTATGTAATAATGCAATTATTGTTATGATTTGGTTACCAAATCACTTTACTTCTCTCCACTAGATCTGCCAGGTTTTAGTATATACAGAATTCTTCTGAAAGCTTTTCATTCAGTAATGTACAGATATTGTGCAAGTAATATTATAGAGATCGCTAAAGTTCAAATACGATAATTCAGTGGACTTATTTTCTAGTATGCAGAAACAAAACTCTCAGCTGAGAAATGTGGTTGCGGAAGAGGGTAGAAAATGCATGAATCTTTATGCTATATATGTCAAATTCCTCTCTTATTGCCCAAAGAAAAGATATACTTGGCAAACAGTGTCTGAAACAATGATATGTGGATGTCTTGTTTCCATTCAGTGGTGGTTTGCAAAGTCAACAAACTTTGGCACTCGTAGCAGAATAATACAGGACATTTTCTAAAGAACTCTGGGCAGTATCATTTAAAACGTTTGTAGGCCTAAGCTTTAGATGATATCCCTTCAGGAAACCTGCTGAACTGTGGACTGGACACTGCTTCTGTCCTTGGCCCAGTGTTTTGTCATTTACAATGTTCAGCATCTTTATAAATGACTTAAATAGTGGAATAGAAGTAGGGATGTGAGTCTTCACTAATTTAATTCTTGCTGCAAACAAAGAGTAATTTAACCATTTTCTTCCCGCTGTGAGGAAGTGTGAAAAGCCATAGTTTTCAAAGCCTATTTGCAAGTCAGGACTCATTCGGCACAAAATTAGTAAATAATTGTTTTGCAGAGTAAATGCATTTTCGGCACGAGGAACAATTTGTCCTGCGCTGATAATAATGTTTATGCACCGAAACATTAGTTTGCGCACAGAGATAACGTTTCCCTCTTTAGATGTCTGATAGGATGGCGGGTAGAAGATAGGAAGAGCTTGTTTTCTGCTGCTCCAAAAACCAGAACATGAAAAAAAAATTGGATTCACATTATAGGAAAAGAAATTCTACCTAAACGTTAGAAAGAATATCTTTTACTGCAAGTAATGTTTAACAGTGGAATAGATTGGTCTGACTCTCCACGGTGATTTTCCTGCTCACCAGTGGAGCTCAGAACATTAAAAGAACTGGGAATCTTCCGAACTACGGAGGCACTAGAGCGCACGGGGCCGGACAGATGGCATTAACTGAACAATCCTGAGCACAGGTGCCCTTGTGAAAGAATAAACTTTTGGAATATGGTATAAATGGAGTGTCTGCTTGCCAAATTGCCAAACGTACTTTTGTTTTGTTTTTTTGGTATAAATTCCACTATTTTACTATGCATGCATAGCTCCCTGCCTTTTGTAGCACATCCTTTTAAAATAATCAAACAGTCCAATCCACATCCAAAGGGGAAGGCAATCTGTTTGTAATTTGCAATGCTATAAAACTGTCCCCTGAAAAGGGCCTCTTTTGAAATCATGGGAGGAAAGATTGCACAGAGATGCTCTTACGTAATGGTTAAGACCTTGTATTGCAGAGTGTAGTGGATAAATTTTGCAGGCGGAAGTATGTAGTGTCTCTTCTCTCAACTCCACCCTCCCAAACTCATCATTTAACCACTACGTTCAATGGCTGGGGGAAATCAGAGATGTGTTGACTACAATATAGACCAATGACATCATCTGCCGAGATCCACAGGAGTCCTCCAGTGGTTTTGGAGGATGATTCTGTGTTGGGCTATGAAAACGCAGCCAGTGCTTCTGCGTCATCATCTCCTCCGCTCCTCTTCAGCCACTGAATGGCTGTGGGGATGCTATAGCAGTGAAACCATGAGTTTGGACCGGGGCTTTGATTGTTGTGGGTGAAAGAAGAGAATACACACCTCTGCAAGAGAATAACCAAGGAGAAAGTGAGGCCGCTAACAGATCACAGTGAAAAGGCAGAATTACTTAATACCTATTTTGTTTAAGATTTCTCCCCAAAAGAGAACTGTGTGCTTCCATGCATAAAAACCTTGGCAAGGGATCTGGATTGCAAATCAAGATTGACAAGGATTTAGTCAGGAATCGCCTAGCTAACCTTAAATGAGTTCACATCTTCAGGGCCAGATGAACTGAATCCTAGAGTACTGAAGGAACTTGCGGTGGTATACTCTTGAACCCACTTGTCATCATTTTTGAGAAATTCTGGAGGACAGGTGAAGTGCCAAAGGACTGGAGAAGGGCCAACGGCATCCTTCTCTTCCAAAAAGGCAAAAAAGAAGATCCAGGAAACTACATTCCAGTAGGAACCAGCATGGTTTTGTCAAGAACAAATCCTGCCAAACTAATCTTATGTCTCTGGGTTTGTTTTTTTAAAAATCAGGTCACTAGTTTAGTAGGTGGCAACACTGCTTTGGATGTCACTCATCTGAATTTTGAGCGAGACGTTTGATCACGTCTCCCATAATATTTTGATGAGCAAGTTTAGGAATAGACAGCAACACTGATCCATAATTGGTTGGAAAACTGTGCTCAGAGAGTCATCGTCAAGGGCTTTAAATATGATGTCACTCTGGGTCTTGTTGGAGATTGAGCTCCAACATAAATAAGCCATGCAGAGCTGGATCTTGGCTTCTGGCTGCCTTCCATCAGGTTACATCAGCCATTACTAGGAGGGTTAATAGCAATAAAATCTGCTCATCTCTTAATGTGAATAGAAATGCAACTGGGTAGGCCTTCTTCCTGACATTAGCCTGTCTCTTTGTTCCCAGTAACACACACACATTTTAATACACCTAGTTTGCTGCATTATATCTTGTGCATTGTATGTTATACTGTAAAGGTTGTAATCTGTACTCTATATGTGTATTTCCAGGCCTCAGAGTTAGCAACCAAAATAACCCTGGCCTGTAACAATAGTTTCATTTCCTGTCACTACTTAGAGAAGGCGTCTTTGAAGGAAATAGAAAGCTGGCTAGCTTTGTCTAAGATTTCATGAATCCACAAGATATATCTTTGAAGTTTTCAAGTACTTCCTTGTGGTGACCGATTCTAAATCAAAACAGCATCTCAGATGCTCCCAGAGTTTTTCGTACGTGCTGTGCCCAAGTCATCTGTGAGCTTAAGGAAATAAATTGTTACTTGGATCAGGTTATGTTAACCCATATTTTGGACCAGAGCCATTTCCCTACAGGGGAAGACAGCTTGGACTAAATTCTTTCACAGATAACAAATTTGGGAGGGGAGGCTCATGTTGTTCCGAGGAAGAAGAAAAAACCCAGAACACAAATATGTATTAACTGTGTGGGCTGTTTTCTTCTACACATACACTTTAGAGACAAAGCCATCACTTGCAAAACTGCTGCCAGTGCAGAAATATTGGCCAAGAGACAAATATCTTCAGATCTTCATCTTTTATATGGCGTATGGTTAAGGATACAGAAGGACTGCCAATTTAAAAAGTCAGTGCAAATTGGATCTTGGGCACATCACACACTCTCAGCCCCCAGAAAACCATGTGTGTGATAGGTTCTCCATAAGTCGGAAATGACTTGAAGGGACACAACGACGACAACAGCAACAACAAAAGAGCGCTTCCTATTTGTGGCCATTTCCTGGCATTGGTTAAATCAGTGGTTCTCAACCTGTGGGTCCCCAGATGTTTGTGGACTTCAGCTCCCAGAAGCCCCAGCCACTATGGTCAATGCTCAGGGCTTCTGGGAGCTGAAGTCCAAAAACATCTGGGGACCCACAGGTTGAGAACCACTGGGTTAAATAATTATTGTTTAAACAATTATCCAAGAAAACAGACAACTCTGCAGACAAGCTGAGTTCAGCTTACAGTCTATATCGTAAGTGAAACACGTGCAATGAAATCAGGCGCGTGCATCCAAACTTGGTGAATTCCAAGCAAGGCAGTCTTTTTCACCTGAATGTGAGTGGAAGAGAGTTTGGAGGGCCTGAATAAAACAGGACTAAGAGGGCTAGGATCAGAGATGGGTCATCAGGGTGACACCCAGTGTACTGAACCTTTAGTTTACACTCAGTTCCAGATTGATCTCAGGTCCCAAAGCAGTTGGAATAGGACCCCTGTCTGAAAAAGTCCCAAACTAGCCTGACTACACAATTGGGACCACAAGGAGTGAAGACAAGAGTGTGAAAAGCAATAAACCCACCTGCTAGTTACGTCAAAATTGGGGCATCAAAATCTCTCTGTCCAGTCTTGACTCTAAGATTGGTGTACAAGCTTGGTAAGATATAGTATTTTCTTGTTCTTTAGTTTGTCAAGGATAATCAAATAGATTCCAGTTACGGATAATTTTACGAATTGGTCTGAAGTCTTAATGGAAATAAGGAGCTTCGCGGTGGAGTCCTCTAAGGCCCTTTTCACACGGGGTAATTAAAACGGTGTAGAGCGACCTCTAACGGAGGTTGTCTACACCATGGAGTGTGCTGGGCATTTATAATTTTGAGGTTCTACACCTCAAACCGCCCTGAAGCGACTGGAAGTGGTGGCGCCGCGTGTTTTTTAAAAACCACTTTTCAAGTGGTTTTTATAAAACACAAGCGTGCAGCCCCGTTCTACCCCGTCGCAGTGCCCTGGTGTAGATTTGCAGGCGCGCGCAAGTGCATGTCTGCAGATCTGCCAGGGCGGGCTTCCGGCTGACGAGCTTCTCCGGTTGGTGGAGAGCCTCTGCCAGTCGTAAGCTGCCATTTTGGACACTGCCAGACGCCGCCGGAGTGTGGGGCAGCAAACCCGCGCTGCTCCTCGTGGCAACGGACTTACCTGGCTTCTGGTAAGCTCCATTTCTGCGTGTTTACCCCATTTCTCCCTCCACATGTGGAAAGGGCCTAAGTGTTGTAGCCTACAAACTATGTTCCCGCATGTCATAGCATTGGAGACCCTTGTGATGATTCTCAGTCGCTATGGCCACAACAGAATTTAGCCCCAGACTTTATCATTTTAATTATTTAACAATTTTAGCTAACACCAAGGGAGTCTGTCATTGATTTGTTTATTATTTATTAAAACACATATATCCCACTCTATAGCTGAAGATCTCAGAGCAGGCACAGAAATTTGAAACAACACCAGACAATTAAAACAACCTGAAATGACAAGGCAAAACATTTAAATAATTTTTTAAAACGGGAAAAGACTCAAATCTACAAGTCATCAAGTTATAATCCCTGGGGCCCAAGCAGTTTGGTGAGAAACCGAGTTTTTAGCTTGGCCTTGAAATGTAGCTGATTCATCAGCACCAATTGGGCCTCTGGTGACCACAGCCCTTTCACAGCTGTGGCCTCCCCTGACTTATCTAAGTGCTTGGGCAGATATATAGAGAGGGAGATGTTATCATGCGCTTGGAGAAACTTCCCTCTCTGTTGCAGGATGAAAATCTCCGCAGGGTATGTTTTTGTGATTAGGGCATAGTCTTGTGACGGAAACTTAATGACAATATGTTTCAGCGTGTTGTCCTCTCTGGTGTTCCAGCTAGCCAGCTTTTCCTTTTTCCAGGGCTTTCATTCTGTTCCTCCTTCCATACTTTTCTGTTTTCCTCCCTCAGTAATGACTGTGTTGACTGAGCACATTTTTATCCACTTTTCTGGTAAACATTACAATTACTACAAACAGATTTTTAAAAAATGAAGGCTGGAACCTTCTATTGCAGTGTATGTTATGTAACTTTGTGCATACTTAGTTGACAATTTAGTTAGGGTATTAGATACTACACTATAGTGCAATGCTATTATGCCAAATATGCAACACTTGCCTTCACTTTCAATATGTAAGAGTGTATATAGAGGTGTGTGGAAAAACATTTTCCCCCATGGATGCCTGTTCAAGGAATAACAGATGATGCATAGAAATCCTCTACGAATGACTATGTTATAGTGTCGCGGAAGATGTTTACTTCTTCATAAATTGAAGGAATTGGCTGCCTTCTCATGGTGCTTTATTTTGTTGGGAGATTTTTTTTTAAGAAAAAAAATGATGGATTCCATTTCTATTGCTTGAAAAAGCTTTGTTGGCATGCCATCTGTTCCTGCTGATTTGTTTCTTCCATGTGCTTTTAGAGGAGTTTCTACTTTTCTTTTCTGAAACGGTGGAGTTTCCACCAAAATGTTCTTCTATGAAGGAAACTGTAAACCTTTTATTTCTTCGGTATAGTTCTTATACTCCCTACTCTTGGTTTAAACTTTCCTTTGATATCTTAGATCTTGTAGAAAGGGTCTCTTGTTCTTCTGTTTTCTTATACATTTCTATTTCTGTGCACTGACGGTTGTAATAGCTCTCTTTGTTCTGCTGAACAGTTGCATTCAGGATTCTGACTATATCTGACATGTTTTGCTTTTGTTTCTTGCCTGTCCCTAACTGTCTGAACTTATATCAGTCATCCAGTGAAGCTGAAGCACATCAAATCAGGGAAGACTAAATTAAAGAATACTTTTGAAACAGGTATAAAAGCAAGCTTTGTAGTAAAGTATTTTTTCCCCTAACCCCACTGCCAAACCACATGAACAAAATAAAAATAAAACTGAGTAACCAGTAGAAAAACCACTCCTTTACATTTTGGCATATCAGCAGGCCTCTGACGGACAGCGGTTTTCCCCACTTGCCTCCCTTTCAGATATATTTAAATTTGCTTAAGACCTCAGCGTGACAGTTGCTTATGTCTAAGCAAACCACTTTCTAAAAAGAGGGCTGTATTTCAGAGGAGATCTGTTAGCAGCCAGCAGCTCTAGAAACAGAGATTCTGTGAATGCTAGATTTAAATCTTGGACTAGAGAGTTCAAGGGTTTGAAAACACCCTGTACTTAAAATGACTTATGTTAATAGCTGGAAAGCCTGGCCAAAGGGGGAAAACAGAGCTGAAGACACAGCTGTGGGGCTCTTTTGTGTCACATGAAGGCAAGCATCTAACAGTCCGGAGCACAGGAATATCCAGTTACCACATAATTCCGTGGCATGATTTAGAAAATGGGTGTATTAAATTATGATGATGGTGGTGATGATAATAATAATGTGATACAGATGGAGAAAAACATCTGTAGAGAGGAATGTAAGGAATCCCAAACTTTCCAATGAGGACCCAGAGTTTGGGAAAGTTATTTGTGTGTTCATTTAACTGCAATCTCACCAGTTTCCCATTCTCCCAGGACTGGGGTTCAAGGTGGTTCAAAACAAGTTTTTAAAAAAGTTGCAAATAAAAACATATAGCAGGTACAGATGTTACAAGAGAGAGAAAAAAGTTGCAGCACCGAAACGCATTTAAGCAAATTATAATATTAAAAGAACTTTGAGTGCAAAACAGGCTGAGAAACTACTTTTGAAAAAATAATACATTTCCTTTTCTCATTGGAATGTTGGCAAGTAACCTGTCATTGTTGTTCTTATTTATCTATCTTTTTACATCTTGCCTTTTCCCCAATACAAAAATTAGACAAAACAAAGTTGAATGTATTTAGAAGCACATTAAAAATGTTAAAGGTTAAAGGTTGCCTGTCATCAGCAATGGACTGGATGAGCGTGAACAAATTGATGGTTAATCCAGATAAGACAGAGGTGCTCCTGACCAGTTGAAAGGCAGGTCAAGAAACTGGGGGTCAGCCTGTTTAGCTCATTCCAAACCTTATGGTCCACTCTCCGGATCCCAATGTTTGCTCTGCCAGAGAGCCGTTAACGCCTCCCCACTCAGGGCGGAAAAAGAGTATTTAAACTCTGGCTTTTCACCAGAGAACTCGTAGCACTTTTGTTGTACTGACTGTCACTCTGCCACTCTGATTCCTAATTTGTACTACCTTTGGACTCCTAGTCTAAACCATATCGCTTCTCTGCTGGATTGGTAAATATCATCCTCTTCACCCTAAACTCTCACTATCCAAACCTTTCCTCCCTTTTCCTTCAGTTAGCCTTGTATGATTGTGAGACTACTTGGATCTTGTGTGTGTTTGCAGTTTGCCCAATTAAACAAACAAGATCGCTTTTAGATCTCCAGCTGGTTCTTCCCTGCATTAGTACCGGTATACATAGGTATAAAAGATCTTGTAAGGTTACGCCCCCTCTCGCAGGCCTCCTCTTTGAGATAACATTCCACACAGTTTCATGGAAGCACTGGCATTGCAGATGGACCCCTGAGTCACTCACGTTTTGGGGGTAACAATGAGGCCCCTTCCAGCTCCATGATTCTATGTACTACCAAGGCCAGACCAGACATTACCAGGAATAGGTATAGCTTGTGCACTAACTTTCACTGTGCATTCCTGTTCATAGAAAAAAATGTCGGCATCCAGGCTCAGGGCTGAATCCAGGAATACTGTAAATGTGTTTCTTCAAGGTAAGCGAAAACCCATCCAGCAGAGGCTGAATTCCTATTCCCTGATCTGCCTTTCAGCTACCGAAAGCACTAAATTAAATTTAGTGGTTTGCCAGCTTAACCATTATGAACGAAATGGGTAAAATAAAAAAATAAAAAAAATTGTGCTTTACCTGACAGTATGAATATAATGTGCAATAACTCTATAGTAATAATATGTTTTGTAAATACAATAAAGGTGTTTGTTGGTAGACCAGATGTATGCAAAACTGCATACCAGAGGCAGACAGAAGAAGCAGAGAGACCATTGTAAAGAAAAATGAATCATGCCAAGAAAACATATCAGACCTCAAACAGATTCCAGACATCAGGATGGTGGTAATGCGGAGAATTTTTGTATAATACTGATTATGCCAATTTATCCTGACTTTCAACAGAGATGGAGCCCTTTGGCTTTTTCATAGAGTGCACACTGAAAATTCACCTTTCATTTGTTTATTTCTGCAAGGTGATAGATTTTCTGGCTTTTGCGTCACTTCCAGATGACATGTCAGTGTGTCTTTAAAAATATTCTCGAGTGGAAACAGTTAAACCAAATGCTGTAGTTTGACAAGAGAATTTTGTGGGTTTTTAAGCGTATGATTAGAACCTTTGTTCTAAAAGCATTTCCTCTATACCATTTTAAAATGCTTGTTGTTGGATGACATTAATTGGTTATACATTCCTTGGAAAGCAGCTGCATGGCGTTCTCTTCTAAAGCATGAACTTTCTGAAATCCTTTCCAAAAACAAGGGCTATAAGTGAAATTCCATAAAGAAAAGCTAGGGAGATGTGGAGGGAGGGGAGAAATGTATTTTTGTTTGTTTCTTTGGGGTAATGAAAAGTCAGGGTAGAACAGTGGTTCTCAACCTGTGGGTCCCCAGATGTTCGTGGACTTCAGCTCCCAGAAGCCCCAGCCACTATGGTCAATGCTCAGGGCTTCTGGGAGCTGAAGTCCACGAACATCTGGGGACCCACAGGTTGAGAACCACTGGGGTAGAAGGTAGATATGCAGTCATCCTATCTTCTATGGAGGGAGTTCCAAAGCGTGCCCCACACCTTGGAACAGAGCAGTGCCCCAAGAGAGGGACTCATTCAGTGGCTGCACCCTGGGGAGAGGGTGTTCATGTGCTTTTGTGTATGCACTAGGACATCCATGGTAAAAGTGCGCAAAAGAGGATAAAGAGGTGTGTTAAACTCAGAAAGAACTGGGACAGAAACTGTGACTATGGGGCCCACATGCAGGGCCAAGACAAGACATTTTGCTGCCTGAGGTTGATCTCTCCAGCTCACTGAAAGTCCCAGAGCATAGCATGAGTCCAATTATTGTGATTCCCTGGAAGAGAAAGCAGAAGCATCTCTACCCTTTGCTAGCAGTAAAGAACTGTAATCGTTAAGTAAAATAGCAAACAGATAAGAATTCGCTTCTCTGGTACACAAAACCTGCACGCTGAAGTTGCTGCCTGTCTCTGGCACACAGCGCCTGGCAAAATACGGGCCCCAAAGCCTGCCGCTTGTTGAGCAGACAGAACCTGGAAGGAGTTGTCCTTTTTTGGACAACTCCTAACAGTTCCTGAGCCAACATGGGCCAGGATAGCTGGCAGATTTGGGGAGCTTTAAGCTTTAAAAAGTAGTGTTTTCAAAAGCTGCAGGTAGGTGGAATTGGCATCTTCAGCTGGCTTTATACGCCCAAGGCGACCTGAAGGACTCTCCCTCCCGACAAGTTAGGTAACACAATCAGAGGCAGTTTATTTGAACAGTACAGCAGGTAATGAAGGAAGCAGCTGTTCTGCAAAAGGAAATGTATGCACTAATGGGGAAGCAAGTTCAGCTTGTCCACTCACAGTGAGGATTTATCTTTTTTTGGTGTGTGAAAACAAAATGGAAGGAATTTCTTTCCTGCTTTTACAGGCATCACATCGGAGCTTGGCACAACTTTGCTTAACAATTTTCACAGAGGCTTGTATTTTGGTCACCCTGCCCTGGCAGTTCTCTTCTAGCAACCAGCTGTTTATTGGATTGGCTGTGCATTGGATCATCCAGGCCTGTACATTTCAGGATGTACGTTTCTTAGAGTGCCATTGCCCCTTTTAAACAGCACCTGTCAGCTCTTTACTGTCACGCCATCAGACTTAAACCAGATCTTCCACCACAGTCAGTACAGAAGTGCAGTGAGTTGGTAGATGAGGGCTAGGTTATCTTGTCCTCCTTTCATCCATCTCCTTGACATAAGGCACTTCCCCCCCCCAAAAAATGAGCATGTAAAAGGGAAGTTATCCTGCATTTCTGGGCTTCACCTCCTCTGGAGTCAGGCTGGTAAATACAGTAACTTTTGTGGGCTTACTTGCAAGACTGAAATAACATAATTCAGTTATGGTACATCCCTGTGGTGCAGCAGTGTGAATCTTGTGGCAGGACATGAGAGACTCTGGCACAAATCTCCAACGAGGCATGAAGATCTTTGGGAGATCTTCAGCTATCCCTTGTCTCTCAGGCTAACTCACTCACAGGGGTGCTTATTTTATTTATTTGCTTAATGAATATATCTTTTTTCTACATTTGACACTGTGTCAACTTTACTTCCTATTACTACCCCTTATTACCTCCTCATCTTTAGCCAAGATTGATAACCATAGCTGAATCTGAATGAAGCTGAGATAAAAATACCATTTAGTGATCCTGGTGAACTGTTAACTTTAAAAGCAACATGGAAGGCAACATTCCAAGATGCCAATGAGACTGCTAAAATTGCAATGACTACTATTGTTACAGGTCAGGCTTATTTTGGTTGCCAACTCTGAGGCCTGGAAGCATACCTATAGAGTAAAGAGTATAACTTTTACAGTACAGCATAAAGTATACAAGATATAATGCAACAAGTTAGGTGCATTAAAGTATGTGTATATATGTGTTAGTTACTAGGAACAAAGAGACAGGCTAATGCGAGGCAGAATGTCTATTCAGGCATGAATAAACAGATAGGAATGCTTGCATTTCTGTCAACGTTGAGATATGAGCAGATTTGACCGCCACTAACCCTCTTAGCAGGTGCAATGGCTGATGTATTCTGATGGAAGGCAGCCAAAAGCCAAGATCCAGCTCTACACGGTTTGTTTATGTTGGATTTCAATCTCCAACAAGACCAGAGGGATGTCATGTTTAAGACCTTGGGGAGATTCAAATAAAAAGAAGCACTTCTTCATACACAATTCAACTCTGGAACTCGCTGCCACAAGATGTGGTTATTACTGGGAAGTTGGACTGCTTTATAAAGAGACTGGATAAATTCATGGAGGTTGGGGCCATCAATGGCTAGCAGACAGAATCTCAATATATCACCTCTGGTATCATAGCCAGTATATCTCTATATATCAGTTACTAAGGTATGAGTGTGCAAGAGCGAAGTTACACTCATGCCCTGCTGGTGGACTTCTTGTGTGCAACTGACTGGCCACTGTGTCAAAATGAGGACTTAGATAAGCAACCTGTCTGATTCAACAAGGATCTTCTTAAATACAGAGAACTGTGTCAACCTGGCCAGGAAAATGGGACCCCTTCATTACCCTAGCATGGGTCTTGTAAGCAATTTCACCATCTCGATTTATCATGGTTATTTACGACATTCAGGGTGCAGAGAGAGAGAGAGAGAGAGAAGTTCAGTATCCTAAACATATTAAGGACAGACCAATCAAGAACATGTTAATTAGACCCTCAATCAGAGCTTGCAGAATCCAAAAGAGAAGATTTCCCAAGCTCTGCTCTCAACCGAAACGCAACACAGAGGGACTTTCAAAACCGTTCAGTAACTATAGGGATGATGTCAGCTAAACAACAAGGATAAAATCAGACATATTGGCTGAGGTTCGGCATCATACAGGCAGGGCATAAAGCTCTGCCAGATGTAGTTCCACTAGTGCCCACCCCCGTCTTTCCCCCACATTCCCAGCCTAATGTTCTGCCCCCAGCTCCTCCTCTAGCTGTTTAGTGGCTGGGAGAGGGTGCGGGGCAGCCAGCTGCGTTCCTGCAGCTGGATGAACAGAGAAAACAGCATCCTCCCAGACCTCTCAAGGACCTCTGGGAGGTCCAGGAGAATGCTTGTCGTCTTTACGCATCTGGCTGCAGCAATAGAGCTGCCTGCTGCTTGGCTATGCCTTTCCCTCCTTGGTCACTAAATGGCTATGGGGAATACTCCAGTGACAGAAAGTAGGTTGTGTGCCCCTGGGGTCATTATACTGAGGTGCTGGATGTGTCCTCTTGGAAGAACCCTAGAACTGCACATGTTACCAACAGCACTCCAGCCATTCTTTTTCCCAGGGAGCTTAGACTATAAAGTTTTTGACTGGAATGAACAAAGAACTAAAGCGGGGGAAAAAAGGTGGCCCACTCTTTCCACACTGCATTTGTTCCAAAATAAATGCTTGACCGTACGGTCATTTGTGACAGACAAATAACTAAATATTGCAACCCCACCAAAGCTAAGCAATGCAAAGAGTCGCAGGTCCAAAGGCTTACAGGCAGAAAACTTTTTTTTCTGTACTCTGTTTGCTGCCATAGAAAAGCAATGGCACATACCTTTGACAGGACACTGCCCAGGCTAATAAGTGATGGAGCTATGCTCCCAAGATTATTCTTATGTTGTTGTTTGGTGCAACAGCTGGCAGGCTGTGAAAACAAGAGAATGAAATGAGAACAAGTAAGCTCTTTCTTGTGGTGCTGAAATATGACAGCCATCCAGATTTTTTTTTTTAAAAAAAAATCTGTGCTCCCCACCCCCTTTTTTCCCCTTCTAAAAACAGCTTTCTCAGGCTTTTAAATGATGGGTGTGGGGCTTTGGAATGAGCAACGCACATAGATGATTACAGGCTCAACGTGCATTCTAAATTGCTCCCGTCCTCGCGGAAAATGTCTTATGTGGTTTCTGTAACCCGCCGCTTTCTGAAGTCCTCCAGGGATCCTGCTGCAATTCTGGGAGAACCAAGTGTTCACTCTAACACTTGGAGCCTTTTGAGACAAGAGCATGCCCCTGACTGAGCCAGAGGCTTTGTGTGCTCCCTGCCAATATGAGCACAGAGCCCATGCAGCAAACTCTGTGACAGTCCTTGAGGTGTTTTCAAAGACTGAAATACTGACACCTCTCAGTTTTCTCTTCACCAAACTGAACATCTCCAGCTTCTTCAGCCTTTCCTCCTATCTTTTGTTTTCCATACCGCCTACCCTCCTTGTGGCTCTTCTCTGAACCTGCTCCAACTTGCCTGTATCCTTCTTAAAATGAGGTGCCCAGAACTGAATGCGGGACTCTTTAAACATGTTTTTCGAACCAATTATGGATCCATCTGATGGTGTTTCCATGTATTATGTATTTAATCAGTTCAGCAATCAAAATATGGATACATCATGAATCTTTTCTCAGGGAGTCTTATTTGATGGCACTGTGGGATCGTGCAAATGGTTTAATATGTAACAATTTAGAATATATGTCCTGATCATTTGTCATTTGCAAAGGATATTACTACTACTACTACTATTATTATTATTATTAGCCTAAATATAATTCAAGCAGGGGAATTTTGAATTTCTAGTTTATCCTGAAGGATAGTACATCTTCTGATCATTAATATTTGCAGCATCTCTCATATATGGATTTTCAAAGATGCATCACTCCCTTTATAAACCAGCTGTAGAGCCAGTATGGTGTAGTGGTTTGAATGTTGGACTATGATTTCCTACTTGGCCATGAAACCCACCAATTGACCTTGGGCAGGTCACACACTCTCAGCCCCTGAAAACCCCGTGATGGATTCACCTTAGGGTCATCATCATTCAAAAATGACTTGAAAGCACACAACAACAACACCAGCTGTGTTCCTCTCAGTTCCTTTCCCTTCTGCATTTCCTACTGGCGTGGAAAGGGATACATTGCTAGAAAGATTCCTTCAAGGCTGAAGATGGGCTTGTTTTTACCAAAAATGTTTGGCTGTCTTGCTGTTTGCCAAGTAGTTTCATTGGAAGGGGTGAAAAGTTTAGCTGTGCTTTTTGTTTTGCAAAACATTTTGATAAGATATGTAGTGAAAAATGCTGTCCACCTTTGCTTGATATGTTCTTTCCATATTTTTCTTTCTAAATCGATGTGATATTTACAACTGTTATGTACTAATGAAATTATTGCTAATGATTTGTTTACCAAAACACTTCACAGAATTCTTCTAAATGCTTTTCCTCTAGTTGTTTACAGACATTGTACAAGTAATATTATAGAGATGACTATGGTTCAAATATGATTATTTAGTTGATTTGATTTTCTAGTATACAGAAGCAGAAATCTCAGGTGGAGAATGGAGCGGGGGTAGAAGAGAGTAAGAAATGCAAGAACCTTCCAGTGGTTCTCAACCTGTGGGTCCCCAGATGTTTTTGGACTTCAGCTCCCAGAAGCCCTGGGCATTGACCATAGTGGCTGGGGCTTCTGGGAGCTGAAGTCCACAAACATCTGGGACCCACAGGTTGAGAACCACTGCTAGGCTATACATATGAAACTCTTCTTTTATTGCTCAGGAAAACATATACAGGTTGAACCTCCCTTGTCTGGAAATTTGAAATCCAAAAACCTTGAAAAACTGAAACTTTTTACTGCCAGCCACCTGCTTCTGCCCCTGAGGTGGCCACTGCGATGCCCCGGTGTATTAATCTCTCACATTGGAGGAGTGCCATAGCTGCTGTCTCAAAGGCGGAAGAGGGCAGCTGGTGGCAAAAGGAGAGAGACTGAGGATCTGAGAGACAAATTAACAGAAAGCCTGTAGCCTCTACCATGAAGCTGGCAGGAAAAAGAGAGAGACCGAGGATCAGTGAAATGGCAAGAGGCACGGATTCACATCAAGGACTGCACTTGGATTTCTGCCATTTCACAGATCTTTGGTCTCTGTCCAGCCTCATGTCTCATACACAACCCAAGTAGCAAACAAACGAGATGCAAGGCTAGTCCAAGATTGTACAGTATTCCAAAATCTGAAATATGGAACACTTTTGGTCCCCAGCATCTCAGATAAGGGAGTTGTTGTACTGCAGTTCCCGGTACACCTTGCTATTATCTGTGCTGGCTAGGGCTGCAAGGCCACAAGATTGCCATCGCTGGAGCAAACAGGACTGAGCTAGGAAGATCAATATCAATCAGTATAAGGCAACTTCTAAGGTTCTTTACTTGTCAAATCCTCCTTTAAAGCCGTTTTAAGCCCATGGCCATTACCACCCCATAAAGCAACAAATTTTGTTCCAGTGCTACCTTGCAAAGTAAACTAAGAGGCTTTCAGATCCTTTAAGTTAATAAAATCCATGTGATTTCTTGGAGCATCATGGCTTGCAGTATATTTTCTTCTTTTTGAAAGTGTCCTAAAATAGAAACGTAGGGAATGCTTGCAGTTAAGTCTTGTCAAAGTACTGGAGAGAACAGTGTGGACTGTCTGTCTCTCACTCTAAGGAGGAAGAAAGATCTTTATAAAACGGGGTGGGGTTTTTTTGGGTTTTTTTTTTAAAAGGAACAGAGATGGGGTAGGGACAGTTTGGTCAGGAAACTTTATCCTTTGAGTGGCCACACAGAGAAATTGGATCCTGCCAAATGGGAATCCAACTGCACATTTTGCAGGTTATTTATCAGCAAATACTGCTTGGGTCTGAGGTTTCTAGGAAACTCTTTGATTTCAGCATCCAGGGCATTCCATGGGTCAAGCGAGGAAAGCTTCCCATCAGCCCTCAAAAATATGATGCTATCAGGTCTGTGTTGCAATAACCAGCAATGCTGGTAATTCAGCAGGCATGTCTGCATTGCAGTGATTCATGAAATGAGAAGAAAGACCCACTAAACCAGTGGTTCTCAACCTGTGGGTCCCCAGATGTTCGTGGACTTCAGCTCCCAGAAGCCCCAGCCACTATGGTCAATGCTCAGGGCTTCTGGGAGCTGAAGTCCATGGACGTCTGGGGACCCACAGGTTGAGAACCACTGCACTAAACCCAAACAAAACAGGAAGGATGGTCATGGAGAGAAACAGTGATCATGCAAGTCAGTGAGCTAGAAGGAGAAAGACTCAATCAGGAATAAATTAAATGCACAGTTTCTTTTTCATTATGTATCTCAGTATGCACTTGTGTTGTACCTTCAAGTCATTTCCGACTCATGGTGACCTTAAGGTGAACCTATCATGAGATTTCCTTGGCAAGATTTGTTCAGGGTGGTGGTGGTGGCCTTTGAGTGTGTGACTTGCTCAAGGTCACCCAGTGGATTTTTGTTGCTGAGCAGGGATTTGAGCCCAGTCTTCAGAGTCATAGTCCAAAGCTCAAGTCACTACACCATGCTGGCTCTATAGTGTGTGCTTAGGTGCTTATTCATGTGCTGAGAACTGCATTATAGCTTCATGGAGGTGCAAAATTTGTGGGATAACGAAGATCCAATCAGAGGTTGCTGTTGCTATGAACCTTCGAGTTGTTTCTGACTTACGGTGACCCTGAAGTGAAACTATCACGGGGCTGAGAGTGTGTGATGTGCCGAAGGTCACCCAGTGGACTTCCATGGATGAGCAAGGAATCGAACTCTAGTCTCCAGGGTTGGTAGTCCAGCCCTCAAAGTACTACACCACTCTGGCTCTACCATTTTATGTAGGAAATCATAAATTCCTCCAACCTCTCTAAGGCACACTGGGCAAAACCGATTCACTGATTAACGTTTGCCAAAGATGCCATAGGAAACAAGTTGAAGGGTGCTACTGTTTTAATTGCTTTTATTTGTTCCTCACCTCAAGAGCTTTTGTGGGCTAGGAAGCAATAGAGAAATAGAGAAATACCTTACATAAAATAAAAAGATAAATATCTAGCTCACAGATGACTCTAGTGGCCTAGCTACTGCTGCCTGCTCATTTCTGCATTTTCTTTCTTTCTTTCCTTTTCTTTCTTTCCTTTTAGACTCCTCTCCAATATCGCCAAGCCCTGAACACAAGCAACCAAGTGAACCTTTACTGTGCTTTTTTGGACTACAGGTACGTGGCATCATTTTATATGGATTCTCTTTGAGATACTTGATCAGGAGGTTGAGAAAGTTACCGAACGGTACAGTAACAGAGCTTTAGGCAGTCCCACCCATCTCTTTTGTGTTGGATTCATGGGAACAGTCAAAACAATGAAATCATAGGGAGTAAAATGAAAACAGATTACTAGAGCATTATTAAGATAAGCAGGGGGATTTCTTGCGTCTGAATAAAAGTGAGACTGGAACACATTTATAATGAAACTCACCACCTATAAGGCTGATTGTATTTTGGAACAGTCGTTTAAACTCATCTGTTCCTATACTTTGACTGAAGTTCAGGACAAAATTGATGTTAAAATAACACTCAAATTGTAGAATCATAAAAAGTTGGAAGAGACCACAAGGGCCATTGAGCACAGCCCCCTGCCATGCCGGAATACACAATCAAGGCACTCTCGACAGACGGCCATCCAGACTCTGTTTAAAAATCTCCAAAAAAGGAGACTCCACCACACTCCATTGAGGCAGCTTATTCCACTGTCAAACTGCTCTTACTCTCAGAAAGATGGTATATGCATAAAAAGAAAAATGAAGTGGGTGGCAGAAGAAATATTAGACCTAATGGAAGAGAGAAAATGGAAAAAGAACGATAACATCAGATATAAAGTACTGCATTACAGGAGAAAATCCAAAACAAAATAAAGGACGCAAAGAAAAATAATGGGCCGAACACTGTACAGAAGTAGGAAATTTAGAGGAATGTCCTTGACTCCTTCTCTGTATTTAAAAAGATCTAGGAAGTACCAAGCTTAATTTTTTTAAAAAAACAGTGTCAGCTACAGATGGACAGGAATAATTCTGTGATAATTGATGTCAAGGGTAAAATTGCAGTGTGGACTGATTGCATTAAAGAGCTGTTTCAAGTGAAGAGATAAGTATTTATTTTACTGGACGCTGATACAGACTGGAAATACAAAAAAAGTATATATCAAAGTTGTAAATGGAAGGCATGGGGATTTGATGATGTTTTAGCAAAAATATTGAAGGAAATAAAAGACATTTAGGTAATTTAAGCATTTTAGTGAATCTTTTCAATCAAATCTACACAACTGGGATCATTCCTGAAGTATGGCTAAGGACAATTTTTATTACATTGTCCAAAAAGGAAAACGACAGTGTTTGCAGTGACTGCAGAATGATAAACTTAACGAGGTCTTTGCTTGGTATTTCCATTAAAATAATATATTCTACAATTTATAAGAACCATGAAGAAAGAGCAGGAAATGCAATTTGGATTCAGAAATGGATTTGGAACCAGAAGAGCACTATTCTCAATATGTATACATAGGCCCTTTCCTCACGGTATTTGCCATGCAAAAGGGCACCTGGAGCGTTGCACGATTGTGAGGAGCAATCTGCACAACGCACTCACAATCGCGCGATGCTCCAGGGGCCAGCAGGCGCCAATCGCGCACTTTTTCATTTTCGGCTGGAAGCCAAAAATGATGCATGATTGTGCATTGCTCCCAGACCCCGCGCACACTTACCTGGCGTGTGGAGCCTTCAGAGCTGCGCTAGTCACGGTGCCTGTCCCAGTGCAGCCCGGGAAGGTCCCAAGCTCCACTGTGGAAGGAAGAGGCGGGGCTCTCGTGCGAGCAGGCAGCTCATGCGGAGCTGAAGCAGTAGGGACGCAAGAGCCTCTCACCAGAGGCTGCTTGCACGATCTCTGCACCCCAGCGCCGGAAAAAGGTAAGGTGCGGAAAGGGCCAAAGACACAGTCACTGTTGCATGGATGTTTGCAGAGTTGGGGTCCAATAACAACGGGAAGGTTGCACAATTCATACCCCTGGTCTAAGGTGTAGCTTATTTATCTTCAGCATAAGCAGCTCTCCAGAATTTCAGAAACGAATTTTTCAGAGCTCTGCCTGGATATGCAAGGACTTGGTCTGCATCTTTCTATGTGCAGCTTCTATAGTATTGTGGTAAAGGGGGCTTGGTAACCTTTGCAGCAGCTCTCTTAGCTTCTCTGTTTAGTGGTGGTGAGAGAGAGCACCCACAATTTGGCACAAATAGGGAGGCATTAGGAGGTATGATTTGCAATTTTGCTAAACACCTCCAGCTTCTTCTCTTCCCCACTCCCATCTTAAAAGCATTGGTTTTATACTTTGTCAGTGGTTCCCAAGTGGTCTGAAGTGCTTGGAAAGCGGTGCAGATGTGTTTGAAAGGAACACCGTAGGAGAAAATGTCTTTCTGTGTTTTGCAGCAGCGGGAGTGGTGTTTGGTCGACCGAAGGCTGCGTGCGCGATGGTGGTGACTTCAACTATTCCATCTGTCTGTGTAACCATCTTACCAATTTTGCCATTTTGATGCAAGTTATACCACTGAAGGTAAGAGAAGATGCAGATGTTCATGGAGACTGCCAGTAGGGTTGGACCAACTATAATCTTGTTCTATTTATCCTTAGAGTAAAGAAACACTTAGGCTTTGTAGCTCTCTATTCTGTGTGTCTTGGTTAGTTCTTCCCTGAGGGTGTTTATAGTCATCACTATAAGTTAAGATGCCCTCAGGTTCCTTTAAGATGTGTGCTTCTTGTGAGGCTGAAATTGCCAGTATTGACAGGCAGTCACATTGCCATCTGTACCTCGGAGAAGGCCAGCTCCTTAAGCTGTTCCTCATAGGGTTTGGCTCTGCCAGATCTTTTGCTATCTTGGTTCTCGTCCTCTGAGCAAGTTCTAGCTTATAAATATCCTTCTTGAACTGTGTTGTCCAGAACACAATATGGCAGGTGAACCCTGACAAAAGCAGGATGTTGCAGTTGTGTTCCTTCAAGTTGCTTCTGACTTGTGGCAACCCTGCAGTGAACCTATCACAGGGTTTTCTTGGCAAGTTTTGTTGAGAGAGGGTTTGCCTCCCTCTCAGCTCCTGAGGCTGAGAGAGCATGACTTGCCCAAAGTCTCCCAGTGGATTTCCATGTCTAAGTGGCTTGGGCAACTGTTGGAGGGTAGGGGCCGCATTAACCCCCAGAAGACCTTTAGAGGGCTCCACCAGCTCCAGCAAGCAATTTGACAACAAAAAATGCAGCAAGGAGCCTATAAACAAACTGCCAGTTGAAGACTTAGGCCATTTCCACACTGCACTGTTATAGTGCTATTATCCCACTTTCGACATCCTATGGAATTCTGGGGTTTGTAGTTTAGGGAGGGGCCTTTAGAATTCTCAGCCAGAGAGCTCTTTGGCCTCAGGAAACTACAAACCCCAGAATTCCACAGGGTGTTGAAAGTGGAATAATAGCACTATAACAGTGTAGGGCTGAAATGGCCTTAGACATCATTTTTAAAAGTTTCACAAACAAAAGGGTATCACAAATCCCAACAAACATTTTGGCCAGAAACATACTTACATATACAACCTGAGGTGACAATAAGTTGAAAAATGCCTTTAGATGTGTGCATTTAACCTAGCCTTCCATCCTTAATGGGAAGAGGGAGACAACAGGGATTCTTCAAGAAATCACCTCTTCCAACATGGCTAATGGATGTAAAATTAATACCGATTAGATTTGTGCAATTGTGTTTAAGAAGGGAGGGAGCCTTAATCTCTGTGAGGTCTATGCATTTACAAAAAAGAGAGAGAGAGAGAGAGAAAAGAGAACCCTCCTGACTAAAACAAATTTGGAGAACTATGCAAATATTGGCAGCAGCAAAGCACAAGGTCAGAACAGTCTGTGAGCAGAAAGACAGGCCGGGAGAAAATACTTGAACGCCACATTTTTAATGACTCCTGGGGAAAACGTTGTCTCTGTTCACACTCACAGCTTCCCCCTTCAATTGTAATTGCGACTGTTCCCTCCTTAACAGAGCTAATCAGCTCCAAGGTTTTTTTGGCAAACCCGACACTGGGAGTTGGATTCCCACTTGCCTCGATTGCACAACGTTGAAATCTTGTCTCCCCAGCAGCGTTTGCATAATCCAGCCACTCTCAGACCCTGCCTGGCCAATGAGTTCCCCTGCCAAAGATGCACCCCCCCTTGCAATGCCACCCACAGTATTAACTTCACAAGAGTATGTGAATCCTGCAACTGATGTGTGAACTGGGAGCTGCCCTCGTAGCCAGTAACGTAGGATGAGATCATGAAAAAAAAATAAATCTGGTCTCTGCAACTTTAAACGGCAGATGGGGAAATACAGCTTTCATATATGACCTAACAAAACAAAACCCCTCCCTGCATGTTGAAAACTAGCATGTCAGGGACAAAAGTTTGGCACAGAGACCATCCTGGCCTCTCTGCATGCATACATGAATTTGTATGGCTTTTCTAACTCAATAATAACTCCAAGTAACAAAATCCTGATGTCCAGATGTCAGTTCTATCTTTCCTAGGGAATAGGAAGCACTAGAGGGAAGGGTTCAATGGAACAAAGACCAGGAAATAGGGAAAAAAAGGAAACTTAATCATATCCCCACCCCTTACTACTTCTTTTCCCTTCTTTTCCGCTTTTGAGCTTGTTTGCAGGTTTGTTCTAGTCAGATAGATAGATAGATGCTCCAGAATGCCCTAAATGTATTCCAGAGGGTTGGAGGACATTACCCCCATGTCTGGAGAGCCCCTGGGCCCCTGAGGTCAAGAACAGTTTTTGTGAAATTTTTCCAAAAAAATTCTATTGCTCCCCAAAATATTTTGTGGGCCCCCAAAAACATTGTGTGGCAGTTAAGAAAGCCAAAGAGATTCCGGGCTGCATCAACAGGAGTCTAGTGTCTAGGTCGAGGAAAGTGATAGCATGACTCTATTCTGCTTTGGTCAGACTCTCCTTGGAGTATGGTGTCCAGTTCTGGGCATCCTAGTTCAGAAAGGATATTGACAAGCTGGAACATGTCCAGAGGAGAGGGACCAAAACGATGGAAACCTGGAAACCAGGAATCGCTGAGGAAAGGCTTGGGAGAGGGGTATATTTAGCCTGGAGAAGAGAAGGTTAAGAAGTGATGTGATAGCTATGTTTAAATATTTGAAAGGATGTCATATGGGGAGGGGGGGTGGAGCAAGTCTGTTTTCTGCTGCTTCAGAGAGTAGGGCATGGAGGAATGGCTTCAAACTTCAGGGAAAGAGATGGCACCTAAACATTAGGAAGAGCTTCCCGAGGGTAAGGCAGTCTGCCTGGGAATGTGGTGGAGTCTATGACTCTATGATTCTAGGAACCTGCTCTGTTCAAAAGGGGCCTTGGAGTGTATCTGGATATGGAACATACATGCCTCAAGACTGCAGCTGTGACAATAACATTTTCAATGATTTCCACAACTGCTAGAAAAAAGCAGTTGTCTAAAAAACAAAACAATTCCCAGGGTCTCATGCCAGACACCGGATTCTGCACAGAGCACATAAAATTCTGTACGTGCAAATCTGAAGAAGGCAAGGTGTCCTGATAATAAATCAAGGGAACATTTACAACTCAGCACAATTAAGGAAAAATTCTAGCTGTGTGCCTAAACTCACTGTCTCCCCATAAAACGGAAACTGTTCCCAGCTGCTTAAAGAGTTGTTCGCTTTGCTTTTTAATAAGGTAAAATTGAAGTTAAAAAGCACCAACTGCCATTTTAATACCGTAGCAGAGAGAAGCCAGTACAGTCAGCCCTCTGCATTTCCGGCTTTGACTTTTATGGCTTTGATTATTTGCAAGTTTTCTAACCCCCTGGCCCCCTACCTCAGGTGCTTCTTTTCTGAGGGAACCTTCCCTCTCAGCAGCTCCAATTGGGCTGCGTAGCCCTTTAAAAACCCACCTATGGTCTTCCTCTTCCATCAGCCACTGTAGGATGGCTTGCAGCCCAATTTCTCAGGACCACAAACCCTCTCTGAGTGCCCCTCACACACCCAAGGAAGGAGGTGAATGAGAGAGAGGAAGTATAGGGCCACCATGCCTTGGGCCATTTCCGCACGACACTCTTATAGCGTGACGATTCCGCTTTCAACCTCCTATGGAATCCTGGGGTTTGCAGTTCCAGGAGGGGCCAGCCGGCCCCTCCCGGAACTGCAAACTCCAGGATTCCATAGGAGGTTGAAAGCGGAATCGTCGCACTATAAGAGTGTTGTGCGGAAATGTTCTTGGTCCCCTTCCTACAGACCCATGCTCACATTTTGATATTTCTGATTTTCCCACTTTTTCAGGGGCCCCGCGCCCCTAACCCCAGCAAATACGAAGGGCTGACTGTTTCAAAACACTGTAGGGGATTCGACGGCGATCTCATGAGCCGTTTACATGCACTGTTTTTGTGCTCCCGTTTCCTCCACCTGTGACAGTTAGATGCTAAAACGAAAAGCAGTGTAAACATTGCAAATTGAGAGCAGGCACTGTGCGGGCCCACCCCTAATTTCAGTGTTGTGGTATCGGTTTTGTTTACTACAAGACTCCCAAGGTGCAGCAATTGGAGCTAGGGATAAAATTACATAATTACATCAAATTACATCTCAGTGGAACAGAGAGACTGTTTAGAAGTGCTGAACGGTAACTGAGGGTGCCTCCGAACACAGGCTCTGCTCAGCTCGGCTCAACTCATTGCAGACATCTGGGTACCAGCCCCACTCCTGGTCTTCCCTTTTTTACTTTTAGCAGCTTAATTTGAGGGATAAAGGAAACCCTTTTCATTGCTGCAGGCATTGAACATTTAGCAATCACAAAGAGTTGCCCATCTATGGAGCATCCCTCAGAGATCTATGGTTAGACATTACACTGTCTCCCTCTCACAACCTTGATAGGTCTGAAGTGAAGTGGCTACCTGGGTCTTGAACGGATATGTCCCTAAGCCGCAGCTGTGGCAATAACATGTTCAGTGATTTCTGCAACACGTTCATCAACTCATCTCAGAAATAACAAAGGGAGGTAGCTTCTTCTGAGCGATGGGAGGTCTTTTTGTTTCTTCCATCCTTTCAAAACCACTACCTATGAGGGTTACAGCAAGCCTCCTGTCTCTCATCTTAACCCTTCCAGGTGTACGTTTAAGTTGTGGTAAGTGGAACAAGAGCTCTGAGCCCAGACATGTTCTCTCCCTTAGAAAACACAAAATCTGCATACAAAATTTTAACAAAAAAAATCTGAGAAAACAAGGCTGAGGATGAATGGAGATCCCATCGACAACAAAGCCTTTGTCATGCTTTGGTCAATACTCTGGCAGAACAAGAAAAAACTTTCTATCATTCCTGAATTAAATCGAACAATGGCCATTTTTGGAAGCCAAAACATCAGATGTCATTAAATGAGCACTAGGCAAAGATCTCTTTTGTACCATTAACAGTGTTAGCTGGTAAGAGTGATACTACGCTGCCATATTAAAGCTTGGCTGAGTGACTCTGTGTAATGATGGGAAGCGTACCAAAGCCGTGGAGAGATTGTGCCAGCTGATAATTATATCTGAAAGGCAACGTTCTCTCTTTTCCTCCAAAGCAGGCATCTGCAAAAGCAGTCACCAAACAAACAGAGGTGGGGAAGATTTCTTGAGCGGCCATGTACTGTTCTTACAGCTGTCAAAAGGTTTAGGCGCAAGCTGCTGACGCAGCAGGAATGTTCTCACCTGGAGAAGGTGTGCCAACAGCCCTCCTCTTTGGTGCGTTGTTTTGAGCAGGGCCCAGAACAGCTGGCGATCACACCCTTGAAGTGATCAAAAAGAAAATGGCTTTTTAAGCAAGCTCATCTCAGGCTCCATAGAGGTTCTATTTTCAACTCCTTTCTCTGTGGGGTTTTTGGTCTTTTATAACACATTTTTTTAAAAAAAGATCACTTGAATGCAAACTCTGTAAGAACAACCTTTTTGGATCCAGAAAAATAACATTTTACCCTGTATGAGAATGACTGGACACAACCACTGTGCTTCTGGCTGCATTGTTCATTTTTCTCAGATCGCCTTATGTATTCCCCTCTTGCATTCTATCCATATTGTCTCAGTGGACCCCATAGCTTGGTGGCAGAGCACAAATATACTATCAACTTTGGTGGCATGCAGAAAGCCCAAGGTTCAACTCCTAGTATCTCCAGATAGGGATAAGAAAGACCAGTCGCGTAGGAATGGGGGGAGCTTTGCCCTGGGCAGCAATGTGTTTTGGGCATCCCGACTCATAGCCATGCCCCCGCATGCCCAACATACCATGGCCACACCCACACCCACCGTAGCCACGCCCCCTCCCACCCCCCTTCCACACACTCCAAGCTCCACCACTGGGAAAGACCCCTGTCTTCAGTGTTTGAGAAGGTCCCTAGGCAGCTCAACCTGCCATGAAAAATATCATACTCAGACTTGAGGAGAGAAGCTGGATAGGATCTTATTGAATGCTCAGGTTATTATACTTTCTCAAGCAGTATACCTTCAAGCATCCATAGTAGCTCAGGGTGTCAAGTATGCTCCTTGTCATCGCAATATCCAGTCTGAGACCTCATTTCTCCAGAGAACGTTTCATGTTGTTGGCTCAGCTGGGTGACCTCAGCCTAATCACATCCACTCAGCCTAGCCAACCTCGACCCGTTCTTTTGAACAGAGGAGCAACCCTCTACAGTGCCTTAAAACAGCTTGGAGGAGAGGTGCTATATCAATATAATGATGCAGTGCCATGACCAGCGTTGGGCTGACATCTGGGAGATTTCAATTACAGTTCCTACCGAGCCAGTGTGACTAGAGATCAGCCACTCTGCTTCAACCTGACTTTCCTCACCTGGTTGATGTTTTGCGGATAAAATGGGGAGGAGGACTGCAGCACATAATACAACGTTGAGCTCATTCATAGCTAATCTATAATTTAAAAGAGAATACCTGTCGGTCTCTCTGTCTCTGGCACTCTGGACAGCCATAATCCATTGGGGAAATCATTCCAGGTACCTGAAAAATGTGACAGTGTTTTTAGCTGTTGTCCAAGTTGCAATGCCAAGTCTCAAGCTGAAACTCTAAAAGGTGGGGGTCACTAAAAGGAAAAAGGGGAAAGTTATAACTCATCAGGAAACTGAAGTAGGTGGCTTTTTGGGGTGCCTTCTTGGTGTCAAAGCCCAATTTCAAGTCAAGAGGTCAAGAGCAGAGATCCTATTTATCAGTCATGTATCAAATATTTATGAGTTAAACTATGCCAAAGTTGTGCCAGATTATACTGTTATGGCATGGAAATAGGGAACGTGCAGTGGGTGGCCATCCCTCATCATGTTGTGTTGCACAATGGCAATGCCACTTGCCCAATCTCAATTAGGATGTCACAATCGCACAACCTTCTAGAAATTAAAGTTGGTGGTGTATTTAAATCAGTAAAAGTTACCAATTGAGATGTAGTGGTTTGAACATTGGAAGATGACCCTGGAAACCAGAGTTCTATTCCCTGCTCAGTCATGGAAACCCACTGGGTGATCTTGGGTGTGTCACACACTCTCAGCCCCAGAAAACCCTGTAATAGGTTCACTTTAGGGTTGTGATACATTGGAAATGACTTGAAAGCAGGCAACAACAACAACTGGATTTTAAAAAAGCCAAAAGAGTCAGGAGCATTCTGCCATAACTCATTAGGACGTGATTCATTTTGACAGACTCCAATCTATTTGACAAACTTTGCTGTCCAAGGACCCAGTGGCCAATTTTAAGTAAAAAATTCCAAACAAAGGGCTTCCTAGAAACAAAAAACAGGGGCTAGCCATAACTCAGCAAGAAAGAGCTCTCTGACTTACCCCTACCAAGATTTCTAAAAGCAGTAAAAAAGAAGGGACTGTGTCTAAGGCCCTGTGTCTACTGATGTTAAAAAACAGAGTAGAAAAATGAGAGAGGGTTCTGTGAAGTACTGCTAGTAAGACTCCTGTGGTTAAAAAAAAAATGTGGGGTACAAAAACAGAAGGCCAGTTTTGGGAAACTAAGTGTGGACAAGGGCAACCCTTCTATGTTTCAGATGTTAATTTTATATTGGAAACAAGGGGAAAAACCCCCTATGAAGCACTTAATGGTAAGGAAAACAACAAAATTATAGCATTTTATTTCCTTTCTATTTTGCAGCAGCGTTTACCCACTCGGGAAAATTAGCATTTTTCACACAAAGGATTCAGTACTAGGGAGTCGAACATGAACATATGGAAGGTCTCAGCTTCTCTTTAGCATGTTGGCTGGTTCAGCAACCCCGAGGGCTCACCGTTTTATTTTTGGAAAGTAATATAACAATACGGGGAGAATTTACAGCTATATGGCACTCAGATCCTATGCTGGCATTGGCTCTGTTAGCTGAGTGATAAATTGGCATCAAACAAGGATGGAAATTATTTGCATCTTTATCACTTGGCTGGTCTGCCCGTATCATGCTTGGCTTACCTTTGAGAGCACGCTTACTGAAGTGAATTCATCATTTGCTAAAAACCGAAGGAGCACAGCGCAGGGTGGTGATGAGCAGCAATTAGATGTCAAAGAGTTGCCCCGAGATGGTCAACAGTGGGGTAGAGTTCCTCTTCCCTTCTTGATAGCCAATTTCCTTTGTTTGCCAACACTTTGACTAGAACTATGTGGCATCGCTGCAAAACAAATTAGGAGATCTGTTTCAAAAAGAATGGACTACTGTTGAAGGAGGAGTCTGACTTTGTTTTGAATTTTTATGAGCTCTGATTCTCAGAGCTTTCAAGTAACTGCTTACACACAATGAGTTACTTGCGATTACAGATGGTCCTCCAGTTTTGCTAGGGTAAGGTGTACAGAACCCTTGGAAAAGTGGGGAAATCACAAATATCAAAATGTGTGTGTGTCTGTGGGAAAGTGGCCAAAGCATGTGGGGAGAGTGGGCACCCAGAGTCCAAACCAGGTCGGGGAAAGGAGAGGGAAAGGGGGTGGTTCAGCATGATAGTCCAATACTTCCTCTCTTGCCCATCTCCTTCCTTGGGTGTAGGGGAGAGCATCAGGAGAGGGTTTGTGGTGCTGAGAAATTGGACTGCAAGCTCCACTGAAGTTATGGTGCATGGTACCCAAGCAAACCAAGTTATCTTTTTAAGTGCCAGCGACCCTCACAGTGAGCCAGCATGTTGTAGAGGTTTGAGCGTTGGACGATGACTGCGGGGGAGCGGAGTTGGAATCTTCCTCAGCCATGGAAACCTACCAGGTGACCTTGGGCAAGTCACACACTCTCAGCTTCAGAAGGAGGAAGAGGCAACCCTCCCCCCATCTGAGCAAATCTTGTGATAGATTCGCCTTCGGGTCACCATAAGTTGGAAACAACTTGAAGGTGCATGACAACAGCAACAAACGTGCACCCGTCACACCTGCCTATGGCTGTAAAAACATGACAAATGAAATAATGGCACATTTATGATGCTTTCACGGGACCCCAAATCTTATCTCCTAGGTCAGCTGCCACACTCAGCCTACTCCTGATATGGACTCTGATGGTTCAAAGCCTTTCCTGGTATGCTTTTCTCCTTGAGGTCCTAGAAAGACCCACTCAGATCAGACAATTCAGAGCGAGCAGTTGCCAAACTGAATTTCAGGCAGGGTTCAATCTCTTTCATCACCCATCCTCTCCTGCTTGCTCTGCACATGTATTTAGCCTCAGAAAGCTTCAGACAGTAGTTTTTGTGTAGACACAGGAATTTTGCATAAAGCGTCTTTTGGGCAAGAGAAGCCAGACTTGACTGGAACCTCAAGATTTCTTCATGTCCCTCCTTCTTTCAGCAGGAGGACCCAGGGGCTGAAGCTTGCATGTTCTGTATGCAAAGCATACTGCTGAAGTCTGTTTTATTACTGATGGGTAATTTGGGCATTTGTTTCTTTTGTTTAAATGGATTTTAACTGACATGCATTGATGGGTTTCTTAATTTCTCATTTCATTTGTTGCTAGGTGCCTCAACAGTTATTTTTAGTGGAGAGATGGGATAGAGATTTAGTCTAATCAGAGTCAGGGCAATCCTGACAGATGCATTTAACATCTGGTTTGTGGTCAGGAGGGTTGTGTATGTGTCCTTGCCTACGAGCATGTGTACGTGTGTGCAAGCAATAACATGGCCTGTCTTTCTTATGCAATAGTATACAGTACCACATGTACTGATGCTGTAGTAGGAAGAGCAAACAATAAGATAATAAGACAAGACAAATAGGAGTCAACAGTGTGATGTAGCAAACTAAAAAAGGCCAATACAATTCTGGGCAGCATCAACAAGAGAACATTGTCCAGGTCAAGAGAAGTAGAAGTGCCATTCTAAGCTACTTTGGGCAGATCTCACCTGGAACCAGAGTTCATGAAGGGTATTAATACATTGAAACATGTCCAAAGAAGGGTGACCAAGGGCAACCAAGCCTTTTGAGGAACAGTTGAGGGAGTCGGATATTTTTGCTTGCTGATAAGAAGACTGAGAGGTTACATGATAGCCCTCTTTTAATATCTGAAGGGATGCCATGTAGAAGACGGAACTGGCTTGTTTGCCACTGCTCCAGATACTAGAGCACGAACCAATGGATTTAAATTACAAGAAAAGAGATTCCATCTAAACATTAGGAAGAACTTTTTTTACTGTAAGAAGCGATTTCCTTGGAATGGTGGGGGACTCTTCAGGTTTGCTTAGTTATCTTTCAAGATTCCTTTAGTCATGTATTCCTCCATCAATCCTGTCCTGGATCAGGTCAGCAGAGGGTTGGATTGGCTGGCCCTTGTGGTCTCTTCTGACTCTAAGATTCTATGATTCTTGCTGTTGGATGTCTTCAAGTCTTTTCTGACTTATGATGGCCCTAAGGTGAAACTATCATGGGGTTTTCTGGGGCTGAAAGTGTGTGACTCACCCAAGGTAACTCATTGGGTAGCCATGGCTGAGCGGGGAATCAAACCCTGTTCTTCAAGGTCATAGTCCAATGCTCAAACCACTATGCTATGCTGGCTCTCTCTATGATTCTAGAGCGTATTAATTAATTCTGTGGCAGAAACATCTGGGGATTTTTAAAAAAAAGAAATTAGCAGAAAACCCATTTAACGAGAATTTGAACTTATATAGAAACAGTGTTCCTTTGGAAACTAAAACTTGTTTTGAACAGATCACAGCAGTGGCTGAATAAATTGGAGTCAAAAACTGAGTAGTTATCCTAAGGAAATTTAGTAGCCCAAATACATTAGGAAAGAACTACTTCATACTTCTGTTTTTGATAAATTGTGGCTTCGTCAGGAGAGGCAGCTGTTTGACTAAAGAGTCTGTGCGGTTGTTTCCCACAGTCTCAGGATGCGCTGTGTTCCCTCATTCAAATACCAGACCCTCCTGTGCATGCTCTTCATATAATTAATTACGGCCGTGTAAGCCCGTCTGTTTCCAAAGCAATCCCTGAGTGATAATCATTGAATAGTAATCTAGAAAAGTTCAACAAGGCAGTGGGAAGTCAAAGATGTCCTTGCCAATAATGAAGAAGGAAAAATACAGCCAAATATCCATTGATTTAGCAACCTGTGGAGGAGCTGGGCTTCTAACATGTCTCAATTTTTGCGCCACTTATTTTTCTTACGCTAATGGCCAGTGAAACTGCTTGAGAAATCTCAGTGGGATTGATATTGTCAAAAAGAGGAAGAAACTGGTAGTTCCTCTAATAATATTGCAATATTCTACTAACTGTTCTAAAAACCATCCAAGCAATCAGTGTGATTTCATTTCTAGATTTGCTGTGAGTTAGAATTTCAGAACTTAGGTGACCAGTCTGTCGTTGCCAGGAAAAAAAAAAAGAAGAGAAGAAGAAATTGAAATCAAGTTGCTGTGGTTGCATCATCTGAAAATAGCTAAGTGATTCTGGATCTTTGGCGTTCGCATGTTTTGGACAGTGGCTGCTAGTCCATCCAGTGACAATATGGCAGTGAATCCACGCTGCATTTTACTCTGTGCTTCCAAAAGAGCTGTCCAAGGTGCTGAACTCTGTTCCCAGAATAGTTTTGGCACTTGGGTAGCTCTGTAAAATTCAGAGTAAAACCTGAAGTGGGTTCAGTTGGAGCCACCAGCCACCATTGATTCAACTACAAAACTTTACCATTGGCTATGTTGGCTGGATTTTCTGGCAACTGTAATCCAAAATGTCTGGTTGAGAACCACTGTACCAATTGCATGTATGCCTTATCTCACTATATGAATCAAGGGCTATTAAGTCGGTACACTCTAGATGTTTTGGATTACAGCTCCTTTAAGATCCACCCAACCAGGACAGATAATAATCTGAGATGATGAGAATAGTAGCCCAAGAATTATGGAGGGCTCTAGCTATCCTGCTCTGATCTAAACAGAAGGAAATGTGACCGCTGTTCTAGCTAGAAGAGAGTAAGAAATTCACTAAGTTTGCATATTATAAGCTTACTGAATTCACATGACCCCAGAACCAAGCAGACACCTGAACATGGATTGAGATGTACATCTGTGAAGATGGGTAGAGTAAAGCATACTTTTTTGTGTGCAAAATCCCACATGTAGGACCTCACATGAAGAATAATTTCCCAAAACATTTGGGGGTATGCAAATAACAGGTGCAAACTGCACAGATTTTCAGCTCTGCATTACTCTTTCCAACTGGGTTTCCCAAATGTTAGGAAACCCGTTCTTCACCTGGGAAATGAATGATGGTAAATATTCTTTCCATCTGTAGTTTAGAAGTTAGACTGGGATTTGAGAGATCCAAGTTCTAGTCCTGACTGAGCTGTGAAACTCACGGGATGAACTGGACCAATCCCAATCTCAATTCCTGCCCTACTCTACAGGGCTGTTGTAAGGATAAAGTGCATGGAGGAGACAGAACCATGCTAGTCTGCCTTGTGCTTAGTGAACAAAAAGCAGGGTAGAAATATTATGAATGCAATAACAGTATATACAGATAATCCTAACACATCTAGATTGGTGCACATTTTTATTTACGCTGTGATGCTCATGCTCTAGGTTCCACTGAAATGACAGAAAGTTTCTGTCAAGGTGTATGAGAGTGTACTTGCTCAACCATGGCTACGGATTGTTTTCGGCATGATTCAAATTGAGCTGAAGCAAAGGTGGGGGGGGGCGACCAAAATTTTCAGTGCTGTAAGAAAACAAATAGGGCTGCTAGTTAAAGTGAATAGCCCTGCTCATTTTCTATGAAGAGGAACAAGGTGTGAGCCATAGGCTTCTTTGAGCATGTAACAGGATTTTTGAGATGTATCCCCCACTGATTTATACTGTATACATATGTTGTCTGTTCATGATGGACTCCATAGTCAATGCTCATCTGAGCCTACATCCTGTTCCTAGTCCCAACTAGAACAGATCTGTTGAGTCAATAGGATTTACACTATTTATTGACCTCACCTGGAATACTGTGTCCAGTTGTGGGCCCCACAATTCAAGAAGGATATTGAGAAGCTGAAACATGTCCAGAGGAGGGCGACCAAAATGGTGAAGGGTCTGGAGGCCATGCCCTATCAAGAGCAGTTTAGTGAGTTGGGTATATTTAGTTTGCAGAAATGAAGGTTAAGAGGGGACATGATGGCCATGTTTAAATATTTGCAGGGATGTCATGTTGAAGATGGAGCAAGCTTGTTTTCTGCTGCTCCAGAGACTAGGACACAAAGCAATGGATTCCATCTTCAGGAAAAGAGATTTCACCTAAGCTTCAGGAAGAACTTCCTGATGTAAGAGCCTTACGACAGTGGAATATGCTGTCTAAGAGTGTGGTGGTGTCACCTTCTTTGGAGGTTTTTAAACAGAGGCTGGATGGCCATTTTCTGGGAGTGCTTCGAGTGTGTGTTCCTGCATGGTGGGGAGTTGGACTTAAAGGCCATTGTGGTCTCTTCCAACTCTATGATTCCATTGTTCTACACAAATCTTCACCTACTATTCAGCAATTGATACAATGGATGCACTGTAGTTAAGCCTAGCTGATGACTCCCATTTTGGCGTGGCAATGAATCCACTCTGGAATTCAGTCCAAAATTGAAAGGATGTATTCAGGTGCTGGGGGTTTCAGCAGCTTGAAGATCTCATCTTCCACTGTTCCTGCTGTTTCAGATCAGTCCCAATCAATAGCAACAAGGTAGGTGTATTACCAGAATCTACCTTCTCCAAATGCTGCTTTCTTCTTTGGCAAACACTTCCACAGACACCAGCTTGTTTCACTAGAACATAAGGAGAACATAGCTAGCAGCTATTTGACAAACTGGTTGAGGTGGGCGAGTTGTTAAATAGTTTTTCTTATCTGCATATGCTAATAGTGCTGCGACTCTATTTTTGCTAAAGCCGTTAATAAACTGTGACTGACTGATATAATACACAATTAGCTGAGCATAGGCTTTCTCTCTCTCTCTCTCTGTACACAGCTAACAACGGGACACCAGATGGCGTTATCGTCCATCAGTTATATTGGCTGCTCCCTGTCCATCTTCTGTCTGACTATCACACTGGTCACGTTTGCTGTTCTGTCGTGAGTAATTTTACCTTTTCTACCTCTCGAGACAATATCACACTGGAAATATGGATAATCGTTCTCATAAACATGGAGACACACACACACACAACACATAAAATACATGCAACATTTCCTTTCAGTCCAGTGGGTAGCATGCCCTCAGGTGTTGACAGTGCCATAAAAGGTTATTAATTCCTTAAACTTCTTTAATTAGATTCTGCATATATATTTGTAACACTTGGTTAACTTTGGTCTAAATTACTTTAATTTTCTGCAAGCGGGAAGCTCTTTAAATCACAAGTTATTTCCTTGCAATTAATTCTTCAGTGGTTTTAGCAGCTTCCTTCTTTTCCAATGAAGGGTTGAAACGTGGAAGTGCGACCGGAGAAGATGAGATCTGGTTGTGCGGTTTTGAGGTGTGTGTTAGATAGACCATATAATTGATTAAAAGGCTGCAGGTTCTGCTCGTTCCAGAAGTCAAAAAAAGGATAGATGGGTAGGCTGGTTGGTCCTGAGGGAAAGAGAGATTCACGCACAGCTTCTATCTATAGTTTTCTCAGTGGCTGCTCCCACCCTCTAGAACTCCCTTCCACGGGAGGCTGGGCTTGTGCCTTCCCTGATTTCCTTTTGCTGACAGGCAAAAACCTTTTGCTTTAGCAGGATTTTAACCTACAAGCAGGGAAGCTTTTATTGGTATGCTTATGTTTTAAATGACTTTATATTGTTTTATGTGAGGATTACAATTGTTTTTTAAAATTTCATTTTTTTCAGTTGACTCTTTCTGGAAGCCCCACTCTGGGAGAAAGGTGGCATACAAACGGGATTAAATAAATAAATAAGAGAGGAGCCACAGTGTGGTCTCCGATGCCCCCAGAGACACTGAGCAAAACTATTGGTTTTTATACATGAAAGCATCGTTGTTCTGTTGGATCAGACCGAAGGCTCATTTAGTCAAGTGCTGGGTGCAATAACATTTGGTGCATTAACACCCTGCCTCCTGCTCATGCTTCCCAGCCACTGATATACAGAGTGCAGACCCTGGAAAGGTTACTGGACATTGCAGTCCCAGGTTCTGGAAGCTGAAGTCCCCAAAAGAAATGTTTCCAAACCCTTAAGAGAGGCTCACTGCTTCTGGTACTGAAGGGAACATATATGCATCATAAGTAGCAGGCATTAGAAGTCCAAACCTTCTCTGAGACTGAATCTTCTTTCAAGGCTGTCCAAGTTCGTGGCCATCAGAGCATGTGGGAGCAGTGAATTCCTCCCTTCAGCTGTGTATTTTATTCTTTTTTGTCTGTCTTGAGTCTCCCCTCAGTTAGCTCAAGTGAATAACCACCAATTTTAGTATTATATAAGGAACAGAAGGAGACTGTGCATAATTTTCTATGTACGTATACGCTATACAAGAAAGGTTGACATCAGGGGGATACAACCTTATTAGCTGCCTCTTTTGTTGGATGGGGTGCTAGCACTTGGGGGTGGAGGAAGGTGTAAGCTCACCTCCAAGCCAGTGATACTGAGTGTTTTGGAAAGAGGGAAGTTTAGCTGTTTTCTACGCCAGTGGCACTGCTGTTATTATGACATGAATGGCATGAAAGCAGAGGGCCCAAGAATGTTAGGGTGATGTTGAATTCACAGCATGGATGGGCAGAGGGCCACGCAAACAGCCTTGGAAGACTAAGTGAGGTCCCTGGGCTGTGGATTGTGCCTCTTGAGTGACATCTTTTAAGAACTACTGGCCGATACGAACATTCAGTGCATGATCTCTTGGCACTTCAGGTTACAATAATGAAGACTTGGGATGACATGGAAACTGCCTTGGAGAGAACTTTTATTCTTTCCTTTGAAGACATGGGCAGTGAAAGAGTGGCCTGCGTTCCCCACATCTTTAGCCAGCTGGCTCCTTCAACAAGGATCTTTTCAGCCATCCAGAGCTGGAATCATACTATGATTTGAGGAGCTAGCAATAAACACTTTATATCCATATTTATAGGAAAACAACAACAACCCATACATAGATGATAACACACTGTAGTGTTTATTAAGTGCCAGATTTGATATGGAACAAATACAGAAATTCCAGGCTGGATTCTCCATCTTGGTCAGTTCCCATGGAGTACTCTAACTTCTCCCATTAAAAGAGGGTCAGGTCTGAGGCTGTTAACTGTGAAATGGTCTCCATCTGTCTCAGAAAGAAATGTGCATGTCCGCTTCAGTGCGGAGCATTACTGTGCAAAAATGTAATGGCACAATACTCTGTCTGCCTCTGGATGAGTACACACACAGATATATACTCTTCTTCTTAGTGCATGCTCCCCTATTTTAGAAAAATATATTGCATAGTTTTGCAATTCACATTATTTATAGGAAATTTCACGACTTCACATGCAACATTGTCTCCACTACAACACATGCTTTCAGTTTGCTCAAAGTGGATATGATTAGATGTATAAGTAAGTCTGACTGCATTCAGTGGGGCTTACTCCTAGGATAGTGGGCATGAGACTGACATCTTAATTTACAAACTAATTATTTTGGGTCAACATGCATTGGAAAATCTCATCAAATCCAGCCTAATCCAGAACGAAGAATAAGTTGGCCCTCATGTGGAATAATTGTGAACATAACATTCGTCCTCAGAGCACTAACCAAAATTTCTTTCCACAGTTCAGTCAGTACTATTCGCAACCAGCGCTACCACATTCACGCCAACTTGGCCTTCGCAATATTGGTGGCCCAGGTTCTGCTTCTTATAAGTTTCCAGTTTAATCCTGGGACGGTAAGTTCAAAAACGTAGAATCCGGCAAGCTAGTGTTGTCCCCGTAATATTAATCTCAACCCAAGAGGAAAACAAGAAACAAAACAAACAAAAAAGGACGATGGGGACCTTTCATTTCCAGACAAAATGGTATATATAGTCGACTATAGTAGATAATTCTGTAGTGGAATCCTTTCATGCGACAAGCCCTTTCAGACCTCCATATGACATGGTGTAGGATGCTTGAGACTAGAAACAACCTGTTTGTTTGTTTGTTTGTTTATTGCATTTTTATGCTGCCTTCCAACAAGCAGGGTCCAAGGTTATATCCACTAGATCTGTATCAATTGTGGCATTCAAGTCAGAGTGAATCCAAGTTGTGTTTTTTTTAAATCTGCAAAGTGGTGGGCAAATTCTTCACAGTGGGCTGTTGAGTGGCTTAAATTCTCCCTTGAGCTAGATTGTGACAGACTCCTAACCACCTGAAACAGCTTTTCTGCATGGTTTTGCTACCCTGATTGTCCCATCATAGGCCTTCAGATAGATTTTAGCTTGGTTTTGGCCAGAGTGACTCTGAATTTTCTGCCAATGTCATTGTAGTCTCCATTTCACTTGTTTCATTGCTGCCAGTGCCTTTGAAAACCGGAGGGCTGGTTTAGCCCTTAATCATGATCATCATAGGGTTTCAGCTGAGAATCTCACTTTTTTGATGGCATCTGGGCTTTTTAAAATCTTTTTTAATTAGTAGAAATAATGGAAGTATCAGACAGGCAACATCGTCTCAAGTGGGGATTGTTTTCAGGTAACATTTCAACTCAGACTCTCAGAAGTACCATCCAGTTGCTGGGAGCCTTCCACACAATTTTCTTCCCTTTGCATTCACAATGGATTTGTGTGGTCGGAAAAAAACCCTCAACATAATTCCAAATACCGTTCCCCCTCCCCAACCAATTTCAGTGGATCTTTAGGCGCCTCAAAGAGCACGTGGGCATAGCTGGGAACATTAGTACACAAAAAGCTTACTTCATTTTGTCAGTCAATAAGTACTTCAGAAATCTAATTCATTTCTGTTCGTGTCGGCGATGACAATTTTTCTAATTTGTTCTTGTGAGGATAATATCGGGTGGGGGGGTGGAGGGGTGAGGATAATATGGGGGAGGGAGCTGGGAGCCAGGCATAAGCACTCTAAACTCATTGAAATAAAGGCAGGAGGAAATTGTAATCAACCAGCAACTCCCTTTAGGTTTCTAACTAGCCTCATTTGCTATGCAGCTGTGACTGAATAAAGCTTTCTCTGCGGTGGTTGATGAATTCCATGTCAGTGGGGTGGTGAATCCAGTCCAGGTTTTCATCCAAACTTTACAGATCTGTGTTTTTCCAGGCCTGCCCTCAGTTCTTGTTCTGAGTCTGTCCTATTTTTTGCCCTTCTTCTTCCGTTGTCATCCATCATCATCATCATCATCATCAACCATCCCTCTCTCCCCCCTCTCTCTCTCTCTCTCTCTCTCTCTCTCCAATGCTCCCAAAGGATGCGGCCTCTTTGTCTTTCTCTCCTGATGGTTTCCACCTTGCCTGGGAATACTGTGGGCTCAGGGCAGCAGCTTGGCAACTCACAAGCCTGCATTGAAACAGGTGATTCCCTCTTCCCTCTTCATCCATTCAGCAGGCAGGCATAATATGGACACCGAATCTCATTAACGTTGTGCCTGTTTTAGCAATGTTTTCAATCACAGTTTGCTTGCGCTGTAGGATTGCTGTGTGCTTGTGAATTAATGAGAGTAACATGTTAAGCTCCCATGTGTTATTTCTAAGCTATTTACATAAAGACTTTATGGCCATTTCCACACTGCCCTGTTCTAGTGCTCTATTCCACTTTCAACCTCCTATGGAATCCTGGGGTTTGCAGTCTAGGGAGGGGCCTTTAGAATTCTCAGCCAGAGAGCTCTTTGGCCTCAGGAAACTACGAACCCCAGGATTCCATAGGATGTTTGTTGAAAGTGGAATCATATCACTATAACAAGGCAGTGCAGAAATGGCCTAAGTGAGGCCATCCATATTCTGAATTTATTGGGTGTGATTGGCTTTGCTCCTTCATTTTATCAGGGTCCCTAATCATAAAGCCTTTTGTAAGCTGTGTTGAGTGTAGCCCAGCCTCCACTGATGTGTGGTTCTTTCTAGATTCTTTGGCCATGGTGGCTGCTGCGAGTGGAAAGTGTAATCCAAATCATCTGGAGGCCACTGAACTAGACATTCAAATCTCAGAACACATTTCCCCTTTTGCTGTGGTCTAGGCCCCACTTGTAAAGCTGGCTTCCCTATCACGTCCACGGGAGGCACAAACCAACAGTAAACAGCAGCCAACCCCCAATAGCACTTCTGGAGAAATCTTAAGCAAACTACTGCAGGAGGCAGATAAGGCAGTGGGGTGAGAGGTGGAAAGAGAACGGTCTGCTTTTAGAGGGGCAATAAAAAGTGGGAGACAACAAATGGGAGCAGAAGAGATATCAGGAAAAAAAGGAGTACCAGAACAACACAACAAGAAAATATACAAGGAGACAATTCTCAATAAATCAGTAAGACAGTGCATAACTTCGGAGACTCAGCCAAAGCCAGTGGGAAGTGAAATGAGTGTAGGGGCTAAGACCGACAGCTGAAAAACAAAGACATGTTTTATTGTCACAGTTACACCCATGCACACACAGACGTGGAAGCATTTTGTTCTGAAAGAAGGCATCTGTTGCTGAAGTCCTATATTTCCCTTTTTCTTGTGGTAAGACCTGCTGGCACTTATGACTACAGTTGTCAGGTTGGATACGGGGCAGGACTTGTTTAACTTAAACCTAAACAGACTGAGAAGCAAAATGAGAGAGGATGAAGCTATTTTAGAAAGAGTGGAGCAGACTTTCTTGGAAGAGCAAGACACGAGATGTTTCTAGGGAGGGAGACAAGCCTTATGAGGAACAACTTAGGGAGATGTATATCTTTAGCTTGGAAAAGAGAAGACTGAGAGGGATGTCAGGTAGAAGATGGAGCCAGCTTCTTTTCTGCTGCTCTAGAGACTAGAACAGGAATGTCAAATTCAATTTCATCTTGGGCTGCATCAGAATTAAGGTTGCCCTCAAAGGGCCGGTTGTATCTGTAAGACTATATAAATGTATCTACTCTTTTATCATATTAAATAATTGCCTCTGCATTCGATTATTACTGGTTTTTAAACTGCCTTCCCTCTGCATCAACTTTTTTTTTCTTGGAAATTTTGGGGCTATTTGATCGTAGTTTATGGTCCCTATACCTCTGTAAAGTGACATAGAATTGGTCAATATATCCAAAGTGTGTCACTTTTTGTTCCCCAGACCCTCTCTGTGCCTCTTTCTGCCCCCCCCCATTGTACCTGGTAAACCCGATCCCCACATTGTGGGCTCCCAGTTGCTGGTATTCTAAAGAGGACCCAGCAGCCAGCACTCGCAATCTACTTCTACTTCTGACTGCTCCTCTGTCCTACACTCTGACAGCAAGACTCAGACAGAGAAGCCGTCAGAAGCAGAAGTAGATCATGAGTGCTGGCTGGTGGGCCCCTCTTCAGAATACCGGCAGCCGTGGGCCCGCAAAGTGGCAATTGGGCTTGCCAGATGGGGGAGTGCTACAGCTGCATGAGAGGTGCGAGGGCCATATGAAATGGCTTGCCAGGCCAGATTCAGCCCATGGGCTTGTGTTTGACCCATATGGACTAAAACATGAACCAGTGTCTCCAGTTTACAAGAAGAGAGATTCCACCTAAACATTAAGAAGATCTTGAGAGTAAGAAGTGTTTGACAATGGAACAGACTGACTTGGAGGGGCACAAATAAGTCCCACACAAATAGACAGGTCAGACATATGGAGGTGCAGTCCACTACTCCATTGGCAGCCCACTGCGCAGGAAGGAAAAGGGAGGAGCTGGGAGAAGAAGGGCAACAGCAAAAGAAAATAAAGAAATCTAACCAGCAGAGAGAAAATGAGTGGCAGTAAGACTGAGAGGAGGGAGAAGGGGGTGGTGTGATGCCTCCATCCCCACTGTGTGCCCCATGACAAATTATCCGTAAGGATATGAGACCTCTGATAGAATAAAGTTTCTCACCCACATTATTGGATGATATTGACCGGAGAGGAGGTGACGATGCCACCAGCTTACTCAAAAAAGAAGATGCAATCTTTTGTATTCTCTTTCAATTGGCTTTGAAAGAAAGCAAAGGAAGCAAAACCTGCTTTCACATATTATGAGAAGAGAAATCATTTTCTGATCAGTGCATTTTTGTCCTGGGAAAACAATGCAGCTGTACTCAACAAAAGCAGGTAGAGATGGCATTTCTATGTAAGCCATTCGAAAAAGGGGGGTGAGCGAGCAAGGTGGGCCGGAAAAGAAATCCTCGGCTTAATCCCATCACAAAGGTTTCTCGAAGTGATGCTACCAGTAAACCCACTAAGCAACTGATGACAAGATGAGAAGGATCTTGGGGAGGAGACGTAATAAGAAAGAAAGAGATGCATGTGTATCCTCACACACACAATGAAGTGCTATGAGGAAATGTGTGAGCACTAGCAGGCAGGTGCACAGGAGAGAGAACACGTTGGCCAGAAAAGCTGTAGTGATCTTTTTGAAGAGCAGTTACAACAGGCCTTCAGGGAAAGCTGGCAATTAACGCTTGATTTAAGCTGCTTATATTGTTTATACACAAAGCTCATGGGCCTAACCTGGTGGCATTTAGCTGATGGCTTCAAGAAGAGCTCCTGTTTTGGTGGCATTCTTTTATTGCCGTCCCTTTTCTTCTAGCACAAATAAATGCTTGGAGGATACTGATCAAGTTCTTCTGGATGAACTCCTTTCCTTGTTTCACCGTAGCTGGAAAGTTACTGTGAAAAAAAAAGAGAATTACTATCAAGTCATGTTGGAGCTATACGTGGATGAGCAGTGGTAAGATAGCGCTCTGGGACCACAACATCATCTTGCCTCTGATCAGATCCAGATGGCTTTCAGCATGTCATCACATTCATTCTTTTTGAAAGTAACTTTCCAAGCTTTCTCGTTTTGTGCAAGAGGAACCTGCTAAATATTGGTCTCTCCCAGGGGTGGACTTATCATAACCCCCAGTATCTGGGGTAACCTACAGAGAGGTACAAAGGACAAGGAATCGAACAAACTTTGCCTCTAGTAATACCACCCTCAGTCTCAAACCACTCCCTGTGCCTACGGTCATATGTTTTCTGGGTTTTTCACTAGACTACATCCAGATACTAGGATATTTGACTGCAAAATTTGACATCCTTAGCTTCTTTCTACACCAGTATTCTACCTCACATTAAAAAGCAATGCTGGTATTGGAAGTAAATGTTTTGTGGGCTCCAGTGACATAGACTGGTAGCCTTCCTTAATCTATTGACCTCCAGATGCGTTGGGCTACAACATCCTTCACTCCTGGCCAATGTAGCTACATTTAACTAGGGGGCTGAGGGAGGACTAGGGCTCATGTGGGATTTTAGAAAGAGATCTTAATAAAACGTAAAACAACTTCTATTAAATCCTGAGGTGGAGATGAGCTAATGTTGTGTGTTGTAAGTCATGTGTATAACAGCTGCTCCCTGTCAAGCTTTAACACAAGTTGCGTGTATTTGCATTGCTTGTAGTTCTTCCAAGTTCCTCCGGCCTCTTGTGCCTTCATCTCAGATTCCACGTTCTTTCTATCTGCTGTGCTTTAAATAAATCTTTTAAATTTATTTCACTTTTGGGCTGACCTCAGTTCCATCTGGATAGTGCCATCAGTTCACCGAAGTCAGCAGAGATATAATAGGATCTATTTTGGAAAGGTTGCCAGCACAGCGTGGAAAGAAAGAGGTGCATGCATGTGTTGTCTAGGCAATACTTGGATCCTCTTCCGCCTCCTGCATTCGGGAGGTTAACTTCTGACCAGCTGCTACGAATGTGTATGCTTGGTAGCCTACCTCCAACTCTTTTTCCGCTCAGCCCAAGTCCAAAGCTCAGGTCAACCATGAAAAATGGCTTCGTGTAAGGTGTTTAAACAAAAAAAATGGGAATCTTATTTTTGGATCGCAACTCCCAGAATCCACCAGCCAGTTTAGCCACTACTATAGTTGCTTTTCCAAGTTCTGCTTCAGTCACAGCGTCTAAAAATACAAAAACTGAAAAAGAATCACACAAACACGAAGCTATTTGGGCTAATCTGATACGGTGTTATAGGAATGCTTGAAAAAATATATGTGATACAGTATGAGGCATTTAGTATAAGCATTATAACAGCGTTTATCCATTCTTGTGACAAGTGCATGATGCTGAGTTTTCAACCTGTTGTGTATTTTGATATTGATTTGCTATCTCTGACTACTTCATAGGTGCCCTGCAAAATCCTAGCTATTCTCCTCCACTTCTTTTTCCTGAGTGCGTTTGCTTGGATGTTGGTGGAAGGCTTTCATCTCTACAGCATGGTAATCAAAGTGTTTGGATCTGAAGAAAGCAAGCATATGTACTATTATGGCATCGGATGGGGTAAGTGTTCTTTTCTTCTCTCTCTGATTCAACACTAAACTCTCATTTTCACTTGAAATAGAAAAAATGGCTTTCTACAACAGAGGCCCTTTCCACGCCTTACCGTCTTCCGGTGCTGGGGTGCGGGGGTTGCGCGAGCAGCCTCTGGTGAGAGGCTCTCGCGTCCGAGGTCCTTCGGCTCCTCACGAGCTGCCTGCTCACGCGAGAGCCCCACCTCTTCCTTCTGCAGCACAGCCTGGGAGTTTCCCAGGCTGCACTGGGGCAGGAAGCACGACCAGCTCGGCTCTAGAGGCTCCACACGCCAGGTAAGTGCGTACGCGGCCTGGGAGCAATGCATGATTGCGCACCATTTTCGGCTTCTAGCTGAAAATGAAAAAATGTGCAACCGCTGCCTGCCGGCCCCTGGAGCATCGTGCGATTGTGAGTGCTTCGTGCAGATCGCTCCTCACAATCACGCAACACTCCAGGCCATCTTTTGCATGGCAAATGCTGTGCAAAAAGGGCCATAGTATTCAAGAGTTCAAGAAGGGTTTTAGATACAGGCCCAACGCAACTTTGCCATCTCAAGATGCACACAGAGGTTTGTCTTGGCTGAATGAGCTGCCCTTGTCACAAACTGTCTTTCTACTTGTGGAAAGATATCACATCTAGTTAGCTAAGGGACAGTGGCATGCCCTCTCATCCTGCTTCTTTCCCCTCTAAGGAGAATTATATGCCTGGCACATTCTGAAAAGCAGTTGACATTTTGGACCACCTCTGCACTCAGTGGGAGATCAATAGTTAGATCAACCAAAGTTTCCCTTTATCAAGGAAATGCTCTTGTGAGGAACTCTTAATAGAGCTTGGCACTCAATGGAAATGCCCTTCGGCACTTGGAGATCAATCTTAAACTCCCCAAAGAATCACTTTAGAAAATAATGATCAAATTAAAAAATAATTTGTATGGGAGGATGCAGTCCTTTGAATAACCTGGACCCAAGCAGTAATGAGGTCTTCAACAGAGGCCCTGTTGCATGTCCCACCAGCCCAGAAGGCTAGGTTGGTGAGTGAGTGAGATGGGGCTTTTCCAGCAGTAGTATTTCAGTTGTGGAACTCCCTTCTCGTTTGCTGGAGCTTTGGCTTGTTGAACCAGAATTGGCTTTGGAGAGTGTTTTATGTGTTTATTTTTTTTTAAGTGTTTTCATTTGTTTTAAGAGAATGTTCTTGTTGTCATTGACCGAAGGACCCTAACAGACTGAGACAAACAAATATTTTTAAAAAATAAACAAATAAAGAATGCTGCCTAGATCATGAACTTACCCATAGCCTTTGTGCTTCTAATCAGTTGCTGAAAATCACAACTTTTTTTTTATTGTCAACATATTGGTAGGTATTTCCACAGGAAATCCCTGGTATCACTCTAATTGGATTTGATTTCTTCCTCTCCTGTTGTCCCAACTAGTTGGCTCTTAGAAAGGCAATCCATTTATTTCAAAGTAACAAAATGCGGTGCCATTTACCTCACCAGATGCTAGCTGGTTTTTACCTATTTATCTCCTAATACTCTATTAAAGTCAGGGAAGCAAGATCTCAGTAGGGTGAGCTGCGGACCATTTTACATTCATGGAATTAGACCCTCTTGTTATCCAGATGACTGCTGGATGCTTCAACTGCATAATTTTTATTGTCATGCCAGGGAACTCTCTATTTAATTTTCTTCTTGAGTACAGTTTAAAGCTGATACCTCACCAAGTTAAATTTGGGGAATGCTGGAAATGGGCTCTGGAAAAAGCAACTGGCTCAAACTATATATACTGTCCAAGCAAATCTGTCTGTTTCTGCTCCAATACATGCCATGTAATTTGTACAGCTCTTAGGGAGGAATATCTCTATAAAGATTTGGGATTTCTTGTTGAATCATGGAGTTTGAAGGAACCCCCAAGGTGTGTTGAAATTGGCTGTAGGTAAAGTGTGGTGTCACTATGAGATCATTCTGCTGAGGAATGTGAAAGGTAGTAGTGGATCTCACAGGCAGAGGAATTTGTATGTTCAGGTAGCATGCTAGGATTTTAACCTAACCAACAGAGATGAACTGTCAAATCGTGGAAACAGTGAGACCCTTGGAGTGACCATGTCATCCTGGGGTTTGTTTACACCAAGGAAAGGAGAAGCCAAACGTAGTCGGACTCACATTCTGGACTTCCAGAAAGCTCATTTAGGTAAGCTTAGAGAAATACTGTCGGAGATCCCAGGGTCAGAAAAAGGGATACACGGGAGTCTCTTGAAGGTGAAATACTGGAGGCAAAGTTGCAGCTAATTCCACTGGCAAAGAAAAGTGGGAGGTTTCTAAAGGAATTGGGTTGGGTGTACAAAAGCTTTCAGTTGAACTCAGACGAGCTGAAATTCCTCTGTCATTCCACCTTACTTTTTTAGTGCTCAAGAGACAGTGATCCGCGGCAACAATTTTTAAAATGCTGTAACTGTTATCTCCAGGGAGACGTGGGCCCTTTCTCTTTCAAAAGCTACTTTTAGGCTTGTATTGGGAACCATTATCTGTGGAGTAGCATTAAATGAGATGAGGCTGATATTGCTTTGCTAGGAAGCATCGTTGAGAGCAGAAGCCAGAGATTCAATCTTCTCTCTTTCTTTCTTTCTGGCAAGATGGAGCAAAGACAAAGGATATTGCAATACACAGTAGCATAGTCAGTGATTACCTTTAAACAGTTACGGTGCCCTGTTTATTGATTAGGAATTCTGATCAATTGTAACTCTTGTCTGGCAACAGTTATGCTTTTCTTCCTTGAAAAGATAGCCAAAGCCGGCTCATGTGATAGCAGTTCTTACAAACTGAGCTGAACGCTTGAGAGTGAATATTGTTTAGCTCCAAAAAGGTGAAGGGTCGCATATAGAAGGGGGAGCAGGGTGAAGTAAGGCTTCTTTGTGGCCACCGCTCGAGTAAAACTGTTCAAAGCCTGCCTTCAATCTGTGTAGCTATGGGCCTGTATTAAATACTTCTGAGAAAAAGACCTGCAAAAGCAGAGGGCTATGTCAGCTTAATACTAATAATTTTAAATGTCTCCCAGAAGGATTTGGAGCATAAGCTCTTGTGGGAGGCAAATATGCCTTCAAGAACAGGGAGAAAAATGCACATAGAAGTCATGTTAAAGATAGAAGAACCTTGTATTCAGCAATCTGCTCTGTATTCAAGGCCCCAGTATTCGTTTCCTCAAAGAAAGCAAAGTTCTGAAGTATTACTCTATTTCCCCCAATAAATCCCTGCTGCTGATAGTTTTAAAAGTTTAAATCCTGATGTTAACATTACAGGATTATATTTTTAAAAAAGACGTTTAAATGACTTTCGAAAGACATTTCAATATGTGAACTCTTCTCCCAGGCATGATTTAATAGGCATCACTGAAACCTGGTGGGATCTTACAGCTAGAATGTAGTAATAGAGGAGCGCAACTTCTTCCAAAGAAACAGAAGAAAAGGAAAGGAGGATGAGTATTATCATATGCCAAGAATGTCTACACTTGTGAGAAGGGCCATGACATAGAGCATGGAAAACGAATTAAGGAATCAAGGACCTTAATGAACTAGAGATTTGGGTTGAAACGAACAGAATGAAATTCAACAGAGACAAATGCCAAAGTCTACATTTAGGCCACAAAAACCAAATACACAGGTATAGGATGGGGAATAGTTAACTTAGCAGTACTATATGTGAAAAGGACCTTGGGATTGTTGTTTATCATAAATTGAACACAAGCCAGTGGTGTGATGCTGCAGCAAAGAAGGCAAATAATATTTTAGTCCTCATGAATAGAACCACAGTTTCCCAGACAAGGGAAGTAATCGTCTCACTATATTCTGTGGTAGTCTGGTCTCATCTGAAGTACTGTGTTCAGTTATTGGCACCTGATTTTAAAAAGGATGCAGACTATATCAACAGGACTATAGTGTCCAGACTGAGGGAAGATATAGGCCCCATTTACAGAGCTTTGGTCAGACCTCATGTGGAATACTCTGCCCATTTCTAGGTATGGCAGTTCTAGAAGGATACTGACAGGCTGAAGCAAGTCCAAAGGAGGGTGGGCAAGTTGTTAAAGGTTTGGAAACCAAGCCATATGAGGAAAGGCTTAGGGAGCTGGGTATGTTTAGTACAGAAAAGAATGAGAGATAATATGACGGTCATCTTTATAGTGTAGAAAAGAGAAGCAGCTCGTTGTCTGGCCTTCCAGAGGACAGGACCTGAACCGACAGATTCAAATTACAGGAAAAAAAGATTCCTCCTGAGTATTAGGAAGAATGTCCAGATAGTAAGAACAGTGCAACAGACTACCTAGGAACTGTTCTGCTTTGGAGTTCTTTAAGCAGGGGTTGGTTGTCTGTTCTCAGTAGTGCTTTTGCTATGGACTCCTACGTGGCAGCATGTTGGTATTGTTGCTAAATTGCTATTGTTCTGGTAATATATATTTCTTGAATGTTGCAGGATGCCCGCTGTTGATCTGCATTGTCTCAGTAACTTCAGCTGTGGAGAGCTATGGAAAGGAGGATAAGTAAGTTCTGGAATGCATGCTGCTTCTGATCCTGGAGATTATATGTAGCCATCATCTTTAGCCACAGATAGTCTTATCCTCCAAGAAAAAGCTGAAAGAGGTGGCAGATGATCGTTTTGTTTCTGCTAGACTCTCCAGGCCTTGGCTTCATTGTCTCACTAGTTAAGGTGCAACACAGTTTGTGACCTCAAGCCTACTGCAGAAGACAAATGGAGTATGTGGACAGAGTATTCCACGTATATTTTTAAAGAACAGAATTGCCCTCCTTAGTTCAAGGAGTGCACCGAGCACTCCTTCCCTTTTGCCTTGTTTGCAAACAGCCCAAAGAATGAATCTGAAATTATACTCTTGGTGCCAGAAAGAAAAGTGCTGTGAGCAAGTTGTTGGTTGATGAATAATGTACTACCCTACGCAGCTGCCCAAAATGACAAATTACACGTGCTTCCTTTGGGTCCCAGCACCCAGAGGCCTGTCAGAGGAGGCAGCTGCTAATTTCCAGCTGCAATGTGTCTGTCCTGGAGAAAGCATAGCCCACCCAAGACGGCTGCGGATGAAGGGGAAAGCAGTCAGTGTGTGCCCCTTCATCCTATGCCTAAAGAAGTATCTGACTCTGTTCCTAAATTTCCTAACTCCTGTGTAATTTGGCTATCCGTGCTGGCTATCTATAAGATCTTTTAAATGGTAAGGGGTTTTTTTTTAACCGACAAGGGGAAAAAACTATTTTTTAAAAAGCAGCAGTGATTGAAAGAAAGTCGGTATCAAAAGCAGGACTTGTTAACCCCCTCATCATCTTCCGACGAACTCTCTCAGCTGATGTGAAAAACTCCTCTCTTTTGAATCTGCTGCTGTGTGCAATTTTTAAAATATGTCTTCTCTGACCCCCCTCTCTGTGCAGCTGCTGGCTTTCACTGGGAAATGGTGCAATCTGGGCTTTTGTGGCCCCAGCCCTGTTCGTAATCATGGTATGTGCACCCTCCTTTTTCATTTGGATGCTTTGTGTATTTATTTAAAGTGTTTTTTAATCACTTCTTTGTTCAACAGCCCTACTGCAATCCATAACAAAAGGTATTTATAAACATAGTGTAATAATAGTTGAAAATAATATTAGAAACCAGGGCCTTTCGGCACTACACAGTTATTGCACTGTGATTCCACTGCAACTACCACAGCTGCCTCCTATGGAATCCTGGGATTTGTAGTGTTGGGGAGTACTGCAGCTGGCTGAGATTTCTAAATATCGCTCCCTAAACGGCAAATCTCACAATTCCATAGAACAGAACCATGGCAGTGTGTTAGTTATGCAGTGTGGAAAGGCCCTTGGTATTTAAAATCTAAGATCATATGGAGCCATACAATTTTGTCTACCCACTGGAAGCTCAGAGAGGATGGACCCTGCCTCACCTTTCATAGGAGCAAGTTCTGCACCTGGGGGGCAGCTGCAGAGAAAGCCCTGTCTTGTACGCTCAGCAGACTAGCTACTAGTCTATGGAAAAGAAGGACCTTGTCGAGGTTTGGGGGAGTCATACACACTATCCCTGAAGGTCCTCCCTCAGCCCAAGGTGTTGTGGGTAAGGTGGCATTGCAGAGTGCTTCACTGCCATTGCTTTGCCCCAACATCAGCAAACACACCGTAAAATTAATTCCGGCTTTAAAGTTGTCGTTATCTTCATTTATGACCCATCTGTTCCCAAACCCGGGCCTTTAAATTTTCCTTTAAGGTCATTTTACTTTTAAAAAGTATCTTCAAGACAACTTCAAGGTAATGGGATTTACTATTATGCCAAAGCAGTGGCAGTGGAGGTGCTCCCGCTCTTATAACCGTTTGTTCAGAGGGAAGATCCCCTTAGCACAGATGGGCCAGCTAGCCCGGGACAACTGTTCACGCTGCTGCTGTTAACATGATAGCAAGACGACAAAGCAAGGCCAACAGGGAAGGAGAAGAAGGGTCCACTTACCTGTCTTAAGCGGCACAGTGTCTTGTCTCATTATGGAGTACACGGTGACTTAAATCAATTCATAAACAACACCTCCAAGTACACCAAATTTTAGCCAATACATGCCCACACCAAAAAACAAAATGCAGGTATGCCCCCTCTCCTTATCTGATCGGTTAAGGTCCAGAGGGCTTTGAGGTTTCCATATGTCCTGGCTAAAAGCTGCGGATAAATCAGATCTGCAACAAAATATTTCCTTGTGGACTGTTCCTGGTCACTTTTGCCAGCCAGCCAGCCAGCCAGACCTGACCTTTCCAATGACAGTCCCATTCTATTCTTCCTCTTCCTCTCTCACAGTTTTCTGTTTGCCTCAACAGCCAGTCAACATTATGATTTCTGCATAGCTTGGGGTTCCCTGAAGCCTCCTCGTACTACCTTCTGGCTACCTAAGTATCAGTGTAATGTTTTGGCTACCTAAGTATCAGTGTAATGAAAAATCAAGATTATCATCAGGACATAGTGGGAGTGATGAATGTGGGGCCCTCTATTTGTTGGTGAACTGCAACTCCCATGATCTCTCACCACTGATGACACTGGCCCAGGTTGACGCTGCCCAACGAGATCCAGAGGGGCATACACACAGTTCAGTCATTTCTCAATCCAGTCCTACTTGCCTGCCCAAGGCAAGCGGTGACATAGATGATCCACCGAGTCTCCATTAATTTTTCAAATCCCCTTTGAAAGTCTCATAACCCAGTAACTGTCATCATATCTATGTCACGGAATACAGCAGAGTCATTACAGGCTTTCTCAAACAAGGCAGGTAAATCGCACTTACGGCAGGATCTTTGGCTGGGACTTAGCATATCCCCTTGTTCCTCTTCTGTTCTTCTCCTGGTGGGAAACCATTTGGAAAGCATTTCTTTTACAAAGGAGGTCGTTAAGGGATTAATCCCCGCATGATAAAGCCCTACATTTTTGTGTGAAGATGGGTAAACAGAAGGGATACCGTAAAGATTGAAAAGTGATTTACCATGTGGCAATGCCTATTAGGGATTAGGGAGAGATTTGTTTCCATCTTTTTATGCATTACCTACTTAATTTCCTCATCCCAAATCAACAGCACACCATAATATGATTATAGAATCATAGAATCATAGAAATGTAGAGTTGGAAGAGACCACAAGGGCCATCCAGTCCAACCCCCTACCATGCAGGAAAACCCTCAAAGCACTCCCGACAAGTGGCCATCCAGCCTCCGCTTAAAAACCTCCAAAGAAGGCGACTCCACCACACTCTGTGGCAGCACATTCCACTGCCGGACAGCCCTGACCGTCAGGAAATTCCTCCTGAGGTTCAGGCGGAATCTCCCCTCCTGCAGCTTGCATCCATTGCTCCTTGTCCTGGTCTCAAGAGCAGGAGAAAACAAGCCCACTCCCTCCTCGACATGACACCCCTTCAAATATTTAAACATGGCTATCATGTCCCCTCTCAACCTTCTCTTCTGCAGACTAAACATACCCAGCTCTCTAAGTCTGTCCTCATAGGGCATGGCTTCCATGAATATCTTTTGATATTCCCAAATGTTCAAACCCAGTCCTACAATTTTTAAAAAAATGCATACTCAAATGTATCTATTAGGGAAATCTAGAATGGAGATTGACAACATTAATCATTTTGGGGATATTTCCTTCAGAGGCAATATTTGTCTATGCCACCCTTTCTGCATAGGTGTGCATTGTTATTTAGTGGATAATCCCTGTAATTTAAACTGTTGCTATTTATCCTGGGTCTCCACACTCCCAGCGCTCTGTTTTCTTTTGTTTTTAGTTAATAGCAGAGATGGCCATTCACGGCCCTCCAGATATTGTGAGACTACAGTTCCCATCAGGCCTGACCAGGCCTTCTGTTTCTACTTTGTGCATTTGCAGAAATCTTTAAAGAAGCAAAGTGCCAGTGAAAATGGAGAACGAATGCTCGGACGCCATCTCATCGATTCACTACTTTCTCCATTTTGCTTAATCTCCTTTGAGACAATTAGTAACTTGTCTTCAGCCTAATGCCCCTAACCGTTATTGACTGCAAAATAACACAGAGTAAACGCTGCCTTTGCAAGCTCAGAGTTGTACATAATAAACCAGCAAGACTTGAAGCTTTGTTGAATATATCTAGACCAGGTGAAAGCAAATTATTCAAGGGGTTGAATAAATGCAGTACAGAAAAATGAAGAATTGTACAAGTGGGGAGGTATCAAGATCCACATTCTGAAGGGGGAGGAACTTAATGCTTATCAGGGTCCTGATCTGGATCCTCCCCCCCCACCCCCTGTATCAGTGATTTGCACTAGAAAGAAATACCCACAATAATGGGAAAAGGTATGTTTCCAGTATGAGCGTATAAGGGTATAGAAAATGCTTTTTATGACAACTGGTATCTGTATGTTCATGTGTGCACATGCACGCGCATGCATATATATACAGGAAGCCCCTGCCGTTCGATACCCCTGACGACACATTGTTTTGATGTTTCCAAAGTAAGGGAAAGTTCTATTAATTTAACACAGGATCTGCCCTTTCATTGGTTCTTCTTGCCTATGGAGGCTGGCTTGGGACCGCTCACATCAAATTCGAGATGAAATCTGAGCAAAGCCAAATTGGGGCTTGAACTTGATTGGTTAGTCTCAAATATAGTAGATGATGATGTGCAATTACAGACAGAGTTCAGGGATGGGACAGCAAGTTGTCAGAAGAGGTTCCTGTTCCCACAGCACATGTAACTGGCATAAGAAGCTCAGTGCAACAAGGTATATTGGTGGTCAATGAGTAGCTTTTGAAGAAACATTAATGGGATTCATGGATAACACAGTTACCTGTGACTAGCAGCCACACCACTAGCTCATGTTATGTCGCAGTAAACTCTCTGTTTACCCAGTGTTGCAGAGAAAGGAAGGCATGTTTCTCTTGCCCTGGTTTTGAGTTTCTGGACAGTGGGTGTCCCTGCTTGTCTTGTGCTGGAAAATGACAAATGCCTGGACCTCAGGGTGGTGTTTTTGGTCCAAATCAAACAAGACGATTCTTGACATTTTTGACCCTGTGCTGTTCCAACACTCTGTGGCAGTTATGCAACTTTAAGCAGAGTCAATGTTTCCCCTTGTTCATTCTTTTTCTTTTTTACCGCCTTTGGTGTCTGAAAAGTTTGGGGCACTCTTGACAGCTGGCACATCTTTTTGATCAGTCTTCTTCAAGCGGAAAAGTTTTTTCTCTTCCTCACCTGTGACTCCAGAGGTCTTGGCAACCACTCATTCAGTTCCTTTGCCGATTGTTAAGCTTCTTCAAAAATGCCTTAGGTTTTCTGTCAAGTTCCTTTTCATTGCTCGGCTGCTTCTGCTGGGCCCTTACTTCAAACACAGTGGTAAGGCTTCTGTGAAGACTTTCAACATCTCAACCCCCTCCCTCTTTGCCCATTTTTTTGAAATGATCTCATGTGCTTTCAACACCAAGAAGGGCCTTCTCAGGTTCACATAACCTGTCAGGTATTTCACTGGCAAAATTACCAGCAGAAGCAATCCCTCTGACAAATCTCTCTAAGTCTTGGGCACACTTGGTTATTGGAATTTAATAGATTCATCAGTCTTCTCCAGGTTCTCTTCATCGCTTGGCAATGGCCAAGGGTGTGCAAAGGGGAACCCAGCAGATGTTGTTGGATTGCAACTCTCATCAGCCTCGGTCAGCACAGCCAGTGATAAAGACTGATGGAAATTTTTGCTACCCAGTAACAGCTGGAGAGGCACAGTCTAGAGCAGCGGTTCTCAATCTGTGGGTCCCCAGATGTTTTTGGACTTCAGCTCCCAGGAGCCCCAGCCACTATGGTCAACGCTCAGGGCTTCTGGGAGCTGAAGTCCAAAAACATCTGGGGACCCACAGGTTGAGAACCACTGGTCTAGAGGAACCATTTCAGATATTACTCTGAGATGGTCCAAAAATATTTCTGGAGGGGAGGCTAAGATTCACTGCATACTGTAAATACAGCCCTTGAAGTTTTCATCTCAGTTAAAAATATGTATATTAGCCTGTGTAGAGCTGTTAGAGAAGGGATGGAGAGCTGCATTTCTGTGCTATGCACAGAGGAGAAAGTCTTATTCCTCTCATAACCTTCTTGCTTGCTATTCTGAGCCTAGATAGGGTTGCTATATGGCCAGGTGACCCAGATTTTAACCCAGACTGTAGCCATAGTACTCAATAATGGTTGAGATTATTAAATGACCTGGATTATTTCTTCTTCTTCTTCTTCTTCTTCCTCTCCCCTTCCCTTCCCCCTTCCTCCTCCTCCTCCTCCTCCTCCTCCTCCTTTTTAAGCAAGTCTCTAGCCCTTGTGGGAGCAGAGTTATGGGACAAAGTATGAAGTCTGTCCTGTTGTTTTTTAGGAAATGAGCCCACTATTGGCTTTCAGTGTGTCTAGCCAGTCAGTGGATTCTTGTACTTATGCTTGAAGTTTTTGATTTAAAAATGTACACTGAATCAGCAACTCCCAATTCCTGTTCAGTGCTACAATTCTAAAACAATTTTAAATGTTTTACCAGTTTTCAATGTTTTAAAAGTAATTGCTTGTCATTAGAGTGTTGTTTCCTGCCTCAGCATACACCAGATGCTATATCTTGCCCCTTTCCTGCATCTCCAAAATGCTCCCTTCTCTCATGAAATCCTTCATTTTCTCTTCTAGGTCAATATCTGCGTTCTCATTGCAGTGACCAGAGTCATCTCGAGGATAAGTGCAGACAACTACAAAGTACATGGAGATGCCAATGCATTCAAGTAAGTTCTTTCTTTCTTTCTTTCTTTCTTTCTTTCTTTCTTTCTTTCTTTCTTTCTTTCTTTCTTTCTTTCTTTCATTTTCTGCTGCTCCAGAGATAGGCTGTGGAGCAATGGCTTCAAACTACAGGAAAAGAGATTCCACCTCAACATTAGGAAGAACTTCCTTATGGTAAGCGCAGGTCTACATTGCCTGAGAGTGTGGTGGAGTCTCCTCCTTCTTTGGAGGTTTTTTAACAGAGGCTGGATGGCCATCTGTCGGGAGTGCTTTGATGATATATTCCTGCATGACAGGAGACTGGACTGGATGGCCCTTGTCATCTCTTCTGACTCTATGATTCTACATTTTGCTGTCTTTGATCCCTGATTCCAAAGCAACGTTCTCTGAGGTTTTTTTCAGCTGCTCATAGGAGGGAGGGATGAAAAGAACCAACCCTCAAAACCTTGATGAGAGAGAGCAGAATTGTCCCTTTGATACACGGGCCCTTTTCATCGTAGAACACATGACCCATCTGTCATGATGGGAAGGACTGTGCTAATCAGAAAGTTTGCACATCTTGAGCGAGGCCTTGGACCACGCTCAGCACACTGAGTTTGGCATTTCATTTGTCTTTGCAAGTAGAAGTCTCATTAATTGGTTCTCAATAAACTGCCAAGCCCAAATCTTACTGAAACCTTTTCTTGTCATCCTCTTTGAAATGGTCTGATGAGCTGGAAAAATTCACATCATTTACATAATGAATAGTGGCTCCATGTATAAACTTGCTAACTCGAAATGAAAGCTATCATTCTCAAGCACAGGAGCACAGTATCCAGATCAAGGGAATTAACAGTGCCGCTCTTGAGAAAGTGCACTCAAAGCTGCACCAAATGTAGGATAGGATGGCTCTTTTCTGTGCCAAGTACAAAAGCTGAGAAAAGTTGAGTATTATTTTAGCACTGGTGTCAAGACAATATCCTCTGCTGCACCTGAGGGCAGGAGGGCAGGGTGTAAGGGTGGCAGAGAGCAATACGCACAGCCCATACAACATGCGTTGTAGTATCTGTGGCCTGATACAGTAACCTCAGTCTGCCTGATAGGAGGGCCACCCCTGGATATACATTAGAGAACCAGATGCTGGGGACACACTGTAGCCTTCTTGATACTGGAAATGAAATCTGGCTTGGGTGGACTTTTGGTCTGATTCAGTAGAACAAGCTGAGTGTTTGGCCCTGATTTCCACGGGCATGAGTGATATCTTTCTCTCTTTCTCTCTCTTATTCTTGTTGTTGTTATTAACTGCCATCAAGTTCACTTCAACTTATGGTGACCTCCAGGTCACCCTCTGCATTGATTGTTATACTAGTTCTCTTTGTCCCTGTGCACAAGTTGTTGAACAGTTGCATGCAGAGTTCTGACTCTATTTCTTTTGTTTCTTATCTGTCCTTAACTGCTTAAAGAGTTTCTCCTGTCATCCATTGAGGATTCTCTTTCTTTTTAGCTGTAGGTAGAATCTTTTCGCATTCCTCTCTGACAATGTCCCTGGCTTCAGACAAGAATTCCTTTGACTCCCGGTCAAGTAGGCTTAATAGTGCAAATCTGTCTTTAAATTCTACAAGGATGTTCAGGTTGTATTTTGCCATGATGATAGTGGGAACATAAACTAGGACTATGGTTATATTGTTGGGTTTTCCCTGAAGTCTTATTGATATTACTTGGTCAGACTTCACATTATATCAGTGGTTCTCAACCTGTGGGTCCCCAGATGTTTGTGGACTTCAGCTCCCAGAAGCCCCAGCCACTATGGTCAATGCTCAGGGCTTCTGGGAGCTGAAGTCCACGAACATCTGGGGACCCACAGGTTGAGAACCACTGCATTATATCCTTTGACTGCTTTAGCTACACCTCTTTTCACTATTAATGCCACCTCATTTCTTCTTAGATTTTCATTTCCTGAGCTAAACACTGTGTAGTTATTGGATGGAAAATGTCCCATTCCTGTCTACTTTAGCTTGCTCACCCCAAGTATTGCAATGTTTATACAATTTCTTGTTTTACCACGTCTAGCTTCCCCTGATTCATGCTTCTCACATTCCATATTTTTATAATATGTGTTGCTCAGCTTCAGTCTTTCTTTTCAGCTGTGAACACATCAAGAGCTGGATGTCCTTTTAGCATGAGTCCAATTGTGTAATTAACCACAGCACTATTCATAGTTATCCTCTGGTGTACCCCAGAAATTATATCTTCTGGCACTCTTATTTCATTTTAGGTTGTCTCGTCATGATGTTTTCATGGTAACAGATATTCAAAAGGAGGTTTAGCATGTCTCCTTCTGTGCAGTACGAACAAGTGTTAGTTTGGGAGCTGCTGCCATTGTCTCTGAGAGATCCTCACTACTGGCGCCCAGTAGCTATTTGGCACATTTGCCCTGACTTCTCAGCAAAGCCTGCTTGAAATAGGAGAGCTTACCAGCTGCACTGCTGCCAGCAACATAGCTCCTCACCTTACAGGAGCACGCAATCCCACCTCTGGGAAGAGGTAGCATCACTGTGAGCTTTCTCTCTATTATACATAATAGTGAATAACACTTTTGCGCATGACATGACATGGTGGGGGTAGAATTCTTCATTGGCAACACTTCACCACTAGCACCCACTTCCACTTTGTTTAAAGAAGCGTTGTCGTCTAGGCAGAGTGGTTTTGCAGTTTGGATTTTGGTCATCGTCCCCCCACCCCCGAGGCTTTAAGCAAGAGCTACGTTCCAAGTATTCTTTGAGTCTCGTACCCAGGGGGAGTTGCGGGATCGCGGTCTGCATTAGAGGAAAGACATTAAGCAGAGCATATTAAGCGATGGCCATTAGGAAACCAGGCTCGCAGTCACTCGTGATAATGTTTGAGAGCTAATTAAATCTTTGGCTCATTGGACGTGACAAAATGGAAACAAGGCTTGGGTCGCAGCGTATTTGACTCAGGAGAGAAAAGGATGAGGATGAGTCTGCGCGCATGCGCATGCATGCACGCATGTAAACAGTGGGAACAAACGTAGTGATTGGCGCCTTTGACTAGGATGGGAACTGATGAGTGGAATCAGTTGGGGAGAGAAATGGAGTCTCCGGGGAAAAAATATGGTTGGCTGCCACTCTAAACACAACAGCATTTCAGTATGATTTTAAAATGCATTTCCACTATGACTAAATACACAAGGATTCATTCCTGTTCACTATACCTTGCTCCCAAAAATAGGAATAATATGTACAATTATGAGCCGGTTTTTTTGTTTGTTTGTTTTGGGTGTAGATGCATTTCTTTCTTTCTTTCCTTCTGAAAGAAGATTTTGAAGAGGCGCAATGGCAGCAAAAGTGCTATTTCAGATTATGGTATTATTGCCTAAGAATTTGACAGCAGGCTCTTTTGTTCCCCAATTCAATGTAATTCGCATATAGAGATTATACAATAACTTAATTTACTTTATTTCATTTTGAAAGGTCTAGCTGTATAGCCTCAACCTCTGCAGTGAAGGATTTGTTGAACTCTATGTAAAAATCCTACTATTATGAAAATACATAGGGTTATATTAATCATGAAGCCTGATTAGTGTGCATTTCTGGGTGGGTTTTTTTGGGGGGGGGTGTCTTTACATTTTAATGACACCTATTCATTAAATCAGAATGTAGATGGGTAATAAATGAATCTGCCGATAGGAAAGAAGCTCTTTCAAACAGAATTGCAAGCCTAACAGGCCTTTTTTTAAAAAAAAAACATAAAGTATATGCTCCTACCATTCAACATTTGCTGCATGTAAATAAGAGAGACAGTAGTAATAGTCAGAAAGGAGATTTGTAGCTTGTGAATTTTAATGCAGGGGAAGAATGTTGATTTGTTGAAATCTGATGAGTTCGAAATAATTTCTAGAACATTTGAGCAGCCGGCGGTCTCTTTGCCAAGCGGGTGGATAGAGTTGCACACAGGCAGATTCATTTTATGTGCATAATATTTATTTTATCTTAAAGTGGGGACCCAAGGTGGTTTACGGTAATGTTAAATAGAGAGTACAATTGAATCCCAGAAGGAGATCGACTGTTAAAACAGTGAAATCAAAAGTCCAGTTTAAATGAATGAAAAGAACAATTTGAAAATGTGTCCCTAAGAAGAGTACAATGCCTTGACTTGTAAAAAGCTTCATCCTCATCGGCCTGTGCATTGCTCAGTTGTCTTTAGCTGTCCATGGAAAGAGAATAGGGAAGAGCCCAGCGCCTTGGTAGGGAGTTCCAGAGCCTGGGAGTTATCCCTGGGAAAGATTTCTTTGGTGCCATCGCCTCCAGCAGTACATTTTTATCAGCTTCTTCAGAAGCAGTTTTTGGTCATTTTTATTGGAAGCAGTGCTCCAATTAAGCATTCCCTTGACACGTATGTCTCCTTTTTGCAGTTAGAAGATGAGGAATGGTTTGACAGAATAGGGCTTCCTGCATGCCTCAATTTTGTGGTGCTTCTTTGAATCCATATGCATTTTCATCCCATCTCTTGTTCATATCTGGTCGCAAGATTTTATGTTTTTTCCTTTCTGCGTGGCAACATTTATCCATGTTCCCATACTGTGCTTACTGATTTACACATTTTTCCTTCTGTACACACTAGTCACGCATACATTTTCCCCATGCCTTGCAAAGGAAAATAGGTAATCTGAATAAGAATAATTTGAATAAGAATTTTACTTAGCAGCAAAGCTTAGAGACTTGAACAAGAGAACCATGGTTGCATCCAAAAGATTCCTCTTCATACTGTATTTCAAAATTGTGTTAATTGTTCTTTGTTTTCTTCAAAGAATGGCTGTTTATGACTACAGAAATTAAATTCTGTCCTTGTGACAACAAGCACTACAGATATCCTTTGTGTCTGGCCTGTAAATGTAGATTCACATGGAGGATCTGAATTGTGAATTTCTCTCTCTTTTCTAAAAAAAAAATCTTGAGCCCCACCCTTTCTAGCAGGTGGCTTTTATTGCAAACTGACACTCCTTAACCTCTTCCTGTCTGTAGACAAGATTATTCCACTCAGGTTGATGTAATGTCTATAGAGGCGTTTGGATTCTCAACATACTCATATTCAAAGAATGAGCGAGGAAGTCACAGGGAGTGAGGAGAGTAACTCACCTGCCATTCTCCCCAACAACCACACATTCTTATCTGCTGATCAAGCAGGGATGAGAAGCAGATGTCCTAAAACCTGGAGGGAAGAAAAACAGTCCTGATAAGGCCAGGATGCAAGGAGGAATTCAATGTACATCCATGAGTATGCTTACAACCTAGGGTGTCTTATGAAAAAAGAGGAGGATGCAATTAAATCAACAGCAGAAAATGGGGCTCTCGTCATTATTAATGTGCTAATGAATAGATAATACGTCATACACTGTCAGGCATAGAAACCTTTAAGGAAAGGAAGCAATTTCCCCTATAATGGTTATTGTGAGCTTTAAGTAGAGTCCTACGAAAATGGATCAACCTGAACTTTCCTTGAACTTTTGTTGGAGCGTATAGCCAGCCAGTAAAGGCAGGAAATAGCTTGCCTAGTTTTATGGTTCTAAAACAGCCTTCCCCAACATCGCATTCTTCTGATGTGTTAGGCTTCAACTCCTACCTTTTAAAATCAGCTGAATTTTGGGCACTCTCACAAGGTATGTAAGAGTCTGTGTTCAACTGAGTAGTTCCAATGGAACAAATGGTGGATTCCTAAACTGGACCACAAAACTGCTCACGGAAAGGGGTGTGAAAATCTTCCAGGCTTGATTTTCATGCATTTCTCTGCATCCCGGATCTGCGTTTTCTCCATCCCTGTTTTGTATCAGGTGGTGAGGCGTGGGGCCAGAGCTGGCTTGGGGCTTGAATTCAGCACTTTGGATAGTTTCTTTAAGGATCAGAGTGAAACCCATAGTGAAGTCACCTCTCCACGGACATAGAAGCCAGCAGTGCCAATGTTCATGGATCTGGTTATAGCTTGCATTTCTGCCCTGTGCTTTTGTGTCTTAGGGAACTGTTGTCTGCCACTCAAGCACAACCCTGCTGCCAACCCTACTCCGTGTGCCAAGCATGCTTTCCCCAGCTAGCAACCAACTGTGGACATCAGAGTGGGAAGAGGTTTCAGCTATCTGCGTCCACGTCCTAACTGACAGTCTCCCATCTCTCAGCAATGTATTCTGTTGCCTCTTCACTTCTTGTTCATTTTTGGATTCCAATTGCTACAAGCCATTTTTTGAAAACAATGCTTTTCCCCCTAAAGTGGGAAAGAAATATCAGTTGATCTTTTCCCCAATCCAGTGGATCCAGTAGACTGAAAGCAGCTTTGCTCCAAAACCCAAGATGATGGCATTTACATATAGAAGTGTGTGCTAGATTTAACAGTATCTCATATTTAGCATTTTGCTTAGTGCAGAAGATGGCAGAACACCAGGGATGTAAATCTGTACTTATATCATGAATAATTTTAATAGTTTTCTCCCTGACAAGACACACACAGTCTCCCTCTCTCTCTTTCTCTGCATTTTTCAATTTTTTTGCAGTAGGGAACCTTTGGGGCACTTTTGCATGTTAAGTATTGTTTTCTGTGCAGAAAATGATGCTTTCTGTGCAAAACAAACAAACAAACAAAAAAACCCAAACCAAACAAATTGCGAGTTTTGCAAAGAATAACTGCAGATACTCTTCAAAAACTGCAAAGCTTTCAAAGACTTTCTCACAGCAGGAAGAAGACTGCTAAAATTGCTCCCTGCTTCCTTTGAGAACAAAATTCATGGTGAACTATCTCCTTGACGAAAAGATTTTCTCTTGCATTTGCCCTCAGACGTACCCCAGAAGGAGATAACTCTGAAATTTCAGCTATTAGAAGAGCTTCTGAACATTTAGGAGAAAAAAAATATTTCAGTTCATGTCTCCTTTTTCTTTGTTTCTAAGGAGCAATAAAAAAAATGCAGACAAGAGCAACCGAGGAAAGATGGTTTTGAGACATTTTTGAGTGCCATGTTGCTCTAAAGAGCATGCAACATCTTTATTCTGCACATGGACTGAGCTGTCTTAGGGCTGATTTGATACAAAAGTGCCTAGGGATTGTTGCACCCTTTAACCCTAAAGCATAACCTCTTGAATATTCAACTCAGCCTTGAGAGGCTCATGCCGTTTTGAAAATGGCACCATGGAATTTTCACCCTATGATTGCAACGAGGATTGCAGATATGATACAGTCAAAGTTAAGCTTTGATAGACTCCACTGATAAGTTCTGCTGAACAAATGGGACAGAGTTACATTTTCCACTGTAGTCAATGGGACTTAAAAGAAAAACAGAACTGGCAAAACTGTACGTTGTTATTTGTTCAAACATAAGTGATGTTCTTATTTGCTTACTGCACAACCGAAAAATGCAAAGAGAATGCAGAGTGGCATCACTTTTAATATTGAATGTCTGTGGGGTTTTTGTCTTTTTTAAGAAAAGCACGGAGACAGAGAAAGACTTTAAAACCCTGAAATATAGCAAATTCACCAGTGACTTGGGGGAAAAAAATCACATTACAATGTCTTAAGTATCTCGATTCCACAAATGCAGACTTTTCCTCCCTTTAATTACCCTCTATATTTTCATTTTATTTGGGGGAGAATGGAAGGGGGAGAAACATGCAAATCAAGATCTATATTACTAACCATGCCGTCAGGCTCCCTTGACGATTTACGCCGCTGCCCATGGAGCAATGCAAGGTACCTGTTTAAATAAGTGTTTACGCAATGACATAACTTTAATATTAACCTTCTTCTTCTCCATAAAACTGACACCGAGTCCTTGGATTATAAATAGGGCCATGAATGCTAGCCCAGCATCATATTTTAATGTATTGCCTTTCATAGTGAGCTGTACTCTTCTGCAAGGAATGTTGAATGGAGAATTCCTTGCCATGTACACGGACACAGATTAAAGCACAAGAGATGGAAAGCCTGGGTTTTCCAGTGATAAGCATGACGTTTAAAACAACACTCCAAAAAGCAAAATATATAAACAAATACAATAATAATAAAAAATGAAACTCAGCAGGATAGAGTTGTAGTTTTTAACCTCTGCTTTGGGAAAACTTGGAGGGTCTTTGGAAACTATGGCCATTTCCACACTACACTCTTATAGCGTGATTATTCCACTTTCAGCATCCTAGGGAATCCTGGGGTTTGCAGTTTAGGGAGGGGCATTTAGGACACAAAATTTCCACCCCTTGGAAAGGTACTTTTAAAAACCAATTCATTAAAGCTGAAGAACAGAGACACAGTGTACTGCAAAGAGAGAGATGGTAGCACAGCAGAACTGCTCTTACTTAGCCGCCCATAATTTATATTTAAATATGAGTCAAGCCAGCACAATGGGTACATAGCATTTGAAAGGTGAAAGACACCGGTGGGCAACTGTTGGGGATGAGGGAAGTGTGTTGGCCTTGTAGAAGACCTCGGAGGGTAGGATGGATGGATAGTTTGAACACAATTTCTGCAAGGCAGTTTTGTGTAAGTGCATCCATTAAATCTTTGAGATCTGAAATTATGCTCCAGGAAACACACCTAAGGAGGGGAAAAAAGGAACTGTTGAATCCCGTTTTTTGCAGAGCAATACAGTGGGTTTATCCAAATGACAGGTGGTTGTGATAACTGTTTCCAAAGCGTGTTGATATGAGGTCATAACTCCTGCAACTCCACTGCTAGGTGAGAAAATTGAGCTTTGGGTCATACTATGCACTGGGACAAGCTGGTTTCATGTCTCAAATGCGATCAGGTCTTAAACAGTTTGCATTAAATGATACAATCTTGTGTGTGTGTGTGTGTGTGTGTGTGAGAGAGAGAGAGAGAGAGAGAGAGAGAGAGAGAGAGACTCTAATTTATTTTTGACCAGAAGCTGGATGACCTGATTGAGAACAGAAGGCAGAATACAGAGGCAAAAAAGGGATACCAGACCCTTGGGAGATTCGATTTGGTAGATGCCAGAATGTGGCTCTAGCCCAGTGGTTCTCAACCTGTGGGTCCCCAGATGTTCGTGGACTTCAGCTCCCAGAAGCCCCAGCCACTATGGTCAATGCTCAGGGCTTCTGGGAGCTGAAGTTCACAAACATCTGGGGACCCACAGGTTGAGAACCACTGCTCTAGCCAAAAGCTAGGGATTGTATATTTTATTCAGGTAGATATTGTACTGATTCTAGAATAGATCACAACATGCTTTTAGAAGGAACTATTTGATATCATATTAATTTTCTTCTTGGCCTCATACCATTCCATAATGCAAGTTAAGTGGATACCTCTTTAGCAGCACACTAACATTCCAGTCTGAAGGATGAATGTAAGCTTATTATTTAACACAGAGGTAGTAGGTAAGATGAAGGAAAACGTTTTTTAAGAGCTGCCGCACAAAATAGAACACGTAATGTGACTTCTGCCCTCCTCTGAGATTCTCTAGAAGCTTTTCTTAGAGGACACTTCATAAAGGAAAGTTCCTTTTTGAAAAGAAGCGAGGCTTACAATGAAATTTGAGAGGCAGATAACAAGACCTATTGCTATAAGATGAAAAAATGGGAGATATGAAGCTTTGGGATGAATTGTCCTAGAGGAGAGCTGAACTGGAAGCTCTAGAGGTGGATAAAGTCAGAAAGGCTCTTTCTTATATACAAAGGTCTTCTTATGAATTTGACAAAAAAAAAAAAAATCCTGATTATTGGCTAGGCTGGTGAAGCAGAAAGGAGATCAGCCAGTGTTATTAAAGATCAGAACAGGATTTTCTCCTTCTCTCCAGAGGAATTTGCAATGTGTTTGAAGAAACTGAGTAAAATATCAAATATTATGGACACTCTCTGAATTGAAACTTTAACTGAAAACCAGAGATTTAAACTCCCTTATGACTAATCAGGAAGTAGTCACAGCAGTCAAGAAGTTAAAACATATGGATATGATGTTAAGTGCCAGTTTTAATGAGAAATTTAGTTTAGTTCCACCTCTAAATAAGTGAAATGCAATTCCAGAATCTTGGAATTTGCTCAGATTGTAGCCCTGTGCAAGTACAAAATAAAATCAAATTTATTTATTTCTGTACAATATTTTATGCAAAAACCATGCCTTTTGTACAACATGTTGGTTTTGCACAAAAAGGAGTTCTTTCATGCAAGTGTTTATCAAAAAAGAAATCCCAAAATATAGATAATCTCACAGAAATTGACTGTGGGGTGGGATGTCTCAGTCCGTTGGGATACTGCTTCTCATCATAGGAAAAAAAAATAAAATTGAGAATTCTCTTCCTTCTTAACGAACAGTCGCATATAATCTGGGACTGATAGGAGTTGTGGTCCAGACTGAGAAAGGCTGTTCTAGAGCTGTTAGCCACACGTCGTGTTGGTCACACAAAGGCCTGGACCAGGAGTGTTTGGTACAAAAACCGAGGGGTCTTTGTTTCAGTAGAACGGCGCAGCGTAGAATCACAGCTATACCTGGGGTCGGTCAGTATCTGTGTAGTACATCCCAAACAGAGAAATTTCAGCTTAATTCACACAGACCAAATTATTAGATTGGATTGGCTCTTTGGAGAAAGTTGCCTCTTTCCTACTCTTTATATAACCTTATTTTATAGGTCCGCGAGGCATCTCTTACTCAGCAGATGGAATGGCTTAAGTCTTGGAGGTCATCCACCTTCTAACAGATTAGTTACACACATCTAGCCAATAAAATTGATTTGTAAGTTATGGGCCATGTTGCTGCCTGGAACTGAGTTAGCTTCCTCTGAGCGGTGAAATGTCTCCTAATGGATTTAGCTGATATTGGCAGTGCTAAAAGGGGAATTTTAAATAAGGGAAAGGGAAGAGAGTGCATTGGGTAGAATGTGTTGAGTTCCACATTAGGACACCCTTCTTTAAAAAAAAAAATCTTATGGCTGTACAAAATTCCAGGGGAGTTTGACAGCATGAAATAAGGTTATCACTTTTTTTAAATGGTGGAAGTAGCTATTCTTTTATTTCTTCTGTTTTTTCTTTGTTTTGATTGTTTTTTTTAAATCGTTTTTCCCGTTGGGGAAAAAAAAATCTTTCTTTCTCTCTTACTGTCTCTAATTAGCTTCATCAGGGCTGGAACTTTAAACTTCAGTATGTTTTCTAAGGATTTTATGCTGTTTCTAATTTTTCATTTTCATTGGGTGATTTGAACATCTCATTGTTTTTAGCTGATTCTTTTTTATGAATGACCTTTGGTCCCCTTCTGGGAGGAAGGCCGCATATCAGTGAAATAAATAAAAATAAAATAATGTTTTTAAAAGGGGTGAAGGTTGGTATTCTAGATGCGAGGCAATCTCTCTGATCAGGCTCACTTCGCTTTGTTGTGTTTTGAGGCTTGTGTTTGGCCAAACGTATTTTGTAAAAAGTCGTCCTTATTGCTTGGCGAATTCCTCCCATTGCTTGCTGAAGAAACGCTGTGTGTAGAGGGGAATCACATTTTATTTGGAGAGCAGTATTTCAGTCAAGGACAATGGCTTTTCTGATCTATCCAAATAATCTTATCTGGACTTCCTCCTGTGACCCACATTTCTCCATGCAGTTGAAAAGAAAAACCTCATGTGGCATTCTATCAGCAACTTTGAATCAGGCACATAATAATTTGTTTGCCAAGAGGATCCTCTGAAGACTAACCGGCCTTCGATCTCAGTTATTTAATTTAAAAAGAGAGACAAAAAAGCTCCTTTTGTTCTCTCATTTCATATCCTCTAATGCAAGCAGCCGTAGCGGTTCAGGTTTTGTTGTTTGGAGTTATTGAAACATCAAACCTTGTTCATAAGTGACTTTGTTGGATTACAATTCCCAGAATGCCTGGCCACGGTGCCAGGGAGATCCTGGGATGTCTAGTCCAACAAAGTCACTTTTAAGCTTTCGGTCTGGTCGTGCTGCGTGCAAATGGCCTCTTGAAATTCTCCACCCTTTCTGTGAAGAGAGCAAGGGAAGGAAAGGATATTTCAGTTCTCTAAATATTCCTTCGGGTTGGGTGGGGCTTACCCTGGGAAAGTATTGGAAGACATCACCAGGTTCACAGTATGCAAAGGGATTTTGTAGCACCTTTGAGACTAAGGCCGTTTCCACACTACACTGGTTATAGTGCTCTTATTCCACTTTCAACTTCCTATGCCATCCTGGGGTTTGCAGTTTAGGGAGGGGCCTTTAGAATTCTCAGCCAGAGAGCTCTTGGGCCTCAGGAAGCTACAAACCCCAGGATTCCACAGAATGTTGAAAGTAGAATCATAGCACTATAACAGTGTAGGGCAGAAGAGAAAAAGAAGAGAAGAAGAAAGGCAGCAGCAGCAGCGTTCATAGCCTTAAGTCTACTTCATCAGATGGATGGAGTGAAATGCCTAGGAACAGACTTTTATAGCAATGTATGAGCAGAATCATAAAGAATGCATGATTGTTGTTTGCACAGTTCCCCTTCCCCACCAGTTTTCACACAAAAGATGCACGTAGAATAATTTCCCAAAGCGTGTGAATACCAGGTGAGAACTGTACATAAATATTCATTTTCCTTCAACCAGAAAGGAGAAAAACTACAGAAATTATTCATCCTTGCTTGTGGAGAGGAACTAGCTGAATATTTACATCCCTTATTAGAGATATGCATGGAAGTGCATTGCTTTGATTAAGCAGCAAAGACTATTTGCAGAAAAGGGACTGGCAGATTCCTTGGGAAGCTACCACTAAGCTAGCTATATGGGAGAAGAAAGAGGACTTTAGGCCTTTCTTCACTATACTGCTATAGTTCTACTATTCCACTTTTGACAACCTATGGAATGCTGGGGTTTGTAGTTTCCTGAGGCCAAAGAGCTCCTTGGCTGACAGTTCTAAATGCCCCTCCCTAAACTGCAAACCCCAGGATTCCATAGGAGATTGAAAGTGGAATAATAGCACCATTGTCCTGATGCAATGACCTGCTAATCCTGACATGTCTCTTGGAGACACTGCTCTTTTTGTCCAAGCGCACCACCTCCACCACAAAACCGTGGTTGGGTTGTCCAGAAAGGCCCTTAGTGCCAGGAAAGAAGTAAAGTGACTCCTGTGAATGTGAATAAATGAGGAGGAACAGATCACTTAAGACAAGAGGGGAATGCCCAGAAGAGTTTTAACAGTCTGTCTCCATAGTATTGCTCACCACAGATCCACAACTCTTAGAGCAAGCTTTGTTTAACCTTTCTCCAATATGACAGAGACTAGATGGTTTCCTTAACTGCAATGGAAAAAACACAAATCAAACCAACTGGGCAGTCAACAAGCTTATAAAATGCTTGCAGTAGAAGGATGAGAAACAATTCCATAATCATTTGTCTGTCAGTTAAGTATGCCGCTGTATGGTTGATGAGAAATTGTGCCACGTGTATGCAGACAGGGCTTTGCAATTTAAGGCCCACTAATGTTCCCTCCCCTATAAAATTATTCGGTTATGAAAGTGGTATTGATTAACTTCCTTCTCTATACAGTGACCGTAAATATGCCTCCTTGGATTGTCATGTTGTTGAACAAAAGCCAACACGGTCAATGCTCCCAACATCAGTTGCCTTTTTGCGTTTGGGCTGGAGAGTTCAAGGTGTCCTCAGATATTACACAAGCAGCTCTGAAGTATGCCCCAGGTTATAGCCATTTGGGGGAACTGGACTCCTCGTAGCTATTCAAACCTCCTTGAATTTTCACCTTCCAGTACAAAGAACAAGGTTGGAACCCTCAACCATGGAATACATTATGTAACTTTATGGATATTTAGTTACATAGCAAAAATGCTAAGAAAACTTGTTAGTGAATTGTGAAGATGCATAATGGGAACATCCATAAGAGCACCCAATTCTCATTGCCACAATTGTGAGTCTGCTTATGAAATGCAGTCCCCGGCAGGATTCTGCCCAATGTCTTCAATTCTTTTGCTTAAGGGCCTCCAGGAGAAAATGTTCAATTGCATTCTGTCCACTTGTGCAAGGCTAAAATAGATGTCATGCTAAATGCACAGCCATTATACTTAATGTCTAGCATTCCTTGTTCATCTCATACAAAAGTCAGGTTACCTTGCCTTGACGTAACAACATTCCACTGACGCAGAGTCAACAGGACAATGTGGATTCAAGAATTCTGGAAATTTCAAGCTGTACAAAGTCAGGAATACACAGTTCTGACTGTGGCCCTTTTCTGCAATGCTTAGATCTATCCTTTTCCTTCATCTTACAGGCTGACAGCCAAAGCAGTTGCTGTATTGCTACCTATCTTGGGAAGTTCATGGATCTTCGGTGTTCTGGCAGTCAACGCCCATGTGTTGGTGTTCCAGTACATGTTTGCAATATTCAACTCATTACAAGTAGGTCCATGTAGTGCGGTTAAGAAGCTGAGGAACCCACATAAATGCTGGGTTGAATTTTCTTTCTTCCCTCAACAGTTAAGCAGAGTTGTGCATTTCTGTTGTTGTCCCATGCTTCTGATCTGTCATGCCCTTTCTATATCACCATAAAGAAAAGAAACAATTAGGTTTACTAAGCATCATTAAATATACAGTAAACTTCATAAATTTACTGAAGCTTATTGACATTTTGTGGGTGAGGGGGAGAATTATGAGTCTCCTTTTTTGAAGGTAAATTGGAAGCAAGGGATTGGAGGCATTCCTTTATTTAAAAATATTTGCATGTGGTCTTTAAAAACTCTACAGCTTTTAAAGTTACCTCCTTACAGTTACCGAACTGCCACTCATGGAAAACAAGGTCTCACCCAGAATCCGCTCCATGCTTAGAGGAACTCTGCATGAATTACTTTCTGGTGCTGGGCTTAATGGTCACCAAAGGCTCACCTGGCTTGTACTGATGGCTTATAGCCAGGTGAGCTTTCGGTTCCACAACGCCTTTGACAAAATGTTACTGGGGGGAGGAATGGTGGAACGTGATTTGAAATGGCATCTCAATAACTCAGCTGTCCTATGCAGGATCCCAAGGAGGCACCAGTGCCAGTGAGACTCAAGCACTGGGTGCCTGACTTAACCTGAAAGTGGCTGGAGAAGCCAAAGTGGCATCCCAGCAAAGTGGAGCGGCTGGCCTCTTGTCTCTGAAGGAAGTCAAGAGGAGACTGATAATTTTCTTCTTGGTTGCACGTTGCTCCCACTGGTGGTAAAGAAGTTGTCACCTGAATATGGGTACCATCAATGGAAGGAGAAGAATGTGACCCTCTCATTCCTCTTTCTCAGGGAAAGAGGGCTGCTTCAGCGGGATTGGTACCACCTTAGAAGTAGCTGCTACGAGAAGATTTCTCTTCTCCCCAAACCATTCCAAACAGGTTGGCATAGGAGGATCAAGGCATAAAGGCAAAATGTTAACAACTCTGTTTCATAAACTTTGCAAGAGTTTAGGGCTTCTGTTCTTCTCTAGCAAACAAAACAAACAAACAACCCCTCTCTCAATCCAGGATTGCAGAATGTGTAGCCTTCCAGTAGCTGTTGGACTGAAACTCTCATCAGTGTTAGCCACCATTGCCCATAATGGTAAATACTGAGAGTTATAGTTCTGCAACATGCAGAGGACCACATGTTCCCTGCAGCTGACCTTATGAAAAGGTCATGTTTCTCCTTCTAAAGGAAGGGGGAAAGCCCATTGCTTTCAACTGTAAATTAGCCTGCTTAACAGAAAGATCTGAAACCATCCTTGGTAACATTCTGTTCTCTTCCCTTCTTTTAAAGGGGTTCTTTATCTTTCTGTTTCACTGCCTGCTGAACTCAGAGGTACGTTTCCATATAAGAAGCTCCCTGTGCAGTAAAATCCAAGAACCTAGAAACATTGGAATGAAAGTGTGTGTATATATATTTATTAAGTGGAATGATATAATGAATTTAAAATTCAGTTGTAAATCAGCCACAGTGTTAGGACAATAATAAAGCTGCTTAATATGCAGAGGCTGAGAAGGACCTTTTATTTTGCTCAGCAATGTGTAGGGATCATATATAGTGTATTTAGCTATTGTCACTACGGTGCAGTTTATGGCTATGGCAGTAAACAAGTCAACTCCTGCCAAGTGCTCCCGTTCTGAAAGGAACAGCCACTGCTCAGTCATCGTGAGGATTTCGACTCACAGCGTTGGCCACCTGTGTCTGGTCAGATGGTTTTGCTAGTGTACAGTTTTTAACACTCTCCAACTGCACGACAGTGCCAAGGCATATGGGATAGTTTAGCCGAGCACTGAAGCACCTGCTTTGCAGACCAAAGTTGCCAGAATCGGTCCCCAGCAACTCCAAATAGGGCTGAGGCACAGCCCTATCTGGGAACTCAGACAGGCACAGACAGTTTGACCCTTTCAGAAATCTCCCTCATGGTAGAGATCACTTGCATAAGGAGGTGGTGAAAATGTCAGGTAGCTGCTTCCTGAATGACAGGAGAAGGAACCTCCATCAAACCCAGTGGCCACCGTAAGTTGGCTTGAGGAGACTTTCACCCTAGCTAGCCCCTACACTAGAGGCTGCATAAGGATCATGAATACGTAACAGTTGCAAATGCAATTGCCCAACAGGATCCCAGCCAATAGTGATAATAAAAAAATTCTTGTGGAAGAAATAATTCCTAATTGTATCAGCAAGGTGGGACTTCTTAACCCTGTCATCTCTCTTCTCCTCAACAAGGTTAGAGCAGCATTTAAGCACAAAACCAAGGTGTGGTCGCTCACCAGTAGTTCGGTCCGCAACATCAATGTGAAGCCTTTCAACTCTGACATTGTAAGTATTCCTAGAACTGATTAAGACCTCATCCTTTGATTAGGATGACCTCTCTTGGAATGTTAATTGAAATCTAATTGTTAGTCCCAACTGGAGTAATATGATTTAATTAATGAGATCTACCTATGTGTTAAGTGGTTTGAGTGTTGGACTACAGCTCTGGAGACCAACATTCAAATTTGCCTTCCGTTCTGTAAAACCACTGGGGTGACCTTGGGCAAATCACACACACTCTCAGCCTCAGAAGAGAGCAAAGGCAAACTCTGTCTGAACATATCTTGCCAAGGAAACCCCAGGACAGGTTTGCCTTAGGGTGCTGGAAACCTTGGGGTCACCATAAGGTTGGAAATGACTTGGAGGCACACAACAATAACGTATGTGTTGAGTTGCCGTTCAACAAGCAATTCAAGGAATGAACTCTAGTTAGGACTAAGTGATATGATTTAAGCTGTTAGTGTTAACACAATAACTTAATAAATTGTAAACTCTACCCTCCTTCCCACCTCCTCCTTTCCAGATAACTGGGAACAGACCAGGAACAACTCCTACAAAACTCAATACCTGGGAGAAGAGCACCAATTCTGCCAACAAGATTGATCTCTCAGCAGTCTGACATTAGACCCCTCTTCCCCTCCTCTCTCTTAGCCAAGTTATTGCCTCAGGACCTCTAACATGGTGCCTGCCTTTTCCAGTATTTTCTCAGAAACTGTGCCAGTAGGTACCACTCCTGTAATCACCACCCCTTCAACAGAGGAGAAACCAATCACCTTGCCATGTTGCATTGGATGGAGTTAATCTGTATTTGCTTTTGTTAGCGTATTATCCATCACTTAGGAACAGCTATGGAATAGCACACCATGATATACACTGGATGGTCTTGCAGAACCGTGGCAGAGACACTAAGCGTGGAGAGCCTGCTTCTTCACTACAAGGACTACAGAAGGTTAAAGACGCCTCAGGAATGATGCTCATGTCCTGCTTTTTTGCTATGGAAAGCAAAAAAAAATTACTATTTTATCAGAATCAGGCAGTTCTTCTTTAGCTCTACATCCTTCATTTATATGAAATAACTTCAGCAATCCAATTATCTAGGTGAAGTGCGACCAGGAAACATGCACATATGGATAATCCCTTTCAAGACGCTATGAAAGCAAAAGAAAGCTAAAGGGAGATGGAATTGAGATACGCTTTCCCAATGGACATTGGCCTTGGGACCAAGGCAAATGGCAAGTGTTGGGAGTGTGGACATGGATGTGTATGTATCAGTTTGGTTTTTGCCATGATAGGTCTTGGTTGCAACGCAGTGACCGCCTGCACTGTCATTTCATTAGAAAGACTATGCGTGTCAGCCAAAACACCTTTCCCCAGGACCCAGATGAGGATCAATGACTGTGTTCAGTACTTTTTTACAGATCAACCTATAAGCTTGTGGAAATAGTAGTGGGATTGCTTCTGGGACATGTCCATTTGTTTCGCAGGACAGGCAAGAACACTGAAGCATGCAAAAGGATGAGAGAAGCGAAATAAAATACACACACACACACACCTCCATACAAAGTGAACAACAAGTGAAAAAAAAACCTGTGAAGCCATCAGCCAGGATGCAGCTGGGATTGTGTTATTACCTACAGATGTCTTTTTAAAAAAATTATTTCTTTTCATGATAAACAGCCCTTTAGTCTTTTCCAAGCGAGGCAAGGATGCAATAGCTTTTGAAGAGAAAAGCAACACCTGTTTTAATTCTACAAATGTGTTTCTCCCCTCTCCTTTTATGGTTTTTTAAAAACAAGGTTTTCATTTCTAATGTAGCTCCGAGCATCACCTAAATGCTGTTCAAGGTGTTTTGGCAGTTTGAAGCGTTAGAACCTTGTTTTTTAAATAGCGGAAATAGGACTGTTGGAATACGGGAAGAGGGAAGGGCCGTTGCTCTGTGCATGACAATTTCTCCATCCTTTCCTCTTTTGGAGTTCACCATAATTTCATGAAGCATTTGCATTAATGTACATTTCAACGACTGCAATCTCTGGTTTTCAACTAGGAATGGGTTTCCAAATTTTGGTTTGAGCTAACCATAGGACTAATATCTCTGCAGACATGATTCTGCATAGTGAGTAGCTCTGAAAAGGAAAGAAGGGGGAAACCAGACCACAAAGGACTGTGTAAATCTAAGGGTGGAGGGGCAGGCTTTGGCTTCCCAACAGTGGGAAACTGTGGCTGTTATGCAGAGCTAGGTAAAGTTATTTATTTTGGATGACGTCTTCCAGAAGCTTCCATCAATATGGCCACTGTTTTTGTTGGCTCGGGTCCTGTAGGTTATAATAAGCTCCCCCCCCCAAGTTCCGTAGTCAAGTCACCTCAGATCTCTGTCTTTCCCTTTTTTACTTTATAACAGCATGGTGAAGTTAAGACATCTCATGGATTGCCTACCCATTTTGAACAATGCCTCTTTCAATTATATATATGTATGTATGTATGTATATGTGTGTGTGTGTGTGTGTGTGTGTGTATATATATATTAATGCGAGGTGGCAAGGTATTTTTGTAGGGTGTTCTTATTCTATGTCCTTGGTGTCTTCCACTTATGAAATAAGTGTTGGGTCCAGATTTAATTGCATGCCTGCAACTTGATGGGTGTCTAGTCCCTCCTCCCCATGGCCTCACACAAGGGGAGCAAGCCCCTCTGGTCCCCTAAAAAGTGATTTGCAGAGATGGAGGACCTTGCTGAATGGAGTGAGTTGTGGTACCGGATGAAAGGTGAATTTCTCCAAAATTGCTGAATGTACCTTATGTAAGGAGAGGATGCCCATTGCGTGTGTGTTCATACACACACTGAATGTGGATCCACATTAAATGTGAATAAACCATACATTTTCCTTTTCCATCTAAATCCATGACAGACTTTAAATGTTTTTCACTGTTTTGTAAATCAGTGAATGGGCTGATTAAGGAATGCTCAAGTTTTTTTTTAAAAAAAATCTAGTGCTTGGGTTGTTGCTGTTTGTTTTTTGTTTTGTTTTTTAACCACCATCCTTCTCCTGAAATATAAAAATCCTGCTGTTTATTTATGGGCATTCTTTTGTGGCTTTGCAATATGTCTTTGAAATGATGCGGTGTTGTCAACAATACGAAACCTTAATTGAATGAGATGCGAGTTAAAAATAGATTATGTAGCAGCAACGATGACTTTTGTCTCTAAAGCGATAAAACGTTTGATTTTTCCACCACCCTTCTCTTACCATAAGAAAACAACCCGTACAATCTTGATTTCCTAATAAAGATTAATGTTGGCTTGTTCAATTTATTCTGTCATTTTAAATTCTGCTTTGAACAATGACAGAGGGTGAAGCATGTAGCATTATGACTCTCAGTACATGAAACAAGATCCAGAGAACTGTGCTTAATTTGTCCTCCATTCTCCAAAGGAACTCGGGTGTGTTTTTGCTGTCAGTAGTTTAAAAAAATCTGGGTGAAGGGAGTGCAGGGGGAAAGAAATGAGTGGAAGAGGAGGATTAAGCACCAGGTGAGAAGGGCTGTTTCCATCTTGAGCTGTTTTCACCCATTGAGGTTCCTAGATATTTCTGCCCTGGAAGTGTGTGTGAGGTGGTGGTAGAATGAGCTCTGGACTAGGGATGGGCGAATATACCAATCAATACATGTTAATTTTGCTCAGTTTCTAAACCCAAGGGTGCAAACATACTGGCCTAGATCTCCATTTGTTTGGAAAAGCGGAAGAATTCATCCTGCAAAAAGTGGGCACAGAAATTCATACCACCACAATGTGTCCAGTAAAAACCTCACAATGACCAGTGCTGGTTGCCCTATCTTTTCAAAAACTAGACCAACCTTAAATATTTCAGATCATTATGGAGTATCTTCACAATGGCATGCTTGGCAGGGACAGATGGACCATAAAGCCAGGATCAACAATTGTTTGACATGGGATTCAAAGATTTGTTGGGGGAATGGAATACAGCAAGGGAGCCTGGCTGGAATCCTCTATCAGCTTATACTTAGTTAACTGTGTAACGTCTTCTGGCCTGACGCCCCCATATCTGACACAAACATCATTGAAACATGCTTTGAGCATCAGCAGAATGGCCGTCCTTTGCCCAAACTTAGCTGACGCCTGGTAAAGGAGGTTTTATTGTTGTTAACTGCCATCAAGCCGACTTGGGCTTATGGCGACCCTATGGATATGTCACCCTGTCCTCAACCACCCTCCTCAGGTCTTGTAGATCTAGGGTTGTGGCCTCCTTGCCTGAATCTATCCCCCTGTAATGCGGTCTTCCTCTTTTCCTATTGCCTTTTACCTTACCAAGCATTATTGTCTTTTCTAGCAAGTCATATCTTCTCATGGTGTGGCCAAAGTATGACAGCCTCAGTTTAATCATCTTGGCTTCTAGGGAGAGCTCAGGCTTGATTTGCTCTAGGACCCATTCATTTGTCTTTTTAGCAGTCTGTGTAACTGTCTCATATCCATGATTTCTACTTAGTCACAATTTTGACACTTGTAACTCACCCCCCCCCCGCTTACTTCATGGGGCAACAAATGTGTAGGGAGGATGATATTGAATGATATTTCTGTCAGGTTTGAAAAGGGGGTCAGGCCAGGAGAAGTTAGTTAGTTAAGTACTTTGTCAAGTAAAAGCCAATACAGGATTCCGGCTCCTGTTTGTCAAAGCAGCTGCTATGAGTGACCATTTCTTGTAAAATAGATGGTTAGCCAGGTGGTCAAATGACCATTAGCTGCCTATATGTCATATTGGGTTAGAGCATCGCCTTCTGTGGAAGAACAGAAGGAAGGAAATGGTTCCATGCCAGACGCCCTGGCGTCCATCCCAAGCGTTCCCCTGACCTCCCTTCGTCGTAATATTTGATTACCTCAAACTTTACTTCTGGTTAATCATTCACTGTCAATTTTGGGTATGTTCTCTGCATCCTGAAGTCTTGTTAAACCAAGACATGGGAGGTAAAGTTGTGCCAGAGCCGAGGCAGGGACAGGCATCAAATGAGCTGAGAGTCAGAAATCAAACAAGAAGAGTAGACCTTAGAAATGATGAGCTACAAATAAAACGGTTGCCTGAAATGACCTGCATTTTGGGAAATGGAGGCATAACCAAATCATCACCCAAAAGCAGGAGTAGGAACAAAGTCACTTTATTGCTGCGAGGAGTAACATTTTCTACTTACGTGTCCTGATCAAATGTAGGAAACGAGGGGCCATGTATGACAGTGGGTCTAGGAAAATTTATAGCCCATTGAAGGAAGGGAAAAATCACACATCTCTGACTACAGAGCTAAAATCAGAGTCATCTGGCAACATTAACCGATTTATTACAGCATGAGCTTTCACAAAGTATATCCTGTGGCCTAAACTATGTGAAATGATAGTTTTAGAGGCTCACTGGGGCATGGAGACATTGACTGTTCAACCACTTTGTCCATTTCTCAAGATGGTAAACATTCATGTGATGTGCAAATCACCCGTTACTGGGTTTTCTTGCCTCCATTGTATATTTGTTGCTTGGGCACACGTGCAGCACGGTAACCACATCAGGCTGGGCTCAAAGTTTCAAGGTACTGCCCTGATGCCTTGAATAGGGATATTACCCATTCACGCAACATATTTGAGAGTGGTAAATTCGCCATCTCAAACCTATTCTTCATAAAAGATGATGTGTGGATGTTGGGAAAGGCTGCTCACATTTGTGATCTTTGGCTGCACAACTCTGGAGCACTGGAGAGCAGTTTCTGCTGTGCCAAAATGAACTGGTGTGTTTCAAATCCACCCGCTCCCTTCTGTTTGCTTTTAAAATCGCCAGCTGACATTTTCAGAAAACAATTGTCCGACAAATTTTCTGCAAATGTTGCTATTCAGACTTCCTGTAAGCTAATGGAGGTTTTGGGAGGTTGTCTTTTTGGGGGGCAGTGAATTCCCCTCTCCCTATTTCACCAACATGGAGATTTTTGTGGACAACTATAAATCCAATAAATATATTTTATAATATCGTTGAAAAATGCTATGAGATCAAGAAATGGTTTTCAAAATTTACCTGCCTGCCTTCTCATCTTAGGATCTTGTCAAATTCCCACCTACCCCTCCTATTCTGTGTAATTATTTTGTGTAAGGAAGGAAGTCCAAATGAAAACACATCTCATGGTCCTACAGAGATGTCAGCAGTTGAGATAACCATCTCTTATATATGGCTGTCACCGTTCATCCAAGGTTTCGGCTAGATCAGTGGTTCTCAACCTGTAGGTCCCCAGATGTTTTTGGACTTCAGCTCCCAGAAGCCCTGAGCATTGACCATAGTGGCTGGGGCTTCTGGGAGCTGCAGTCCACAAACATCTGGGGACCCACAGGTTGAGAACCACTGGGCTAGATCAAGAACAATATCTGACCAACTCAGTTCCCACCACTGTGCTTATTGCATAAAGGAGTATCACACAGTTACACTGCTGGTTGTTTTAATGCTGAGTTTGTTATTCAGATGACAAGAATCAGCCAGCAGGGACTGAACTATCAACTTCAATTTCATAAGAAAGGTATCTTTGCTTCTTTTTTTCCCCCTGAAGATCTCTTTTTAACACATTCATTCTTATGGATGTTACAGTAAAATAATGACTGGCTCTGTGTTTTCCCACAAGGTATTTTGATTACATCCACAGTTATGTTCAGAAGGCCCGCTGCTGTTTACAACATATGTAGTTACTGGAAAATAATTCCTCTCCTTCACCCAATTTTCTTATTTAATAATCCTTTTCATGGCAGGAGCTGAAGCCACATCTGCCTTCTGTCAATACTTTAATGCTAACTATGTCACAAGTATCATTACAGTCCTTTGACACAGATCAGGCTTGGGCAATCTCACACATTCTGAGCCCCAGTAAACCCCATGGTAGGTTCATCATAGGTCACCATAAATCATAAACAACTTGAAGGCACACAACAAAGTCTCCCACTGTGGTTATGATTACTGTTAAAATTCAGAGGCCACTGTGACTGCTTTCTGTGGTTCAGGAATCCACAACTGAGATTGAGTTTCATCTCTCCCCAATGTTTTGCCGTGGTGGTTGGTTGACACAGCTGGTGGCTAGTGACTGGATTGAAAAAAGATCTAAGACTAGCTTGGCAGAATTTGTTCTTGACAAATCCATGCTAGCTCCTATTAGTCAATGCATTGTCACCATGACACTTGCAGATGGACTCCTGCATAATCCAAGTTCAGGACTGTCTCCTTTAAGATCTTTCTTCTCTTCTCTTGCAGTTTCTCTCCCTCTTATGTCTTGGCTATGTCGAGCACCTCAGGCTTCAGTTGTTTGCAAAATTCCTGTAGCTGTCCCACAGCAGTAATAATATTTGCTTTGAGCTCAAACCAAGCAATCAAGATGAAGAGAGATCCCCATATGTATTTAATTCCTTGAGTATATGGTTTCCAACCCCTTCTTTTCCTCATGGTTGCTGGTGTGGAGTCTTGAAATACCTTCACCTTATCTCCTTGATACTGCAATTCCTGTATTGGACTCGGTGCACAGTAAGTTGTTGATCTTACTGTAAAATAAGCAAACCTTACAAGCATATCTCTGTGCCAGGATTTGTTGAGGACCAACCCTATGAATCATTTCTAGGTTGTCCACTGTAATTATCATATCCAGGCAGAGGTCTCGAACCCACTTCGCGGTTTTATATTTTCGGTCCTATAAAGGCTGTAAGGCAGAAATTTTAAATGTTGACCATGATTTTCCTGATCTTCCAACCTTTTCTTTCATTTTGCATGTCCTGAATAATAACCTCTTGTTTTTATGCTGAATCGGAATATTCATTTGCAGTCTTTTGTATCTCTGCAAGGTTTGCTGTCCTTTATGTCAGTGTCTCTTGTATTAGAGTCAAAGCTGCAGTCAAGTCAGCCTGAAATTCTTTCTTTGGTTGAGCTACTTTTTCATGTTCTCAATAAATTCAGATACTGATTTATCTCTCCCTTCTCTCCTCCTTTTCAGCTTTAGCCCATATCATATTGCTTTCATTTTCCCCCGAAGAGTCACATTGAGCTTTGTTCTCCAAGACAACATTAAGGACTCTTCTCATTGACATTTTCTTTCACCCCCCCCCCCACACCTTAGTAAACATTCTCAGTTTTTTTTTTTTTTAAGAATACCGGCTAACCTCACACTTAGGATTTGGGTGACTTTGGATGTGTCACGCACTCTCCACCCCTAGAAAACCCCCGTGACAGTTGTAGTAGGTGTACTACAAGCTGTGGCTGTTTCTCTGTTGCCCACATCACATGGTAATTTAACCAGCGCTCAGCAATTTAACTCGGAAAAGCAAGCAATATATATATATATATAGAGAGAGAGAGAGAGAGAGAGAATGCTCCACAGCTTCACAGTTGGCCTTTTGGAAGAATTGGCTATGAGGGACCCGTCACATTTGCCGTAAGTAGGCAAGGACAATTTTTCCCTTAGTGAAAAGGTTGCACATCTTCTTCCTCTCAGTCTCAAATTAGCATATCAAGTAAACAAAAGGGAACAAGATAATGCATTGCATATGGATGTAAATCCAGCCTAATCCTCTTTAATCTATACGATGGTGGTCTCTGGGCCTGGAGACATTTCTCTGTGAGCCTTCCTGAAGTCTCACAGTTCACCCTGCTCCATTTACTCTTACAAACACAACATAGGGTAGGAGAGAAGTGAGTGGATACTAAGAATCAATAAATCAATGTGGATTGGATTTTGGAGGTTTTGGACTGGGAAGGCAGTCAGCCTCAAACCAAAGCAGTAGAGAGACAACGAAAGTCACAAAAAGGCTTGGAGGAAGCTGGGATCTGGCTGAGAACTGTGCAAAAGGCCGAGAATGGGCATTCAGTTTGGCAAGCATCCATGCTGGGGTGGAGGGAAGCAGGGCTGCAAGGGACCAGCAACCTTCATAGATCAGTAGCAGGGTGAGAATGATTCAAGGAAACATGGCAGAATGCAGAGAGAGGTTGGGGAAAAACAGAGCAGAGATTCAGGCTGAAAGGTGCACGAAAGCAAAGAAGCTGAACCCAAGTAACATAGTAAGAATGAGTTAGGAAAGCACGGAAGAAAGGGCATAAGTCAACCCCCAAAGAACGCCATGCAAGCCATATCCCCACCAAGTGAAAAGCAAAGGCAATCCCTGTGAAAGAAACTGAGAACTAATCAAACAGCATGAGTTTAGTGTCCTGGACAGTGGGAGGAAGACAAAAAAAAAAAGAAGAAAAAGAAAGAAAGCAAACATTTATGGAGCAACATAATACAGTTATTGATTCCTGCATCGTGCAACTCTCCAAGGATTCTAACAAATCCATTCCAGCTTCTGAGCATTATGTTTGCACCTCTGGTTTGTGTTAAATGAGACATGGAAACACACACACACAAATAAAAGAATACGTACCACCAGCTCTCCGTTGGTTCTTCAAGGAGTGAGTCACTATGTCTCTCCTCTGCTCACCAGTTCTAATTCACAGTTACAGAGAACAGAATGGAATCTTTTTGTACAGACAAGTTCTGTACAGACACTGGAAGAGGTAAGGAACTGTAGGAGACAGGGGAATCATGAATGTAGGAGGCAGGATCTAGGGAACATATATGCCATTGGCTCCTGGTATTTGTTCTGTTTAGACTTTAGCAGTGCTTGGGTTATCTGATGGACTTGAGTCAAGGGAAACATTTCTGGAAAACTGCTTCTGCTTTATCAGTTATGTCAGTGGATCAAATCAATTCAGAGAGCCCCCATCAGAACAACCGTTCTGATTAAACAACTCACTTGGACTTGGAAGCTAATCTTTTTGATCAGGGGTTGGCAACTGTCATGGGTTAGGGGGCTGAATTGCCTCCCCTGAACATACAAGTTGGACTCCAGACCAAAGCCAGGACCATTATCAAGGAAGAATGCAAATAGACAATATCTGTAGCGAAAAAAAGAGAAAGGATGACAATCAAACTCTTCAAGATAAGGATAGGCAAGAAGTAAAAGGAGACAGAAATAGGGTCAATGCAATTGGTCAGCAACTTGTGTGTAAGGGCAAAGAACTATTACAATAATCAGCGCAAAGACACACAAGAAAACAACAAAAAGCTAGAACAAAAGAGCCTATTCCCAACTGATTAATGATAGTTAATTTTAATTAGTGTATTCCTCTCACCCACTGCTGCATATTACTTCTGCTGTTGGACATGGTATGCCTCTCTATAACAGGTCCTGGGGAACATGATTGGGTATAACCTTGTCCTGCTCGTGGACTTCCCTGGGGCAATGACCTGGCTATTTTGGCAACACTGTGGTGGACAAGGTCATTCCTTTGGTCCGATCCAAAGTCTGCCCTTTCCCCCCTCTGATTATTTCTACTTGTTGGCTGTGTTGGATTTTATTTTTCTTTAAAAAAACAGAGAGCTAGACTGTAAATATGAAAAACATAATGGATTTCTCTGTTTGTTTTTTTCCCTCAACAAGAAGTGCAGGAGCTCTTGGATAGCCAGCTTCATTTAGTGAAGGGAAAACATCTCAGTGCTAATAAGCTCACCATGTTAAAGACAAGGTCCTGTCATTTTCTCCTTCTTGCTGCTCCTGCTAGGAGTTAAACAAAAAATGATGCCCTCGCCATTGATATGTGGAAGCAATTTTGTTCTCTGAACAGACCTGCCGTCTGCTCAGTCATTCACTTAAATTGGCTATGAACCCTTCCTCTGTCGCCTGCCCTCTCCCCACTGCAGTTGCAAGCGATGAGATGCCCATCTTAGACGTCTCACATTGAGCCAGGACGAAATGTTCATTTCTCATATTTTGTATCAGATCAAGGCGAGCAGTCAACGTCTCTTTTTCCTTTTACCAGCTACAAACTACAATGCACCACAGTCCCATTACCTCGAAAGCAACACATAAATTGGATGTAATAGACGCTAGCCCAGAATGCCGAGGCAAAAATCTAAGGACGGTTAACTGTTACAGAAGCACTCCCAGCAATTTGTGGTATAGCAACTGAAGCAACGTTATTGCCTATCTTGGCAACTTCTCAGAATCACAGGAATGGCTGTGACTGGGTGGTGGTGAAACACATAACTTACATGCCAAACACCCAGTTTCAATCCCCAGGCTCTTCTGGTAGTGCTTAACAAGTATCTGGGCTGAAACTCTGGAGAGTTGTTTGCAAACACTGTTAACATTAGTGGTCCAGATGAACCAATGGGCTAGCTTAGTATAAGCAGTTTCCAAGCATTATTACGTTTTCTAATGAGTCAAGTCTTCTCATAATATATCTAAGGTATGACTAGGCTTGATTTGCTCAAAAATTCATACCAATCTGTTATTTCAGTGGAGTTGCGCCAGCAAAAGTTAGTGATGACTCTCTGGATTGGAATAACTGACATTTGGTGGACTTTTTTTTCATGGCAAATGTAGATGCTATAATGGAGATGTCGAAAGAAGCTTTTGGAGAGAAACTAAAATCAATAATGCCACTTAAAGGATGACTGCTTCTCAAGTTATATGTGTTTGCTTGCCCCTTTGCATGGAAACAAAAATAGAAACAACAGTGTGCTATTAATACCAGCTCATCAAATGTAACGAGTGGAAAGTGTCTTAATTGCTCAAAAGGTCTGGAGGAGCTTGAAAATCATTACAAACAGCTCAGCATAAACACACATCTACAGAGGTGGAAAGCTAATAATGCATTGAAAAAAATAAACAGTGTTCCCTGTGAAGAAAGGAAGGATGGAAATATTGAACTGTCTTGAACAGGTAGTGTTCTTAGGTCAAACTGATAAAGCTCTCATCTTGTTTCAAGCAGCACAAAGACACATTAGCAAAGTGTGATACTGGATTCATAGGCCTAACTCCAACTGTGAGTCCGGTTTAAACAGACCCATAGAATTAATTACCAAGACATCTAAATCCAATAGTTCAAGCACAAACACAGTCTGAAGGTTCAAACCCAGATCAATCATAGATACCAAATGCCAAAAGGTCTGAAATCCCAAATCCAGTGATCCCAAATCCAGTAGATCAGTGGTTCTCAACCTGTGGGTCCCCAGATGTTTGTAGACTTCAGCTCCCAGAAGCCCCGGCCACTATGGTCAATGCTCAGGGCTTCTGGGAGCTGAAGTCCAACAACATCTGGGGACCCACAGGTTGAGAACCACTGCAGTAGATAGACACCTGAAATCAACTTCAAATACACTCTTCAAGGACTGCCTATGACTGAAGTATTGTAAGCCTTACCTCCACCCATAACACTGGAGGTAAGGCTTACAACCTTGCATACCTCCGCTTTATGGTGGTGAGAGCTTCCCCGGACTCGCCCTTCAATGAAGTGAGATCAGAGAGCGAACCATGGATTCTGTTTTGGGCTGATCTTTTCCCACTTTGCTGGACCTTGGGGGATGAACTGATACAGGAAGACCTCACTTGACCAAATATGAACGTTAGTCAGTCTGAAATTTTCACTGTGTTTCTCGCACTGCAGACTTCCGTAAAGGTATCTTTTGAAGCTTTTGATGGAAAAGATCAAAATGGATTGGACATGAAATCTGCAAAAGAAATAGAAAAAAAAAGCAGCATTGGACATGAGATCTGGAAAAGAAATAGAAAAAGCAGCATTAATATATGTATTAAGATTAGTGAATTGCAGGAGTAACAAACTTATACATAATTAAGAGGAATAAAATATTTAAAAAGATGAATGGTCCACTCTTTGTGAAGTTTATAACTTTATGCATTTCAGTAGTCTTATTTTTAATAAATGTTTAATGAATATGTAAAATGTCAAAAACGTTAATCAAAAAAAATTCTTACGTGGGAACACCCCGTCACCATCTGCATGGTAATTTATGTATATTTTTGCATTCATTTTTTCCCAAATAGCTGCACGGTAGGATATGCTTTTCCACAGCGACTAAAGCACACTTCAGTGGTGTACATTTTTCAAATGTATGCAATTGTGCACACATTTTTTCACAGATTTGATTTGTGTGTGTGCGTGTTTTTCCAAACCCTGCCTCTTCCTACCTCAGGCACTCCTTGCCTGAGGGAATCTTTCCTCTGGGCACTTCCGATCAGGCCGGACAGCCCTTTAAAAACCCACCTCTGGCCCTCTTCTTCTTCCACCAGCTGCTGCCTGGTCAACTAAGGATAGCTCACAGCCAAATTTCTCAGCACCACAAACCCTTTCCCGATGCTCCTCAAACTCCCAGGGCAGGAGATGGGTGAGAGAGGAAGTATAGGGCCACCGTGCCAACCCAACCTCTCCATTCCTTGACCTCGTTTGGACCCTGAGTGCCTGCTGTCCCCACGATGCCTTGGCCCCATTCCCACACACGCCACCCTCACATTTTAACATTTGCTTTTTTCCAATTTCCTGTGCCCCTAACCCTAGTGGGTGTGGAGGGCTGGCTATATTTTGCCCAGCGTGCAAGCAATTTGAGTTGCAAAATGGTCGCAGAGCTAGAAACAGAAAGCCCTTCACCTGTTGCCATTCTGAGTCTTGATGTAGAAATATATTCTAGTCCTCCTTTTGTGCTACTCCATTACTCCAATATTCCAGTCATCCCAGTATTCCAGTTCAAACTCTCAAGTTTAAAAGCTTGAATTATTCTGATACACAACCCATCTTTTTTTACTCTTCTACATAGATCTTATGGTCTCTTCATTTAAATTTAAATCAAAGAGAGCAAATCCATCATGTGAATAAAAGAAAGTCCAAGAAATTGGTTCTTGGACCCAAGGGAATAACAGCATTATTTTACACAGTGGAAATCTGTGTTCTTGGGGGGGGGGAACTGACCGCAAAATGTAGCTGAGCATGAAAGATGATGAGAAGGTGTTTGTTTTTCAGAGTTGGAAAGTGTGATGTTGAGTGAGGAGACAGAACAGTGTGAAGGCTTTGTTCTAGCTTGCCAACCAAGAAGATTAAGAAGCAATAGTTAGAATAAGACCCCTTCAGTGGGAAACAGGTAAGAGTACAAGATTTGAGAGGGACTATGCTGAGCCCAGCTCTTCTCTTTAGGTTGATGAGCCAGGATACAATTACCCAGTAGACTTCATTGCGGGTGAGAACATACAGGCCGGGATGCTATATGTGACATACAGAGGACTAAGTCGTGCTACGCACGTGAGGTGGTTTATTGGGGGACAATGCACAATGGTCATATCCCTCTGACAGTGATGTAAGCAATATCACTCCTGTGGGATCACTGTGCACATGCAGTAGTAAGTTGAGGGACAAGAATAGCATGTGAATGCACATTGCCTCTGTGCACGGTGCATTGAAATTACTCAGCTGTTCAGGAAGAGAGCCTTGGGGACTTTCGCACAGAAAAGCCGTGCAGACAGAGCTGGACTCTTTCTGTGAACAGGGGGCAGTCCAACCCAACAGATTCAAATCTCAGCAAATTGCTTCATCCACAAAGAGCTGCCAAGATTTGGCGGTTGAAAAATGCAATGCTTTTCCCGAGAACTGAAGATCGAAACAATTGCAAAATATCCCTCCTGTATCTACATTTACTGTTTCCTGTTCCTTTGCATCTGTGTTAAGTACCAATTTAGTGCAAAATAGTCCAAAGGATGAATTCCGCTGGTATATAATTCATCCAACTTTATGAAATCAAACGAGGGTACCACCGACTACATTCATGAGCAATTAAAACTTTCTCAACGCGTCCCATGTTGCGCTGTTATCAATGCACAGTTGTCAGTTCAAGTTACAGCCTATAAAATTTGAAACCTCCTTCCAAACAAAATGAGTCAAAAATAAATTAAGGTTTTTAAAACCTTGCCAGGTGGGAAGTGCAGGGCATAGATTAACGTGTAAACCTCATACAAGTTTAAAAAAAAGAAGCTTTCTAAATAATAAATCTCAGCATGAACTATTTAGAGCACCTAGGAAATAAACATGTGTTATTTTGTTTAAAAGCACTATGATATTCCTGTCCCCTCATTAAATGTAAAGATGAAAAGGAAAATGGAACCATAATGTTTTCACACAGAAGTAGCAATTTCACACCTCTTGAGACTAGTGGTGGAAAAGAACATATCTCGTATGAGAAATCCATACATTTTCTAGGCTTGTAAGTGTTTTCGGGGCAAAATGTAGAGCTCTCAAATATAGTTGAGGTACGTGTACATGGACACACACAATACCATAGAAACATATGCATACATGGAAATATATGCTGAAGGTTAAGATTCAGTGCACACCAGAATTGTTCTTGCTGGGACAGATTAATAATCAGGTAGACAAGAACGATGTAAAGATCTTGCAATATATGACTGGGAGCAAGATATGATTATATACACAGAAGTAGAAAAATCCCACCATCCTGTCTCGAGACGATTGGATGATGAAATTACTAGACGTGGCAGAGACAGACAAACCGACAAGATTTTAAAAAGACAAATGTTTTACGAAATGCAGAAGACATTGAGAAAGGGTTATAATGTATGTAAGTTCATGTCGCAGAATACTTTCGTTTTTGCCATGTCTTTGTTATATTTGGAGTTAGTGGTAGTTGTATAGTTTAGGGCTTTTTTTATGTGTGTGTGTATGTAGTAGTTCAGTTAGTCTAGTTTAGGTTATTTTCTTATATGTAGTTGTATATTTCTTTTAAAAATGTGTGTTAATAAAAACAACTCTTTAAAAAATGAACGTATGGTTTAGGGAAATACTGTCGTTGTGAAACAATGAACAAAAAAAAAATGGACACAAATTTTCAGGATGGAAAGAAAAGGAAAGCACTCTGTAACCTACCGGGGAGTAGTTTTGCACTACTTCTTCTACTACTAGTAGTAGTAGCCACATGGTGAAGCAGAGAGGGGTTGTGCCATGTTTTGGTATGGCAAATCCAGCTTCTCCTCCTCACAAGCCAATACAGTTTACAGAGGCTTTGGGAAGGAGTGGAAAATGTCAGCTAATAGGATTTGAATCCTTTGGCTGGAAGGCAGGATTTGAGGCGATATGCATGAAGGCTTCACTCTGGTTGGGTGGGTGGGTGTATATACAGTAGAGTCTCGATTATCCGTCCTTCAGTCATCCAACATTCCGGACTATCCAATGTCGCGGTGCTTGGGGGCGTGGCTGTACGCATTTCCACACCCCCAGAAACGCCCAGACACGCCCCAGACATGCCCCCAAACATGGCGGCCGCTACGGGCCTCCGGATTATCCGACATTTTCAGCTATCCGACTATCAGCCCGCCCGTTTATGTCGGATAATCGAGACTCTACTGTATTAAAGCTCCCACTTACTCCAGCCTCATTTAGCTTCAGAACTTCATCATGGGAGCATTGAACATTCTCCAACTCTACTCTCCTTTTAAGCAGATAGTAAAACATAGATTCCAACAAATTTCCTGATTGGGAAGTATATTTTAGTAACAGTTTGCTGTGGCCACATGGCATTCCCACTTTCAAAAAATCTTGTTCCTTTGTGAGAACTTTTTTCTAACATTCCTGGATTTTTATTTCATAATTGTTAATCTCTTCCTACTGTTGTATGCGTAATGTTCCTTTTGTTAGTCATTTGTTGGTATTTTTAAGTAGAAAAGGGGACAAAGCTATTGCTAGCCAATGAACCAGATTTTTGGCCCGAATCATAAGAATAACTTTCATGAGATAAAGTAAAAAACAACAGGGACACCCTCCACCATGCGGAGAGCAGAAACCACATACTGTAATCGCGATTAAGCAATTTGAATGTAGAGCTTCTCTGGCTTCTGCAGGAATCAAGGTGTCTGATGTCTTAATATTTAATATTGGTATACCATATGTGCTTCGCTGTAGTTTATATTATACCCATGATGTGACGCTAAGTGCCAATAAATGCGTAATGAGCAATTAAAGGACATCTAAGAGGAGGGACTCAGTGGTCCTTGGTTGTTAGATGTTAGATCTCTGCCAATCTGTTCAACATGTTGCATGGAAATGCCAACGGTTTTCCCTTTTTGCCCCCACGTACTTGACTTTCAAAGATCTTTCACAGTTCTAAAGCTCTGGTTTTTTCTTTTCCTATCTTCTGAAATCCACAGTGCTTTACAGTTACTGGTAAAGAGGAAAACAAGCCCCTAAGTGTGCACTACCTAGCTGTGCGTGTGATGCATTGTTGTTGTCGTTGGCAATTGCTGCATGGAAGCACACAGCTTCAGAACTGAACTAGGCAGGGGTGGGACACAATGTCCTACTAACATTGAAGCCAGAAAAAATGAAGGCTTAAAATTAAATTTAATTTCTCCAGATCATTGGAACTGAGTGGTGTTATTACTATTACTTGCCTTGGTCCAGATATTATACTCCTGTTGTGGGAACCTACAATTGCATAGGCATTTTTTTTGGGGGGGGGACGTCTGTTATTTCATAGTGTTGACTCATTTCTAGCTTGTAGAGTGCTAAGACCCCTTTTCACACCTATGTTGTCAAGCCATTCCATGTTTGCACATCCAATTTCCCTGCCTAAATGATGTTCCACACATTGATCCCTGTTGAAATTCATTTTGCTGGTTTTGTTCCGGAATTCCAATCTCTTAAGGTCAACTTGAATCCTTATTCTGTCTTCTCGCACTCTGCTGCTCCCTATAATTTGGTTTAATAGGAAAATTTGATAAGCAGAGGGAGTGAAGTCATCCCTAGATCATTTGCAATATAATAGTACTGTGATGGGGATGGAGTGAAGAGAGAATTAATTTAAAGTAGCTATTGCTTGAGAAATAGCATTGTGTAGTGGTTGGGGCATTGGGTTACAACTCAGGAGACCAGCATGTAGCCATGGAAATCCGCTGGATGACCTTGGGCGTGTGACACACTCTCAGCCCCAGAAAACCTCATGGTAGATGGTTCACCTTAGGGTCACCATAAGTTGGAAATAACTTGAAGGGACTCAACCAAAAGAAGAAGAAGCTATTTCTTACTTCCAAAATTTGGTATAAAGAATTGGTCACTGCTCTTCCTTCTCCCCAAAAATGCATGAGATCTCAGTTTTAGCGGCTTGAAAAGGCTTGGAGAGGCCTCAACAAGCAGCTTGAGTGAAAATGACAAGGTCCCTAAGTGAAAGACATTCCTTTCGTTCTCCATTGCTCTTATATCTTTTTCTATCTGTTCTCTCTCCCACCTCCCTTTCTTGGGTTTCCTGTGCATTGCACTCATTTCAGTTTTGGTTTATGAAGCCCTGAAAGATGGAGAGGTGCCTGTTTCGGGGAGATTTTTTGGGTCATGAAAGGGAACAACAGTTCCTCATTTCCTTAGCTTGTTTCCTTCTGCTAATCTTCTCTGGAAGAGAATGTTGGCTAAAGGCACAGCTTCCATTAGCAGATTTGTTGGGTTATGCCTAGTTGAACATTTCTGACAAACCTTATAGCGTAAATGTAGCAGCTGAGGCTGATGATTAATGCGAAGCTGGCATTCTCCACGCTCATCCATGTCCAACACCCAGCCTGAGACATTTTGCTTGTAAACTTGGGCAGATTCTTCTAGCACCGGCAATAGAAAAATCCCACAGGTATTTCTCGGAAAGCACATCCAGACTGATTTAAAAGTTCAGAAAGTCTTCAATTATTTTTTCTTGTTCTTTCCGATTTCATTTTGGAAATCCACACACGTTTTGCTTATCCCAGAATATTTTCTGTCAGCTCCCAGTACAAGCAGAGCTTTTTTATATATATGAACTTTCTATATATATATATATGTATATGTATATGTATATATATACAATTATTTTATTTATTTTACCTTAGAGAGAGAGAGAGAGAGAGGTTGGTTTATTTTAACTGAGTATAAAATCTGAAAGAACAGTAGTATAATCTTGGGGAAGCTCATTTAGTATTTCATAAAATAACCATCTGGGAGGTGGGGGGGGGCTGGAAGTCATGCATATATGCCTTTAACACACACTCCGTCCGCTTTTTAGCTATAGTTTTGCCTTTGTCCATTTTAGATCAGGTAGATTATTTTGTTAGGATTGTTTGTATTTAGGTAGTTTTCATCTGTTTGTTTTTCCTTATGTGTTGTTTTGTGTAATTAAATTCAGTGTTCAATAAAATATATTAAGTATCTATAAAAAGAAATATGTAAGAAAAATATATTATATTTGGGGGAGAAAGAATGGGAACAACATCTGGGGCTGTTCCATTGGCCTTGATATCCTCTTACTTGAGTCCTTCAGGTAACAGTGGTAGATCAGGGTGATAGTGCCATTCCCATACAAGGCAAATTTGACCAAAGTGACAATTACCTCCCGATTATACAGCTATGGTCTCACTGGAGATTTGCAAGGTCTTTCGTGTGTGTTGTAATGCCAAGGACTAAGCCTGGTGGGAATAAATAATGCATGCAAATAGCTTTCAAGGCCACAAAATCTCAACGCCATCCTCCGGAGAGTGCATTACATAGGTGATGAGCATTATGCGTACGGACAAATTGGCTCATGTACTCCTAGGCTCATTTAAAAAAAATAGAATTGGGTCTTGGGAATCATTTCCATGTCAGTGGAAGTTGGAACATAATCTTAAGAGCAGTGATTCCCAAACTTTGGGTAATGAGTTAGTGGCTAGGCAGCCGTGGAGAAAGTTGTAAAATCAGGAAAGGCTCCACTGAGTCTGAAATGTCCAGTCATTAGAAATGGCCTTAGCTGGCAGAGAGTTTGCATAGCTAGCTTGTGCTGTGCACTCCCACTGCAAGCTACTGATTAGGTTTTTTTTTTTAAGGTCATTTGCTACCTGATCTTGTGAACTGGAGATGCCATAGCATGGAATTTCCACTACATTCTTCTGGTAAGTTATGGTTTCCTTCTCCCCTGACACTAATATACTCAGAGAGTTGGAAAGGACCTTTGAGAACACTGAGTAAAGTGAAGTGATCAATCAGTATAGCATGATATTACAGGTTTCATGACTAGAGATGTAATTGTTCTCTAATTTCATTCTTGAATGCAACAATGAGTAATCACAGCCATTTTCTTCCTACTTTCAGAAAGTCTTTGAAAATTTGCAGCTTTATCATCTGGAGACTATTCTCATCTGGGGACTTATTTTGTGGAAAAAAATGTAAGCGGTTTTTGTTTGGGGTTTTTTTTTTTTTTGGGTTTTTTTGTTCTTGTTTTGTTTTGTTTTTCATAGAAAACAGCATTTTATGCATGGGAAAGAAGCATTTTCTACACAGAAAAATGATATTTCCGTACATAAATATTATTTTCTGCTCAGAAAAATGTAGAAAATGCTGCAGTTGGGGATTGATGCTGCACAAAAATTTCCATGTGCCTTTCTGCATAGGAAACAGCCCCTAGAGAACTCCATGACAGGTTCATGTTAGGGTCACCATAAGTTGGAATGACCGAAAGGGACACAGGTACAACAACAATGCCAGCATCCCCTATAACAGTGAATCCCAGAAATGCAATTTTCCCTAGACATCTGAAGCCCACGATAAAGTCCAAGGTTCCTGGTTCCTAAGAAGCTACCACAGTATGGGACAGAGGCAAAGCTCTTGCTCCTTCCTCATCGTTTGCTACAGTGGCCGTGGGCTTAATAACCACTTTGCGTGGGTAGGTAGATGGGGAAAGAGGGAGGGAGGCAGAGAGAGATGGAGAAGGTGGGAATCCAAGAATAATATGAGTAGCAGGTTGAGGTGCTAGAAGGGCTGAACAACTGAGAAAAAAAAAAAAGAGGGGAAGACTTATGAGTCATTATAAGACACAACATATTGTAAGCGCTGTTAGAAAAGAGAATAATAAAAGGATGTTATTGAGAGGAAGTGGCTTTTGTCCTGAGCCTGGCTATAATTACATCGGGAAGCAGTTTGGTACAAAGTGTGACAGGTTTGCTAAGCATTTTACACCTCATCTACAATTAGACAATGCAATCCCATTGTATTGTAAGTCATCTTCATAATTACCAGGCAGCAAAGACCCATTCAAATGACTACCGGTAGTGCCATAAAGCGATACTATGGAAAATACAAGGAGGACAATATGTTTGTGTGCGCGTTTGCGTGCACAGCTCTTTTTGGGATATCAGGAGAACGGACGTGTTGCAAAAGTGGCAGTGTTGCACAGAATAAACATCCTTTCCAAATATCTTGGGGCTGGAAGGCTAAAGTCAATGGTGAGTCCTTACTAGATTACAGCCACTGAACTGGTGGCATTACCATTCAGCAAGTTCAATAGTTTACTCTAACTGGAATTAGCAACTGAGTTTAAACCATACATGTGATATATGTAGGGATGGGGGAAATTAGTCTTTCTGGGTTGTTCCACTCTTGCATGTAATTGCCCCACGTAGATGCTATAACGGCAGTTTTGATTTGGTTACCAGCACAAAGGTGCTTCATTCCAACAAACTCCATGAGCAACTTCTTCTGGAGCAAAGTCTCAGAGCAGAGGCGTAGGCTGTGATCCTCCAGCTACTTTTCACAACTCTCTTGAATCAAAGCGACCTTCCCTCTCCAGGTGGATGACTTCCTCATTTACTGTTTTAAAGCTCTCACAGTTGCAGCAAATGCCTATTATTGCTTTATTGAAACGTTTGTGTCGATACATAGCAAAGAAACCCAAAGAACTAGAATGGCAAAGACTCAGCCGCTCCTCCCTGCCAGAAAAAAGAAAAGCCAAGTAGCCTTTTTAGGAGACTACTGACAAGTAGTCATGGTGTATGTATGTGGGGGAGGGGAACCCCCATGGGGGGAAATGGGGAGGGGGAAAAAAGAAGACACGTAGATTTTCAAACCTATGCAATACATAGAACAGATCTGTTCTCTCCCTCAAATGGGAGGCTTCCAAAGGAAACAGAATAAAAAGTCAATTTATTTTTTATTGTTTAATTTGCTACAATTCATCACAGGTAAGAGCGCCAGCCAAACTCATTAGGGGTTCTGATGATATATCCTTTAGCCAATGATGAAGTTGCAGCAGCAGGAATTACGCTTCTCGATCTAAAGATTATAACGATGTGGCTATTTGAATTATGCCATAAAGTCTATCAGTGATATACAGTGGCAAACTCTAGTCAATTGGACAAAGGAGGAACATGAACTGAATTCAAAAAACCCACCAGCAGTGCTGCATTCCCTTGAATTTAAGATACAGAGTTGCTCCTATTTTGAGATAGTTTAGGGAAGAGGGTGGCAGAATTTAGGGAAGAGAGAGGCAGAGTTTAATTCAGGACTGAGGAATGTGCTGGGTTTCTAGCTCACCCCCCACCATCTCTCATTATTGGTTTTACTGGCTATGGCCAATGGGTATCACAGTCTGGCAACCTCTGAAGGACCACATGTTTCCCCACCATTATAGCACATGTTCTCTAGGTGTTGTTGGATTGCAACTCCCAGCAGCCCCACCAGCCTAGCCAGTTGTGAGGAGTACTGGTAGTTGCAGTTCAGCAACATCTGGATGAGCACTTGATCCCCAACTCTATGGTGATCATAATGTTTATTCAGGAGTAATTGGCATCAGCTCTGCTATGAAACAGACATTCAGTGTTGGGTGCTGAACTATGAACTTTGAACCTCTGTTCAGAATTGGTGTGTCTTCTCTGCCTTGGGTTATCTACATCCAACTCACCAGTTCACACAAATGCTAGCTGTTGCTCTGGTAATCAGTGACACACAGATCTTCTTTTCCTCCTTCTTGCTGTTGTGTGCCTTCAAGTTATATCTGATTTATGATGATCCTAAGGCGAACCTATCATGAGGTTTTTGGGAGCCGAGAGGGTTTGATGTACCCAAGGTCATCCATTGGGTTTCCATGGCTGATCAGGGAATCAAACTCTGGTCTCCAGGGTCATAGTCTAATGCTCAAGCTACTACACCATGCTGGCTCTCTCATAAACCCCATTTCCTACTAGGGAATCACGGGGGCAATGCCAGGCCTAGCATTATGAAAAGCAAGGTGATTTCTACAAGTGGAAAATGTAGCAGAGGGCACTGATACAAGTTGCTTCTAGACTCCTCTGTCTGAACTCCCCAGCTTTTCCTTGGGGACTGAACTGTGCAGGCCACAAAGGCTGTTTTGGGCTACCTAACCTATCCTACAGGTTTGGTGGAAGAGGGGGTGGCCCTTGGTTCTAGGGGGCAAGGCATGTGATCCTGCAGTCTTTGGGAAGGAGCTCCCCTTGCTCAAAAAGCAAACTGTCAGAGATGGGGGCAACAGTGCCACCCTCCAGTGTTGAAACAGAGTTCAACTTCTGTATGTGATATGGCTACAGGGTATATCTTGTCCTTCACCTCTGGTCAGGCCTTCCCAATGGAAAAAAAAAGCTGCTCAAAAGCTTTACTGTTTAGGATCCAAGTGTGTGCTCTTAATTACATAGCCTGGTAACTCTGATGCTGAGCTCCATCTGTCCTGACCACACTGTAGTTCCACAGCTGTAACTGGGATGACTTCCATAGCCACACAGATCCCTCATGAAAGACCCATTGATCTCAGTACTGTACAGCCAGCCCTCCACATTTGCTAGGGTTAGGGGCTCAGGACCCTGCAAAAGTGGAGAAATTGCAAATGTCTATCTGTCTGTCTGTCTGTCTATCTATCTATCTATCTATCTATCTATCTATCTATCTATCTATCTATCTATCTATCTATGTGTGTGTGTATGGGAAGGAGACTGAGGCATGGCAGTGAGCATTGGCACCCAAGGTTCAAACCAAGTCAGGGAAAGAACAGGGAAAGAGGTTGGGTTGGAATGGGTGGCCCTATACTTCCTCTCTCTTGCCCGTCTCCTTCTGTGGGTGGGGAGCACTGAGAGAGGGTTTGTGGTGCTGAGAAATAGGTTACGATCTGTCCTTAGCTGGCCAGGTAGTAGCCGGTGGAGGAGGAGCACAGGTGGGTTTCTAAAGGTCTGTGTGACCTAATCAGAGCCACTGAGAGGGAAGGTTTCCCCAGAAAAGAAGTGCTTGAGATGAGCAGTCGCATAAGGATAGGGCGGGGAGGCAATGGGGTGACTCGCCCTGGGCAGGAATGTTTTGGGGGAGGCTGAACCCATAGCCACGCCCCCACACACTGTGGCCATGCCCCCACCCCATAGCCCCACCCCACGCTGCCACACCCCATGCTGCCCCCCTCCACACACTCCAGGCTGCACCACCGGAGATGGGGGGCAGCGGTTAGAGAAACTCCCAAATGATCAAAGTCAAACCTGTAAATGTGGAGGGCTGACTGTACTCTGAATGCTCTCAAAGATGCTAAAACACATGCAATATGTAGGATTCTTATTCTTCTACTGAAGCAAATGCTGCATGGTCCAGGATGTGGCATTCTTCCTCATTCCAGCAAAGACTGCAGCATTCTGTAAAATAGAAGGCAAGGAAGAGGGAGAATTTGTTTTTAAATTAACCAGACATTAATTAATGCCCTGCTGCAGAGGTCCTTTTGCATAAGTATATATCATTTTGACAGCGGCGTGTTTCTCCTTATTCACTAGAGTAACAAACACAATGAAGGGGAGCATCCATCTCATCCAAAATTAATTTTATGCTATGGTTAAAAATGAATCAAGTTCCCACTGGTTTCTGCACCACCACATTAAATGCGGCTGGTTTCTTTTCCCTGAAGGAAAAAAAAATATGATTTTTAATGAGGAAAAACTACATCACCCTGAATCTCCCAATCAGTGGCTGAAACACTAGAAAGAGCCAAATGTTGTCATCCCAGGCCGTCAAATTTTTATCAGCAGTTGAAAACAACAGGCAGCAAAGTGAAAGAAACATAGGAAGCTGCCTTTCACCCAGCCAGACAATATCATCTAGCCCAGTATTCTAGAACCGTTCTGAAAGGGTGACTTTGAATTTTGTAAAATGATCTACATCACGATAAAATGTAAAGGAATACTCCCTGCCCACAGCTCTCCACCACATCTCTAAGACAAAAAACCTTGATGTGCATGCTAAGGGAACCCAGAGGTGTGCATGTCGTGGTTACTTTGTTTTTAAAATGAATTAAATGGCTTAGACCATTTTTGTTTGTTGACGCTGCCTCCTTCAGAGCAGGGGACTCCTCATGAGCAAGAAGCCTTCATTAAAACCAGCCTACAAATAGGTGGTATGTGATACCAACCCATCTCAAAGTCAATGTCAGATAACAGAGAAAACCCGTTTTGGAGAACTACTTGGAAAATCTGCATGCAGGGGGTGAAGGTGCTGGCACTGAAGACATTGCCACTCTTTCAGTTCTACACAATCCCACTTCTATTGCAAAACCCAAAACAAGCCAATTTAAATGTTCAGAAGTTTATCGAATTCACCAAGTAAGTAAATTAGATACTCTCTAATAATGGCAATGCCAGACAGCAAACTGGAAGGTGTCAATGTGAATTGGCTGCAAAAATACATTAACTAATAGCTGTGCCAAACTATTTGCAAAAAAATGGGTCCCCAAGAGCAACTACAAGATAACCATGCAACAGTTTGCTAAATCGTGAATGGCAGATGCTGGTGGCAAATGACATGAATGCCAGTATTGAATGAGACCAGAGGTGGGGGGTGGGAATCCCATTGTTAATTCTCTCTCCCTTATCATTCCCTGACAATCATTCACTCAGGTATTCCTACTGTACCTTTTGCAAACAGGCTTCTGGCTTGCGTGTGAAGCTTCGGCTTCACACCAGGGACCCAGCCAATTATTATAACTACTGGAGTTGATAATACTAATGAATTCCATTTTGTTGGATAGCCTAATTGCCCAGAACTATTTTACAGCATTGTACAGATGTTCTGTGAATTACTCAGAAAACTGACTTCCTCAGAGAGTCCGGCGGATAAAAGGAGAGGGATCATTTGATTGGTCTCTGGGAAAGGGAATATTTAATGACAACAAATCACTTCCTTGAAACCTCTCCCCTCTCTGCCATCTTCCTCAACCGTATTCCCAACTCATCTAAGGAGGTAGCCGAATTGCTGTAACAGAAGAAGGAAAAGAACAGCAGCAGTAGGGTGGAATCCAGGTCAGCTAATAAACCCAACCATTACTGAGTGCAATGGCTACAGTCTGAGCTAAAATCCGGGTCACCAGGCAATATAGCAATCCTATCTGGGCTCAGAATAGCAACCAAGGCAGCTATTAGAGGAATAAAACCTTCTTCTGTGTGCATAGCATGGAAATGCAGGTGGTGGTGGTGGTGGTTAACCAGCTTCAACTTGGGACAATTTGGTGTAATTTCCTTGGAGTGAGGAGTTGCCCAAAACATTACCGAACTTTTAAAAAACTGCTCACTCTGCTGGTGAACAAACAACAGAAAGAAAATGGTTGCATTCTTCAGATCCTATCACACTACACTGTTATAGTGCTATTATTCCACTTTCAACCTCCTATGGAATCCTGGGGTTTGCAATTTAGGGAGGGGCATTTAGAATTCTCAGCCGGAGAGCTCTTGGACCTCAGTAAACTACAAACCCCAGAATCCCACAGGATGTTGAAAGTGGAATAATAGCACTATAACAGAGTAGTGCAGAAATGGCCTCACAGCCCTAGACTTGAGTGAACAAAGCTGTCTGTTAAAGCTGTGCTTAAACATCCCATGTAATTTGGCCTTTAGTTCTTCTCTGCAGTTGTTCTATTGGTCTCATTTCCTGATCATCCAATTTTTGATACACCCCCCCCCCAAATCAAACTTTAACATCTCTAGCTCCATTCTTCTGATAATGGCCTTTCCGGTTTCAGGCCTGCTTGACTGTAATCCTAGATGAAGGGTTGATGAAGGAAAGCAAAGATGAAGCTGTCTGTGGAAAGCAGAATCAGTTTTTTAAAAAGAGAACGATCTTCCTGGGAAGACATTCAAAAATATTAATTTCCCTACCCTTTCCTTTCTCTGCAATGAGCAGTGTTCATTTTATTAAATCTGTATAAACTGCAGGAGCCTTTGGCTTGAGACCAAATGCTGGTGCTTACATCTGCTAGTGCTCCTAAAAAGAATAGCTCGCCATAAATGAACACTGGGAGAGGCAAGGCTGAAATAAAATGAATTTGTGATCACTCTTTTCAGTGTGTTTATTAGCCACATTGATATAAACACAATGCAAAATGCCATGGAACGAAGTCAAAAAGTGTGCTGTGCTGGAGAGGTACAGGTTTATTTACATAAAAAGGGAAATAACAGCTCTCATAAAATATAATGAGGAGGCGTGTTTTATACTAAAAATGGCCCAGAAAAAAGCATAATGCAGCTACTTCATTAAACCTAAGCAGACATCAGCTCTCATCAGTTAAGAGCCTTCATCTAACCTTCTCTGAACTATCCAAAAGTGTTTATACTATATATTTATGACAGATTTGAGATTTATTCATATATAGCAGAGATTAATTGAAATCAGTTGGTGTAGTTCCATTGATTTAACTGAGAGCTGCTCCCACATAGGCATGTAAAGAATACTCACAAATTTTCTTGTTCTTGACATACAAATGCCATATCGAGAGAAAAAAAAAGTCCACCTTTTATTGCATTTGGGGATTTTTTGCTTAAATTTTATTTGTGCAAAGCCCAGTATATTTTGTGTACTAGTGTATTTTGTCCAGTGTATTTAGAAGAACCACACTGGCCAGAATCATCATGGGCTGGAATTCTTGACTCACATGCATGAATCTCACTTTTGTACCATTGTGCACAAAAAAGGAACATTTTGGATAAAGAAGTGAAGTTTCATCACCAGGCTTGTGACAGTGCAATACACTGCCTTGGAGTTGGTGGAGTCTCCTTCTTTGGAGGTTTTTAAACAGAGTGACCATCTGTCAGGAATGCTTTGATGGTATATTCCTGTGTGGCAGGGGATTGGACTCAATGGGCCTTGTGGTCTCTTCCAACTCTAATGATTCTATGGGAACATGCATAGCATCCCAAGTTCTGATCACATTTGGCATACCTGCAATGGAACAGAACTGCCATTTGGTGGGTCCCCAACAGGGAAAGCAATGTACTCCTTCACATGGCGTTGCATGGCACATAAGATAAGAATTTCCTCAGTGATCTGCTCGCAGATGCTTGAGCCACATGCGGCACTTCCCCAGTGACTAACTGAAAGAAGTCCAAAGCCAAGACAATCACCAGTTGCTGCACTGAGGCAGCATCTGGGGCTGTCCAGATGGCTGCAGTTCCTTGTTTGAAAAAAGTATCTGCAGTAGCTCTAAGAGCTACTTTAGAAACTCTCTGCTCACTTGAAACTCCCAAAAGCATGAGACTTGAATCTGCTAGTTGATCCTGGCACCTGTGACAGACTCATGAGAGCCGCCATAATGGCTGTCTCTTCATCATCCACACAGAGAATAACAAGGAAAAGGCCCAAGCACCTTTTCATGACAGCAGGGGAAATGGCAGCTGGTAATCATTCCGGCTTCTCTCCAGCTCTTGGTATATTTCCATCAGCTAGGATGTTGTTACAAAGGGACCGGAGGCATGAGATTAAGCTTTTTGTGGGAAGCTTTGAAGAATTCCCCTGAGAAGCTATCTGTGCCGGGCGATTTGGCTACATTTCGTAGAATCGTAGAATCTTAGAGATGGAAGGGAACACAAGGGTCATCTCATCCAACCTCCTGCCATGCAGGAATATACAACGAAAGTGCCCGCTTTAGCTTTTTAATATCTCATCTGAGAATATCAGGCAGTTCAGCATATCTCTGTGGTAGTCAGTAAGGGGTTTTAATTCTAAGTCTGATGGACAGGAATCAAAATCTGCCTTTTTATTAATTTCAGATTCATACAGGTTTGAATAGAATTGTGGGGAAATCTTATTTATATCCAGAGTTAGCAGCATACAGCACAACTTGGCCTGATAGAATTTTCCTTAATTAAGCTATATTACTTTCTTTTTAAAATCGCAGTGGCAAGAAGCTTAGAGTTATCAAATTTACAGTAGCAGCATTAGATAAAAGAGGCTGTCAATGCCAACTACCCCCACCTCTGCCTCTCCCCCCGCCCCAATTCTGCCAACATTTTCTGGATGCCAGATTATTTTTATGCATTTTGGATAGATTAGTTATCTCTTCTATTGACATTTTCCTGTTTTTTTTTCTTCTTATTATTTTTTTCCTTCTTTAATAAGCAGATTCTAGAGAGTCCATCACAATCAAAATCAAGAGGGGGGCAAGGATGCCCAATGCCAAACCACTAAGCCAGAACCCAAATTTATGATGGAGGGGGAGATACTAAAATAAAATGTCCAGTAATACCAGGCAGGTCTGACCCACACTGAAGTCTCTGCCAACGCACTAGCATCGTAACCAAAGCCAAAATGGCCAGTGTAGGTGTTCAGGTTCACACCTCTCCAAGTAACCAACTAATGTTCTTCTTTTCTTCTCGGAGGCATCTGTTTGGTCAATGGCCTGTTCTGCTCCACCCTCTCAACCCGCCATAGGGACAGGAGGCATCATGCTTCCTTCTGCAGCAAGCCAGCCAGTATGGAGAGAAATACTGGCATCCACATTCCCATCCTGACAAAGTTGCTGCCAGGGCAATGCTGGGATGACCCTGGACTCAGGCAATCTGTAGAAAGGGCCTACGGGTGAACATTGAAAAAAATGAATCTTTAGCCTGATCCAGCTCTAGGGCTCTTCCCATGAAATATAGTTGGTATCCTATCTATCTATCTATCTATCTATCTATCTATCTATCTATCTATCTATCTACCTACCTACCTACCTACCTACCTACCTGTCATCTCTCTCTCTCTGTCTCTCTCATTATCCTTCCAATATGAGACCCGAGGAGGTTCATAGATTTCCCTCGGAACTATCATACCAGTTGTTTGCTAAGTGTTGATAGATGGCACTCTATGCTTTACTATATGCTAACCCTCACTTCTTAGAAAAGCTATTGGAACCGATACATTTTGGGGTTTTTATTGTAATAAAATGTATTTAAAGGGAAGAAAAGGACCATGCTTTATAAACAGGGGCAGCTGTAACACATGCCACAGTGGAATCCAACCATTTATCTCCCCCTTATGTAAACCAGCAGTTCTTAAAAGCTATTGGATCAGCCTTTAAACTGGGAGGAACATAGCAAAAGCAGAACACAAGTCATCTCTTTTTGAAAGTGTTAAAAGCTCAGCTTCATTTCAACAGCTAATCAACTGCAAAAAGCCGTTTATGGCTTGTACAGTACTAACACATTATATTTTAAGCTGCAGGTAATTGCTATCATGCCGTGCAAATTAGTAATATTATAATCCCTTAAATCACTATCCATCTATAGATATAGACAGTGATAGAGGCAGAGACATATATAAAAATAAGCCAGTAATTGTTGAGGACATTGCTGTACAAAGCATTCCTATTAGAGGAAATTTGACCAAAGGAAAAAAAGACTTAATTGCCAATACTTGCAACTCAGTCCAGAATTTGGCTCAAATCTGAGGACTTCAATTAGAACAGGAATTGTACAGTCCTTTGAATGTTCTAGACTGCAACTCACAGTGTTTTCCAACCTTGGCTATGCTAGCTAAGACTGCTGAGAATTGTACTTCAACAACATCTGGAGGGCTACACAATCCTGATCCCTAGCTTAAATTTAACTCCAAGTAGTTAGGGTCAATACTCTAACTATACTCCAACTAGTACAGAGCCACTGAATTAACAGGAATGTGGGAGGGCAAAACTTATGTTAAGTTCACTTGAGTCTGTGAGTCTACTTTGGTTGAAGCTAACAATTGGATTTAAACCCAAGACATCTGCTCTAAAGTTGCCAAGATTCATACCAAATTCTGCCAATCTTTTGACAAATTTGCTGCATTGAAAATCAGGAGATTACAATTGGTGTTGAGGAAAAGGTTGAAGTCAGTCACACACTTTTTAGATTTCGCTGGAATGTACGCAGCTACAGCTTGGGAGTCAATAAAAGCCCCATCTTTGTTATATTGGTATAAACAAAGATGAATATATTCACATTCATCTCAGCACCATTCAACATAACAGCTGATTGGATGGGTCTCCTTTGACTTCAGTGGCCAGTATCAGTTCAGAATCCACGCGCAATAAAATTTCAAAAAAATAACAAGCCATCATTGGTACAAAATTGCAAATATGTTAAATATGTTAAAAGGGCTGTGACAATTCCATAAGGGTAAAAATAAAGTAATTAAACATTGTGTCAGAGTATTGACTGAAATGACCTCAAAGCAGACAAGGAAGACATTGAAATTCTTCAAGGTTTTTCATACCTTAGCTCAGTCATTAATCAGAATGGAGCCTGGAGTGAAGAAATCAGAAGAAGGTTAGGACTTGGAAAGGCCGATACGGAAGAACTAGGCCATGATAATGATGTTCAAGGGCTCATGTGGATGAACAAGAGAGACTTTTACCAGAAAATGAAAAGATGTTACTGTAGGTGCCAAGCAAGCCCACAGAGTAGGAGTAGAAACTGTGTGGCCCTCCAGATATTTTTGGACTACACCTCCACTCATTCCTCACCACAGGCCATTCTATGCTAGTGGAGGTTGCTAGGAATTGCAGTCTAACCACACTGCAAGTGTTGGACAATTTCCACTACTGCTCTAGTAGTTCTCCAGGTGAGAGAGTCCTTTGTTGCCACTTCAGGTGGAGGCCTCATATGCCAAGATGAAGCATGCTAGGAGACAGAGGTGTGATGTGTCATTGAGTGATGCAGTGTGATCTGAATTTTAATCAATTGAAATTAATGGATCCATTGAAAGAGGAAATAACTCCATGATTCACACGCTCATGGTTCCTCTTAGGCCATTTCCACACTACACACTTATAGAGCTATTATTCCATTTTCAACATCCTATGGAATTCTGGGGTTTGCAGTTTAGGGAGGGACCCCTAAACCCTCTCCAAAAACTGCAAACCCCAGGATTCCATAGGATGTTGAAAGTAGAATAGCAGCACTATAAGAGTGTAGTGCAGAAATGGCCCTAGTATGCATGGCAAGTTTTGGATGATTAGGTTTCATGGTCTTGGAGCCATGGTGGAAAGAGGTACACAGACACACACTTGTATTATTATATATTTTAAATGACATTTCTTGAAGCTTTTGGATGGGAATTTTCCAAGTTTTGTGTCATTCTCTCTCAAACAATCCAGTGTTTCAAAGGTGAGTGAAAAGTTTACACATTGGTAGATGCAGAAAGCAAAGGCAAGTAATAGATCTATAGTAATATGCATTTTCAGAGGTTGTTAGAGCCCATGTTGAGGACAGGTTGCTCCAATCTGGCACTTTCCAGACTTTACAAAGCCTACAATTGCCACCCAACAATTGAATGTGAACTTAGTACATACCTGGAAAATGCCCAGTTCCTGAAAAAACCCTTTTGTAGGAAATAGGCCCCTTGCTGGCTGTGGTATCAACTTAAAAATTATATGCTATTTCTTTTCCTGTTTCTAATGCTAATGTTAATAATTAACGTGATGGCAACTCAACACATTTAAATTTTCCCAGTCCAACATTAATGTAAACAGGTCAGATTTTTGAGCTTCCTCCTAGTTTACACACATTGGGTTAAGCTTTTTGAGCTTTTTGTACTGTCATTCCAATCTTGGTTCAAATATGCACATTTTTTTCAGTGCACATTTGACTGTGGGGGAATGTGCCCATGGCCATATGTCAAGATGCAAGATGACTGGAGAGCAAATTGCAAGCCAGGTGCAGACAGCTGAGGAACTGTGCACCAAACAAAATCCACACAGACACACACAAATCCAACAGATTGGATCTGTCTCACATGCCTAGTAAGGAGAATAATGGTTGGCATTGCTACAAATTGTGCTTGACAATTAGATGCATCCTATAGAGTCTCCTAAGGGGCAAGACAATTACCTCGATTTTGAAAGTTTGGAACGTAGCCATTAAGAAGTGGATTTTAACACTCTCTCTTCTTCGCTGTGCTTTTATGTTTTCATGTCATGATCTCTGGAGAGACATTATTTCTCCGCTCTTCTTTATTTAGGGGACATCCTGTTGCTGGCCAAATTAAGGATCCAGCAACATCAAACCTGGGCTCATTTTGAGAAGAGAATCAATATTATTCTGCTATTATGCACAAAGGATCTAAATTTTGAAAGATGCCAATTATAGCTGCAATCATACTTGCTGATATCTGAAAGGTGTTTGGAGAATAATTACATGGGCAACATGCAAATTTGGAGTTAAGCCACAACTAGAAAAAAGTTTGTGTTCTAAACATCGGTATATATCTAGCTGGCTACAAAGTGATACTAGAATTTGGAAGCAAATAAAATGAATGTTGGAATAGATCAGTCCAGGGATTTCATACGTAATGCGTTGGGTTGAGTTGGGTCCTGTAACTATATTTGATCTGGACAGGGTCCATTTAACTTGGAATTATAGTACCTGTCTATTCTGAAGCAACTTCCTTTGAGTTAAATGGAACGTATTCCCAGGAAAATAAATATAGGATTTCAGCCTAAATCTCTAGTTAAGTAAGTCCTGTTTCTGAATCGGTGAAGCACTCGGAATCAGTGAGGCCTCTAACTGACATCCCGCTCTCCTTGCCAATTTGGAATGCATTCTATTTAAATTGAATGTGATCTGATTTAAATGGAATGACAATAACATGGAAATCTTTGTACAGACTTCCCCCACTTGTCTGACACATTAGAGACTGGAGCACTGTCAGAAAACAGAATGGATTGAAAAGCAGAACCCATGTACTGTAATGTAGGGAGCAGGAAGGACTTATGGAGGCTTACTTGGTACTGACCAGTCAAATACTGCTTGAAAATCTCTCAGCTGGCTTTTCCCCACTCTCAGCTTGCTTTGCAACCAGTGCACACGTGTGAGCGGTTCCAAGTGAGCCTCCGTAGGCAAGAAGAACCGGTGAAAGAGCAGAACCCCTGCTAAATTTGGAATTTGGAAGCCCGGAAAGAGCAAGTTGTCAGATAATGAGACTTTGAAAGGTAGAGGCTGCCTATATAGCACTCATTTAGAGCTCTCCATTAGTACTCCCTCTGTCCTAATTTACCAAAGTGTGGGGTGGCAAGAAGGGATCATGGGAACTGCCATGATAAACCCCAAAGCTTCAGACCCTGGACAATGCAGTGAGTGGACCCTGTAGATTCCAGGAAGTAAGGGAGACAGTGAAAATGAAAAGACAGAAGCCATTTTGAATTGTAGGAATATTCCGCGGGGCAACTGGATCAGCTTCTTCAAAGGACAACAAAAACTTGCATGCTATATTATAATCTTAGGGTAGAAGGAGACAATTCAGTACATTTCAGAGAATGTTTTTAGTACCTCTTCAAGGTATATTCTGCTATTTGTTCCTGTGCTAGAGCCCTTCCTCCTTCATCTGGAAATACTGAAAACAATGGAAAATTTACCTCCCATAGTTCCTGGCACGCTCAGGTGCTGCTGAAAACACACACAGAGACATGCAAAGACACCAGGACATAAGTGCTGAAAATCTTATTTGGCTAACTTTTCTTTCTTCTGAGATTCTACCTGCCCATGCTTGCATGCTTACAAGAAAACCTTCAGCATCACAGCCCCAAAAGTTGAAGTTCTCAAGAAACAGTTTCCTATTGCCAGTGTGACATAATTGTTTTTTTGTTTTTTTTTAGTAAAATTGCGGCATAAGACAACAGATACAATATGAAATGTAGTTCCCCTGACTCCTGGCTTTGCCAATAAAGATGCAGATGCAAGTCCTGACAGCCTCATTGAATCCCAGTTCAGAGCTTCGGAGCAGAATCAAACAGACCACTGATGGAGGCCTTCATCTGGCACAGCAAAGCAAACTTGCCTTTGTTGTGCATCATTTATTTTAACAATATTGTGAAATCTTCAGAGGAAATGTGGAGGTGGTGTACCTAGACTTTAATTGACCTGATTTGGCATGATGATTTGACTCCTTGATATTCTCCCTTAACCAACGGGTTGGGGAAATGTCTTTCATCTTCATGCTAATTTACTGGATATGTAGAAATAAGCAGCCCACCCAGGAATTGTAGCTTCAAAGGTCTTGCTTCAAATTTCAAACAAGCTGTTCACTCTTAGATCTAGCCATGAATGAGCAGGAGAGAGCCACCTGTTGCTGGCAAAAACTCGGATCATTAAAGGAGACCCTTAAGAGCTGTTGGACAGGCACTGAGATTAGGGATATGAGACTTACTCTAAATTGGTTGATGCATGCATAGAAATTCAGAGGCTGTTTAGTACTGAATTCTAAATGGTTCACATCTGTGTTATTGTTTTCACTTTTCAACTGTTGATTTACTTATTTATTTTCCCCCTGTCAGCTTTCTTCTGTGTCCGGACTTCAACATCTATACATAGAATTGGAAATACCAGGTATGCGTGATCCTGCCTTTAGTGTTCAACAGTTTATCTTTACATTTGAGGATCTTGCCCAGTTCCTTCATAGCTGCTCTTCCAAGTCATAGTCTTCACATGATTTCTTGACTACACTCTCCATTTGGATTGATTACTGAACCGAGGTATAGAAACTCTTCAACAAGTGGATGATGTCTTCATCATCCACTTTAAAGTTATATTTCTGCAGCTTAAAATAGCTCTATGGGTCCAGGAAACCTTCCTGGTGACTTATTTTTCCATTTGCTTTGAGAGCAGCTTTTGCACCCCTGTTGAAAATTTTAGGTTCTTCATCAAAAAGTTCTTCTTTGAAGAAATCAGTAATCTTCTCATCATTTCTGTATAGTTCTTCAGTGTATTGCTTCCACCTTCTCTTATATTGTCTTGATGATATAATGTGTTCCCCTGTTGCTCATTCAGTCTTGATGATTCAAAAGAAGGCAGGAGAAAGTGGTCAGGAGAGAAGATGGACTGGAAAAGAAGATGGAGGTGAGAGATATGAGAGAGGACAAGGGGGGCAAGGAGGAAGGCGAAAGAAAGACAGGACTGGAGACAGGGCTGGAAGGATCAGGGAGAGGAGGATGTGCTGAGAGGGAATTGGGAGGGAGAGAGGAGGAACAGACCAGGTGGATGTGACTAGGGCCATTTCCATACTAGACTGTTATAGTGCTATTATTCCACTTTCAACCTCCTATGGAACCCTGGGGTTTGCAGTTCGGGGAGGGGCCTTTGGAATCCTCAGCCAGAGAGCTCTTTGGCCCCAGTAGACTACAAACTCCAGAATTCCACAGGATGTTGGAAGTGGAATAAGAGCACTATAAGTGTAGGGTGCAAATGGCCTAGGGAAGAAGTAGGATTGGAAGGATTACAAACAGAGCTGAAAGGGAGCTTGGAGGGTGGTATGCAACAGAGGAAGGAAGGACTGGAGGAGACTGGGAGGAAAGGAAGGGAGACCAAGAGAGAGCTAGCAAAGTGTGGACATCAAGCCAGGAGGGGTGGAAGAGGAACTGACTCAGGGCAGATCTAGGAGAAAAACTTTGAGGGTCCTAGAGGGGTGAGGCTAAGAGAAGTGGGGAGGGGTGTGTAGAAAGATCTAGCTGGACCTGTGGGAGAGGATACAGAGGGAATGAGAAATCTGAGTGGGAAAGAAGAGAGAAGAAGTCTGTTACCTTAAACAAGGAATGCAATTAACAGTTGCAAATCAAGGAGGAAGCTCCCTTTTTTCAAATACATGTTAAAACCCAGGATGGGGCCAAGGCTCATAATCCAGCTTATGTGTCCTTCTCACCTCTAGAGAATGGACAAGATTTCTGAGTTCATATTGGAAAGAGGGAATTTCTAGTTTTGAGAGTGAGTGTATTCTTATTCTTATTGTTTAATGGGGGAGAACACGGTTTATCTGCCGAGTGGAGCTGGAGGAAGCTGAAATCCAGCAACAATTTTCTGTGTCAAGCTGACAATCTTCTGGGAGGCTTCGAATTGCCCATAATAAGCGTTCCACAAAGGAAACAACAGGACAGCCTGCCTCTGCTTTCTCGCTGACCCCCAGATTACATGGACTGCGCTGCTGAGACGCAGCTTCCAAGGCATTTCCAGCCGCAGCTCTAGCCTGCAGCTTCTCATTAGTCTTTTGCAATTTTAATATATCAGCCTCATTAAACAGTACAGTCTTCCAGTACTGAAATTATACAGTGCCAACCCAGATAAGAATGTGATCTGGAGAGCAGTGAGACATATCTTTACAGCTGCCTTGGGCACCATATCAGAGGAAAAAGGCAGCAAATAAAATTAAACAAACAAATAAATAAATTGCATGTCATTGGCCTCTCTTTTCAGTGCTTACAAATTTCCCGTCTTTTCTGATTCTCCCTGCTCTAACGTTCCCATTGTTCTTCAGTCTCTTCAGGACAAGGGGGTGCGGGTTTGGATTTTTTTTCAAAAATCAGAGAACTCCCTTTTTCTCATGGTCTCCTTTTGCCATCATGATGCCAATAAACAACAATCGTCTTAGCCACACCACACCACAATAATGCAAACATCCACCCACAAAAACAAAATATTAGCCTGATTTTCAGTCTGAAATGTGTGGATTAAAGTGATAATTGAAATGTCATCTTGGCTGGAAACCGACTGGAAGGATGGTTATACTGACAGATTTTTCTATGCACTAATATTATTGATATTATTGGATCGCTCTTTGTATTATAGTCCATTACCGTTTCTGCTACATCGTGCCTCATTCTTAATCCCAATCTGTTCCTTCCTTGTCATTTCCAGAGTGGAACGCTTCATAGTTATCTGATGGCCAGTGTCCCATTTCAGGCCAATTTAGTTCACTATCAGTGTATCGTGATGTTTAAAATTCCATTTCCATTTTTTATTATTCCATTTCTTATTTTACATTTTACAGGATTTGGGGGGAAAGCTGAAGCAAAATAGATTGAGACACATTGAAACACTTCAACATATCAAAGAACATAGGGACTTTGTAGACAGAACTGACAAAACACAGGGAGAACTGATCTTATAGGGTGTCTTTGGTAGTAGCATGGCAAGTATGATCAAGAAGACTTTAAACTAAATCCTTGGGGGTTGGAGATGATCACTCAGACGACATCCCAAAGGCAAGCTCTAAACCCAAGGATTCTAGAGGAGAAACTGAGGAAGAGATTGGGATCCACAGAAAAACTGTCAGTAAATTAATAATAATAATAATTAACAAACAAAGCTTTAGATTTCTATGCACCAGTGCACAGAGTGGGGGGAACAAACAAGATGATCTTGAAGTCCTAGTGCACGAAGTTTAATATGACTTTATAGGCATAATGAAGACCTCATTGGATTACTTCCATGATTAGAATATTACAGTTGAAGGGTCTCACCTATTCAAAAAGAACAGATGTGGCAAAAAAGGAGGGGGAGTAGCATTCTACGTCAAAGAGAAATTAGATATACAGAAGTCCATGAGAGTGATCAGGATGGACCAGCTGAGAGCATTTGGCTGAACATAAATGGAGAAAAAGTAAAAGCAACATTGTGGTAGGAGGTTACTATAATACACCAAACCAAGAAGAGGTAGTGGATGGTGTTTTTTGTTTCCCAAACAAATCTCAGAAATCTCCAAGATGCAAAAATTAAGTAGTTACAGGGAATTTCAATTACTGTCATTGTCTGCCAGAAGTCTGTACCTTGCAGATAATTCAAAGGGGGAAGAAGGAACAAGGGGATTGGCAATCCTAAACTTGTTCCTAACCAACAGAAGCTGGGCAGCTACCTGTTGGAGATGCCTTAGCTGGAAATCCTGCACCTAGCGGGGAGTTGGACTCAATGCCCCATGGAACCCCTTTCAGCTTTATGATTCTGTGACTCTATTTCTCTGTGGTGAAGGGGGCTGGTTTGCTTTGCTCTTCTGTCATGCTCTTAACAGTACTGACCCTTTATGGAGGATAGGGCTGTCAGTGACTACCAGTCTCAATGAATAGATGAACCCAACAGTATCATAGGCCCTAGGTCTCTGTATTTCCATTGCTTGAGGACACAAAGGGTAGAATACAGTTTTGCTCCTGTTCTGCTCCTGAGAGGCAACTGAGTGGCCACTGTGTGAGCAGAATACTAGCCTTGTTTTAGACCTTTGGTCTGATCAAACATGGTTCATCTTGCGAAACATTTCAGAATCAGAGTTGAATTTAAAGCATGCAGAGGCAAAAGGTCAAAACAATCAGTGATACATTTTTTCATAACACATACTGATTGCGCTCCGTGTCATCCGACCCAAAATAAGCCTTTGTCCCATTAATTTTAATGAGAAGCTTATGCTTAAGCCCATCCTACCGAAATATGCAAGGATTCAATTAAACCTGAAATCCCCCTTAGGTGGATGCAGAGGGAGCTTTCAATTTATATAGTTTTCTCAGAAAATTTTCAGAAAAATAATCTATGTTCTCTCTGCCCCAGCATCTTCAGTTGTACCACCCCTGTGCTATCCTGGCATTGGGGGTTTCCTTCTGCATTGCAAACATGTCTCCGGTGCTTCGTGCAATGATCCTGGTAGGGCCATCACACCCGACTCTGCTGTTGTTCCCTGCGATGAAAACAGAGCTGGCAAAACAACTCAAAACAAGGGCTTCAGTTTTGGGTTCCTGAGAGTTCTCCCCAAACACAGTAGATGTGTAGTCTTGTGCCAAATAAATAAATAATCTACCATGTTTACACCATTCTCATTGTATTTGATTGGGAAAAATTACTTGCAAAATTGGGTCTGACTGTCCAATTTCTCGTTATACAATCATCTCCCCAGGGGTCTGAAAGTTCCCTGACTTCCTGGGCTTTTGTCAAAGTCTAGGAGGGGGAAATCATGAAGTGGTGGTCCCTGTGGATTTACCCAAATCAGAAAATGTGGGCATCTTGGAAGCTTCCAGAATGGAAGAGAGAAACATAACAGAAAACGGGGGTGAATCCACACAATGCCCCCAGTCACTTCATGAGTCAAGTTGCAAAACAACCACTGAAGCAAATTCTAAACCCCTTCAGAATGAGGCAGACAAATGGAAACCTCTTTCAGGAAGGGAGAAAACCTTTGGGAAACGTTGTTAGCTACCAATTGTTAGTCCCGACTGGAACAGAATAGAATAGTGTTGGATCAATGGGACTTAAAGTATGTGTTGACATAACAAGTGCAGTTCACTCAGTGGGTCTACTTAGGTAGGACTAATAATTGTATTTAGCTCATAATAGTTTCTTTTTCATTGTAGTAATTATGTATGTAGCTCTGACTGTTGACAGGACTGCAGGCGACATGAGCCCAGCAAGATACGAGGAAGGTGTATTAGCAAGGTCAGGAGAACCCTGATAGTTGTATGAGTAGGAAAAAAAAAACATATCTAGGAATATTAGTAGACTTACTAGACCACAAGCTTAACATGAGCCAGCAGTGCGATGCGGCAGCTAAAAATGCTAATGCACTTCTAGGCTGCATTAATAGGAATATAGTGTCTAGGTCATGGGAAGTGATAGTACCACTCTGTTCTGCTTTGGTCAGACCCCACCTGGAATACTGTGCCCAGTTCTGGGCACCACATTTCAGGAAGGATATTGACAAGCTGGAATGTGTCTAGAGGAGGGAAACCAAAACGGTAGAAGGCCAGGAAACCATGAAGCCCTAGTAGGACTGGCTTAGGGAGCTGGGGATGTTTACTTTGGAGAGGAGAAGGTTGAGAGGTGACATGATAGCCAAGTTTAAATATTTCCATACTCTGCATTGTTTCAAACCTCACTTGTAAATAAGCTAAAATTAAACTAAGACAGGTAATTATGAAACTGACAACCGTCTCTAATTAAAAGGACATAACTTGGGCCCATCATCCTTCTCTGAAAAAGTTAGATTGTTTTCCCTTGTGACTAAACACAGCTCTGAGATAAATTACTTTCAGACACTTGGCAAGTAATTTAAAAACAAGGCACTCACAATAAACAAAATATTGTTTATGAATGTTTTATGGCGAGATTATGTGAAAATCAATCTTTAGTCAGATTCGGTTTAACAGAGAAACACACTTAAAATGCTTGGACGCGGTAATAATACCAGAAAGGGTTTACACACTGAAGATCAAAATGTGACAGCAATATTTTAAATTCACAAATGCGGCAATATGTCAGAGAATCTGATATAAAAGCAAAATATGCACACATTTAGCAGACAATTAGGCACTGTATTTGTTTTATTAAGACAATAATAAGATCTTTCATTACGATGCCCACTGCTATTGTGCTAGATGAATTTTGGTCTCTATCTATATTTCATACTGCTGGTGTTACAAATATGCAAGCATTCATTATGATAATTATACTTGGAATATATTTGTTGCTTTCCTAAAGTGAACACAAGGGTCAGCATCCTGTTCTAGTCCATGTAAATGCAATTACACCAGTGATTTGACTTTCTCAGAGCTTCCACAAGGGAGCCATACTGTTCTGGATTGTGTAGACTCTGTGATGATGGCATACACCGTTGCACCAAGCTAGCAGCACAACCTAGGAGGAATGGTGATGATGATGCAGGGGGTGTGGCAACTGTTGTGCGATGGGAGAGCGCTGTACCAGTGGTTGTATAATTGGTTGCACAGTAGTGAGCTCCAGTACTGCAGCACCGCTGCAGATGCATTGATTCTATGCTATGCAACTGGTGAATAGCAGATCAGCCACTGTTACATCTGGAATGGTTAAAAAATGCTGCCATGGCGAAATGGAAATACATGTGCGTAAGATTTTTAAGGGGCAGGGGGAAAGAAGGCAAGATCCAAAGTGAATCTTTCTAAACCATTATTAAACACATAGGCCCTTTCCGCAGGCGGCGAGGGAAACACTTCCTGCCGCTACTCACCAGCTTTTTGGTGGGTCCGTTTGGGTCTGTCCTGACGAGGAGCAGTGAGAGCTCGTCGTTCCGCACTGCGTCGGCATCCAAAATGGCGGCTTCCGGTTGGTGGAGGCTCCCCACCAACCGCTGAAGCTTGCCAGCCTAAAGCCCGCCCCCGGCAGATCTGCAGGCTCGCACTGGTGCGTGCCTGCACATCTGCAACGGAGCGCGGGAACGGAGTGGCACGGACCGGCGCGCTCCGTGCTTTTGAAAAACCTGTAAAAACAGGTTTTTAAAAAGCACGCTGCGTGACCACTTTGGGTCACTCCAGAGCGGACTGAGGTGCGGAACTTTGATAAGTAGTCCGACCCAGTCCACTCCCAAGATGCGGACAACCTCCGTCAGAGGTTGCACCATGCCGTTCTACTTGCCCCGTGTGGCAAGTGTGGCCATAAACATACCCCAAATATATAGATATATATATATAGAGAGAGAGAGAGAGAGAGGCAAAGAAACAGATATCTATCTATCTGTGTGTGTGTGTGTGTGGACACACACACACATATATTTGCAAATACAGGTATACTTCAGTTAACGAAGCAGATGTGTTCCTGGGCATTACCTCTTTATCATACAAATAAACAAAATGCTGGTGTACCAAAGAAGATAACGCCCTTCCACCAGTTATCTCAGTTGTGGACTACAAATGGGCTTCCTGTTAAGCCTGGAAACCATTTCTCCTATTGGAAAGGCTTACATCTCTCTCTCTCTCTCTCTCTTTCCAAAAATTAGAAAACTATCGAACCCTAAAATAAGATTGCTTCATTTAGAAACTCAGTATTGTACCATCAGAGAATTTCAGATGACAAAAGATTAAGGCTCCGGAGCAGACAGCTAAGAAAGGAAATGCTCATTTCATCAGCCGAACACCATTGTTTCAGAACATGCTATCAGTCAGAGAATTATTCTATATAGCAGTACTGTATTACCAGTAACAAGACAGTGCGTGTTTGCAAATTTCCATTCTAGAAGACATGACACGCTAGGAAAAAGAGGGGGGCGAGGAGAAAAACAAAACAAGCACAGGGTACCAGTTCTAAAAGTTTCAGTTCTCATCTCAACCAGCTGGGGTGGAAATAGTGTGGATATGCTGATGAAATCATTGCCAGCCAAACAACAGCTTCAGTGACCCAAAATCAGCCGGTTTCTCAGCTGGAGAAATCGAATAGCCCTGCTTTTCTTCTTCTTTTCCAGTTCTTGAGCCTGAGAAGTTGTTAGTGCAAACCAGATCAAAGCAGATGTAGGTATTATAACAACTGCTTTCTAAAAATACTTTTATTTTTTTATTGTGTTTTTTTTAAAAAAACATATTTATGCTTGTTTCTTTTTCCTCACTACATTTCACCCTTTAAAAATGCAATTGCTTGCTGTTCGCATAATTAGTTTGCATGCAGTTTTAATGTTTCTTCATAGTTGTTTGTTTTAAGTTTCCCCAGAGTGGGGGCTCATTTGGGTTGAAAGGAAGGTTAAAAACATAAAAAAACAAGACAATTAAAAGCCATTCTTGTCCTTGTAGTATATTTGACTTTGCTTCCCCATTATAAAAAAAGAATTGCATTGTGTTTACTTCTTCCTTGACTTTTCTTTTATTGAATGGTCCACCTTAGAAATTGCAAAAAACAAGCCATTGGCTTTCAGACAAGGAGATCGACAGCTTTATTACAGAGTGAATTATTACATTTATTCTATCTATTTTGTAAAGTCACTACTGATGTCACAAGCAAGGCCAGGACTGCTAGCATATTGTCAAATCTAATTTTACAGCCAGCTATAGAAAAGATTCCACGTGCTTTGCTCCTCCAGAAGGACAGAGAACGTGACATTAAAGCAACTTCCATTATATCACTGCCTCCAGTACCAAACATGCTGGTTTAATGCCTCTTAGCTGGATAGCAAAACAAGGTCAACCATAGACAAGCTAGTAGCTTTTCCATACTCACATGTGTGTGTGTGCAGAAAAATACTGGCATTTATTCTTCTCCCTGACTTTGAGTGGTGAGCCACACCTAATTCACCAGGTTGCCTGAGGGCAATGCAATAAGCCAGCGTTTCTTAATGTTAGCTGCGGATGCGTAAGGAAAGTTAGTGCTTTCTAGGTTCATTTTGACCTCTAGGGTATCTCTAGCTGGGCTAAATAAGCATTTGGATGAGACAAAAGAAGAGATGCTGCTAGTGGATTGGGCAGGGCAAGGTACAGCAGTGAAGACACAACAGACAAACAGAAAAAAGGGAGCAAATTAAAATCTTGTGGATGTTCTGCCTTCTGACTTATCATGCAACCAACAGATTTCTGACTGTTTTAGAGAACCCCACTAGATCAAAAAGTATTGTTTTTTGATGATGGGTCAGTGATGAGAAGAGTGGTGTGCTCCAAGATTTGACCTGGAATGAACAAGTTGACTTAACATGGATGACTGAAACCTTGCTGAGCAAAGAAAAGGGTATTAACCCAGTTGTGCCCACTAGATTTCTTGGTGCAACATCATGCAAGATCTGATGGGTTAGGAGGTGGAGTGTCTATGAACTACTATGACCCCCACACACACTGTTATTGAGGTATCCTGCCCAGCAATCTGAAAGGTTTCGGTGTGTCTCTCATCACTGTTGTTGTTGTGTGCCTTCAAGTTGTTTCCAACTTCTGGTGACCCTAAAGCTTTCCATGTGCTCAAAGCTTTGAATGCATCTGTTGTTTTCAAATCTCTCATGCCTGAGTTCTTGGATCTCAAGTCTTTCTGTCCTGAATATGAAGACATTTGCAAATGTTGGCAAACTCGTATTAAAAAAAGGGTTCTTGTCCATCCTGAAATGTCATCCGGTACTTTGATGCACCTATGCTGCCTTTCTGGGAGGATTTTCCAAGGTTTCTTCTCCTTTCCGCCACCCTTATTCCCAGTGAGGAATGGTTTGTTTACACCAGAAGAATATTCAACGTGTGCCTTTGTGAGGTGTCACCACAAAAGTGAAGGGCATCTCTTTCCAAAGCTCCGTCTGACCTTCATAATTAAAAACAACAACAAATGATGATTACGGTTAATGAGTCAATTAATCTGACACTTGCCACAGTCACAAGACACTTCCCTTTATATTACCCTTCAAAAGGAAGGGGCAGGCCAAGGCCAGAGGGATATAAAGAGTGAATCTCCATGCAAGATAAGACAGATTTGTCAGAATCATTAACATAGACGTGGACAAACTCTGAGGAGTCCAAGGTCCAATTTTTCTAACCCTCCAAATGAACTGTGGTGTCCAAAAAGTCACTTCAACTTTAAAAAAAGATAATTCTAGAAACAACTGCAGCCTTTAAAGGGAGACAGAAAAGCAACTGAGGGGGAAGAGGCCCAGGTGCTACATGCAGCTTACATGATTCCAACCCATAAGAAGATGAGCAGAAAGTTATGAAAGTAAAATATTCCCATTATTTCATTCCTTACCCAAGGCTCCTCTTTGTCGCAGCTTGTCTAGTTTGAGATGCAGTTAGCAGTCTGAGGCCATTTCTGCACTAGACTGTTATAGCGCTATTATTCCACTTGCAACATGTTATGGAATCCTGGGGTTTGCAGTTTCGGGAGGGGCTGCCCGGCCCCTCCCGAAACTGCAAACCCCAGGATTCCATAGGCTGTTGCAAGTGGAATAATAGTGCTATAACAGTCTAGTGCGGAAATGACTCGAAATAAGTAGGGGACAATAAATAACAGCCACACGAAACAGCCAATAGGACCAACCAGAGGACCAGCCAGGAACAGAAGTGAAGAGGAAATCAAGTCAGAATCAAGAGTAAGACAGAACTAGAGGATAAAGGAGAAGACAGAATTAAGAAATAAGTTATAGCCAAAGAACATCCATTCTGAGCTTTAGCATTTTTGACTTTTCCCCTAGAAATATTAGCTATTTGTATTCTCTTTGGTGATTTCCTTCTTCTTGCCTATGTCCCTTTTAAATCTCAGCTCATCCAATAGTACTTTGTACATCCATCCTTTAGAAAACCTCTCCCCTCCACTTTTCTTCCTCACTGGAATTGTGTGCGACTGTGCCTTCAATATTTCACCTTCAAGAGGTTCCCATGCATCATGAACTCCCTTCCCATTGAGTAATTCTGACCATGGGATCTCAACTAGTATTTCCTAAACTTTCTAAAATCTGCTTTCTTGAAGTCCAGAGTGAGTGTCTGACTACATTTGGCTTCACTTTTCTTCTATGTAACAAATCCCAAGAGGATTGTTTCTGATGATTTTTTTTTCTCAATGGCTAGCAAATTTATAACAACTGGGAAAAAATTTATCCCAATAAATCTATCACTTTTAGTGGCAGGGATTCAGGATGAGATGTCCTGACAATGTCACTAGTTTTGAAGCATTTTTGAGAATACAAAATGGCGGCCAGGCTGCCAACACCGTTCCCACTGTTACCAATGGCAGTGGCAGGAAATTTAAAATAAAACAGTTTAGGACAGTGGTTCTCAACCTGTGGGTCCCCAGATGTTTGTGGACTTCAGCTCCCAGAAGCCCCAGCCACTATGGTCAATGCTCAGGACTTCTGGGAGCTGAAGTCCAAAAACATCTGGGGACCCACAGGTTGAGAACCACTGGTTTAGGATAACAAAAAAATGGGTGTGGGGAGAATAACAGATCCTCTTGAGAATAATATATTCTCTGCCTGGAAAAATTCAATGAAACAGTCTGCTTAGTTTCTCTGTCCACCAGAGAAATGGGTGGAATATTTCAAGAAGCTTGTTGCTCACAGCTGGAAGTGCAGTCTGAATGTGAATCTCACCACCTCTGCTTTATAAAAGTCTCACTTTATTTTCACAGGGATCCATTTAAAAAAAAAAAGAATTCAGGAAATCAGGTACACATTACTTTTTATTTAAAAGTATGTGTTTTTGGAGCATAAATTTGAGATTAAAAAAGGGGTGGGGAGAAAGAGGGAGGGAGGGAGAAAGAGAGAGAGAGACGGACAGAGAGAGAAGGCAGGTTTCATTAAAAATATGCTGACACTACTGGCCTTTTCTGTTGCAGCCATCCATCACGTTCATTGTCTCTGTAAAACTGCCTGTGTGGACAGAATGTAAATGATCCGACATAAGTAGCGGTTCTCCAGATGGGTGTTTAGCATCCCCAATGTATGGGGGTCATAACTGAAAGGTAAATAAAGCCATTGCGAGTTGAATTATTGACTCCGCTGGCCTCAAGTTTGCTAATAATACCTGCAGGAAAAAGAGGCTTGTTTTTCTCCCTGAAAGGGAAAAACAAGGAACAGAAAGAGCTGCCAAGAGGTCCTTTTTATAACAGTCATTGGACTTATGGGGCAGGACGTGGAAGGAAGTTTTCCTACAGCAGCCTTCCCAAACCTAATCTCTCCCCAAACCGTTGGCCAAAACTGCAGTCATTCTCAGCCAGTGTGGGTAATGGTCAAGGACAGGATAGAATTAAGAAATTGCTGAGACCCTAAGTTCTGTGAGATTTAAGAGGCCCTGTAGCGTTACTAAAAAGGTGTATTATGTAAATCTTGAAATTTTGAAGGGAACTGGAGATTTGGAGACCTCTCATAATCTGCAATTCAATTATCTTGTGGAAGGCTGTTCCAGGATGAGACTTGCTTCCAGGTAAGCCAATAAGTCTTATTCTTGGGTGAGGATGGAGATGAACTTTAGATAATTAGAAATGAGTTTGTAATCCTTTCTGGACTGATAAGCAGCAATGACTGCTTTTCTGAGATTCCTTAGATATGTCCTTTGATTGTGGTGTGAGTTTCTGCCTAATAGTACAGGAAAGACCAAACTCATGACATTTCTGGTCTCCCAAAATCATCCCTGAGCCTACCTTGTTCCTTAAGCTCTTGATTCTGATTATTCCCTTTACTTGAGATGATGCAGCCAGGGGTTTGTTTAATTTTAGCTCCTATCCTGAGTCGTGGCAATGTTCTATGATAAGTCATGGCAACTGTTCTATGGCAATGACTCTGAAACAAATGGAATACTCAAGAATACTCAGCTCCCTTAGATGCTTTGGCCACCCAGTTTGATGAGAATGACCTGGGACATGTGCAGGAAGCTGAGCCATTCATGGAAAGCACAGGCAGATCAAAGGAATCGCTACAGTCAGCATTGCATGGTCTGATTTGTTAAATAAATAGAATTTACCTATGTAACTTTTTCCATTAAACAAATGAGTCCCTGGGTTTAATCTAGTTGGGCCTGACTAATAGATTCAAATCAGAGAGGCATTTTTCCGTGTGAAAAATAAGAGCAGCACTTACTCAGTACAGAATTGTTCTTGAAATTTTGCCCAGAGCAAAACAAATGTGCAGTTTTCCCTTTCAGTGAAACATCTGAGGAGGTTTGAAGAAGGCTCAAAGAGTTTTGATGATGCTAATGAGATTTCTCCAGAGGACTGTGTGTGCCTCTAATTTGTGACCAGATTTTGCCTGAGGCAAGATGAATCGGGAGTCATGCTGGGTGAACAACAAGACCCAGCAGAGTTCAGAATCACCTGGGTAATTACAAGCTTTGCTAGTGCTTGGAAACACTTGTCTGTTTCTTGAGAGCTCTCTTGCAGCTTGTAGAACTTGGCACAGATGTTGTTGCTGCTGTGGGCCTTCAAGTTGCTTTTGACTTATGGCAACCTTCACGCAAACCTCTCATGGGGTTTGCTGGGGCTGGGAATGTGTGATGCACCCAAAGCCATCCAGTGGGTTTCCACAGCTGAGTGAGGAATCGAACCCTGCTCTCCAGGGTCGTAGTCCAATGCTCAAACCACTACACCATTCTGGCTCTTGAAAAATCTCCATTCTGTCTGTGACTTCACAAGCTGGGGAGATATTTTCATCAAATTTCTTAAAGGAAAGAAGAAAATCTCCAACAATGGGGCTCACCTTTAGTGGTGGCAGAAACATAGTATTTTCTTTTCTCCGTTGCTGCCACTGCAACTACCACTAGGTGCATCATACACTTCCAGAAACCCACATGATAGGTTTGCCTGTGAGTCACCTTGAAGGCCCACAACAACAACAAAAAGCAGAAGCGGCCTGCCTGAGGTCTTACTCTTGGGGAAGAGGACAGTCCTGGAAGAAAGGTTAAGCAGGGGTAGGAAGAACAACCACCGCCCCTGGAGGTATGTTCTTGCCTAGGAAAGGGATGATGGAGAAAAGTCTCAGGAGAGACGCTGCAGCAATTTACTCTGTAGTCCCAGTGGATCTCGAAGCAACTTAAAACTTGTGGGTCTGTGGGAGTCCAACTCTGGGTACCTGTGGTTACCCTAACCTTGGGTGGTAGTGCTAGAGGAGCTTATGTTTGTTGTTAAGCACTGGAGCAAACAAAACTGCTTTACTTAATCTTTTGGCTTGGCATCTCCTTAAGAGTTAGTTGATGGAGTCAAAACTCTGTTGTGACATGCCACTCCCCATGGAAAGAGTAGACACCGAGAGTATAATCTAGCCAAATAAGAGGATTTTTCCATTTTCTTGCTTCCCCAAACTTTCAAGAGAAGAAGAAGTCTGTTACTATTTTCATCACCACTAGCCAGGGTAACTTGAGGTAAGACGCTCCAAAGCATCCATGCAGCCCAGTTTGGCTCTGCTGCTAAATTCATTGTTATCTTTGGCTAGGAAAACCGTAGCAATTGCATTTTATCAAGATGCTCTGGTGCCTCAATAATTCTCTCAGAAATAAGGAATTTCTTTCTTTCTTTCTTTTTTTTAAAAAAACCCAAATGCATTCATTGGGTTAAATAAAAGTGAGCTTTGTCAAAGAAGAGGAGGCCAGATTGCATTTCCAGTGCAATTTGAGTAGAACGCTGATGTGCTGACCTAGCACAAACAGGCCGCCATTCGTTGTAGCTCAACACATTTAGCGGAGGAAGAGTTATAAATAGAGAACATTAAGAACAATGGAGCAGGTCAATAGCTCCTTAACAATGTAGTTCAGAGTGGAAGCGGCATCCTTGTCTTAAAAAATTCATGGCAGATGCTCACATTGTAAAGTGATTAGCATCAGAGCTGCCATCTGAGTCCCTGGGGAAGCTTGACAGTGTTTCAACCCAACACCAGATAGCTGATGTTTTGGTTCTTGGTTAGAACTTCTCCTGGCCATTATAGAGAGACTGCAGCGTTTTGAAGCTAGAAGGGAAGCAAGTACAGTTCTCCCTCCACATTCGCGGGTTTGATGTTTGTGAATTTGATTATTTGCGAGCGTGTGTGCCTCCTCCCCATTCTCCTCCTCCCATTCCTTGCATTTTGCCCCACTGCAAAGAACTCATGGTGAGGCAAAACAGAAAGGAAAAGGGGGTGGGGAAAGCTTGTGCAAGCTAGAGAACATGGTCTACGAAGGGCTAATGTTTCCAGAGCAGCCATACAAAGGGGACGGGAGGAAAGAGAAGAATGAGGTGAAGGTTGGCACCAGTTTATCATGGTGACAACTTGCCTAGATTTGGTGGTTCTGGACTAAAATGCCCGGCCAATGGTTGCTTTAGCCTCCTGGTTAGTAGACTTATGGACCCTTTCCACACCAGGCAATTAGAACAGGGCAGTGTGTCTTCTCACAGAGGTTGTCTGCACCTTGGAGCGGACTAGGAGCGGACTACTTACCGGAGATCCGCACCTCAATCCACTCCAAAGCGACCCCAAGTGGTCCTCCAGCGTGTTTTCTAAAGACCACAAAAAACAAGTCTTTATTTTCCTGGAACGCGCCATTGCGTTCCTGCTCCCTTGTGCAGATTCGCAGGCTCGTATCAATGCGAGCCTGCAATCTGCGGAGGGCAGGCTTTAGGCGTGGTGAGCTTCAGCAGTTGGTCGGGACCCACAACCAACCGGAAGGTGCCATTTTGGAAGCCGGAAGCCGCCATTTTGGAAGCTGGAGCAGTGCGGATCTACAGACCTCGCACTGCTCCGATTCGCCCTGGACCAAGGAGGAGCCCTGCAGAAGGGCTTCAGGCGCAGTCCACGTTGCTTCGGACCCCAGAAGAAGCGGTAGGTAATGGCATGGAGCGATTCCCTCACCTCGTGAGGAAAGGGCCATGGTTTCTGAAGTCTGTACACAGGGCTGTGGTTGTTTTGCCCACATACTGCAGATGACAACCAGTGTGTCTGGATTCAATCACATAAATAAGATGGCAGGACTAGCAGGTGACATATCACCGTGTTCCCAAAAGTGACATTCTGGATAAGGTATTTACAGGTGATGCGACGCTTTGAATCACAAGCAATTGCTAACTGATGTTTTCAGGGCAGCTTTAGCCAGCAATCTCCCTTGGATTTGGGGGGCTGGCAGAAAGCTATCACTGGCAGTTCGGTGATAGCTCTAGCAAGATGTCCAGAATTTGTTAGCAATGGATAGCTCTCATTAATAGCCATATGGTAGCTAGGAGATGCTAGATGGAAATCTAGTATGAATGGAATACACTGTTTGTTGCTGTTTGACTCATGTCTTCTGCACAGAAAATTTTGGTTGGTTGCTCTCCTGATGTTGTCCTTATATGAGGAGGTTATCCTCCCTGAAAGCAGATGTCGCTTGAGTTTGTTGATCCTTTTGCAGTAGTTTTTTTCAGCGTTACAGATGTGTCTGATTCTTAGAGCTCAGCTTTTTTCAAATGGGAGCTTGGAATCTGGGCCAGAGAATGCTCCAAATGAACGCTGGGTGGCATGCCTCCAATATGGGCGAAACCCTGCAAACCAGGGGTAGTTTTCTGCTGCTACAGAGGCTAAGACACTACGGAGCAATGGTTTCAAATTTCAGGAACAGAGATTCCATTTAAACCTTAGGAAGAACTTCCTGACAGTAAGAGAGTTTAACAGTGGAATACACTGCTGCCTGGGAGTGAGGTGGAATCTCCTTCTTTGGAGGTTTTTAAACAGAGGCTGGATAGCCATCCATCAGGAATGCTTTGATGGGGTATTCCTGCATGGCAGAATGGGGTTGGACTAGATGGCCCTTGTGGTCTCTTCTAGCTCTATGATTCTATGATTCTGCCTGCCTCACTGAAAAAAAAATGGACTAAAAATTGATAATTGCATCTCCCAAACCTTCCAGGGATATGAATTTTAAGCCCCCTTGTACCTTTTGGGACCTGAAACTTGTCTTTTTTTCAAAACTAAAATGACCTTTTGGTCAGTTCTATTTATGAAAAGGAGGGCTGATATGGTACACAGAGCTCCTGGGGGTGGGAAATGGGGTTTCTGCAGCCCCAGACCTCTTGCTGTTGTTCACTCATAGTCTACATAAAACAATACATAAAACAATTAAAATGCCACTGTGTTCAGAGAAGTGTAACATGGTCTCTTTCACATTTACAAGAACCAGCTTGAAACTTACCCTCCCCGGAATATTAACAGGCTTTGTCAGCTAACAAGGACGTCCGTGTCCAACCCTATCCCTAACAAAGATTACACTCAAATGATCTCTCCTGCATATGCAAAGCTCATTTTGAATAAAAAGTGCCTCAAACTGAAGCACAGCTCTTTAAAAAAAAAATTTTTTTTAATAAAACGGCAACTGCAACAGCCAGAGAGAGAGAGAGAGTAGAGAAGAAAAGGATCCTTCTGTTTCTTTCACAATCCCCCAACTTGGCAAGCCTGAAATCCATTTTGTGCACTTTAACTCAAAGCAGATTGTTAATTCTCCTGTGCAGTGGGCAGGAGTATAAAAAATGGCCGTATTTAATTCTCCATTCCAAAAGATTAGCAATAGAAGAGGTAGCAAAAGAAGTAGCTTAGCTTCTTTTGGCTGATTTGAGTCATTTGTTCAGCCAGGTCTATAAGTGCAGAGCAAAATGCACTGCTGTTAGAGATCCCATTGACTTATGTGTGAATGTTTGCCAAAATATGGGTCTTGGAAGCAGTCCTGCCCACTATGTCCATACCAAACGATGGTTCCAGAAATGACCCTCATAGGAGACAAGCCAAATGTTGACCTCATGCTCCTCACCATGCTTGCACATGCAAGGGTAGGGATGTGTCATTTTTGGACTATATCTCCTAGAATCTTCCGGCCAGCTGAAATCCAAAAATTAAATTTTTGAAATTGTCTCCACACTGTACTGTCCCCCCATCTGATCAACCACTCTGGTAGCCAACCCACAGATCTTGGAAAAAGCTTGGAAAACTGGTACCTCACCCACACAGCTTGGAAAGTCATTGCTTGTAGTTCGAGCTCCAGCATCCACTAAATAGTTGGCGGTAGCTGTAGTTAATTTCTGGGCTGGTATCCTGTTCATGAATTACGATGGCGTTGAGTCTGACTCATGCCAGCTCAATTCAGTTTACGGACATGGCACAGATTGGAAGTCTCTTTCAACCATGCAATAACCAAAAATCCCCCCTAAACCTACCTTTTAGGCAGTCTAGCCCCTGCCTCAATATGGCCATTTCATGCTGCCAGACAGCAGGGCAATGATGAGTAGGATCAGATCCAGCTTTTTTTCAGTGGCTGGCTGCATCCCTGCTAATCACTCCGCCAGCAGCCTGAAAATGTGTCTATCTGTCTGTACTGCTTAGAAGTTAGGCGTTGGGGTAGAACCAGGAGATGTAGCTACAGAGACTGACCTATGCCTCTGCAGTTACATCTTCCAATGCAGGATCTTGGCCCTAGTTTTTCACATTTCTCATGTAAGAACTGAATCAATTGTGGGCTCAAGAAAATTCATGTTTGGAAATACGATCAGTTTATATTAATGTATTTGCCTCACCTCTGGTCATGTCCTTTGTATTTTCCTTCTCTCTTTTTTTCTCCTTAATTTTTTATGTTTCTTTCCTTTTTTGTGTAGTCAATGAGAGCCAGAGTGGTGTCGTGGTTTGAGCATTGGACTACAACCCTGGAGACCAGGATTTGATTCCCAGCTTGGCCATGGAAACTCACTGGGTGACCTTGGGCAAATCATATGCTGTCAGCCCCAGAAAAACCTGTGAAAGGTCTGCCTTAGAGTTTCCATAAATTGGAAATGACTTGAAAGCTATGCAAAAGGGAACTTTGGATATTGCAAAAAATGCATGTGCATGTATGGATTCTGATCATTGCACAGCTGAAGAGAATATGGCCTGTACATTTTTATCCACGCTTCTGTAAGCAACTTGAAGTTGCTCAGCTATCTAGGTAAACTGCTTGTTAGAAGAGATAATTTCAAATGCATGGGCAATACTACCTTAAGCACTCATGAGGTTGTAGGGTTGCATTCCAGCCCATTTCTCAAAAAAAAGTGGTTCAGACAATAGGCTCATCAGCACATGAAACCCATTATCTTGCCAATTCAATGAAGCACGGAACTTTAATGAGCTTAAGACACAGCTTGAGAAAAAGATCTGCATTCCAAAAAGGAGCAGGCGAGGGAGCCAACAGCAGTTGGTAGAGACACATAAGACTGTGAAGAATGGATTAGACATTTATACAAGACGCAATGTGTCTGCCTGGTCCAGAATGTGCTTGTTTTATTTATTTATTGGAGTTAAATTATTGACATTGCTGAATTTTTCAACAGTGCTACAGGTTCAGAAAACAATCCATTGCCAGTAAGAACATAATAATCACCTTGCTACAGAAGACCAAAGCCCCTTCAGTCTAGTATTCCCTCAGACCTCCCCACAAAAAAACCCAAAAAACCTGGTGAAAGAATATACCAATAGATTTTGTCTTTCTGTAGATTTTAGAAACATGGTCCTTGATTTTCTGAGCAGCTGAGAGCCACAAAGCACTTGAGTAGATAACCAGAGAAAGGATGGAGAAAAACTCAGGAGGAGTCTAATCAAAACGAAGGCCTGTTAGAGAGCCTACAATGCAGTAGTGAGAGAAGCCAAGAAACAATTCTCTGCTGCTTCTATGACTTCAGTATCATTTCACCCATGCAGTCAAGGGGCCATTACGTTGTGGACCTCAGACTGCTGAGGAACTCTTAGAAATGGGGTGTGTGTGATGAATTTGTGTAATATTTGGTGGAGAAAGTTACTTGTACTTATTTGATTTGGGCTCCCTATTAAAGGTAGTGCCTGAGATGGTAATGGAAGCACAATTTGCCCAGTTTTGACGGATAAGCTTCATTTTGACTAATCGGATGATGTGGGCAAATTGCTTGGAGACGTCAGACCAACCACTTCTCTGTTAAGCCCATGTCCATCCTGCCCGATTACCGGTGCCACAGGAGAGCTGGCCAACAGGGAAGTGAAGACTGTAAATTCTTCTCTGAAAAAAGGGTTGGATTATAGCTCCTTAGAAGTAATCATAAGGCCACTGCTGAAGGGAAATTTGCTGGCCCCCACCACCCTGGATATTTATCAGCCAGTTTCTAATCTCTCTTTTCAAAGTCTTAGAGCAAGTGGTGGTAGCACAAGTCCAGGCTGTTTTAGATGAAGGCTCCTGGCTATGGGACAGAAATGGGCTTAATGGATGATCTATGCTGGGAAATGGACTAGGGAGTGCTTCCCTGTTGTTCTGGTCCTTCTTGGCTGAACATTCGCAAAAGTTGTTGTGGATTATTGTTGGATTATTCTTGGCCCTTTGCCTGTGGGGCTCCAGAGGTCCCAATTCTTCCCTTGATGATTTTAACATCTACATGAAACCAGTGGAGGGGATCATCCAAAATCTGGAGATCCGGTATTATTAGTATGCTGATGATATCCAGCCGATACCAAGTAGCCTGTGGAAAACCTGAATTACTGTCTGGATCCAGTGAAGGATCAGATGTGGGGGAATAAATTGAGGTTTAGTCCACAAGATGAGATCCAGTGAAGGATCAGGTGTGGGTGAATAAATGGAGGTTCAGCCCATGAGGACAGCAAAGGCAAACCCCCTCTGAACAAATCTTGCCAAAAAAATCCCTGTGATAGGTTTGCCTTAGGGTTGTTGCTAGTCAGAAACAACTTAAAGGTACACAACAATAATAGCAATTCCCAATATAAGCCTGCTAGGACCTTGAAGTCCCCAGGAGATGACCTTCTATCAGTCCCCACACTTTCACATGTATGGCTGGTGGGAACAGAAAAGAGGGACTTCTTCCAGGCCACCCTGTACTTTGGAATTCCCTCCCAAGGCAGGCTAAAATGGTCCCCTCCCTCCTGTCCTCCCTCCTTCTTTATTGAGACAGACTTTTAGATTTGAAAAAAAAGGCTGTAGGTGCTGCATTGTCTTAAATTGTACTGGGTATTGTTTTTAAAATCCTTTAGTGCACGTTTTAAATATGCTTCTTAGTTCAGCTTTGTTTTAATGTGGCTTTCTGGATGTCTTTAATTCTAATTTTTAGAATGGGCAAGCTGTCTTGAGTCCCAGTCTTGGGAAAAAGGGATGAGGAGGAAGAGTATATAACATATTCAAAAAGAATAGATGGGGAAAGAAAACAACGTGGAGTAGCATCACATGTCAAATTCTCTGGTACAGAAATCCATGAGAGTGATCCGAGTGGACCAGATGAGAGGATTTGGGTTAAAATATATGTCCATGAGCAGAAACCTCGGTTATTCTGTCAGACCTTGGGAAAGGTCAAACGTATGTTAGATTGAAAATGACATTTCTCAAATTTATATTTGAGAAAGTTCCATCCTGGGCCCAATTAAATGGCCTAGAGAAAGTGAATACGAATGAGCAAGTAGAAGATAGGAAAACAGCACTTCTCTTTTGCTTCATGGCAAATAAAGGTAAAGAATTATACTTGGCAGGAAAGCAGCTGACCACGGAGGTAGCCCACACGCCTACAGGAATACTGGGCAACCTCAGAAGATAACATGGCTCCAGCCATTCCATTTTCCACTTTCACACTTGTGGGCCCTCTGGTAGATAGCAACTAATTTTTTTTAAAAAAAATTTAAAGCTATCTTCCAGAAATGTTATTTCAGGCCATTAAAAATGTAGGGATTTCTGAAATAGTATTTAAATAGAGAATTGCACCTCCAGAAGACCAGTGGAAATGTCATTCTCCAGTTTTGTTCTCCCCAATTTGTTTTTAGTTTGGGAGCTAGAAATACACAGAAGGCCTTGGGGGCTACATACAGCCTACAGCTGCACAATTGTCTCGCCTGGCATTTATACATGCTATCATGCTGACTTGGAATAATCAGCAGGGAGTCTAAGAGTCACATTTAGCCAACGCACAATTTTATCTGCTCTTCCACTAACTATCCTCCATCCATCCATCCATCCCATTTATATACTCCCTTTCTGCTAATGCACTCAAGGCAATTTCTGCTCCATAATGCTGGCTTGTACAAAGGGATGTAAAAACTCAGAATAGAAGTTCACTCAGGCAACAATAGTCTTTGCTGTTTCCTAGCTTGACCGCCTTCTGGTTTCCACTCGATAGCTCGGTCCTGACACTAGGCAACTAAAGTGAAAAATAAAGTGTGGTTATAACGCAAAAAGAGGGCTTTTGGTCTATTTAAAGGATGCTGTTCCAGGAGATGACCTTAGGTTACTAACCAGGTTGTTAACATCAAGAAAGCTATGGATTTCTTCTTTCTGGAAATCAGTAAAACAAATTGGGAATTTACTGACCCACTAAAAGAATAAAGAGACCAGACACAAAACCTGGGTTGAAACAAAAGATCCTTCATTTAACCGTTTCTTTAGCACTCTGCAGAGAGGGAAGAGCTGAATCCATTGAAAACTACATGCTATGGAGAAGGGGTGAACATCTGCTTAGACTCTCTCCTCTACAAGAGCAGGCAAAATAGTGTACCCCCCACCCTGCAGAGCTGCTAGGAAGAACTTGTTCCTTCCCTCAGAAAGAGGGAGCACTGTAGAGATGTGGCTTTTCAAACAAAATATCCAGGTATTCTAGAATTGTTCCCAGTTCTGAAACCAATTTGAATCCCCTCCAGCACCACAGAGTGTGGTGATGGTGAGGCATGTTTTGCTGGCCTCCAAGGAAAGTTGGCCACAATGTAAATGGTGATGGAACCATCACATAGAGAGAGAATCCTCCCTTCAACATAGAGTCCCAGGCTAGTTCAGCCCCCCTGCATCTGCAGTTTACTTCAGAAGACTTTGGCCAGAGTTCTGTCGGTAAACTAGTTGTTCTTAGCTGCCTTCAAGTCAGCTTTGACTTATGGTGACACTTTGCATGAGAGAGCTCCAAGTCATCATCAGCCCTGCTCAGGTCTTCCAGACTCAGGGCAGCCATGGCTTGATTAAGTCTCTTCATCAGTAACGGGGCCTTCCTCTTTTCCTGTTGCCTTCTACCTTGCCAAGCATTGTGGTCTTTTCCAGTGAGTCCTGTCTTCTCATGATATGGCCAAAGTAGGACAGCCTTGGTTTAGTCATCTTGGATTCTAGGGAGAGTTCAGGCTTGATTTGCTCTAGGACCCATCCACTTGTCTTTTTTTAGCAGTTCAAGGTATCTATAGAACTCTTCTCCAGCACCACATTTCAAAGGAGTTGATTTTCTTCCTATCAGCTTTCTTCACTGTCTAGCTTTCACAACCAAAAATATAAACTGGAAATATGATGGAATGGACAATCTAACTTTACTATTCAATGATATGTCTTTACATTTCAGGATCTTGTCTAGTTCTTTCATAGCTGCCCTTCCAAGTTCTCATCTTCTTCTGGTTTCTTGACTGCAGCCACCATTTTGAGTAATGACTGAGCCAAAGTAAGGAAAATTTGCCTTGCACTTTCTGCCTTGACTTTCTTCAGTCATCCTTCCAAATCTTTGCTGCTTTCTGCTAGTAGTCTAGTGTCATATGTAGTTGTTACAGTGTACACTAGAATACTTAACAAGTAGGCAGTGGCAGTAGTAGGAAATAGGGCATGGGTGCAGAAGCCATGAAGGAAGCAAAACATTTCAGAGATCAGCTTCTCAAACCCAGAAGATTTTGTCTGAAGTCCCTTGCCACTGCCGTGAAACTCTGAAAAAGTGCAACTGATAGCATAGCCTTTCATCCTAAAATACACAAATAGCCTGAGTGCAACTGGATAGGATTGATCTATTAGATTACTGTAAGGAATCATATAAAACTTAAATGGGGAGTAAACACTAAACTCAATGGAGATTGCTTCAAAGTGAACATGCCTGACACTGAACTGCTAAAAGGTTTGCAGAACTCTGCCGCTGGTTATTCTCTTTCCATTACTTTTCGGATTCTGTCCTAGAGTTTGGACCTAAATGATAAGTTACTTAATTACAGGGGCTTTTTTCCCCTTGTTGTTTATTTTTAGGCACCACAGGGAAAGATTGGATTTTCCATCCCAGGTGCCAAGATGCCTTGTAACAAAACTACCTACCTACCGAAGCTTGATATTTTGCGAAAACATAAAGCCATTCTTGGCCTCCCTTCATTCTACTCTACCCACCCTGTTGATAATTCTAATTTGTTAGAGTGGATGGAAAAGCCCAGCAGCTGTCACCTGACAAATACACTCGGTTCAGTATTGAGCGTCCAATCATGGCTAATGACAGAACCCTTTAAGAGAATTAGACAAGTCTTCCCTTGTGTTTTTCCATTTAATTTTCCCTGTCCACCCAAATGTACTTTCCTTATCCAGTGAAAACCTTTTAGTGAAAGATAGATGGCCTTTTGCGACTATAGATCCATTTCAATTATGTTGCTTATTTATTTATTTCATCTTGGTTTAGAAACTTGAGACTTGCTTTCTTTTCTGGATGGATCTCAGGGATGCTTCGGAGATAACTCCTTTTCCAAATTCCATTACCTCCCGGATTTGCAGAACCATAGAACTGGAGGCAGTCTTGTAAACCGGTAGTTCTCAACTTGTAGTCCTCTATATGTTTTGGACCTACCAGAATATCCAGCTAACAGATCTGGGAGTTGAAATCTAGAATATCTGGAGGCCCTGAGGCTGGGCAACTGCACAGAAATTGGGGGCCAGTTTTTCTATTGCCATCAGTATACAAAGCATTTCTTTTTTCATGTATATCCAACAGTGATGTTCAAACATGTTTGGTCAGTGTTTCGGTCAGGATACAGATAAAAATGGTGGTATGGGGGGGTGGATCTGAGGAATTGGGTGTTCATGAATAGGCAGGTATTTCCACACATCTTCATATGTTTGGGAGCTTTTCTGCATTTTTCCATGACAATTTCCTGAAAATCCTGCTTATTTTTTTAAAAATGGGGGTTGGGTAGTCTGCTGGCAGAAAATCATAGAATCGTAGAATCGTAGAAGGGGCCGTATAGGCCATCAGGTCCAACCTTCTACTCAGTGCAAGATCTCTAGCTAGAGCAACTTCAGCAGGTAGCCATCCAACCTCTGTTTGAAGACATCCAGAGAAGGCGACCTTACAACCTCTCTAGGCAGTTGGTTCCATTGCTGAATTGCTCTCGCTGTCAAAAAGTCCCTTTTAATGGTCAATTGACATCTATCTTCCTGTAACTTTAAACCGTTGGACCTAGTTCTAACATCTGGGTCCTGCAGTCTCCTCTTTGTGGCAGCCCTTGAGGTGTTTCAAGAGTGTGATCCTGTCATGCCTCAGTCTTCTCTTCAAACTGAACATGCCCAACTCCTTCCACCTTTCCTTATATGTTTTGTTCTCCATGCCTCTTATCATCCTTGTTGTTCTTTTCTGAGCTCGCTCCAGCTTGTCTGTATCCTACATAATGTGAAGAACCCAGAACTGAATGCAGTACTGCCAGGTCCCCCAAGAAGTGTTTAAAAATGTAGGCAGCTATGTTGACCTGTATCAGCAAACTAGTCCTAGCAGTTTGCATCTCCATCAGAAATAAGCTGTTGTGCATATGTAGCATCTTAATTGACTGTTCAAGAGCAAATTATTACAAAATATTTTACATAAGAACAGGGATGGGATAGCATAGCATTGCATAGATAGATAGATAGACAGACAGAAAGATATATCTATGTATAGTTTTGATCAGTCAATCAATCTGATCCTACTGGGTATGAGACACCCAAAGCAAAACTTAAGCATCCCATTCCTAGATGCTGAATATCAACATGGTCTAGGCCATGTTGCCAATTCCACAATAATTAACAGACTACCTCATTTGTACAAACTAGCAATATTTGCTGGAAAAACCCTCCCCTTCCAGTGCCTGAAAGAACTGCAGTTAAACTCAGAAGAATGGGAGAAGCTTAAAGCACCATTGGACATGACATCGTCTTGCTAATCAAAAGGTTCTGAAAACTTCCATCCTACAAGCTCTGGCTTTGCTATACCACCAAGCAGAGAACTGCATGTGACTACAAAGTGAAAAGGTTAGGTGTTGAACCACTCGGAATCATTTTGTTCTCCTTTTTCCCTCCAGGGGGGTGATATGTTTGCATGCCTTTCTAAACTAGAAATAAACTTATCTGCAAAGACAACACCAGCAGAATAAAGTCTGGTTCAAAATCCTTCTCTTTAGCATTCTAGGCCAAGTTTGGAAAGATAGTTTTAAGAAGAATGAACCTAGAGCTATGCCGAAGCCATCCACAACTGCTCTGAGTCCCAAAAGTTCATTCCACCGCCGCTTAATTATAATTGGCTTCAGTATGTTGTCAGACTTATTCTTGTCAAAAGTAATTTCCCGAACTTTAATCTTAGGGTTTTTTTTTTCATAAGTGCTTTTTTCAAAAATATGAAACAGAGCAGCAACCACAAAGTTCCCTCTGCTTTTGTAAGTGGTATAGTCCTCTGTACCTCCTCAGAGCTATACCACTTTGTTATGTTGCATATATAGGCCAGTCTTAAGAAGCATGATATAACAGAAACAAATTGCAGCTTTCTTTTCTTTTCTTTTCTTTTCTTTTCTTTTCTTTTCTTTTTTTTCTTTCTTTTCTCTTTTCTTGAAGGACTTGAAGCTTTTGGTATGTTTTGAAAAGGTTGGCGTCCTTGCCAACATGAAAAATCATCACATCAGATCAAGCTTCTGGGTTCTGTTTTGTGTGTGGGCTTTAGGTTTTTCATTGACTTTTCAACTCTCCAAAAACAGCAGAACAAAACAAAAATGAAAACCTGAAAGCACACATCCTAGTGAAAACGCCAAGCCGCTCTTCCTACCTATTCATTTTTTGTTTGTTTGTTTGTTTCTTGTTATGCTGTTAAGTCTGCTTTGACTTACAGCCTTAGGGTTGCCATAAGTCAGAAATGACTTGAAGGCACACAATGACACAACAACAAAGAGACAGAATAGAAAGTGTTCAAATAGACCAGGGTCCAAAGTGATAATTCTTTCCACCTTTCCATGAAATTTTTTGTACTATTATTCTCTCGTCCCACTGGAGAATTCAGACTCCTTATGCTGTGTTACCAGCACATCTTGGAAAAGTTACTGTTTGTGCTATGACTCCCAGAATCCCAACCAGCACAGACATAGCCATCGGAATTGGGATGTCGTAGCCTAAAAAGTAACCCTGATCTCTGGAGTCTTAGTTGAGTTCTGAAACCGGTACATGGTGCCAGATCTTTCTAGTTCAAACTGCCCATAGGATTTAAGTCATCTCCTCCACTATGTGTTTTACTGGATAGAATGAAAGGAAAATCATCTAGCGGAAAAAATAATTAATATATTTCCGTACTGATTGTAATGAAGGCTGACTTCCCTTGAATAATGGCATTTCATGTTGCGTGCACTCAACGTCACAAAGAGAAAGACAACGAGAAAATGGGAATGGTTTTGTAGGTCACCAACTAGAGAAGGAAAATAGCACTTCCCTGTTAGTGAAGAAAGTTTTGCAATGTGAGTGTCTGCAATTGGTGAGCAATATGAACCCTCTGGATTAGTCAGGACTGAAAAATGGTGGGGACCTATCTGCTTGTCTCATAATCAGGAGGGGACATTCTGCCAACTGTTGAGCTTTGGCTATACAGCAACACACGCTCAGTCCATAGCCCAATGATAACCATCTTTGGTTGTAGATTGCAGCAGAACTTGGAAAAGATGTTTTGGACTACAACCCACGATCTCACAGCAAACACAGAACAATGCCTCCTTCAGGCTCTCTGAAACTGGATACAGTGAATGAAAAAGGGAGGAGAATGTGCTAGTTCTGCTCCGAGCTTAGAGAAATTATTTTTGGAAGACAACTCTTAGAATCCCCTAACCAGTCTGGACACTTACCATACTGCAGCACAAAGTTTACTGATTCCAGGTGCAGAATGTCGAACAGAGCTAATATGTTCAAAGGCACACACTGAAAGATGTACAAAAGCAGAAGGAGCAACTGTGCCAGCTGTCGGGCACATTCCAAAATCAATCTTGGAGTTAACGGGCTGACCAGAAAGGCACAGAAATGTGTGCAAACTTTCAGGATGTCCAGGTGTGGCAAGATGTTGGCAGAAGTAGGCAGGTCAGGGAAATGGAGAAAGACATGCTTTTAATGTTGTGTGGTCTGTGTGTTAACTTGAGAGGTAACGAAGGAGGAGGCATTTGCAGCCCTGGAACATGGCTCATAAGGCGGTGTGATGGTTAGATATAGGTTTTACTTGAAGCAGAGACTTGGCTCACTGGGAGCAGGACAAGAACAAAAGGTTTGGTGCTTCAGTAGCTTAGGGTGTGTAGAATAGGTCTAAAGGCACACACAACTCTGACCTGGACTACTTCACTGCCAGTTCACACACGCCAGCATTGACTGCCTAATCTCACTTTGCATCATGTTAGGGCTAACCCTGAATTATGGAAATTATAAAAATACCGGCTGAGATCTTCTATCTGTACGGATGGAGCACAATGCTCTGTCTGTCCAGTTCATCAGGCTGCCTTCCGAATTTCTGACATTAACGGTGGAAATGTCTACTTAAAATCTCCTCTCCCACACACACATTTTACTAAAAAAGAGTCAGCTTCCAATCTATGAAGCCTCTCTTGTGAGAAAGAAACGTCTAACCAGATGTTTCCCCACTACAGATGTGTGTGTAGGTGTATGTGTATATAGGCAAGAGAATCTAACAGTTAATTACATTTATTTCCAGAAAGACTCCTCATTATGCTTCTCCTCCTCCTCGAAGTCATGTTTGGAGAGGCAGACCCCAGTCTGCGAATACTAATAGGGTACCTTAATAGGCTGGTTCTGTGTATGCTCTCTTGGGCTTCTGTTTTAGATTTCCTAGCAGGTGCCTAGCCAGTGCCAAGTAAATTGCCTGTGTGAACTCATTCCACTGGAATTTCTCCTTATTAGGGCTGGGAGAAAGTAGAAGTGTCATTGCAAGATTCTCTCTTTCTCGACATCATCATTATCATCATCGTCGTTGTCATGGTTACTCTGCTTATGTCTGCCTTGGAGCTGGGAAGAGCAAGTCAGGCAGAGAGTGGCACATTAAAAGCTCAAGATAACAGGCGCCGTGACCTTCAGGTGGTCACAGCAAGCCATACAGGACTACGTATCAGATACCATGCAATACTTTCATTGGCATGCAAAAAAGATGCATTTCTGAGAATCTGTGTAGTGCGGTGCAGACATCTACAGACTGTTGCGCTGATGCAATATGGGATCAATGAAGAGTTGCAGTCTTATGCATGTGTGAATTGCCTACTCAATTAGCCATGATGTCTGTAGGTGATGGGGAATCAGAGGCTGTGCTACCAAATACCAGCTGCAACAATGGGAGAAGGCAATTGAGATACTGAAACCTGGACTAGGTAAACCATTGGTCTGATCCAGCAGAACTCTTGCGTTCTCAGCAAGGGTAAAAATCTCATTTCAATTTGCTTTTAATAATAATTGGTCACAGTTCATCAACTTTCTTCATAGCTGGAATGGAAAGACCTTGAGGTGCAAATAATCCAAAAGTGAGAAGAAGCAAACACTGACAGATTTACTCACCCAGGCCCCGAGCTTTGAATGATTAACTCGTCAACGTTGGGGTTGGAATCCATGCAAATTCAACCACACTTGCTGAATGAAGGCTGTCTTTTTTCTTTTTGAAACTCTTCATCTTTAACATTTGTCCTTAACAGCTATTCTCAGGTATCTTAAGAATACCTACAGAGTTTGGCCAAGGCAGATAGGGGAAAGACAATGTTGTTTCTGTTTGCTATTGGATTGATTACCAGCATTCACAAATTTCTTCAGCACCATCAAACCTGAGGTTTTAAAATAGTAGTATGTAGGTGGAAGCTAAACTGATCGATTTTCCTATCCTTAAATCATAAGAGATTCAATCACAGATTTCCCATGCTGTATCTGTTTTGTCTCTCAAGCAGACTGGGATTTACTGACCCATCCAAAGTGTTACAAACTCCATAGCAAATGCCTTTCTCTTCCGCAGTGGCAATTGGAAGCACAGTTTAATTAGCTGCTATCCAACCTGTTACATTGGCAGGTCTGGAAACCTAGAGTTGTCAATACTAACTAGGTAGGCAGACGCATAAAGACATACCCTCTGCCGTCACATGTTCTTTCTTTCTTCCCACATCAAGGGAAGTCACTCCAGATTTTCTTCTGTGACATTTGTCAGGATAGATCAGGAAGACCCCAAATCTCAGACACTGAATATATCTGAGTGCATTAAAACACAGAGCCCAACTGGAGCATTTCATAACTCCGAAAGCTCTGTGCAACAACAATGTCCAACAGGAAGTATTTGGAATCCAATGGTGTTCTATGATTCATGCTTTTGAAACACAACAGCTACAATTAAAAAAAAGCAGAACAGAATGCTCACACCAACTGGGCAGGTGGCTAGGTGCCAATGTTGCTCTGCGTAAACGATGATGTGTAAAAGTACGAAATTCAGTTGTGTGTTTGACTCATGCAGACTGACTTCAAAGGCAATGGAAAATTCAAGATCTTTAAGCTCATCAGTTGTTTTTGTTGTTGTTATCCTGCCCTTTCCCAGTCTGGAAAACAACACAGTAGATGAAAGGCCCAGCCCTCCCTGAGCAGACAGCCTTCAAAGTCTAGCTGATGTTCTTTGGACCTTTGGATGTTCTTTGGAAGTTTCAGAACATGCGTAAAGGACAGGCCCAGATTCTAAATCAAGATACTGTATATGATATCCCCTGATCTACCAAGCTTGTAACGGTGTATATAAAAAAAAGACAAGATTACCTTGGAATGCCTTGTTTTTGATGTGCAGACTCTTATTATAGCACTCATTTCTAACTGCTCCGTTTGATTTTTTAACTATCTGTTCCAAAATCTCTTCTGACATTGGTGTCAAGCTAACTGCTTGATAGTTGATGGATTTTCACTCCCCTCCCTCTTTAGAAGATGGGGACATTCACTCTTGTCCCATCCCCTGGGACCTCTCTTGTCCTCCAAGAATTCTCAAAGGTTATTGACAGTGGGTCTGAGATTATATCTGCAAGTTCCTTATGTACTTTTGAATGCAGTCCATCTGGTCCAGGAAGTTTGAATTCATTTAGAGCAGCTAGGTTTACTACCCTGTTACATATTCTGCTACTTTGCTACTTTATTTTAGTATACAATATATCTATGATTCCACGGAGCCGCTTCATGCAGTTCTTTGAGTTCTTGGATTATTTCATGACTGTCAGGGGAGTTTGTAAAATTTTGATTTGCAGATCCAACATTGAAAAGATCTGGCTTAAAGTCCCAATCAGACAGAGAGGGGTGAAATGTCTTGCAGAAGGAGGAGAAAAAAAAGGTGGCTGCTATATCTGCTGGCAAGAATGCAGTGGAGAGAGGGAGTTTCTTCCCATTCAAATGAGTGGCACTTAATAAAAGCCAGTTTGGCAGCTTTCCATGAATTAATATCTCTAGTGAGATAAGCACAAGCACATGTTAGTATGCACCCATGCTTATATTTGTGTGTGTGTATGCACGCACACACCAACACCCATTTACCTGCTGGCATTTCAATGTCATATGCAGTTATAAATGTGTGCACATATCAGGTTGAAAAGAAACTTAATTTGGGATATGCAAGAGAGAGAGATGGGGGATAATTGAAATGGTAACAGGATTTCATGTCATATCTCATCTTGTACAGTTGAAGAAAAGTCGATTTCAATAGCAACATGAGAGGACCAAACTATTCTTATTACCGTACGGGAAGTTTGAAAGATTGGCAAGTTTCTGTAGCAATGCTATGGGATTATTTGTAATTGAGAGTTTAAGGGCTTGATATAATCTTGTTGAGAACTCTCTCCCCAGCTCTTCTCAGCTTCCACAGTGCAGAGGTGAGCTTTTCCAGCCTTGAACCACAGTGGAGGACAAAAATACTTGGTGTCTCTTTGTGCAGTATCTAGTGGATACTGTGCAAACAAAATACTGGCCAACTGAACGGCTTTGTTCAGAAGGAGTAGATCAGTTTTGTTTTCTGCCAAGGCCCGTGCCTAGCCTAGTGCGGCCAGAGGTTCAGCTGCCTGTGCCTGGTTTAGTGCTCCCAGAGAGGTTTTCTGCCACATTTCAACTTGATAAAGAGATATGCAAATTTTAGAGTTGTCATAAGAACATAGGAGGAGTCTTACTGAAATTGACCAAAGGTAGTACAGTATCTAGCACATCATTTATATCCCATTGAAAGAAAGATACAGGTACATCAAGTGGGATGACTGCAGAATCATGTAAGTTGCAAAGGATCCCAACAACCCCCTAATCCCGCCTACTGTTGTGCAGGAATCCAAAACTAAAGCACTCTTGAGAGATGGCCATCCAACCTCAGGTGAATAATTTCCAAAGGAGAGCCTACCATTCTCCATTGCAAGGTAGTCCATTTATCAAACAGGTCTTACTATCAAAAAGTTCTTCCTAATGTCTAGCTAGAATCTTTTTTCTTGTAATTTGAAATCATTGGTTTGTGTTCTAATCTCTGGAGCAGTAAAAGAAAAAAGGTCATTCAGTCTTCTACATGACATCTCTTCAGATATTGGAAGATACCATGGCTACTTTTTATTAACTATTTACAATGCTCTCCAGAAAGGGCTACATATGCATCCAGAAATGAAAGATCATTGAGATTTGAGCAAAAGAGAACTAACTAGTCAAGCTACTAGATTTAGCAGAGATGGGCGAATTAACAACAGTGGTAAGAGGGAAAAAAACTTTTGAGATTTTCGTGAAAGACTAGCATCTGTTAATATGGTTCCCACAAGAAAAGAGAATAATATGTCAACTGTCAGATTTAGTAATCAGTGTTTTGGGAAAGTAGCAGTGGAAGTCTTGAATGATAATCACATTTGGAGAAGTTTTTATCTTTCAAGTGACCGAGATTCTACATCGAGAAAGCTGGAAACCAACTTGCTAAATATAGGTAGTGCTTTTGTTAGCTGTTTTCACGTCAAGTTTTGTAGGTATCTTTTGGCATAGTTTGTTCACTTGGGGTTCTGCTGATTTCTTTAATGTTGTTCTTTTTGTTCAGTTTTATAGTTTTGTAGTTGATACTATGGCCATTTCCACACTACGCTGTTATAGTGCTGTTATTCCACTTTCAACATCCTACGGAATCCTGGGGTTTGCAGTTCAGGGAGGGGCATTTAGGATTCTCAGCTAGAGAGCGCTTGGGTTTCAGGAAACTACAAATTCCAGGGTTCTACAGGAGGTTGAAAGGGGAATAATAGCACTATGATAGCGTATGGCAGAAATGGCCTATATTTTTTAATAATAATAAGCAAATTTATTTATTTATTTATTATATTTATGTGGCACATTTCTCCCGGAGTGGGACCCAAGATGGCTTCCAAAAAAGGTTAAAAACATTAATTGAACATTTAAAAGAATTAAAAACATTTTTAAAAACAGATAAACGTTTTTTAAAAAGGAAAGGTTAAAAGTAGTGTGGGGGTAAGAGGAAGTTGGGGGTCCCTCTGTATCTTCCCCTCGCTTATGCCATGGGCAAGCTGCCCATGCCCCCAGATCAAGCCAATCACCCATCCGTGAGAGGAAAGTCATCCAAAGGCAAGCACCCTTCCAAGCCCTATGCTTTGAGAGGGGGATACTCTTCAAGCTGGTCCCAAAGTCTATTTTTACTTCCCACATCTGGGCCTCATGGTACAAAACTTGAGACAAAGGAGTGGGCATAGTCCTCCAGACATTCAATATTCCTCATACCAGCAGACCTTTATGCTCCACCAATGTCAAACTGGATCTTGGCCTCTATGTAATCATGCTAACTTTGCTTGCATTAGAGAAGGAGGCGAGCTAGCAAATATATCTTCTCAATACCAAATTTTATTTGTTCATTGGAATCGTAAGTCCTATGATAGGCAATTTCTCTTTGTTACAATCAGATCTATGTAATAACATATATTGTTTTTCCTTTAAAACCTAGAATGACGGGATAGAATGATCACTGTTTTCTGCATTCTCTAATCTAATGAAGTCTGTATAAATAAATCAATTTTGTACGAATAAATTTGTAGAGGAACAAAAACTTCACGGAGACTCATTCTGTGCTTACTCTGTGTTCTCTGAAATGAATGGAAGTGATAAGCGGGTTATTCTGTCTGTACCAAAGAAAGAAAGAAAGAAAGAAGATTAAAGATAAATGATGCTATATGGCATTTGAAATGCCATACATGGTGGAGTTAGGGAAATCAACTGTATGACATTAAGATCCTGAATCTTTTTTTTCTTATTTACAACTAAAACAGACTCACAGAATCAAATGCTGAACTGTGATAAGCAAATCCAGTTGTTTCAATGAGTCTACTCTAATTCATTCTAAGAATAGGATTTAGACTGAGTTTCCTAGATGAGGATGGTGGAAACTAAGTGCCCAATTGCATGTGTTCTCATGTAAAGTAGACCCATAGAAGTCAATGCAACACAGGTACATAGTGACTAAAAAGTCTCATTAATTTCAGTGGGTATACTTTACACTGGATTTACTGCAGATTTTTTTAACTGCCTATTGTATTTTGAAAGGAAAACAACCACATGGGGCCCTGATCCAGAGCATGGTCCCATTCTGGACCATGATACAACAGCAGCTTTCCACCAAGAATCTCTCCCAGAAATTTGCTAAGCGCATCCAACTTTTGCAATACAAAGCAAATTGCACCACGGCTGTGATTTACAGTGGACATTCATCTCCAGTCTGCACTGAGCCTTCCATGGCAGCTTTCTTGCAAAATAGAACTAGATACCTAAAAGAGTATATTTCTAAAAAAATTTTTGTATGAATTACATTTTTGTGCCTGGATTCAGCATACCAGACTACAACCGAACAGGACTGAATCCCTGCTTAGCTATGGATACCCACTGGGTATCCTTGGCCAAGTCCCATTCTCTCAGCCTCAGAGGAAGGTAAAGGCAAAACCCCCTCTGAGCAAATCTTGGCAAGAAAACCCTGGGATAGCTTTGCCTTAGGGTCTACCATAAGTTGGAAATGACCTGAAGGCACACATCAACAACAACAACAACAACAGCAACAACAACAACAACAGCTTTAAAGATTAATTAAACAAAGCCACAAAGAATAGGCCTATTGTTGGGTGTGTGTGTGTGTGTGTGTGTGTGTGTGTGTGTTTTCTTTTAAACAAACAGGGTATGTAATTGCTTCGGACCCAGCCCATAAGCTCCTACAAAGATTCAGTTCAGTCATTCTCTGTAATAAAATGTTCAACCAGATGGACCTTGGCTCCAGATCTGGGGGAAAAAACAATTGTTATACGAATTACATTTTTGCGCCTGGATTCAGCATACCAGACTACAATTGAATGGCTGATGCATTAGCATATATGTCCTCCTCGATGCAACATTTACCACCATTGGAGATACTCATAGGGTTCATTAGCTTGTCCTTGGGGGAAAAAATGATATAGGCTAACTGCGCAGTAAGTCAGAGGGGAGGTTTACTTTCGTCGGCATGGCATGATGAGAACCAACTCACTGAGGCAGCTGTGATGCTATGCAACTGCGATAGATGAGCTTTTGTGTCACTCTAAAATGTCTTTCCTGAGTATAGTTACAGAGGTTTATGCATATTTTTTGTCTCCTCTGCATTACTTTAGAATTTATCGTTTTGTTCTTTACGCAAGTGATTGGTGTTCTCCTTCTCTGAATGAAGCGTTGCTCTTGCCGACCATAATGCAGCTCCTAAACCCCATTAAAATGAGGGACACAACATTAAGATGTCAAGTCCATAATTGATGTGTAAAACAAATGGACTCTCAGGGCTATGGGAAGGGTGAGCAGTCAACACTTGAGCGTATTTTGAGTCAGTGCCATAGGTTGTGTCTGTTCAAAGACATCTGGGAAAATGTCCACAAACCCTCTCTATTGCTAGGGTTCTGCCCCTCTCTCCAGGGCGGTTGTAAAAAGCAGGGAACTAGGACACCCATAATAAACTGCCAGCTTTGATTTCTGATACAGAGCTTGTTTTTCTACTGGTAGGTACAGTTATGCTGAGGGTTCCCAACTTTTTGTCAATAACATCAATGAAAAGGGCAGTTTGATGTGGTGGCCAGGTGGAAGTTGTGGAGTCCAAACTGATTGTCACATTGGAACACTGAGAATATTTATGTCATCCATATTTAGGTCAATCCTCCAAACATCCTACGGCACATTGTCATGCGTGCCAGGTTGTCTTGTGCAAATGCAGGGTGAATGTGCATTGGAATATGGGTACACATGCAGAAACCTTTTATTCTGCTCTGTCTTGTTGCAGGTATCAGCAAGCTAGTGCAGCAAGGCCCTCTGGGTGGAGATCTCCAAGTGAGTCACTTGCTTCCAGAAGGACTGCATGCAAACTGAGGTCTAATGAGTAACCCACTGAAAGTACCCTCCTGCCTGAAATGCATACATTTTTAAAGTCTAAAGGTGAGTGCTTTTCTCTCCATCAGCGGCTGTCCAGCTGGTTCCAAGACCTTCATGCTTCTGAAAGTGAGGCTTTGTTCTCTGGGAATCTCCAATGACATCTTGTTTCAGCCAGTCCCCTGTTTAGATAGTCCAGGTATATCTAAATACTGCTTTGCTTCTACTTGAGCTAGTTTTAATGTTTTGTTATCACAGCCATTATGTGATCCTTATGCTGCTGTTTCTCCATCTGCAATGGTTTGTTTATGCAATAACCAAAAGGTAGAACTGAAGTAAGAGCCAGCGTAGTGTAGTAGTTTGAGCTTTGGACTACAACCTGGAGACCAGGGTTCAATTCCCTGCTCAACCCACTGGATGACCTTGGGCATATCACACACTCTCAATCCCCAGAAAACCCTGTGATAGAGTCACCATAACTTGAGATCTCTCATCCATAGGATCATCATAGTTGATACCAACATCAGGATTACGTAATAACAGTAAAAGTATTTTCACTCCTAAACTGCGTCAAGGATTGTTAAATATTTTTACAGCAGACTTCTGTTGTTGTTATCATGAGAGAGGGAAGTTATGGGAAGGATGATTCTGACCCAAGTATTCTCATTCTCAGCCTTCATTAGAGGTAAGTGTGTAGGTCCCAGCCCCTCCAGGAACACTGATCAGTTTGATCACTGACCAATCAAACTTTCTGAAGCTTAGTCTGTTTTCAGAGTGAGAGTGAAACTTTAAAATTCTATGAGCACCTCCTTCAAGAAGTTTTCCTTCTACATCAGAATACACTCTGTTTAAAAACTCCAATGTGTCAAAAAGAATACAGCTAATTGAGAAACCACAGAAGGGCTCCTTTGAGATTTCCAGTCTTGAAAGGAAATTGGTACGCGCTTCTCGATTGGCTTTTGCCCCAAGAGAACTTTGCACACGTGTCCCAAAGTCTTGAAGGGAATTGACATTTCTGATCACTTGGTATATCCAAACATTACTTGGAGAAATGCAATGTTCCAAAGGTTCTGGAGAAAATGAGATCTTGCTCGTTCCCGTGAAGGCGAGGAGCTTAAATGAATCACAAAGGGATTTGAAAAGATTCTCACACTGAGGGGAAAGCCTGCGTGCCTTTTGGGGAGCAAGCGAGGGCCGCTTTAGCAGGGAACAAGGTGGCAACAAGGCCAGCAATCTTTTCCACAAAGACTTCTTCTGGAGGTGTTTCCATGGCAACAGGAAGCAATTGTCCTCTGCAGTATTCGGATCAGCGCTGTTAGAATAAAGAAAGTTTACTACTGATGGTCACTGAGACACATCTAGTCTGCATGAGAGTCATTTCCCATTTCTCTCATTTGCCAGTCCTTGAAGGGTTAATTCCCTTATTTTCAGTTGTCCCTCCACATTGGTGGGCTTCACTTTCACAGGTTTGATTATTTCTGAGTTTCTCCAACTTCTGCCCACCCACTTCAAATGCTTCTTTTCCAGAGGACCCTTATCTCTCAGCAGCAAGCAGCCTTTTAAAAACCCACCTCTGGTCGTCCTCCTCCACCAGCTGCAGTCTATCCAGCTAAGGATGGATCACCGCCCAATTTCTCAGCACCACCAAGTCTGTCCCAACTGCCCCTGCACTCCCAAGGAAGGGCAGAAGAGAGAAAGTGTAGGGCCACCACGCTGACCCACCTCTTTTCCCTCTCCTTTCCCTGACATAGTTTAGACCTGGGTGTCCGTTCTCCCCACCACGCCTCGGCCCCTTTCCCACAGACACACACACATTTTGATATTTGTGGTTTTTCCACTTTTGTGGGGGTCCTATGCCCTTAACCCTTGCACATGTGGAGGGCCAACCGTATTCGTTGGTTACATATTAACAGAGAGACCCAATGAAGAGAAGTGTCATTTTAGTCTTTAGAGTACTAAACTAGGAATTTGGAGATCCAACATTTTATTTGTTAATGAGACAGGAATTTCAGAGGCGGCCTTGGGCTAGTCACTGTCTCATGCTCTGACCAACCTCACACAAAGAGTGTTGAGAAAATAGAGCGGAGAGCCAGGAAATCATCAGACAACAGAGGGGATACCAAGGCAATCATTAATTCACACATGGCTCATGACAGTTGTAGTTCCAAAGTAACTTTTCCAAGCTCTGTGTGTGCCTCTTTGCCTTCTGTTGCGCTCCCCCTTATTTATGTCTTATTTTAAAATCAGTGAATTTTGGTAAAGATTCCAGAAAGATGTAAGATGCAGAATGCTAAATTCCACGTACTGCATTAGCACATTATCAGCAACACTCCCAAGCTTTGCTCCTACTCCATGAGGTTTGCTTGGGAGTCCCCCTGTGTTCCATGGCATGTGTGTTTTATGGGAGCAGCCCTCAAAAAAGCAAAGTCGAAAACTAAATCAATGGTCGAAATGTCTAGACCAAGAACTGCAGTGACAGGACACCTAAGTCAAAGCATCACAACAAGAAAGTAGGGCACAGCATAAAGAATCTGCTCGGCCAAATTGCTAAAGCCATCGTTCCTTGTTTCTGCTCCATTCTGAAAAAAAGTAAGATTGTATCTGATAAATCATCAAGGAAAGAGAGATCCAAAGTACATGGCCACTGAATAAAAAGCCCTGCACCTAAAAACTTGCAAAGAAATGGAGATGAAAGGAGCGTTTCAACAGTATTTCTATCTGTGACTGAGCAAACATTATTATCAAGGTCCCCCGTTCCGTGTCAGACACTACATGCACTGTGTCATAATAGCTCTTGAATCTGGTAGCAAGAGTCACTTCATTGCTTCATTAATTTGTAAAAGCTGTGACTGAAACCATGAAAGCTACAGGTGAGCAGGATTAATCCAGGACTGACAGATACAGCAACAGTCCTTTGCTGTAATCACTCATATGGAGTCTCCAGTCCTTACAGTTTCAACATGCACATGGTATCACGTAAAAACAACCCCTCCAGACTTATGCCAGGACAATGGGAAATTTCTCAGGCATTGTGTTTAATGGAGAAGTCAGCCACTTGCTGTGGACGTTCAAACCAAACAATACAAGTTGGCATCAAAACAAATTACAACTTAGGGAGTTAACCAACCAAAATTGCAAAGGCATTTGTCTCCATTTGTAACTATTCTGAAAAATGGATTAATTAGCTTGCTTTGCCATCTCGCTACCCACCGCTGGTTGTGTATGTCTTTCTTTGGTGGATGTGTAGCATCATGACGGTCCATTAGCGAAGGTGTTCCAACCTCTATTAGAGTGCAGGTTGTAAAGAGAGAAAAATGGTTTACCCTTGCTAGCTTGACAGGGGTGTAAGCATATTGATTGAGTGTATTGTTTGGGTGTCCTGATTTAAAAAAAAAATCTCAAAAAAATGCAATGTGTATGTAGAAGTGAGAGGGCTTGGTGTATTTGTAGCTTGAGAAAATTCTGTGCTTTAAGCAGGACAATTAGGAGGACGGAGAGCAAGGAGTTTAGGGATATAGATCTTCATTCTTTTTATTCTCACATGAGAATGAATGAAGAATTTCAAAAGTCTTCTCCCTAGTGGGCTAGAATAAAAGAGTTTTGCATGTTTTACAAGTTGGTTCCCCTCTTCTCCCCCCCCCCCCCGAAAGTTCATTTGTTCAGAAAGCATTGGTCTTGCTCAAGAAGCAGGACATTTTTGTGCATAAATATTTGAATTTTGATAAAATGCAACTTTTTGCAGGAAAACTTTGTTTTTTTTGTTTTTTTGCAAAACTCAATGTTATTTTGACACCCCCCTCAAAAAAGCACTGCTTGTTTCACTCTAGCGAAAGGTTGAAAAATCTTGCTGGTATTTTGACAAGGTGTCTCCAAAGATGGTGTACACGGAATGGGAGGAAATAATAAAATGTCTTGGGATGTCTTTGGCTGTAGCCTCTTCTTCTGCGTGAAATGATGGGGCTGAACTTCACTTCCCATCGTCCACTGAGAAAAAAAGATGATGGACAGTGATGATCAAGAACACAATTGGGCCTGTTTAAGCATTCCAATCAACACCAAGCTCTTCTCAGAATGTTTCGGCCTTTGATTTCTGGTGCTCAAAAGCCTAAAAATCACTTTAAGGAGAGAAGCTTTCTCCAGCTTTGCCATTTCTAGGTTTATTTATTTATTTATTTATTTGCATCAAATGTACTACTTCAGAAGTGCCTATCAAAATCCAAATATATTCTTGGAGCTACTGAAGACTGGCTCCAAACTGCATAATAAGAAAGAATATCTTAGAGAGTAAAAAACAGGGGCTGCATGCCTTGCCATCTAATAATATGGCATTTTTCACTGGAAAGCTTAGTCAGATCAATAGACTTTATTAGCATGATGTAGTAGGAATTTTTCTGTCAGGACAAGCATTTTTTTTTTTTTTTTTTACTTCTGAACCCCCCAAAATGTGTGAAAGGAACATTTGTCTTAGAGGCATTCGATTATCTTTTCTTGATGCACATAAAAATAAAATAACATGGACATTTTTATTGCAACTTGCTTTTTGATCAGCACCGAGACCTGACATTTTTGAAATGAAGGTTAATAAAATTTGCATTGAGCAACCACTCGTGAGCAATTGCCAAACATTCAGTTTCTGATATGGTTTGACAATCGATTTGTCGTAAGGAAACATATGCATAAGAATTTTAAAAAAGAAACCCAAAAGCATAAGCTAAACACCAAAAACTATTGTTCTTAACTGCAAATGAATATGTTTGGATTAGCTGCATAGGACTAGCCAAGGTCATTTTGTTGCTGGATGAGGACCAAGCAATTGCCCCCTTTCCCGGTTAAAGAAGTCAGGAAAGTCAGGAAACAGGTAAATGTGTATTCTAGCAATCTTTCTCCTTCAACTGCAAAAAATAAAAAAAAATGATGGTGAAAACTGATGGCAATAAATAGTGATCTGACAAGAATACCACTGGAAGTATCTGTGCGTAGCAAAATATTCACAGCAATCCTGTAACTTTGGTTTGTTGAGAAATAGTAATGTTGCATAATCACAGGGTTAATTCCATGACTGAGCAGAGATTTGAACTTGGGTCTCCCTTTTCCACATTCCATGCTGCAAACATTATATTGGTTCTCTCAGATCAGTTGGAACCGTAAAAAATGGTATGACATTCGAAGGATAGTGGGGGGGACACAAAACAATGTGGCTAATGTGTACAATTATTAAAAAAATCAATTATGTAGATTAGAGTGATTTGCATAATTGGAATAGTGTGCATAATATGCAAATTAGATACCCAGATTGGAGGAAATGGAATATGGAAACCCCATGTGTGGGTTGACTGTTGAATTACAGGGGGCTGCTTCTCTCAGCGATATTTTTTTGAATTTCCATTGCCTGTATCTATCCACTCACTGGATATTCCTAGACAGGAAAAGGTACAAGACAGCTTCCTGTTCCACTTTTTTCTTCAGTCCAGAATGCTGTCTACGGCCTCTGACGGGGGAGTAGTTGGTTAACGTTCTTGCTTTGAGTTAGGATCACAGTTAGAACAACTCTCACCATTCCCTAGCCAGTTGTCACACTTGCTGCAGGATTCTACATGCTGTTACAAAAAAATGGAATTTTGAGCATAGGATTTTAGTTAGAAGGACTTTGAGTCCATTTCACTTCTCTAATTACCCGACTTCTGTGGCTTTTCAATGAAGACCTGCCAAGGTACTTCCCCTTGAGAATCAGCCTTCTTTGGTTAAAGGCATTTTTATTTTATTTTACCTCTATATTCAGAGGCATATTTATTATTTAAACATATGCTACGAAATTGGTTAGCTCCAGCTTCAAAATAGCCCTTAAGAAAACAGATTGTTGCAATTAAAGACTCAACGGGACTCAGATCAGCCTGGCCATGTGAAAAAAGTAAATTCAACTCAGATGAACCTGGTTAAAGAAGGTCTCTCTGGATTGTTTTTTCTGATGATAGAAATGGAAAGAAGGCCTCTAACAAGACATTAACCCTAACATGCAAATCTGGGTAATTCAAACATGCTTTAGGTTTTTCATGTGCTTCTTTCATAAGCTTTGGGTAACAGAAGTACAAGGAGACAACAGCGAAAAGGGGTATCCTTTCTCAATTACTCGTTTATTTGTTCTTCCTTTGTAGATGACCTTCTGCACTCAAAATATAAACCTAATTTAAACTTGATCACTTTAAAAGTCCCTTTTGACTGTCTTCAATTTCTAAATAGCTTAGCAAAAATACAAAACTCTGCTTCACACAGTGCCGTAGTGCAGAAACAACACTAGGGGTTGGTATGCCTTTGAAGAGAAGAGGCCAATGAAGATAAATGTCTCTATCTGAGGAGCAAAAAGAAAGTGGGCTGTGTTTTGAGGATCAGCACTGATTGTTTGGCTGCACTGTTTGGAGGCTTGCATGGGTGTTTTTCTTTGTTTTGGGGCCATGTGCTCTCCCTGAGTATGTGGTCTAAGGAGGCAAGACTTTTGCTGAGTTACTAAATTGGTTTGGGTGGAGTTAACAACTGCTAACACTTTATAGCTGCTGCCTCAGTCTCTGGAGCTCAACAAACCGGAAGGTGAAAATAAGCATTTTTGTGCATTTCATGGAGTACTTTGTGGGGATATCCTGGCAGACTGCGCCACTTATGTATATAGGATAACAAACATGAATGATGCCAAAGTTGTTGCATTGACCTTCCACATCTGTGCCATGTTTGTTTTGTTAGCAGAGGATCTGCCATGCATGGAGAAGACCTTGGGCAGTTCCACAGACAGAAGAGCTACTTTCAATTGCCAGAGGATGAAGAGATGTGTGGTGGTAGTAGGAGATTCCCCATTGCATGGAGCTGAAGTCATGGTGTGTGGGCATGATGAGATGTATTGAAAGGTGTGCTGTCTCCTGAGGCAAAGATCAGTGAAGTAACAGACAGGTGGACAAGACTCATCAAGCCCACCAACCATTACCCCTTCCTTCTGATCCATGTTGGGACAGATAATACAACAAGATATAATCTTCAACAATGTTCTTTCAGGCAAGCTGATGAAGTGTGGGGATGGACAGCATTACAGTTAGGTGGGTCTCTAATTGGTTGACAGATTGAACCCAGAGAATGGTCACCGATGGCTGTTCTTCATCCTGGAGAGAAGTGACTAGTGAGGTGCCTCAGGGTTCTGTCCTGGGTCCAGTGTTGTTCAATGAATAAATGACTTACATGATGGAATAGAAAGCATGCTTATCAAATTTGTAGGGGACATCGACTGGAGGAGGGAGGTAGAAGAGGATCTGAATTCAAAATTACCTTGACAAATTGGAGAGCTGGGCCAAAACTAACAAAATCAATTTCAACAGGGAGAAATGTAGGCGGGAAGAATGAAATGCACAAATACGGAAAGTTTGACAAGCAACTATTTCTGAGACTGGAAGATCCACAGCCTACATCTTGACACCCATCCAGCTGACGTTGAAATGCATAGGAGGGAGGAGAGGGTCACAAACACCCATGAAATGGCAAAGGGGCAACAGGCCCCAACTCACCCTACCTACCTAACCTTAATCTCACTCTACAGCAAACCGTAGACTAAAAGCTCTTGCCAGGCTGCTGGTGGGCCGAGCCAAAAAGGAGTTAAGGAGCCAGATGTGTCCCACACTATGGACAATTAAACCAGAAATAGCACTTATGGCTGAAAGGATTCAACAAAGAGTGGGGTGAGCATAGAGTAGGCTAATATACTCCCCTTGCCTCTGCAAGCATCCCTGCACCCAACAGTGCTCCTGGCCTTGACTGGGAGGCGGAAGAACGATTGCCCTTCCCTGCAGTTGTGACAGTGCCTATAAGCAGCGAGCTGAATTGTGTGTGGCTGTAATAAGCCACTGAATTGCAGGTGAGCTGTTGCCCCTTGTTTGATAGGTCATTCCCTTTACACGCTGCAAAAGGAAAATACTCCCAAGTAATGCAGACAGATCTCTCGCTGTAGCCTTAATTTTTCAAAGAAAGCTCTCTCTATCCATCTCTCTGTCTCCTTTTCTCCTCTTTCTTAAATCCCTTAAACTTATAAATTATATCTCCAACCGTGTTTTTTTTCTTCTCATTACAGAGTGCTATGGGGGAAATTTGGCTTCCAAAGCTGCCTGTAATTTACGTGGCTCTTTGCATATTAATATTTGCCTCCCCAAGATTAATGGAAGAGAAGTTACTAGTTTATTCTCCCAAATGACAGGTCTAAACCTAGCCTTCCAGAAGGATAATGGGGGTTAAAGCAGATAAGGAGAAATACTGGATAGTTTTTTGGGAGTTTTTTGTGGCAGGGAGGAAAAGCTGCAATGTAACTTGGGATGTTTTGTGAACTGCCTGAAAGAGCGACTCTGAAATTTGTGCCTCCATTTATGTATTGGTGATTTATCAAACCTTTCTGATTGGGATTGGTAATTTGGTGTGTGGGATAGGTACTATAAAAGGGAAAAAAGGAGGGCTGGTTAGATAATCAGATTTAGTTCTTTCTCTTTGTCTGTCTGTCTCTCTTTCCCTTCAGTTGCCATTTTTTCTGAGGCTGTCCTGAGAGAAAAAGCAACAGAGGCTCCACTGTGTTTAGATAGAGCTTACAAAATATCACAACTTTGTATTTTCAGTCTTCCAGAATCTCCCACTCAGCATGGACGGTTGCACTCCAAAACGGTGGTAGCCCAAATGAAAGTTTTAGTCTCCACCCATAACTTTTCCAAAGTCTGGTTTAGCTCTTGTTCCATGACATGCTTCAAAAAAGTTACTGTGGAAACATTTTGGGGTTTTTTTTTGGAGGGGGTTCATTAAAACAAATTGGACTAGAACTCCAAAATTTTGCTAACTGAAAGAATCAGTACTTACCATGTAGATTTGAAGGGCTTCTGAGAATGGAAAATAAGGTCTTAATCCTAACAGAAAGGGCGTGATCATTCACTTGGCCATCGGATTCTGTAGAATTGGTTTGGGAAATTGTAAAGGGTTAAAGGATTCCATGCTAGTCAGCTGCCAAGAACCTATGTTGAAACTTGATACCATTTCAGTCTTCCCCCATTTCAATTACTACCAGGGTACATGCAGAGAAAAATATTTTGCTGGGAATCATGTAGCAGAGTTTCTTTCCCATTTCCTCTCTGTTCCATTTTCAAAATGACAGCTGCTGGTCCCTTGGCAGAGTCATGCACTGCCTTATTCTAGCAGCACTGCCCCAAGCTATTTTGCTGCTTGAGGTCAAGCAGCCCAAGCTGCCCCTTGTCTACCCAAGTCAAGGTTCATAGAACCCAAAGCTGGGCAAGCTCTTTCAACATAGAACTCAGAAAAATCCTAAAGCAGCTCCTCATTCCTGGCAGCAAATGTGGAATGATCACCGCTTATGAGCTAAAGATGTGCTATCCTTTCACAAGAACAATGTTCTGTCCAAAAATCTGCTTTCTAAGGGAGGTCCATGGGTTCTATCCCTGTTGGTAAGACTGGCCCTGCCCACGTGCTGCCATAACCACTGAAGGACACATAATAAGCCAGGGATGTAGCCTTTACGTCTAGTCCAAGAGAGCGTAATTGTAGCCTGAAGTAATCCTTTTAATTCCTAATTTTTAAACAACTGCTCCAAAGTTTAACTCATAAGCTGAAGGTGACCTTTCCCAGCAGGAGATAAAAAAGTAAGGACGTGGTAGGAAGACATGGTATGCTTATGAAATTAACTCAGTGTAGTTAACCTTGTGAAAAAGAGTCCCCCATTAAAATGCCTTCTCTTTTTATTTTTACACTTCTTTGTAATGTTTGAAAGGCTAGCCTCTTTTTTTTTTTTTTCCTGGCTGGCCTTGTAACTTGTAAGCTGGGAGATGTCAAAAAGGTTCCTTCCTTTTCGTAATGATCCAAATCCTTTGATGCCCATTTTCATCTCTCGGTTCCATCTGACGCACGGCAAAAGGGCAGGCGCTGATTGGGTTACTTACCAGGAGAGCAGATGCCCTTTTATTATTAGAGCAAATAACTTTGGTTAAATACAATTGGCTGATACAAGACCCAGAGTGAGGCTCAAGAGAAATGCCAAGACCCTCCCCAGAACTGGCAATGTTAGAGTATCTCGGGCAGGAAGGAGTAACAAAAATGGCATTAAGTGAGTTAATAGTGGACCGAGTGATCCTGTAAAGCTACGATGGCATTCTGGTAAAACTCAGGCTCTGAAGAATCTATTGCTTCTTTAAGCAGAAATTTAGAATTTTCCACCTAATTGTAGGTGAGTGCTATTTCAGCTACCCGGGAAAAGCAGAGTGACAATTCACAGGTTTTAGACTCTGAACTATTCTTCTTTTTTTCCTTCAGTGCTTCACATAATATTTCTTGACATTCTTTGACATTTCTTAATATTTCTATTTAAAAGCATATAATAATGTAACAAACTAATAGAGACTTACCGTACATTGACTCTGAACTTTTCTAATATGTCATTTTGCACAAGAGGATAATTAACACGGCCAAGGAAGCTCTGGTTCTTCTAGAATAGGTTTCTTTCATGCCTACTCGCTCAACAAGTTTGAGATCACTTTTTAATTGCCCTGGTTTTTTCCATGCGAAGTAATTAGAATTCTCTACCAGGAAGCCGTAGCATTTTGTCATGCTACAGATCCCGGAATTCTGCAGAATTCAGCCCTGGTTGAAGTAGCACAATGAAAACAGTTACAGTTCCTCTATCCTCCATTTGCCAGTTACTCTATTATCTATTAGGATTTCCAGGTACTCCATATTTTGGTCATCCAAGCCCTCAACTCATGAACAATAGTATTGTCCTGATAAACTGCTTAACATCAGCACTCCCTTTAATCCCTGCTTAAGTATTGGAATTCAGGAGATTTAACATGGGGAATAAATATGCACCTCTGCAGAATTTTGGGCTATGTACTAAAGCACTCCTGAAAGGTATGTTACCATGCCATACACTCCCACCCCAAAGAGCTCTCTGGATGAGAATTCTAAAGGCCCCCTCCCTAAACTGCAAATCCCAGGATTCCATAGGAGGTTAAAAGTGGAATAATAGCACTTTAAGAGTCTAGTGCAGAAATGCCCTCAGTCATGGACTGTTAAATGATTTTAGTATAAATTGTATGTCATCCAGCAAAAGATAATTTGTGGGTGTTTAATAAACTTAATTCAAAACATTTGAAAATAAAGGTTTCATCCTGAAGGAGGTTTTATGACAAGAGTTATGACGGAGGGAGCACTCTGGAGGCTCCCGAGCTGTCCAATTTTGTAATATCTGTCTATCCATCTATCTTCTGGAATGATTTTTTAGGGTGATTTTATTTTTGGCCCCCAAAACCACCTGCGAGCATGCGAGTTTCACGTGCCCATCCCACAGAAGCTCCTGATAGCCTAAAATGGCAAATGCTCCAAATCAGCCAAGACCCAAACAAAATGGAAATTGGCCCTTACACTCTGTGGAGCTGGGCACTCCTATTTTAAGGGCAGGGGATGGAAAAATATGGTCCCCATTGTCTAGAAACCTCCCTTGTGGCATATATGAGAGTGGAACCGAGGGGATAAAAGATTCCAGAGGGGTAGCATAGTTGTCGCTGCTTTTTAAGTGGTTCTTGTCCCCCCCCGCTTCCATTTTCTTCTGCTCCAGGCTGGCTTCGACATCCCTTTATGGGACTAACAATTTGGCATACCATTTTGTAGCCATTTGTGTCCTGTTATTACTGTTTATTAGGCTATCTGATTGGAACGGCCGTATTTAGAGACACAATATCTCTCAGTACTCAGTGTCAGGACAGATGACAGGGAAAAGCTGTTTCTGTTACACCCTGTTGCACGCTGCCTAGAGGCATTTTACTGGCTGGCTGCAGATGAAATGAGAAACTTGGGACCAGGCGAACTCTACTCTGATGCAACAAGCCATTTCTTACTACATAGAGACAGATACAGCTTGTTTGAACGACTTTACAACTTAGATTGCTACCTGATACGCAACCTTTTATCATTCTGGGATCACACACAGACGCGCACACACACGGAGAAGAATTATCTGGCAGAATTATCCCTTTCTTCTAAATGAATCTGGACAGCTGCTGGGATGCGTACTTGATCCTAATTCACCTTTACGGTTTGCCAGTAGGTGACTGACGGGGTACAGACCACTGTGCTAATAAGAGGTTTCCATTACAAAGCCTGTGTTGCCAGCCCATGTTTCTACCAAGTAACAAACAAACGGAAATGTTGCCCAGCATTGCAAATGGAAATTCCTGGACATTATGTTCAGTTGTCTTGGCAACAGACTCTGCCATTCATGCATTTTCTTTAAAGATGACTTTTCCAACTTCGGAAATGAGGTTGGGATCTTTTAAAGTGGAGGCTGGCATCCGTTTAGCTGACTGAGCTCTAGAACAACTAATGGTCTAGTCCTTCCCTGTTATTGGAAGGGAAGGAGATGAATATTGACAAATAATGTATTAGCAGCCCACAAAGAGAGGAAAATGAATTTCCCTTACAAGGTACACTTCCAGGTGAACAGAAATTAAGGTGCTTAAATAGGACAAATGGATGAAAGTCTGATGGCTTGTCAGGATGCATAAATGAAGTCTTGAGTGACGTATCCTCAGTGGAAATACATTCTCAGTTACTGTTCTCCGGTCACTGGTGGGAGGTCTGACAACAGCTATGCCTTAGGAATGAGGGAAGAAAAAAGGAAGGAAGGAGGGGGAAAAAAACTTATTTCTTTCATCCAAAGAAGATTAAATTTTAAAAACTGTAAGCATTTATTGATGTGTGAGAAAGCCTGATTTCCAAACCCACCCAGGCTTACTACGTGAACCTTTTATTTTCCAGATCTATCCAGAATTCAAAGGAAGGAAAGGAGCAGAAGAACCTGTGGCCTGCAGCTTCATTTGCTTTTCAGAATCTGCCCATCTTCACCTTTCCCTCTCCCATTCCAAATAGGAATAACAGCTTGGCAGATATGTGACTGAATCACCCCATCCCTGTTGTCATTTGGATCATTCAAATGCACGGCACCTTCACCAGCCCAAAGGGAAATCTGCAGATGGAACCAGGAAATACAGGTGAAACACAGATGTATGGGTTAAGGGTACAGTTTACTGAATTCCAGATAATAAAGATCAGCAGAGAGGAAATGATATATGGCCAAGTTTACCCTTGCAGGCCTACAGACAGTTTTAAACTGGAGTGAAAATGCCTTGCCTAGAATATGGGGTGGGACGGATTCCCATTCCTTCCTTTAAGACAGCGGTTCTTAACCTGTGGTCTGTGGACCCCCAGGGGCTGTGACATCCTCACAGAGGGCCCACAAAGACTGGAAGAAATGTGATGAGCTTTTACAGTTAAAATAGATACAGTTACTAGATCATCCATTGCTGCTTCTCTGTCCCTGTCTTGTCTCCCAATCCAGCGATCCTTCACCCTGATTTAGACTAGGGTCAGAGAGATACAGAGAAAGAGAGAGATGGAGTGGTAGAAGGAGGCTGAGCTCATTGGAAGCAGGAGGAGGCTGGAGAAAGTGGCGGTGGGGAGGACGAGGAGGGAGAGAGGGTGAGGAGGACTCAAAAGCCAAGGTAGGAGGCTTACTTGCTCTGCTGGAGGAAGAAGGGCCACCCTCTGCATTGTCATCTCAATGTGAGAAACCCTAGGCCTTGGAAGAGACTTCTCATTGATAGGTCACTTCTCTTCCAGGTACAGCCACTAGAGAGCCACTGGTAGCCAAAATGAAAATCCTAACAGGAAGAAGCAGTTGTTGCCATTGGGAGATGTAATTCTAGTATATTAAGAAAGCTGCTGAGGCAAAAATGACTGAGTTGCCCTTTTCTTTACTTTGGAAAAATTATGTATTTCAAGGTGAGGAAATGTCATTCCCTGCACTCTAGCCTTTTCTTATACCTCTCAAGAGTCCATAACCAAGTTTACATCTTTGCATGTTGAATTAATGGAGGCCCGGATGATTTCTGACCTTCTCCCACTTTTAAAGAACCCTCACTAGGGCTGAAACAAACACTCTCCAATATAGACAGGTGAACTCATTCTTTTGGATGTGTGTCGGTGCTGGGAGATGATTGCCTCCCAGAAAACTATGGAGGTAGGGACGAATATCACAGGAGCACCTTCTGGCAGCTGTTGACTAGCATCTGCCATTCCTTTTCTCCCAAACATCTGTAGAAACAATGCTACTTGAGGATGCATAGTCTATCCAGGGCTTTGGTGGAGAAAAAGTGCTGCCAGAAAAAAAGAAAAGGAAGGGTGAGCCCATATAACAGGCTCTGGTCAGCCAAAGCAGGTTGCTAGCTTGCCATGGAAGTGGAGCTTAGACCATCACAGACCTTGAAGAAAGGCAGTGGGAGACTGACCCACTTCATTCTTTGCAATGCCATTGACTGAAACAGAGGCAACAAAAACACAGATATGCTGTCTGATGTCCCCTGGTCACTTGTCACCCCGAAACAGGACAGGCCTGTTTTGCAGCCCTGTGTTGGTAGAATGGAGGATATGATGCAGTCAAACCAGGCCCTTCAGAACCAACTGGCACAGCTTGGTGCTGTCGTGAGAACCTTGCAGATTCGGCACAATTTGAACATGGTTGTTTTTGCACAGACAACAGCATTTTCTGCAGGAGAAACAGCATTTTCTATGGGGGAAAAAGGGCTATTGCCTGGACAGAAAATGCTGCTTTCAGTGAGCAAGGGGATTGGACAAGATGGTGCATGAGCACTCTTCTGACTATGGCTCTGGATACCAGGATTCGATTTCCCACTCGGCCATGTCACACACTCTCGGCCCCAGACAACTCCATGATAGGGTCACCTTAGGGTCGCCATAAGTCAGCAAACAATATGAAGGCACACAACAACAACGAGGACATGAACAGAGATTTTACACATCAACAGATCATAGGGGAAAGAAACACAGAAGAAGAATCCCTATGCTAACCAAAGAACATGTCAGTTAGCTGGCAGAATGTACACTGTACCCTTGTTTCTTACTATTTCGCTTGCTCTGAAAATTAAATCTGATCCTGTCGCTGCCATTTGTACATAAACTAGAAACCCAAAGCCCAAGATGCCCTACTAAGCCAGATTCTTCTAAAAGTTGTCTCCCTTCATATCTCTTCATGGCCGTCTCTGTGTGAGATAAATGGCAATTTAATAGAATTTCAATAGACCAAATGAAAATGTTTAAGGCAGCGTTTAATGAGCTTCACTCCCACTGACTAGGCTCCCTTCACCTTTGAATTATAATTTTAAAGATTTTTTTCTTATGAATATTAGTCTTCCTGATCATTTTTTTTCTTCCATTTGGAAAATACCAAGTCATGGGTGAGACAAACCAGAAAAGTGCATTTTGCTTTAAGAGGAAAGAATTACCACCCCGTCACTCTGTTGTAGGCTTCAAGAGAGTGTGTAAGGCGGAGAACCAATTTATGACTTTGGCCATATTTTTTAATGTGCCAATAGAGAAGAAAAAGCAGGATTTCATTTCTCCAAGGAATAAGTTGGAATGTGTTGGCAATAGCCCCCTTGACACCAATTCTTCTTTATGCTATAATATTTATTTAAGTTTTGCTCCCTTGGATAGCCTTAGGAGATGCACAGCTCATTTTTATGGGAGTGCCAAGTTTGTGGCGCAAGAGGTATTTGCAGTGGGAGGTACATTTCCACTTTCTTGCGTGTGCTTTCTTTTCCTCAGTGTGCCTAGGTTTGTTTCCGCATTTTACTCTTGGCCAACTTAAAAAAAAAAAAAAAAACAGCAGCCAAACAATTAACATTTTGTCATGGGCATTTTTATGCCTTCGTTTTTATGGCAGGAGCAATAAATCACAGAGTTTTAGTCTGAAGTGTTCGTCATTGCTTACATGTGCATATTTTTCTAGGATACACTGCATCATGGGTACTGAAGTCTTATAGCTAGGAATGATTTTATCCATCAAGCCTGATCTCATCCAGGATTTCATTTTTCTCTAAGTTCATTCCACCACAATTAGATTCTCTAAGCTCATTCCACAACAGTTAGGGTTATTCCCCACCACCACCTTGGTTTTGGTCAAAGAAATATGTAGATGCTTTGGTGCATATATTTTAAAAATGTGCATAATTTTGTGAAGTCTTAAAAAGTTCAGCTACTGTCCAGTGCTCTTTCATTGGTGGCCATGTTCTGAAAAATGCATGGCCAGCCTAGAAATGTACAGATTTCTCACCACAAATTACATCTGAGTCTCAGCATGGTTCTTTGATAAATATGAGATAACTTTTTAAAAAGAAATCTAATGGAACAAATTCCTCACTCACCACAATTTATGGTTAAACAGGATTTCTTGTATGCTTATTTCATTATAAAAGCTAAGCTACATGGTTAGGTTCTTGCACTGAACAGGGGGTTGGATTCAATGCCCAATAGGTCTCTGTTGAACTCTATGGTTTGAGAAGACGCATGTTCTCAATATCAGGGAGAGGAGGAGCCACTTGGGAAACTCTACAGGACAGATTAGCCCTGCAGGCTGGGATCCTCAACTATTTGATTAAGAGAAAGTCAAGTCAGTGATTTCTCAGGGAGCTTGAGCCGAAAGCACTTTTTGTCTGCTTCATCACTATTCGGTTCCATCAGCGTATTCACCATCTGAGGGCCTTCAGTTCCAGCAATCTCTCAACTCAGGAAGACTAAATCAGATAGCATAGCTGGAGATCACCCAACAAAGCCAAAGCATGTGAAACCTCACAAGCTCATAAATGAAAACTGGAGCTTGGATGGTTAGGGGGTATATTCTACCGCTGAAAACAAATTGTTCCCTTTCATGAATCCCCAGACATTGTTGGATGCTGCTCCCAGACCATTGGTCATGTTGGCTGAGGTTTCTGGGAATTGGTTTCCAACAACATTTAGGAGTTTAAGGTTGGGAAACACTGGCCTAAGAACTGTTTGCATGCTTGCTGCAAGGTTCCCAACGTCCTGCAAAAACTGCTGCTCGAATCCCTATCATCTGCCGATTACTACCTGGCTCCTTTCACTTCTGACACATGACTCTGAAGTCTGGCTGAGCATTTTTGAAAGCCTTCCTTGGCTTAAAATGGAAATACCAAATCAGTGTGTATTTGCTTGTACACTGGGCAGGGAGAAAGAAAAGGAAAGTACATGCAGAGACTAGAATTGAGCTTCTTCTCTCTTGCCTTTCTATATTTCTTTATCAGCAGTGAACTATAAACTCAGTGGTGTAGGTATAAGGCTACCATAAACTCATTATTAATCAAGGGATAACTCATCATTAATCAAGGGATCTGAAGCAGAATAATTGTTCCCTTCCTGTGGTGGATTGGAGTACTAGCTGATATTAGTGCTGTCTGTAAAACAGCAGGAGCTGTTAGAGCATTTCAGAGAGATCTCCTCTCAACCAGTACCTCTTTATGGAAAGGTGTTGAATGTTATTGCTAATCTTGGTTATACATTCATTCTCTGCTTATATATTTTGCAATTTTCAATTGTTCCTCTAGCCGCTACATCTGACAGTGTCAATAGCTGTGAAGACGTTTTGTTGGAACTACCGAGCCTCTCTGTTTTTAATTGTCTTATAGACCTTTCATAGGAACATTCACGTGCTGACATTAGCCTGTTGCAACAAATATGAAGTGTTCACAAAAGCTCTTGAAATGTAGGGGGAAAAATTCATAAAATGCTCAAAAACCCTCATAATTTCAACGAGTGGAAAGCAAACTTCTGAACTTCTTTGTTCATGTGTTTGAAGGTTTAAATCTCCAGCTTAGCATTTCAGTTATTTAACCATGTCCTTCTCAATATGGTATTTCATTTCTCTTATGTGCTTTCCCTGAGATAGAAGTCAGAATTTTGTTATTATTGAACATAGCTGCTCTTGTTGTTAACTGCTGTCAAGTCAACTTTAACTAGGGCAACCCTATGAATCAGAGACCTCTAAGTCACCCTATCCTCAACAGTCTTGCTCAGGTCTTACAGATTCAGGGGTGTGGCTTCCTTGATTGAGTCTCTCCATCTGTAATGTGGTCTTCTTCTTTTCCTACTGCCTTCCACCTTCACAAGCATTATTGTCTTTTCTAGTGAGTCCTCATGATATGGCCAAAGTAGGACAGCCTCAGTTTAGTCATCTTGGCTTCTAGGGAGAGTTCAGCCTTGATTTGCTCTAGGACCCATTCATCTTCTCAGCGGTCCAGGGTATCTGTAGAACTCTCCTCCAGTACCATTTCAAATGAGTTGAGTTTCTTCCTTTCAATTTTCTTCACTATCCAGCTTTCACAACCACACATAGAAACTGGAAATACAATGGCATGGACAATACTAACTTTAGTATTTGTTACTGAACGTGCTTTTTTATTGGACAGTTTTGATACTCCTTGCTTTTTCTTAGTATTTTTTTTCCCTGGTTCTGTGGTCCATGTGTCTTGAGGACTGAGGAATTCTGCTGATTCTCCCCCTCCCGCCATGTGGCCGTTTGGCTACACAAACAAGGTCATCCACAACATGAACATTAGAAATAAAGGGAATGATGTCTGTCTTAACCCTCCAATTACATCATTCCTAGAGATCAACGTTGCTAGAGCTGAATCCAGTTCTCCACTTTCCCACTTCTAACATGATGAAAAGACAACGTTCCCCAGCTCGTAATTTTCCCCTGGATTCCTCATAATGATAATGAAGTCACAGGTTATGACATTAGCCTACTGTTCAGTTCCCTTCAACCTTTTCTACAATTAAATGTAACATTAATCAGTGAAATAGTTTTCTTCCTAACCCAATTTAAGCTTGTGGTTTGACTGCTGAGAGTCTCTAGTAGCACATTTAGAAAATAAATAGAAAAGCCCTACTAGATCAGACCAAAAGGAAGTCTAGCATGCTGTTTCCACCAGTGGACAGTCAAGTGCTTTTCGGAAGCCCACAGTCAGGGCAGAGAGGCAACAGTGTTCCCCTTTGGTTTGCCTCCTCCATCTACTGCTATTGCAGTTGGTATCGTCCTTATAATCACGTTTATGATTATTCTAAAAGAAAAAGACCCATATGTGGCTTGTGAGTGTAGCGTTTGAGGGTTGGACTACAACTCTGGAGATCAAGGTCCAAATCCCTACTCAGCCATGGAAAGCCATAGGGTGACTGTAGGCAAGTTGTACTCTCACAGAGGAAGGCAAAGGCAACCCCCTTCTGAACAACTCTTGCAAACAAAAGCCTGTGATAGGATTGCCTTAGAGTCACCAGAAGTTGGACACAGCCGGAAGGCACACAACAACAACAACAACACCAGCAACAACAATAAAAGCCCATATTGAAGGAACTACCAGAAAGGAGTTCTATAACTGTGGAACCACCATGATGAACCTCCCATCTCTCATACTCATCAACCTAGCCAGGTATACAGGGGAGCAGAAGATGTAGGAAGTGAGTGCTTAGATGGACCACTTCTGAATCCTTTGAGTATGTCTGCTCCTGATGGAAATGGTCCTCCAGGTTGTTCTTTCTGTGTTGCAGCCCTCTTCCTTTTCACTGGTAGTTTCTTCCTATTGGTTCTATAGGACTAATTTTTCCGCTATTCTATCCTGGAAGACCTTGTCTTCTCTGATGCACTGAGAAGTCTCAGCACATAGCTGCAGTGTTTTGACCTTCTCTGCCAAGAGAGCCTTGCTGCCAAGGGTAATCAGAGAGGTTTTCTGACAAGAAGACAAACCTTGCACCTGCATCGCAGCAGACGATGACAAATCCTTCTACCTGCAGTAATTTTTTGTTACCCCTTTCAGACTGTAATAACTCTTAGTGATATAACTGCACATGCTGCAAGGCACACACTGTGGGCCCCTAGAGGCTGAGCTCCACAGACTGCAGCAGCTACATGGCTCCACCCCAAGCAAGTCCTTGGCTCAGCAGAAGTCTCAGCCCCTTAGACCATGTGCTCAGGGAGAACACATGGCCAAAAACAAACTTCCTCCTCACAAACCTACGAAAAAGGATGATCTCCAAAACACAGCAAACCTCCTGCAACTCCTCAGAGACTCTTCCTTCTTTCTGCTAATTTCTCCTCAGAATTGCTTCCATCATTTGTTTGAGGGAGCATAGAGGCCCACAGACTGATCGGATCTGTGTATGTGTGCACACGTACCACTGCCATATTGTGCAACCGTTGGCTCCTAGAGTGTCAGATTGGTGAGCACCACACTGGCAGTGTGTTTTGTGCATCTCACAAGCCTAGGAAAGCCACATCTTCATCCAGTTGCTATTTTGTTCGCATTTTGCTATGTGCTGTATGGGGGGGAGATTAAGGCAATTCCTGCCTTTGGGATCAATATTTTAGGGGAGCAAAAAGAGGAAAGACTGGGTAGGGAAAATGAAAACAAGCATTTCTGACGGGGCAGGAAGAAAAGTTAACCACATCTCTTCCTTCTCTGGCTGATAGGTGGGCCATTGGAAAGGTCACTCCTTTCTTTGACATTCTTCCTGAAGGCAAAAGGTGCAGCTTCCCAGTCTCCTATCTGGTACCTGAGGCCACAGTCTCCTGTACCCTTTAACTGGCAGTGTAATGTGTCATTTGTCAGTCTTTTTCTCTTCTTCATTGAGCATCCAAATCACAAGCAATGATTGTTCTATGCAACCATTCAGGCATATGACACTTTAATATCAGCAAAAGGCAGGCCTGGGCCTTGAGGAAAAAGAAACCTTGAACACCATAACTGAAACAAATGTGTTTCTTGCTAGATAATGATGCTCTAATGCACTGCATTACTTTGGATTTGCATGTTCCTTCCACTTTTCTCTCTCTCTCTCTCTCTCTCTCTTTTTTTCTTTTTTGTATATATCCTGCCTCTGTAATGAGACACACTTGATTTCAATGAAGAAGGAAAGGAAGAGGGAATGGAGATTTGAGGGAAAATGAAAGGCCTGTCAAAAACAAACAACCCAGGCAAAAAGAAATTGGTAGATATTACACTAAATAGGCACTTGTAGAGTTAAGGTCAGGAAGCTGACAGGTCATCCTACCAAAAAACAACAACAAAAAAAACCCCCACTGTGTTAAAAGGAACGACATCATCTTAATTCATCATGAATGGATTAAATACATTAAGCACTTTGGACGTTAGGATGGTGAATGTCTATAAATAGGTTCCCTTTAAAATTCACTCTTCATCTTTGGGCTGGCATACAAAAAGGCACCACAGTACTGTGGAACAAATTAGGAGGAAAAAAGACTTGTGATTGGACACCTGGTTAGATTAGACACTGTCCTGAACACAAGTCAACAAGTTTTCCCAACAGTAGGTTGGGGTGTAGGAATGGTCAAGTAGTCAGTCCAGTCTGCATCAGTCGTGGGCTGTCCGTGCAAGGTGCACGGAGGAACACAAGTGTGGCTTTAGCCAGTTCAAAAGTTGTATGAGCAGGTCAGAAGTCCAGGTACATGAGTCAGCAAAGAATAAGCAGAATACTCCAAAACATAGCCAGCCCAAGGTCAAGACAAAACAGGAATGCAGGAGAGTACTGCTAGGTATCCAGCTAAGACAGTTGTTAGCACTAAGGCTCTGATATTTTTGAGCCACTCCTTCAAGATTACAGGAGTCTCGTTAGTACTAATTGGGTCAGTGTTTATTATTTAAAAGGTGCAAAGCTTGGGGTTTCTGCCTCTGTCTCTCATCAAAGGACTGGGGCATATCTTCTTCAGCATCTCTAGCTTCTGACATATCCTTCTGGGGAACAGGATCCTCTACTGCCTCAGACTCCATCTCCACAGACTCAGAGGAAGCTATACCTTCTTGGCAATCTGCCTCCATATCATCTGAGTCTTCCAAGGAGTAAGCTGCTGTTTTCTGTGCAACATTTTTTGGGTGTGCGTGCGTGTGTGCGTATGTAAGCTTGGTGCTTTTTAGATAGAAAACTGCAACCTTGCACGATGGCATGGTACAAAATCCATCAATGTTGCACAAAATTTAGTAACATGGTTTTGTTGTACAGGAATGCTGTTTTCTGACCAATGTTTTTGTCATGCAATGACAAACGAATTCTTGCTTGCAGAGGATGGGTTACCCTGGGGAACTGATTCATCTAACTCCACTATACTGCAGATTCTCCTACTACTCTTTCTTCTTCTGGACCCCACAACATGCCTACTGCTTACAGAACCACAGTATCATGCTTCTATAAACACGCTTCTTTGCATTTCCCCAAGCAATTTCCTGCCACCGTACAGAGGAATCTACAGCCTTGGTCTGCTTATAGTGCAGTATATCAGAAGGGACTTGTCTCTACATACCCTCTAGTTTCCAAAGACAGCAGGCACCTTGATTCTTGATTTTTCTTGAAATAAAGAATTGGATTTGCAATTGTAAAGCAATTTTTTAAAAAAGAACTAGATTTGCTCTGCTTTTGTGGTTTCCAGGATGATAGAAACGTTTTTTAGGTTCATTATATGAGCAAGGAGAATGAGGCGGTTGAATGGGAAATCATGGCTGGTCGCTTTGCTTGCTTGTTTTATGTCTTGCCTTTTTCCCAAAATGGCCCTCAAGTCAGCTTACGTAATAAGTTAAAGCAAAATGGCAAAACAAGAGCCAAGTTGCCTTTTGATCCACTGGTGCTGACAGGACAATCGCCAAATCATGGAAGGGAAGGCAAAGGGCCATCTCATCCAACTTACTCCCATGTAGAAATCTGCAGCTAAAGCATTCCCGTGAGGTGGCCATCTAACCTCTATTTAAAAACCTCCAAGCAAGAAGAGTACATTACTTGCTGAACCATTGCACTGCTGAACAGTTCTTAGCATCAGAAAGTACTTCCAAATGTTTAGGTGGGATCTCTTTAATTACTTGGGATTGTCAAGGCCTGCTTCCTTCTATATTTCACCTTTTTCTTGGGGGTACTGCTGATAGCTTCATCCCTCACTTTTAATTCCCTGGTAGGCAATCCTTCTCTTTTTATAGAAAAGTCAGTTGGCTTTCTGGACAGCTTGAGCATGTGCTGAAAAACTCTGCCTCAATAGATAAATTTAGGAATACCTGGGATACAAAATCCCTTTCCCTAATATTTTAATAACTTGCCTGAATGAATTTGCTTTTAAGCCTCTTCCTTTCTTATGTTGTTCCTTGATTTTCCAGTCCCTGGCTCACATTCCTTCCACTTTTACCTGCGGGAGATGGGAAATAGGTTGTGACAGGAATGCTTATGCTGCGTACCTGTGCAAATACGTGTCACTGTGAACAGCATCTGTTCCTGGTTACTTTAAACGTGTTCAAGTCTTCAGTCCAGATGAACTGCATCCTAGGGTACTAGTGGAACTTATTGCAACTGGATTTGGAAAAAAATATTGCACATGTAATCTCAGAGCTTCTTTCAATAATCTTTGAGAATTTTGGAGAGGTCCCAGAAGACTGGAGGAGAGTGAATGTTGTCCCTATTTTCAAGAAAGGAGGGGTAAAGGATGCAAGCAACGATCAAAAACAGGGAAGTTTCTACAACAGACCATTAAACAGTCACTTTGGGAACACTTAGAAAGAAAAGTTGTGATTAATAAGACCCAGCATGGGGTTTCTCAAAAACAAGGCATGCCAGACTAATCTGAACTCTTTTTTTGATAGAGTTGATAGAGCTTGGTATATCAGGAAGTCACTGTGGATGCTGCATACCTTGCTTTCAGTAAGGTTTTTGACAAGGTCTCCCATGACATTCTCACAGAAAAGCTGGCAAAATGTTTGTTAGATAATGTTACCGCTCCATGGATTTGTACTGGTTGATAAACTGAGCCCAAAGAGTACTAATCAATAGTTCATCTTCTTCTTTTATTAAATTCTTTTTATGGATTTTATATTGTAACATCATCCCTGATATGTACCTCCCAGAGGTACACAAGATGTCAAAAATATTTCCTTACACAGTCAGCCTTTGGAAGCCCAATGTTATCTTTTCTTTTCCCCACATATAGTCAACAAAACAATTCCAAATCACAGCAAAATTATGTTTTTCTTTCTTTCCTTTGGCTATTTGCAGTTTGTTAGTTCATTTTTAATCAGAGCTAGTTGCTGTACTTTATTATACCAGGTTGTCACAGATACCCCCTTTAAATATTTCCAAAATTGAACGATGTCAAGTATAACAGTTGCTAATAAATAATTAGTTAAGAGTTTGTGAGATGCCTTTGTGCTGTGTCCTTGGGGAAAAAAAGGCCCAGGTGATCCAGTTCTGGAGTTTTTGTAAGATGCTAGTTAATGATATTTTTCCAGAAAAGATTGTTGTTTTTGTTGTGTGCCTTTAAGTCATTTCCAACATTTGGCAACCTTAAGGTGAACCTCTCGCATGGTTTTCTGAGACTAAGAGTGTGTGATGCACACAAGGTCACATAGTGGATTTCCATGGCTGAGTCAAACCCTCATATCCAGGTTTGTAGACCAACCCTCAAACCACTAGACCATGTAGGCTCTCTGAGAAAAGATTATATCACCAAATGAAGATACTTACTACAGTGCCACCACAAATATTGATTGGCATATAAGAAAGGAGACTGAATACCATTGCAATGAGGTGTTAGGTGGTGTGCTTCATCTCTACCCATGCTTGAGAAGCTATCGAGTTGAACTTCCCACGTTTGGCAAGCACGGTTAGTTACTGGAATGGTACCAGCCTGAGAAATTAGGGAGGAATCCTTGTCTTCTAAGGCTTCAGTTGGTACAAACATCTGCACCCAGGGAGATCTCCAAGGACAGTGGATAAGAGTTGGTAACTTGACCTTCAAAGACAAGTTCGATGGACAACCTGTCATAAGCTGTGAACACACAAGTGAACTAATTAGGACACAAGTGTAAAATCCCACATAGGCCAAGGGGCTTTGAATGTATAAATAAGACTCCTTGGGCTATGTTCAGTGAGCTTCAACACAGACCTTGGACTGCTATGGTGCTGCGTACCTGTGGACCAGTGAAGAAATCTCAACGCACATCCTCTCTGTCTGGCATCTATCAACATTTCCAAACTGTCCCATTCTGTTTGTCATTTTCAGATAGTATGTGATAATTCAACAGGAACTTAGGTGTTTGCTTACTCCAGAGAATCTGTTACCTTAAACAAGGAAAGTAATTAACAGTTGCAAATCGAGGAGGGAGCTCCCTTGTCTCGTCTACATGTTAAAACACAGGATGGAGCCAAGGCTCATAATCTAGCCTTCGTGACCCTCTCACTCCGAGGTAACAGACATCTCAAGATTTCTGAGTTCAGAGTGGAATGGGGAGATTTCTGGTTTTGACAGTGAGGGTACCATCATCATCATCATCATCACTGTTGCCTAGCAAAGTTACCAACCTGATACCATGTCAACCACTTTGTATTTAAACACTTAAGCTGGTTCATCCACAAATCTTGTGAAAGTGGTTGGACATCAATGTAAAAATCTGCAAACCTACTTAATCCAACTCTATCAAAAAGTTTTATATGAAATTGTTTTTCTTCTGCATAAAACTGGATGACAGTGGAGTGGGATTAACAGGGAAATATCAGGCATCAGCCTCTTTTCTCTGTTTCCATGGTATGTGTAATGCCTGCTGTTGCAATTGATATACAAAACAAGCTCATGAACTGACAAGACTCCAAAGGCAACAGAAGCAAGGTTTATTCCCCACAAACTCCAGAGAGCATTGTAGACAAGGGCTGACAAACACAGCCCCGTTAAATACCATGCAGCCAGAGATAAAGCAGATTTGCTTTAAAAGAACATTACACCAAAACACAAGTGATTTTAGAGTTGAATAACTGCATTTTGCAGATCTAAGCGCCTTCTTTTTTATAAACAGGATCTGTTTGACTATCTCCAGAATTAAGTAGAGATTTTTCAGTTTGTGGCCATTGCTGTGTTGGTTTTTTGTTTATCGTAGTAAATAAATGGCACAACTAGTAAGTTTCAGAATAGATTTTTAGCAGAAGTGAGCAGCAAACATGGTATTATGGTTTGAGTGTTGGACTATGACCCTATGACCCTGCGTTCGATTCACTGTCCATCCATGGTAACCCACTGGGTGATCTTGGGCATGTCACGCACTCTCAGCCCCCAGAAAACACTGTGATGGGTACCGTAAGTTGGAAATGACCTGAAGGAACACAACAATACCAATCCCCCACCCATCTCTTAAAGATGACCTGTATCTAAGAGTTTTAGGTGTTCCAGATTTGCAGTTAGTAAAAATAAAGGCATCTAAATCCTTTTGCCAGATTGTAAGTGTCTTGACTGAGAGCTACCTAAAAGAAGTATGAAAATTTGAGAAGAACCATCACTTTTATAGTGGCAATGTGACTTGAAAACTGTGCCGTTCAATATTGTTATTGGTCCAGCTAAGCTCCTCTCTTTTAAAATGCTCATCCCATCCCAAGGATTGTAATTGCTTCATGCAATAGCTTCATGCATCTCCACATTTCAGCTCAGTGAAGTCACTTATTTTGGATGCCAGTTATCCAGGCGAGGGCTGCCTCATTACCTCCCCTGCTGCCTTAATCCCTTAATGTAATGCCTCCGTATTTATACTAAATTTAAATGTGAGGTGAGAGGAAATCGTGAGAGATTTTAAACAAGCACTTGTTTGAAACAGGTTTGTACATGAAATGGAGTGTGCTGGGTAGCAAGGTGACAATCTAAAAGAGCAGCAGATGGAATGTTTATTTTGCAATTGAGATTTTTATTCATTAAATGGGGTCAGAGTCTGAACACAAACATACAGATTTAGGATGGGGGAGATTTTATTTCCTCTCATGTTACCAAGCAGAGGACTACCCCTTGACAAGAATGTTAATGGCTACTCGCCATAACAGCTATACATAGTCTCCAGAATCAGTTGCTTCAAAGGAGTGGTCGCAGGGATTTTTCTCTTGTCCTTAAGCTTTTTTATTCCATAAATAGGCTGCTGAAATGTTGACAGAGTAGGAGGGGAGGCGATGAACATCTGATGCCCCGTTGGCTCAGAATATATGCCAAGCTCTGTCCAGTTTTAGGGAAAGTAGCCCAGCTTATTAGCCAGGCCAAGCCAATGTAAATGCTCACGCTGGAGGAGAAACAAAAGGACAGGTCTCACGGTAACGAAAAATGGCGAGGGGAGGCACAACAGATCATACTAGGAAGAGAAGAAATAAACATGCCTTATCCACAAGATTGTGTTGACTTTCCTCTTTCCAGTACCATCTGATACCACCCTCCAGAAATGAAAAGCTTGTAAGATGGAGGTGTAATATAGATAGAGGGCCAGAAGGTTATGGGGGGAAATCATAATGCATTCGTATGCGGTGTTCTGAGTGTCTTCTTGAACGGAAATATTTAAAAAAGAAGAAGCTTCAACCATTTCATCCTGACCCTCACAAAACTAAGGGACTCGCTAGCTCAAAGTGATGGTGACCCAGCTCCAGATTTTAGTCTGAACTTTCAAGGAACTGTCCAAGGTGTTGAGACCACTGTGGGGATAGAGTTAGGCACTGTAGATTAAGCCTTTAAATTCCATACAAAAACTCAGATATTACCCCACTGACACTGGAACCAACGGCTTTTCCTACATATGCATAACTGAAGTGAACATATGCTTTCTATTCTGTTTTTGCCTCTATATTAATCTGCTCCCTTGTGGCTGCTATTAAATTGTTGTCTCCTTACATTTTCATTTAGACATGACTGAAAATTCCATTTAGTTTATTTTTTTGATAAGAACTTGCCAAGACGTAGAAAATTTGCAATTTTTTTAATGTAGAAAGGCTGACTTTGACTGCTTAGGTCTTAGAAGTACAGCTTGAACTCTCATCTATTCAGTCATGTTTGTGATGCCAAATTTGGTTTGATGCCTCTTTTTTCCCCTGAGAAATTCCTCATCTTCAGCAGCTATGTTATAGGTAGATACAAGAACATGATCTTCTCCATGCTGAGAATAGTTGCATCTATTCATTTTAGCCAATGTAAATTGGTAAGCTTATCATCTTTAACTTAGTGAAATTTTCAAATTTCTTTATAAATGGCATAGAAAGAACTTATGGTTTTTTAGAAAAAAGAGAATTTAAGAGAATGTGGAACTGGCAGATTTATCCAGACCTAGTCTAGAAATTCTGTGAAGATTCTTGGATGATGATAACAGTTAAAATGCTAAACCAATGTTGCAACAGTGGCTGATATAAAACACAGTAGTTTCCTACAACAAGAGTCTTCATGCTGGTATCATGTACTAAAAGCCATTGTGGTCAGAGCTGTGTGTCACCTATTGTTTTGTTCCCGAAACCAGTTTGTGGTCCTGACAGCACGGATCAAAACTGCAGAGGAGGAATGGCCCTCTTTAAGATGTATGTGTGGCGAAGCAGAGGAAGAGGTTTTCTACACTGCCATCCCCATCCATCACTCGAAAAGTCTGCATCCGAAGACCTCCTGGGATTAAATCTTCCAAATGAAATTGGAAGTCCCAGTGGCAATTTTCTGATAAGAGCCTGCAGGCCTCCTGACTCAAGGTGAAATGTTTTAGCCTTTTATATGTTCAACACAGATTACACAGCAATTACCACTTGCTCAAAATGCATTTGTAGCAAAGTAGGTTGTGCCACTCCACCAGCTGTAACGTATCCACTCCTCTTGTCGTGACAGAGCACATAGGCTTATTTTCCCTGTATATAAAGAGGTTCTGGGAAGGATTAATTTCCAGGTGACATAGGTGCTTGGCAAAGGATCATAAATTTCCAAGCCTTGGAGAACATCAGAATGTACAGTTTTAACATGTCATCTATATAGTTGCCCACAATGACCATTTAGGGCAGTGGTTCTCAACCTGTGGGTCCCCAGATGTTTTTGGACTTCAGCTCCCAGAAGCCCTGAGCATTGACTATAGTGGCTGGGGCTTCTGGGAGCTGAAGTCCACAAACATCTGGGGACCCACAGGTTGAGAACCACTGATTTAGGGGCTCCCATTGGCTCCTGTCTCCCCCTCTTCCATTGCTACCATGCATAGATGCAGAAAAGGTTTGCATAATCTGTGACCATAGGAACAATTGCCTCCTATCAGCCATTTTGAAAATGAAGTGTGATACGTGATGTGAATACAAGTATGATTCTGCAATTCACAATTCTACAAAAGATCCTCAACCATGTTAAACCTTTAGGATGATTTAGTGGAACAACCTTGAATGCTCCTAGAAGGAAAGGAAAAATAGTACTCAAAACCTCTGAAAAAACATTTTGATTAATATCTAATTTTTAGATATATTAACACTTAACAATCAAGTTTTACTTGGCTTCTTCTTTTTTTATTATTTCTGGTAAATAAAATTGAAATTCAAGGCTCACTGGATAATCAGACCTAGACATGAAGTGAAAATCAGGTCCTTACTCTTCTTAAGATGCTGCAAGTATATTAGTGCCATGTAAGTTGTGAGTTTTAATATTGCTATAAACATTTGTAGTTGTTTGTTAGGCATTCTAAAAAGAGAGAGAGATTGAACACAGATTAGCTTTCCTCCAGCTAACAGGAAATGAATACTATTAAAGTTACATCATTCAACATCAGAGGTTTAAATTTGGTAATCAAATACCATAAAGCACAGTGTTCTTTTCAGAAAGAGAATCCAGATATTTTGTTGTTACAAGCATCCCACTATAAAGGACATGTTAGATCCTTACTTTCCCACCCGCGCTTAAATTATTACACTGCTGCCCCAGGAACTTTGAAAGCAAGAAGGGTGCTGAATAAGCTTTCGTGTCAACTGGAGTTTGACAAGCTTGACTTTATGATAGACTGAAGGAGCAGATACCTGACAAAGGTGCATAAAGCTTATGAATGGAAATGACAAGGCAACCTTGGGGTCTTTTATAGAGGAGTTGGTTCAACTTCCCTTTTTGTTGCTTTGAGGCATCCCCACTTTTGCCTTTTGCTGCCCCCTCTTTTGTCTATCTCTGTCTCCTTCCCTCCTGATGAAGGCAAAAAAGGGGGTGTTGGAGCCTTTCTGATAGTAGACTGGGTGGCTGGAAAAGGGGAGAATGAGAGGGAGAAGGGCAAATGCTGGGTGGCTTCCTGGCTAGGCGTGAATGTTACCCTTCAATGCACTCCAGCCTGAGGGGCATCACAGTGGGAGGGAAGACTTTTCTCCCACTTCCTCTCACCAATTTGCAGCTGGGGTGGAATGATGGCAGTGCACAGACAACCACCTTGGCTCATGTCATGACCCGGGATCACATGATAAATGCCATGGCCAAGCAGGGATTTCAACTTGGACTTCCTTGTTCCACGTCCAGCACTTTAAACATTATTCTGTATCGGTTCTCTCCGGGTTACATAAAAAATGGTTCCAAGGCTGAAACATGGTGGTAGAAAGAAATGTAATTGATTGCTGAATTTGAGTAACCAGAAGGCAAATTAGAAGTTTGCATAATTGTAATATGTAGACTAGATGCCCAGCTTTGAGAGGCTGGAAATGCAAGAATTCTGAGAGTTGTCAAAATAACATTTCCAAGCGCTGATCAGAAGCAATAGGTAGAAATTGCAGTGATGAAGATTTTGGGTAAACATCAGGAGAGACTTCCTAATGGTTGAAGCTATTCAACCGCTGAACAAACCTCATCTAGGAGTGGTGAATTCTCCTTCAATGGAGATATTTAAGGACAGACTGGATGACCCTCTGTCACAAGCACTATAGATGTACCCTGCATTGCAGAGTCTGCATTGAGTGGGGGGTTTGACAAGATGATTTCTGAGGTCCCTGCCAGCTCTATAATTTAATGATTCTGAGACACTTAGCATCTTATTGGCATGTTATTTGATTCGACCTTGCCTTCCACTAGGCAGTAGGCTTCTAGCCTGCTATCACGTTAACTGTAGTCTCCTGAACAAGACGTTACGGCTGTAATTCCATGCATATTTGCTCAGACATCTTCTTGAACTCATTGGGCCTTACTTCAGAGTAAACTTGTCTGAGACTGTATTGTAAGACAAAATTTACATACTTCACTTTCCATTACCTTCTCTGTTTCTCAGGTCTTGCAGGTAAAGATGCATTAAGCAGCTTAGTTAAAGTTTAATTTCCCTTTATAAAAGATTTAAAGTTTGTGCTCACTAGAACAGTCACTCATTTTTAATAAGGCACTGACAGGCTGTGGTCGGCACATTAAAAAGTGTTGACTTGACGAAAAGGGGGAGAAGTATCAGGGAAGTCATGAACAAAGCAAGAGCCTTCGTGTGTCATATCGAAAGCCTGTCTAGAAGTAATCCAGTGGAACTGGGAACCTTATGAAGTCAACACACCAGCACTTTCCCATTAGCAGAGCCTTTGGCCATCCTCTGCCACACCACTCAATCTTCCCCAACCCTTTTGAGCTTAGCTACAACAACACTTAGCTACGGTGGTGCTCAAACCCCATGTTAGCTTTGCTTTAGTTGGAGATGACTTGAAGGCACGCAACAACAACAAGCAATGATGCTCATAGCAATGATATATTGCTCTCATCCATTCTTGCTGGAATCCAAACTTATTTGGGGATGGCATTACTTGTCAACTACTTAGACAAGTCTATGCAACAAGACAGATTTTTTTCAGTTGCGTGCATTCTACAAAAATGCCTAAACAGCACTGTTGAAAATGCATGAGATCCCTCTGAAACCAACAAAGCAAAATATCTCTGCACTACATCAAAAATCTATGTATATTTTGCTGTGTTCATGTTCAAGGATGAACCAAGTCAGACTTAGCATGTCCATAGCTTGACTTAGCTGTTTTCATTTGTCAGTTCCAGGAAGCTTCATATAGAAGTTGCTTGCAGAAGGAATTGGACAAGGTGAGAGAGAAAATGTGTGTTCTGTCAGTGCTCAGCTGTTTCCACCTGTCTTGCAGGCCTTCTGCATGCACAGGAACATAGAATCAATGCACTAGGCATCTGCAAATGAGAATAAACACTGTATAAAAACAGAGTTAATGCACTATGTTATTGCTGGGTTTATATTCCTTTACATTATGATGCAGTTCAAAATTGTGATGCCTTTCAGTTCTGATTTGCTCCTTTTATGGGCTGCTGTTATAAAAGTGGATGTTCTTTTTTATTAGTTTTCTCTCCTCTTATCATCAGCGTGGCATCCTTTGAGCATGTAATCTGGTGCCGTTGCTATTATCCATGCTGTCACTCTAAATGGCCTTGCTATGTAGCTTTTTGATCATTAATTGCATAGGAAAGGAAAATTATAGAAACATTGTGCTTTGTTTTCTCCATCTCAGGCCTTGCAAGCAAGACATTGTTGTTCACGATGTGCTGTGAAATATTGATGTTCAGGACCTGGCTTGGCTTGAATCTGTCAGTCCTTCAGGAACTCTCAACAACACCACTTTTTGGCTAGTATGAGAAGTAGGGATGGTTTCAGTTCTGTTCCATTCATTTTTGAAAAACAAGAATTGACTTACAAATCCAGAGTTCCCCAAACTGCAAATTGAAAGAAGTTGAACTTGTTGGTTTAAAAAAATGAATGCTAGAAACTGTCTGATTCAAGCCCATATTAAGAACAACCTATCCTTAGAATAGCACAGCCCCTAATTTTGTAAGCTAATATTCTGAGTGTGCCATTTCTGTCGAAAAGTCAGTTCTACTGCATCTGTCAGGACCCTGGAACTCCAGGACACCAGCTCTGAGTCTGAGCCAGAGTCCCTGGAGCCTGCTGCACCAGCACAGCCCACTCCCGAGGCTGCCCCAGGCACAGAGCCCTTGGCCCCAGTAGTCCCAGCAGCAGAGCCAGGGGCTGTCCCAGACCCAGCCCAGCCAGAGGAGTTGGATAGTGAGTGTCAAGAGCAGGTGCCTACTTACCAGCAGCATCGGGAGCAAAAGAGTGCTCTCAGGAGGTCAGAACGTTTAAATAGAAAACGCCAGGCAATCAGGGCCCAGCTGCAATAACACCTGGAGGAGTGATCTGCCTATAAAAGCAATCACTCAGCCTTGGGTCTTTTGTCGGCTCACAACTGACCATTCTGGGCGAAGTGCTCGTTGTGGATCTCAGCTTGGCCTCCTGAAACGCTGCCCGACCTGCTGGAACGTCGCCACCTCTTGATCCCAGACCAGCTCTGGTAACTTTTTTGTTCGGACAGACTTTGACTGTGTGCTCACTTGGCTGTGACGTAACAGCCAGGGAGTCTCCCTGCTGCCGGTATTTACTGCTATTTTTCCTGTTCTGTTCTGCTGAAGTAAAGCCCTTTAATTTATTCTCTGCCTCATCTGCAAGAGACCTGTAGCCGGCTCCCTTGGCTGCTTGCCAGGCCTGGGCGTTGACAGCATCACTACTGGAAGAGGACGGGAGGGTTCAAACAATGATAATGGAATCATAGAACTGGAAGGGGCCAACAGGTCCAACACCCCGCTCAATGCAGGGTGTTTGGTTAAAGCATCCCTAGCAGTTAGCTATCCAGCCTCTTTTTGAAGATGTCCAGAGAAAGAGATCTCACTCCCTCTCTGGGCAATTGGTTCCATTGCTGAAGCACTGTCACTGTCAAGATGTTCCTTCTAATATTCAGTTATATGTCAAGGACAAATTCAGAGTGGACTGGTTGAGAGCATTTAGTAAAAATAAATAGTAGCTTAAGCTCATAGCTATTAAATACTAGGGCAGCTGTGTGATAATCACAAACTCTTTAGAAGGAGGATATCTTAGAACCAAAACCTGGGGTGTTTAGAAGTCATTTATATGTATTTTTGGTCCCTTTTTAGTCTAGTTATAGCTTAGTTTAGTATTCAGTTAGATGTTAAAGTTTCTCTGTTTGCTTCCTTACTGCTTGTCTTTGTAGCCCCCTATATGTAGTTTTATATACTAAATACATGTTAATAATTTTAAAGAAAAGATATTCTTATGGCAAGATATTCGTAAGTCTTGTGCATTGATGTAGTCTCCATTAAGCCAATGGAAGAGGAATGTGGACATCTATTCTGAATGGGTTTTACAAGGGTTTGGTTTTTTTTTTCCCAGCATCTTATAAATACTGAAGACAAATGTTTAATTTCAAAGACTTGAGAGTCTAATCCGCATGTTGCTTGGGCAGAATTAAGTCACACAAAATATTTATTGGGAGATTTATTGGGGCAAGCAAACAGTTGGATCTGGAAATATGGCAGTGGAGCGTGACACTCTACAATGAAAAAGCAGCTTTTTGTTCTTCAATGTGAACTTAAAGCAAGCTTCTTATTGCTGGAGAAAACAGGAGGATGAAAGAGGGGCACATCTGAGCAATTTAGTGGCTTACATTATGTGCTTTTTAGTACATCTGCTAGCTGGATTGACAGCTGGATTCATATCTCCGAACAGACAGGAGTGTGGTTGCAAAGCCAACAGTGGAACACTACCTGATTTAATTTCTTGATTCGTGTTGCTTTTCTTTCAGGCAATTTTCAGCAACCAGAGGCTGTGCTGTTTTTTAAAGCCAGATCATAAACATCATTCCTTAGTGCAACCTTACTAAATTACATGGAAGAACTCCACATTGATGAATATTCACCTAAACGCTTTGCTTAAAAGAAAGAGAGATGTCAGTATGGTATGTTCAAATATGGAAATTTGGGTAATGTACTAAGTCTTGCTAATATTAAACTAAATCACGAGCATTTTGTGGTTGGCTCTGACATGACCAGATTCCAGAAAATGAGATCCTTCTTGAACAGATGAGGCTGGAATAGGAGCATGAAATACTATTAGAGTGCCATTTCAGAGTGAAAATTGGTTAAACAGATCTTGGAAAAGGTATTCTTTGGGGCTAGTAGTCTTAGATTCCCAGAGCCAGCACAGCGCAGGGGAATTCTACAAAATATGTAGTTCAAATATGTAATATTTCTGAGCTCTGAGGCTGCAGCAAGAATCATGTGGCACTCCAGATATTGCTGACTGTAACTCCTAGCATTCATTGCCATCGACTCTTTGGGGTAGGTCCTATGGAAGCTGCAGTCCAACAACACCTGGAGCACCATATGATTCTTTCAACACTAAGGTGAACCTATCACTGGGTTTTCTGGGACTGAGAGAGTGTGACACGACCAAGATCACCCAGTGGGTTTTCATGACCAACAGGGGAATTGAACCCTGGGCCCCAAGGTCATAATCCAATGCTCAAACCACTACTGAAGAAAAAGTCTTCTGGGTGACCATTGCCAGTCTAGTCCTGGCCAGCTGAAATAAATGTCCCCCTAATAGCTTTCTTTAAATAGCTGAAGGAATATCATGCAAAATATATAGGAAGTTTATTTTGCGTTGCTCCAGAGCCTAGGACTTGAAGAAATTATTTCAAATTACAGGAAGAGAAATTCCATCTAGACAGTGGGAAGAATTTCCTTATGTTAAAGTCTGCTGGATGGAGGAAGTCTATGATTTCATGATTTTATTATTCTCTTCACGTATTTATCAAAACCATAGATGCTGAGATCCAAAACTCTCACCTATGGTTTCTGCCCACTTTGTTCATTGTACTGTGTGAAATCTACAACCATTTCGAAACTTGGAAGATAAGGCAACAGATGCTTCTTAGCCTTTTGCATTGGTTCCAAAGCAGATGGGAAATACTACAAACTTGAAACATCAAGGCCATAAATGTTGTTGATCATCTCGTTTTCCATTCCAGTGGGCCTCTACCATCTGTAGCAAAATGTTCGCCTTTCAGGAAGAAAACATGACCAGAATTTTTTTTTAAAAGAAGGGGAAGAAGAAGGGGAAGGAGAAGAGGAAAGGTATAAGGTAGGTGTTCTAGGGAAGAAGAGGAAAATCAATAGTTCCTTGTTTCGATACAAACTTACTTGGTTTTACAATTTAGCATCAATGCATAGACTGAAAAGCAGTCAAATCCACACTTTTCGGGCTTTGCAAAGGGATTCATCAATTAAAACGAGCACAAGAATGTGTAGATGAGGGCAAAGTGCACACAAAAATAGGTATATTGACAAAAATATCATTCAAAATGCAATATATTAGGAGAACTGCTTGCCAAAAAAAAAAATCTGTAGATTAGACAAAATTGCATACAAACTCATTAGTATTAGTAGAAATGAATGTAAAGATGTACAGAATTGTTCATGGAAACTGAAGAAAAATAATCTCAGATTTCAGGAAGAACCAAATTTAGAAGTGGGTAAACAAAACAAAAAAACCCCTCAGTTTTTGGGCAAACTGAGATTAAAAATGGAAGAAAGAGGAGCGGAGAGAAACTGAAACTGAAATATCCAACCACACCTAGTTGTGATGCAGGCTAGGAGAGAGAAAAGAGATTCACCAGGGAGATATTTGAAACACTGACTGTTGAGACTAGAAATGTTAAATAAATCTCACTGTTGCTAAAGAATTTGGTCAGGGCGGATCATCTTGGGATGGAAAGATAGTCTATCAAGGATTTCCTTACAAAATGTCTTTGGCAATAGCCCCAGACTGAGACACCTCAGAGTGCTGTTGTTGTGGCTTTTGCAAAATTTGTGCAAAACTAGTGTCTTTTTCCCTTTAGGAACGTAAGCACACACGCAGAGCAGCCACAGAAAGACAAGCTGATTGATGACAAACATAAAAATTCTGCCATTTTTATTAGTTTGTGCAGCAAGGTGACATTTATTTTATTTTCCAACAGTGCACAGTTTACAAAAATGCACAAAAGCCACTTTTGAAAATGTGCAAAGTCTCTTGAGATGGGGGGGATATATCGTTTAGGAGAATCCCATCCCCATTTACTGCATGGGGGTGAACCAAGTCAGGACTTACATCTCTAATTGAGATGATAAACAGTCTCACTGTGACATGTTTGCAAGCCACTTTTTGATTACCTAGATTGCTTTGAGAACTCTTTGTTGAAACATGGATCTTGAAGACTAAGGCCCTTTCCGCACCAGGGTATTAAAATGGTGCAGAGCGACCTCCGACAGAGGTCTTCTGCACCATGAAGTGGATTGGGGCAGACTATTTTTTGTAGTTCCGCACCTCAATCTGCTCCAAAGCAACCGGAACTGGTCGCACGGCGTGTTTTTTAAGAGGTTTTTAAAAAGCACGGAGTGTGCAGCTCCATCGCCGCGCTCCGGTGCAGATTTGCAGGCGTGCACTAGTGCGTGCCTGCAGATCTGCTGGGGCAGGCTTTAGGCTGGCGAGCTTCTCTGGTTGGTGGAGAGCCTCCGCCAGCCGGAAGCCACCATTTTGGACGCTGGAGGATTGCAGAACAGTGAGATCGCGCTGCTCCACATGGCGACGGACTTACCTGGCTGCCGGTAAGCTCTGTTTTAGTGTGTTTCCCCCCATTTCCCCCTCCACGTGTGGAAAGGGCCTAAGAAGTTTGTTTTAGTATGAACTTTCATGAACTACAGTCTACTGCTTCAGATGAATTCCTGGAGTATTTTCAAGCTTGAGACATATATGCAAAGTTATATGCTATGAGACTTTAAGAGCTTTAAGAGACAGAAATTCCTCTGCTTCTACGATAGATACCTGGGTTAAGGTTTAAATGTAACATTCAAGATGTGGTCAATAGTTCCATGAAGGTAGAACGGTATTCTGAAATAGCTGGCAAAGGTACTGAAATCCACAGCAGTTTTCTGTTCAATCTGCAGCATGATTTTTTTTTTCATTCTGGAAATGCTTCTTGTTGTCATGGTAACAGCGATTCTGTGTGTTCCGATTAAATTATCCCTGCAATATCATGACCAACCACCTCCTGAAAAATTATCACTTGCGATAACCTTTCCACGAGGAAGAATTAACCTGTTCCAAGATTTTTCCCATTTTCACATGCATGAAAGAACCGCAATCTGTGTGTGCAATTTTCATGACTACAGAACTCACAGTGTAGAGCAAATGGGAGGGAAGCATCCATCCATGGAAATAGTTCTGACTTTGTCTTCGAAACTGACCACTGATAGTTTTGAAATTAACTTGCTGCACGCAGTGAAGGGTGAGGAAACAAAAGGAGAAAAAAAGTCTCCACCAAGAACGTGGCTGAATACACACAGTTTCAATGCCAGATTTTGAAGAACTAAGTCTGTCGACTTTTCACACATTCCTTGTTTTTAAAATTCTAAAGTGTTTTTTTCCCCCATCCCATTTATGAAGCAATTAGTAACAAGCTGGTGAGCTCCACAAGACCTTTACCCATGCCTCAGTTTCAGAACAGCAATATCCCAAACACATTTCTATTCTCATCTGTAAGGTTTTGCAAATGGCACTCCTGCTGCAACATCTTTGAGCAACAGAGGAGGGTGGAGGTGGGGGAACATGCTTCAAAATTATGGTTGAAAGGCAAGACAAATCTGTGGAAGAGTATAGGAAACACAACATGATCCACCTGGGAATTTCCACAAGAGAGGGTGTTTTCTCACCCACACTCAAAATAGCCACTCAGCACGGCCAGTGGGATGGTTGAAAGCCAAGGCTTGCTAAAAGCCAAGTTTATCCCCAAAGTAATCACAAAAAAACACCCTTATCACTCCTCCTCCTGCACAGCGCAATGGACTGAAAGATTTGCCTGGCTCTCAATGTGATCTGTAGGGTTGCACTACATACCTCCATGGTAACAGAGCGATATAGGGGACACAACAGTGGAAAACTTCACTTTAAACTCATTTCTTTCAGCTGCAAAGTCTGCAGATCTGGCAGCCTTCCAAGACCATTCCATTACCATGTGCACAGTGCCATTGGACAGATGGCAGCAAGGAAACAGGGACCAAGATGTCAACGTTTCCCTATGGGCTTGGCCAAGTAAGTAATGTTTCCCTTGCATTTGAGGTGTAATTGAAAATCCAAGGGTACTTAATATTGGAAACGGTTGCGTTAAGGAGCCCCTCCTCTTTCCTCTTCAAGATTAGCAGCTGGCATTCAGGACCACATCTTCATAATTCAATTAAATTAAATTGATTGCTTATGAGAAAATGGAAAGCACTCTGCCTGAGCAGAGTTTGAGGTGATTAATGCAGGGTGGTGGAAATCAGTCCCAGGGATGTGCAAATCTATAATGTCCACAAATGTCTTCTTTCTTTTTCCCAGTCTCCATTCCCACTTGCGTTTTCAGTTTATGCTAAGTTTCTTTTTCTTTTTTCCCCTTTCCCTCCCTACTAGTTCTAGTACCTCTTGACTATTGGGTAGGCAGGCAAGAAAGAAGGGGAGCACAGCCTCAGAGCCAAGAGAACTCAGGAAGCCAGTTGTGCAAAAAAAACCAGCCAAGCAGGAGAGGAGCAGCCTTGGCAGGGATGAAGTGAATTATCAGGGATGAGAAGGAATCAGGGAATTGCAGTAGGCAGGGAGGTCAAGAAAGAAAAGGAGCACGGTACAAGGGGATCAGCAACCCTGGATTCGATCATAACCAATAAGGAGGAGTTGGTCGCTGTAATCAAAGTAGTCACTACTTTAGGAGGAAGTGACCGCGTAATGCTAGAATTCATGAATAGGGGACAGGCCAAAGAAGGCCACAGTCAAACACAGACTGTGGATTTCAGAAGCGCTGATTTTAACAACCTCAGAGAAATACTAGGTGGAATCCCCCGGCTGAATACAGGTGTGTAGCCCAAGCTTCTAGGAACTAGTACATAGTGTATGAAGAGTATCTGGATTGTAATTGTTCCACAGCCACTTTGTTGCTGTAGGAGGTATTGCTATTCTGCTGAAGAATATCTGTTAAAAGCAACTGAAGGCGATTGAGGAAACTCAGGCGACGAATTCTTGTCTCAGTTCATGCTAGTGACAATAAGCGGCACTGTTTTCTAGCCTTTGCTTTGTATTGGTCTAGGCATTAGCTATACATTTCATGCCCCCAAGGTATCAAATTCATAGAGATCAGTGTTTCCAATTATCTCGCTCGTCCTGATAAATAATGTAGAAATACACTCAAAGTCTCAAATCTGGGGATCGCTGTTTTCTATTCATTCATGGTTCTCATTACTGAAAAGACATCTGTCAGATATTGTTCCCAAACTCCTAGAATGTCTTTAAAATGTCTCGCCCTTGACATTTACAGTCAAGAACACTGGGAAGCATGCATCATGAATAGGGGAAAAAATAAGAACGGGGAGTAGTATTCTGACATTGTGGTAGACCGCCATCTTCTAATGCTTGACAGTGTTGGCTCAGATTTAAAAAACAAAACAAGGGACTGCACCAAACCTCTGGAAGGGTTTGCACTTAGCAGAAGGGCCAAAGCTCAGTCTAGAGCACATAGGTTGCTAGCAAAAGAACACAGCAACCAGAGGGCTTTGCAAACTTCCTGGAGCTATCTGGTTGGAAAGTGGTGGATGGAACATCAGCACAAATCCATCAAGTCTTTCTTTTCACTCTTTGGTCCATTGTTTGGCTTTGAGTACATTTATTTTCACCATCAGCTTTAAAGATATGCAAATCATCTGTGCTCACTGTTTTTGTTTTCTTAATACTCAACTGTAGCCCCGCTTTGGCACTTAACTTTCATCAGCAGTCATTCCAAGTGTTTACTATTTTCTGCAAGTAATATGAGGCCATCTACATATATTAAGTTCCCAATGTTCCTTCCCTCAATTTCCATGCTTCCTTCCTCAGAGTCAAATCCTGCTTTCCCTATGACAGAAATTGGAAAACTTCATTCTCCATCAAATAACTGATGAAGACTAATTGAAATAGCTTCCCATTCTTGGGAGTATTTGCAGCTCTTCATCTCAGCTTTGCAATGGTACACAGTACTTTGTTTCATGCCTGCTATTTACATGGAAGCTTTGAATGAGTTTGGAAATTTTAAAATGCAACTTATAGGTGGCATTTTGGTGAGGGGGGATAATTTTTTTTGCTTCAATAATGCACCCCAAGGGAGTATAAGTGTTCAGGGATCAATTTTACCACATTTTTGGCCACCCTTTAAAGTCAACACCAGGATCACTTCCTGTTGAAAAAAATGCCTTCTCCTGGACTTAAAACAGGCTAAAGAGGGCCAGAAATATGGTGAAATTGAATACTCCACAAACATGAACTGTTCCAGCTGATGCTATCTGCCCTGTTTCCCAGAATCCACTGCTCCTGCCTTACTCTTCCTAATAGTTGGGATGGGTTGTTTAAAGGGCTGTTTTTAAACTGCTACATATTGTTTTTGCTATTTATTTTTACTTATACTGAAGACTACTGTGAGTCCTATATTGGCAGGAAAATAAAAAAAATATCTAAATAAGGTTCTGCCACGTGACCATCTATATAGATATAGATGCTATGGTTTGAGCATTGGCCTATGACCCTGGAGACCAGGATTGGATTCCCCGCTCAACCATGGAAACCCACTGGGTGACTTTGGGTGCATCACACACTCTCAGCCCCCGAAAACCTCATGGCAGATTCAACCTTAGGGTCATCGTAAGTCCGAAAGCACTTGAAGGCACACAACAACTTTCATAGCAACATCTCATGTATGAAGACATCATGTTACAAACATAACGTGGGAGGGGTGAGTTTAAGCAAAGGTATAATTTTCCTCATCAGATAAAGAGGATTTTTCAGAATTTCAGTAATTGGAAATGTTTGGTGCTGCATCTCTAGAAGCTGCCAGCTAACATCAGAGGGGCGATCAGGCAGTCATTTCTAGGCTCTCCCCCTCCTTAGAAAATAACCCTATAGGTATCTACTTCCTACAGAAGTTTAGGAATCAAGCCTTCCCTAAGGTCTCAACTTCTTCTATTATTAATGTCACTTCCATTTTCAACTAAAAATTTTTACTCTCAAATAGGGTTTTGTTTTCTCCTTCAGCCTCACATGAATTATTCCCAATCAATTACAAGAAAAAGCCTTAAGCCATGCAGGTCCATTAGACCCTTAAATTAGCAGGAAACTGAATATTGTCAGACACTGATTTTAAGCTTCATGTCATTGCAGCATTCCCAAATGGCCGTGATAAAAGGAGAGCTTGGTTTAGATATGTCTTTTTTTTTTTAAGCCTCAATCCAGCAATAGAGATCCAGACACTCCAGTAGCCTTTGCTTGTTTGGAAACCAGGTGCAAAAACTGGTTGCTATGACAATTAGTCTCTATTAAACTCTCTCTCTATCTGACCAGAATATGAATGTTGTGCCAGATTTCACTGGTGGAATCAATGCACCAAGGTTTCCCCTTGCCAGTTCTAGACCTTCTTGGATTGCAGGCCAACAGAGGGCTGCTTTTCACATACTGGGAGATGGTGCCTTCCATGTCAGCGACGGGGCAAAACCAGTGCGTCTTTTAGTCCAGATTTTAAAGAAACTAGCCATGGTACTGAAGCCTAACCTGGGTTTAAGCTTTGTCCTAGAACCCAGAGCAGGTTCTCTCACTGACATGGGAATCACCAGTTGTGAGTGCCCTGGAGTGAGGAAAAACCAGAGTCATATTGCATTGTGACACACATAATGCCATGATAGAGTTGGCAAAGGCGCAAGGATGTGCCGTATAAAAGTCCATTATACCTTGTTGGGGGTAAACAGTTTTCCAGTCATTTAGTGTTTTGTTTCCAAGTCTCCAGAAGCTGCCAGGTAACATCAGAGGGGGGATCAGGCAGTCATTTCTTGGCCCTCCCTTCTCAATGGCATGGCAAAACCATTGTCCCCCTGAGATTCAGCCAAACACATATGCAAACAGACAGACAAATTGCCCCACTAGTCAAAACTTCCCTTTTTTCCAACCATGTGAATAAAATAGCAAGATGGTGTTGCATCTTTTGCTCCTGTCTCAGATTGTTCTGGTCTCTCGCTACTGGTTCCAAGATGACTTTCTAACGTAATTGATTTTCGTCTCTTAAGTTAGCCAGACTTCAATTAGGACTTCCTGGAAACTTTTCTATAAATATATGCGTTGGCTTGCTTCACACAGAGCAGCGGTCTGGGCTTAAGTGAGATTGAGATCCCCTTTGTTATCAGTTCATGTTTTGCAGATCAAGCATTGGTTGCGAAAAGAAAAGGAAAAAATCCATTAGACCTGGTCAGTCAAGTAAGCTGCAGGCTGAACCAGCAAGAAAGTACCAGATGCCCTTTCTGACTGAAGCCTGCAAAGATTAGACATGGAAATTTAATAATTCATCCTCATTAGATAGGTCCTGGTTGCCTTCTGTTCGACTTAGGTGGAACCTATGGCTAGAAAGCTAGCTTCACTCCTCTTCCACCTCCTGAGGGCAGGAATTCAAGTGCTGGAGATAATAACCCAAATGTTATAGGGAGAACTAGGCAAATAGTACAAAAATCCAACAGTAGGAAGAAAAAAAAACCTTAAATAAGCAGCTAGGGGGGATGAGCCATGGTCTTAGATGTCTCTACACTAATGCACAGAGCATGGGAAATAAACAGGATGAACATGGACTCTCAACACAGCAAATTTGTATATACACATGAGCCAGCATGATGTAGTGGTCTGAGCATCAGACTACAACTCTAGAGACCTAGGTTCAAGTCTTCACTTGGCCATGGAAACCCACTGGGTGATCTTGGGTGTGTCACACACTCTCAGCCCCCAGAAACCCCCATGTTATGTGCATTTTAGGGTCATCATAAGTCAGAAATTATTTGAAGGCACACAACAGCAACAAACAGACATCTCATAAAACGTTTGCACCCAGCTGAGCTAGGAATACAACACTCTAACAGTACAACCATGTCTGCTCAGTGTGAGGCCAATCACGGTTGTGCCAAACGAACAAAGATGGGCTTGCAGCCTTAAATTTGTGAATTCATAGTATCTATTCCAGGCAAGAGATTGCACTGCATTTGATTTGTACCACACTGTGACACCTGTGGGCTCTGAAGAATTTTTTTTTTAAGACTTGAAACCCTTCAGACTGAATTTCAAGTGGAACAGCATGGATTTTCTCTCACACCCAGTCTCTGCCTTCTGCCATCTCTTATTGACGGCGATAAAACATGAACTGCTTCAATTCCCCGTGTTCTAAACTTCCAGGTGATCAATAACATTATGAGAAATCTGAAAGTGGCATGCTAGGGCCAGTGCCTGGATGAATTAAATTACCTTTTCTTAATTTTATGATCTTTACAGGGGCTAAATCACACAAGATCAACTATGGGTCCATAAAGGGCTTTTCCCCTAAGATTTACTGTAGCTGCATCAAGAGAGAGAGAGAGAGAGAGATATTAAAAAAACTGTAGCTGAAAAGGCAAAGGCAAAAGAGACAGACTGGAAAGCAGAAAAGTGATTTTCTCCACTCTTAATTAAGAAATGGCCTTTTACATCTCTGAAATACCAGTGAGATTTTCAGGTCACTGTAACTCCTAAAGAATTTAAAACACTAGAGATGCAGTTCATTCCAGATCCTATGGAGTGGAATAAGCTGTATTTTCACTGGAGAGAGATGAGACAGGCCTCTCCATTGACCTGGAACCAACGATCATTTGACTCTCTAAATTCTCCTTCTGCACCTTCCTCAGTATACGGAATCAGAGGGATAGTGCTATCTAAATGATTCTTCCATCAAATGAGTGTCATTTTTGCCTCCCAGAATATCTTAGTAGTCATTCTTTGGCTACTGTGTCCCTGCATTTGTTTGCTTGTCCTCTTTCTTCTCCTACTTATACCTCATCTCACAGAAATTTTCTTTCAAATTGTTGCTTAAAGTAAATTTCAATTCCTTTAACCACATCTTCTCCCATGGAGCAAACTGGATCAGGTGGCCTAGAACTAAAACATGGGGAACTGCAACTGTGATTTAGGCATAAGCTTTGATAGCACTAGATATCCCTTTGTGATATCAAATAATTTGACCTTTCCATGCACCCTGGCTATGTTTGCCAGGATCCTGAGAAAACACAGGCACAAAGGAGCAGCTGGTTAATGACGGGAATTCCAACTTCCCCTCTCTTAGGCGGGCATTTCAAAGCTTTGGCTGTGGCTCGGGATCTGGCCTTTCCTCTCACAAGATACCTGATTCGCGCCCATAAATAAAAAGTGTCCATCGATTGACACTTGGGCTGCATGATTGATGTTTTGATCCACTTCTAAGCCTTTTGGTGCATTTCAAAGTTAACTTTGTTCACAAAGTTTATGACATGAATCACAGGCACAACTTTGTTATAAAAACCCCTGGTTTTGATAGTTCAGCTGAGCCGCTTTTTGAGTTTTACACCGCTTTGCTGCCAGTTTGCATAGCAAGCTCCCCAGGAAGTTTCATTGTCTTCAACTGCTCAGGACTACAGGATCAGGTCGTATTGCTTATTCCTAAATTCATTTCTATTTTCCTATTTCTTATTTAGTTAGTGGTGTGATTGTTGTCTTATTTGTTTACTTTTCAATAAAACATTAATTGGTTTACTCTGAATTTGTTTGGCTCATTGATCTGACTCTGTAGACATAGAGCAAAAGGTCCTGCTGAAGTTACCCTGCCTCTTGTAAAGCTAAAGCAGTGCTCTGAGCTGATTTCCCCAATTTTGTGTTAATATTTGGTCATTTGGGCGTCCTTCTCAGGACCCCAGAGAAACAGGGTAACAGAACCTTAGAGGAAAGGATTTATGGGACATGGTCTGCTCGTCCGACAATTTTCTGACCCTAGACTCTGGTCCATGGACTGCCAAAAACAAAATAAAAAATCCAAAAATGTCCAAAAATCCACTTCTGATTATAAAGCATCTGTAATTTTGATGTTCAGTGCTGCACCCTATTTAAAATATGAATTTGGAGGCTTCGAAGAGAAGCAATGAACCTTTTTTGGCCAGAAAAAGTGGACCAGGCAGTTTGGAGGGAATGAAGTCATATATATATATATGTGTGTGTGTGTACGTGCGCGTGTGTGTGTGTGTGTGTGTGTGTGTGTGTGTGTGATAAAAATAATAATCCAATCCAACTTTGAGTGGCCGCATTTACTGATGACACTGCATGATTTAAAGTAGGAAGAACACAAACAGATGACAAAGGGCTCCGAAAGGATCTCTCCAAACTGGAAGAATGGGCAGTGGAATGGCAAATGAAAATTCAGCCCAAACAAGTGTAAAGTGATGCAAAGAGGGGAAAAATTTAACAATTGCCATTTCACGTATGTACTGATGTGGTATGACCTGGCAGCAACTGGGTGCAGCTGCTGAAGAACGTTGCTTTTTTAATTTTAATAATTTTATTATTTTTTATTATTTTTAAAAAACAAATTCCATGTTGGACATAAGAAAGTGAAATGAAAATAAAACTGTCAGCATCATACAGCACTTTTGTACTCAGTGTGACCACGTACAGAATGCTCTGTAAAGTTCTGGTCACTACACTTTAACAAGTTATTGCAGAGCTAGAAAAGCTAGAAAACTATAAAGAGTCTGCAGCCTATGAGAGCAGGTTGCAGTGTTTGTGGCTGTTTATTTTAAGAAAATGATAAGGGGAAACATGAGAGAAATGTACTAAAATGTATCTCCCACACAGTTCTAAGTACCTGGCTTATTTATTGAACCTGAATGTTGGAAGATTTAGTATAGATAAGAGGAAATGGTTCATTGCATGGTGATATCTAAAAATTAAATGCCACAAGCTATAATAATGTTTTAACTAAATTGGATTTTAATTTGTCAGCCACTTTGAATCCCACTGCTGGGGAAATGTCAGGGTATAATTAAAGTTAATAATAATGGTTGTGATCCTACATCACCTTCTTAGTTACACTTAGTTATACTTTGGCTCAGAAAATATATCCCTTATTTGAGATTCAAAGCTACTCATACTTGTCCTCTGCTCTTCCCCAGTAGCTCATTGAGTGCCTTTCGACCTGGACCCTCATCTTCCGGCACTATCTCACATTTCATTTTGGATTCTCTCATCAGAGGGTTTTCATGGTAAAAGACATCCATAAGGGGTTTATTGGTGCCTTCTTTTGAGAAGTTCCAAGAAGCATTAGGTGTGGTGCTACTGCCATTGTCTCTGAGAGCTCCTCTACCAGTGTTAGACTTCCAGATTGAAACAGACTTCCTTCTTGGACTTGGCATCACTCATACATCCTTGACCTCACTGCTGATGTTATTCCTATGGCAGCCAGTGACAGAAACAACCAATTGTCTCACTCATGCTATGGCTTCCTTGGAGAACTAACTAACCACTAACTAACAAAGCCCAGGAGTCATACATGCCAGTGGCCCAGAAAAGTCTGCCCTTCCCCACACACAATAAAGAGAGTTGTACTTTAGAGGTCTGAATCCTACTGTTAGTTCCAACTAGAGTAATTCCACTGAAGTGACTGAATTTACCTATGTGCTGACTCTACTATGCAACCATTGATTCAATGGATCTATTCCATGTTGGAGGAACTATTGGAAGAGTATCTTGCTGTAGATGCAGTACACCTTGATTGTAAAATACTTACATATCCTGCAGATGGAACTTGAGTAAGTAATGTCGGTTGGCATTTGACAACTTCTTTTTGCTCAGACGTTGTCTGATGGTACACTCACAGACTTTGACTCACCTGGATCCATGACCTTTACTTATTTGGCCCATTACTGTCCTGAACTCTGGCAATCCTGCTAGCCTTGATCTGCTGTTTACCACCTAAGCTTCTCTCCAAACCCAAGTCCTCCTCCAATCAGGACATTAGTAGGCATCCAACCCAGCATGAATTGTATGAGAAGAAACACTTGTGGTTGTCCATCAACCGCTGAAGAATTCTTCAACCAGGGGACAAGTTTTTGTTCATCTACCCATAATATAAACCCCTCAAAATCTATTTTAATTTGGGGGAGTAGTTACCAAATAATGTCAAAAAATAAGGTCAATTTGTATCTGATGGAGTGAGTTGTAACCCAAAAACTTATGACAAATACAACTTGGATATCTTTAGTGTGCTGCAAGAATCTTTGTTGTAAATAGTGCCGGTGAGTCAGTTGAAACACTACCCTCAGTTTTGTGCATTTTAATATGAGCTGGGAATTCATGGACTCTGCCTGGCAACAGCTGTGATACCAAGCTGTTGGTAGAGACCTGATGTAGCATCGTTGGTAGGTCAAACTCTGGCAAGAACTGGGAAATGACAAGGCGCAAGGAAAGCAACCTGGCTACTTGGAAGAGCCACCACAAAAGTAGATAGGATCCCCCTGACCAAGCAGCACCAAGCAGATTGCTGGCACAGAACCTGAACTATGCTGGGAGGCCATAATTAGAATCTGGAACATTGAGAGATATTGGCAGGCCTTCAAAAGCACTGAGACATATGGCCAGAAATTAACAGCAGAATCAACAGGCTGTGAGATGAGACAAAAGCTTCAGAAAGATGGCAGAATGCCAAGCACATGAGCCAAAATATCTATTAAAAAATCAAAACACATACCCCCAAATTCCAAAGACTAGGAAGGGCAAATGATGCCTTGATTATGTGTTGGAAATGTTGGTGTTTAATCTATTAAATCAGGCCACATAGTAATGAGCACATGTTTAACCTAGAGAGAGAAAGGTCTGGGCGAGGCATGCCGGCACTCCAGCTGTCAAGCTCCCGCGCAGAAGATGGAGTGGTCCAACTTTCTGTTGCTGCCGAGAAGAGGACCAGAACCAGAGGGCAGAAGATAGCAAGGAAATGAATTTTAATGAAGCATGAGGAAAAGTAACTTATGTGACAGTGCAGCAGGCTGTTTCAGAAGGTGGAGGGTTCTCCTGCAATGTAGGCATCGATCTGCTATTTGTGGATTGTTTATTGAGGTTTACACTTCTTTTGAGGTGTTTATTGAGGTTCACACTTTGAAGGTATTGTTTCATTGGAAGTTCCCTTGATAATGGGGCTGGGAAATATTCCTTGCACAGCTGCTAGGGCCAATTTATCACCTGGTAGCCCTCCATCTGTTGATAAGTATACTTAGCTAGGCTGTTCTTTAGACCGCTACTATCTACTCCTACCTCCATGGGCATCCTTGTAGCCTTACCAATCTGGTAGAACCTGGTACATCTTACGATCTTCTTGCACAGCCTTCAGTAACCAAGGATAAACCAAAGATAAACTTCATATATCTCGAGGCAGCTGAGGAGCCAGCTTTCCCTTAATGTCTCTCTTTTTCTTTCTAATCAACCATTTATATTGCTGTTTTAAGGACTGTATTGTAGGTGGAACGCACGTTCCCCCACCACTTTAACAAAATGTGTTCCTTGGATGCCCAGTGCATAGCTTAAATATGATGACTTATGGCTTGAAGCTGCCAATTCAAAGGTTTAGATAGATTGGAATGGTATTCTTTTGTCCTGCCATGAAGCACATTTTTTTTTTTAATCTTGGTTATCTATCTATATGCATCCAGCTCCCACAGACCTCAGCAGGAGACCAGTCTTGGCATATTTGCAAGTCCAATCATTGTATTCGTTCACTTTCTCAAGCAAGAGAATTTCAGCACAATGAAACATTCCAACTGATTCTCCTTTGGGGAGGCAAACTTCCCTGTTAAGTCTTTGGGGCCAATGTTATTTAGTGCATGAGTAAAAATATTCAGTATTGCATTCCTAGAATTAAATGAAATATAACACTTAGGATCCAGCAGCCTCTTTTTTTGTCTGATATCTTTCAAGAGACCACGAGTTTTATTTAAAATGCAAATTACAGTCAATACAAAGTTATGTGTTTGTTTAGCTTTAAATCTCTGTATATCTCAACTGGGGTGGATTTCATTGCTCCTTTCCCAGAAAAAGCTGAGGGCCATTAATATAACTCTTTGTTATCTGTATCTCTTTGCAGTTCCCACTGAGGAAAGGGTATAATTCACTGGTGTATCACATACTGGGTGTGCAGCAGGTCCCGGATTCAGTACCAGACATAGCCTATGGAGACTTGGAAGCATTCCTAGAAAGCCACTGGCAATTAGCTAGACTGGGGCTGGTCTTGTGCTAGGAATCAAGGGGTCATTTTTGGCACTTCTGATCCCTGGGTGGGCTGTGCTGCCATGGCTAACCATGCTTGCTGTTTTATGCAAGCATAAGTGATGTTCCAAGTAACATTAACTCAGACTGCGTTTTTTCCTGTGGGTGAAAAACTATGGTCCTAAAGGCCTTTCTGAAAAATTTGCTGGGAGGAATTGGAGAGGGGGAAGAGCCATATGGAGGTTACTCCTTGCTGCTTCAGTAGGTAGGGCCAGCCAGTTGGGTCTTTTGATTGTCCTTTACTGAGAGGGAAGTAACTCCCTCCAACCAATTTCAGGTCCTACCTGCTCTGGTTCACATGGCTGGTTTCTTGTTCCACTCTTTTTCCTATTGAGAATGGGCTCTTTCCAAAATGGGAAGGACAGCCCAACATTATGCCTGAACTCCTCTGGTGAGATCTTGGACTGGGAGAGCCCAAACTGGCCTGTTGATACCAAATCCAAAGTCAATCTAGCTGCTTCCCCTTTTGTGGCAGGGATGTTGTTCAGTTCTTCCCTAGACAGTGTTCTGATGGGAACAAAATATAAGGAAAAAGTGATGCCTGCTGTTTCTAGGAAAGAAAACACTTTCATTGAGGGGGCAGAATTCTTATTTAGACAAGCAATGGCTACATTACCCGCTCCCCTCCACCTATGGACTAGAAGTAGAGAGTAGGTTCTCCCAAGTTGCCCCGTAGATGAGATGGGTATGAAGAACAGTGGGTACTTTTCTTCTGCATCTTATTCATAAATCTTGTAAAGAAGCAATAGGTGATTAAATTTCATGGGATTTTAACACTCATTTTAAAAGCAAGTTCACCCAGCACAAGCCCTGTATTCCACCTCTTTCTCCCAGCTTGGGTATATTTTCCTCTAATAAAAGGTTGCAATTAGCTCCTACAATTACATTGGGGAGCATTTCCCCAGCTAGAGGACAAAGGGAGAAGCAGGGAGCAATTTAGCCCTACATTAAAGCTATTAATTCTTTCAAAATCAAAATCTGAGAACTTAACAGAACACTAATGATGTGCTTTCAATACAATTAAGGTGGCTTTTATTCACTTGCCCGCTAATTTTGGACATGGTCTGAGCACCATCTATCTTTATTCAAAGAGCAAAACTACCCCAACTGTGCTGAAACCACCAGCTTCTTGCAGCTTGACTGCACTTTCTTATGCTTGCTGTTATTGAAAAGTAGTTTGGATTGGGACCTAAAGGCTAAGGTTGGCTGTATTTCTGTGCAATATGGAAAAGCCATAATTTGATTCCCTATTCAGGTCCCAGCCTACAGATCTCAGCTCCAATTATTCATTCCCACTAACAGCACAGGGCTTCTGTAGCAAGTAAGATTTGTTCCCACCCATCTTCCCTGGACTCTCTGAGCTTATGAGTGTCACAGTAGCTGGAAGCAGAAATGAGTTTTCCTAGCAAAAATATAAAAATGTATCAGTAGGAGAGATCCCTCATAACCCAGTGTATTTTCGCTTGCTCTTGTGTTGGCCACGGCCTTGACAAAAGGCCTGTTCCTGGTTAATATGAAAATATGAAAACTTCTGATGTGGGTTGACCCAACTGGTTTTAGGACTTTACTTGGAAGAAGAGACATATTGCCTTTATATCCTGCTTAGGAGTTTAGCAGCAGTAGGTTTCCGGTTAGCCATCATGAGAAACAGGATGCCAGACTAGACAGGCATTTTGTTTGATCCAGAAAGACTGTTCTTTAAATTTTACTCTGTATCTTTTCTTGAGAAAGTCTCTCACTCTCTGTGATGTGCCTTAGCAACATCATTCTCTAAACACAAGGCCTCCCCTCCCTCTCCTTTCTCCAAGATGTGTACATATGCCTTTGCTCTTATGATGTCCCTGCATTGAGAATTTTATTGCTTTTCTTTAAATAGCATGGCTACAAAGTGGAAGTTGCCCCAGATCTCTTTGTGTCAAACAATCCTGGCAAATCGTCTGAGAGAAATCTCCCAGCATGGAATTAAAAATGACAATAAGGAAGCAGATAAAATTCTTAAAGGCCACGCTAGTGATGGAATGAAGAGCCAGCTATTGGCTTAAATCAGGAGCGGACAATGTACGGTTCCCAGATATTGCAACTCCCAGCAGCCCTACACCATGACAAGGAGTATAGAGAGTTGTTTTGAAACAGCATTCAGGAGGCACGCGTTGGCTTTCCTGCTCGAAATGGTTTGGGCAGAGCTTGGCAAAAGTTACTTTAGTGGACTACATTTTGCAGAACACTCCTCCCAGCACAGCCACTGCCATAATGTTGGGGGGATTTTACCAAACTATGGTTTCAAGAGTAGATTAAGTTACACCTTTGTCCGTAGAATGACAGTGGGAGCAAACACCCCAACAGCCACAACACACGGACATAAACAGGACAATACTTACTGCAGCCCAGCGTAGATGAAAAAGGGATAGCCCATGAGATGCAGAGGATTTACATAAAGATGCATTAATTGGGCAAACAGCTGGGGGAGGCTGCTGGCTAATAAATGCAAGGAGTAGGGTGGAGAGAAATCCATTGCAGACAAGTGGTATTACTGGTAGAAGGAACACATTCTTTGTTTGGATACTTGGCTCATCCTGGAAAACTTTGACCCTTGCTTTGTGTGTTGAGTAGGCTGCTGGATATGCCCTTGAACTGACACTCTGAACTTATTACTTGGACTGCTGAAATGGAAAGAAAGAAAGAAAGAAAGAAAGAAAGAAAGAAAGAAAGAAAGAAAGAAAGAAAGAAAGAAAGAAAGAAAGAAAGAAAGGGTAACTGACTGAGAAGCTTTTGTAAACCTTGTCTGTGGTTGCTTCTCTAGACTCTGTTGGAGGACTGTGAACCATGGCTGGCTTTCTGGACAGGACAACAAGTTTGTTCAGAAGATAACACTGGGAAGAAAGCCATGTATGCCACCTTGAACTAACTGGAGGAAAGACAAGATATAAATATTAAGCTGGACAGTTGGACAGATAGATGGATGATAGGTAGACAGATAGATGGACGGACGGACAGACGGACAGACAGACAGACTTTCCACAGCAGCTCCCTCTTTCTGGATTGGCTACATTACAGCCACAAAAAAGGCGCTTACCAAACATTCCGCTCAGTCTAACTCCACTGAATATTTAAAAAGCTTTGGACTTCTTAAAAAAGAAACACAACCCACCCAGCAGCTGTTAACCGGAAACAAGAGGGCTGGAAGGGCTGTGGCATTAAATTGCAAGCTGGCATTTATCTCAGGTGGAACTTAAGAAGTACTCTCATGGCAAGAGCTTCTGATTCCCCCAAGTTTGCCTGAAGCGAGAAAGACTCTGCCAAATTAGGATGAACAATACAAATCCGAGGGAGATTGCTTTGCATTCAGTTACAAACCGGAATCAAGCCCTCTGGTTTCTGAACTCTAGCTTGATTCTAACTCCTGTAATAATCACTGATGACAGAGAGTCAAGTCGCGCAACGAGGTGTACACTGGAAGCAGGGGTTGACAGCTGGCACAGTATCAGTTTTCCGGCCTCTCCAGACAAAAAGAGAAACAGGTCTCTGACAAGAGTGGAAGAAGGCACTTGCCCAAGGGCACTGCAATTTGTAACAATCAGCTTCTCTTTTGCCTTGCTTTTCCCAGTGTCAGTTAAAAGAACAAAGCAGAGCTACAAGAAAATAACCAGAGGGGTGGAAATTCAGAACTATGTGATTTTTCTCCTTCCATTGCATCATTCCTGGTGGCACCAGAAACTATGTCGCCTTGTTGAGTGGACCAAAACTCATCTAGCCTACTAGTTGTCTCTGATCCAAAGGTTATATCTTTGGTTGCTCAGATCTATTACTCCGAGAAGACTATTGTGACAATACCTGCTCTTCTTAAACAAGAGACCAACCCCAGTGCTTTGTTCCCCTCCTCTTTCATGAGTTCAGCAGGATATTAAATTTCTGACCATGCTGCCAAGGTGAAGACTCATAGAATGCAAGAGATGGAAGGGGCCTCACATGAAGTGTGCTGGATAATGGCTGCCAATGTTAGCAGCTTTTAAAATATTGTTTTCCTCCTGGAAACCTCAATCTCCTGGTTAATTACGGCTGAGAGCTCCTACGTAGATTCATCATGAGTGGTACATTGATTCTGAACCCCTGTTTATTTTCTGCTAAAAGGATTCACAAAGTGATGATCCATTAAACAAGGCAAAGCAAAAGCAGGTACATTTTTATTTTAAAAATGTACAAGTTCATTGGATTAAATAAGCCTTCTGCTCTGCTACCCCCACCCCCTAAATGTTTGCTCCTATCTGTTGTCTGCTTTCTTTCTCCCTCTCCTTGTTCTTACCTAAACACAATTTATAGTTTAATTAAGCTAGGAAGGCTGGCGTATGAGAATGTTATAATGCAAGGCATCATGCTAGAAAGCAAAACCAATCAAGTAATGGCTTGGGAGCACATTGTTCCCAGAGAAGGGGTGGTATTTGCAAAGATTCCTTAATATCCAAATCTCTTGGCCCTAAGGTCTCACCTGACTGACAATACACTTGTTTTTTAAAGTCAAGCAATTTGAGGGCTTCCTAGTATTTCCAAGTTCAAGTGTTTTAGTCAAGTTTACAGTTGAGTTCATTGCGATTCTGCTTTCCTGAAACTGTGTTTCCCATTGAACATGTAACTTACAAGAGTGCAGCAAAGTAACTTTATGGACTGGAACTCTCTTAATCCCTCAGCTAGCAGGAGTTGAGTCACTGAAGCTGCATGCAAGAAGATGTACGTAACTTTAAAGCATGAGAGGAGAACATCAAAGTTATTCCAAATTTTCTGTGCATTGTCTCAGTTATATATCAAAATGGAGACTGTAGTCAGGAAATGAGGAGAGGTCTAAGACTTAGAAGAGAATCTATGAAGGAATTAGCTAAGATCCTCAAATACAAAGATATATCACTGAATACCAACATCAGGGTCCATGCCATAGTATTTCTGATTACTATGTACAGCTGTGAAAGCTGGACGGTGAAGAAAGTTGATAGGAAGTGGCTTTCTCACAAGTTGAAACAGGAAAGGATCAGGAAATTCATTACAAAGATTAAGATAGAAGGCCAATATTTTATGGAAAACATTAAAATATTAGAAGCTTTACAGCGGTTCATAAGGGAAAGGCAAGAAAAAAGTCACAGATATGGCAAAATGTCTGGATAGACTTCAACTGGATAAATTACACATGAAACAGAAGCAAAGTCTGAATGGACTTATGATGGCTATAGAGCTTGTTGAGGCATCAAAAGGTCTAAAGTTGGAAAATCACCAAGCCCAGATGGTCTACCTGTTGTATATTATTAAAAAACTGAAGATGAGTTAATGCAACCAATTAAGACTCTGTATGATGGCTTATTAGAAAGAGGATGGATGCCAGACTCTTAGAGAAATGCTTATATTACAGTGATTTGCAAAGATGATATGGACGATATGTCTACAAAGAACTACAGACCTATTTGAACTTCCAGAATGTGATGGTTTGCACCTCATGACAGTTGGCAAGGCTCATGACTCTTTTTACTAAGAGTCTCACAAACCTGATCACCTAGTGGAAATGGAAAAGAGATTCCATCTAAACATTAGGAAGACCTTCCTGGTGGTGGTGGTGGTGATGATGATGACGACAACGACGATGACAATGATGATGATTTAAATAGCTGTTGTATTGTTGTTACATGCTGTCAACATGACTTCGACTTCTGCCCAGGGACTTACGTTGAGTGCTGTGGAGGAAGAAGGGAGAAATCCATCTCATTTAACAAGTCAGATTATTAAGCTGAGTCCTCTCTGTCTCTCGTGCCATGACACTGCTTTCTGAAGCACCTGACAGGTGAGAATATTGCACAACTAGACAGGATTAATAATTACGACATTATTACTGTTTGATTACATTGGGAGTTGGGGAACTGGCTTATGAGCCTCTGGTTTAGCTTCCACAACATGTTGCAGAAAGAAATCATATTAGGTGATCCTTGTGACTTGATAAAACTTCACAGAGCAGTGGGTTCTCAGCCTTTGTTGCTATTGTTGTTAACTGCTGTCAAGTCGACTTTGACTTACGGCCACCCATAAACCTCCAGGTCACCCTGTCCTCAGCCGCTCTGCTTAGATCTTCCTGACTCAGGGCTGTGGCTGCCTTGATTCAGTCTATCCATCTGTAATGCCGTTGTCCTTTTTTCCTGCTGCCTTCTACCCTACCAAGCATTATTGTCTTTTCTAGGGATTCATGTCTCCTCAGGATATGGCCAAAGTATGACAGCCTCAGTTTAGGCTTCTAGAAAGAGTTCATTGAGTCTATCCATATTCATAATGCCGCCATCCCCCTTTCCTACTGCCTTTTAGCTTCTGAAGCACTATTGTCTTTTCTCATGATGTGGCCAAAGTATGACAGCCTAAGTTTAGTTGTCTTCGGTGGAACCAACATATAGGCAAGTCTCACTGAATGTACAACCTTGGTTTCCATGAAAGAAAACTCAAAAGTGTCATTGCAGCTGGTAATTTAAATTGCAAATATGAGCAAACACTTGCAAAATAGCCACATATTGCGGAAGATTTGAAGAACCTAAGGGGGAAATTGAAGAACTCAGCTCTCCCCCTCTTCCAAACCCTTTCAAATGGAAAGCATTCACAATTAAACATTTCATGCTGCCTTCAGTAAAATTAATGATTAGTAAGTCACTTCCCCCATGTTATCCATTTTGACCAAAGCTTTGCAAAGTTACTTTTTGCACTCCCAGAAACCCTGGCCACAGTGGTTCCTGATGACTGTGGGGTTATGAGACTTTCAATCCAGAAAGTTACTTTGCTGCACTCTCATAAGTTTCTTGTTCATTGTGAACCACAGTTTCGGGAAAGCAGCATATCAGTGAACTGAACTGTAAATTTGACTAACAAAAAACATTTCTACATGGAAATATCAGGAAGCCCTCAAATTGCATGACATCAAACAACAAGTGTGTTGTCAGTCAGGTGAGACCTAAGGGCCAATAAGTTTTGATATTAAGGAATTTTCACAAATACCACCCCTTCTCTGGGAACAGTGTGCTCCCAAGCCATTACTTGATTGGTTTTGCTTTCCAGCATGATGCCTCGCATCATAACGTTCTCATACACCAGCCTTCCTAGCTTAATTAAACTATAAATTATGTTTAGATAAGAACAAGGAGAGGGAGAAAGAAAGCAGACAACAGATAGGAGCAAACGTTTACGGGATGGGGGTGGCAGAGTAGAAGGCTTATTTAATCCAATGAACTTGTACATTTTTAAAATAAAAATGTACCTTCTTGTTTTTCTGCCTGGTTTAATAGATCATTGCTTTGTGAATCCTTTTAACAGAAAATAAACAGGGGTTCAGAATCAATCTATGCAGGAGCTCTCAGCCATAATTAACCAGGAAATTGAGGTTTCCAGGAGGAAAACAATATTTTAAAGGTTGCTAACACTGGCAGCCATTATCCAGCACACTTGATGTCTCTTGCTAATTTAATTGGGCATCAAAAACATTTTAGAATATTCCTCCCTGTCCTCAGATTCTAGTGAGCCCAAAAATGGATCTACTGCATTTTTTCATACCAGGTGCCACAGAGCCAAAAATGAGTGGCATTTCCTGCTGCCCAACCGCTTCGTGGAATCCTTGTCTTCTCTGAAGCCACAAGGAGGTAGACATTGCTGGCAGCTACGCCTGGCCATTTGTGAGATGCTTAATCACAGAGTCACCTTGCAGCCCCCACTATCCCTCTGGTGCACGCTGATGGAATGACTCATGTTCCATCAAAATCTACTGTCTTGTAACTTTTAAAACCACTAGCCCTGGTCCTTCCCTCTGCCGCAGCAGAGAACAAGCCTGCACCTTCCTCTTGCCTTTTAGCTATCTCAAGTGTGCAGTCATGTCTCTCCTCAGTCTTCTCTTCACCTTGCAGATAATTTACTCTTCCAAAAGAAAGCAGAAGGAGCATGGAGACTGGCAATCCTACACTTGATCCCCATTCTACATTTAGGCCACAAAACCCAAATGTACAGGTCTAAGATGGGGGATACATGGCCCGGAAGTACTACATGTGAAAAAGATCAAGGGATTATTGTTGATCATGGGTTGAAAGTAACCCAGCAATATGATGTTGTGCCAAATAATATTTCACCCCGTGTTAATCGAAGCATAGTTTCCAAGTCCAAGGAAGCAGTAGTCCCCCTATATTCTGTGCTGGCCAGGCCTCATCTAGAGTACTGTCGCACTAGTCTTGTCTGAGTAATAGAGGTAAAAGACGAAGGATATCACCTCTGGATCAGAGACAAATAATCGACTAGATGGGTTTTGGTCCACCCAACAAGGCAATATAATTTCTGTGCCACTGGGAAGAGGGGAAGTGGCGGGGAAAAATTACACAGGTCTGATTTCCCACTCCTGCTGTTATTTTCATGTAGCTCTGCTTTGCCATTTTGACTGACACTGGGAAAAGCAAAGCAAAAGAGAAACTGATTGTTACAAATTGCAGTGCCCTTGGGCAAGCGCCTTCTTCTAGCCTTGTCAGAGACCCGTTTCTCTTTTTGTCTGGAGAGGCCAGAAATCTGATACTGTGCCAGCTGTCAACCCCTGCTCCCAATGTACACCTCGTTGCGCAACTCGACTCTCTGTCATCAGTGATTATTACAGGAGTTGGAATTAAGGTAGAGTTCAGAAACCAGAAGGCGTGATTCCAGTTTGTAACTGAATGCAAAGCAATCTCTCTTGGATTTGTATTGTGTATCCTAATTTGGTGGAGAGTCTCTCTCTTCAGGCGAACTTGAGGGAATCAGAAGCTCTTGCCGTGAAAGCACTTCTTAAGTTCCGCCTGAGATAAATGCCAGCTTGCAATTTAATGCCACAGCCCTTCCAGCCTTTTTCTTTCCATTTTTTTTTTTTGAGACTTCCAAAAGCAAACTATAACTTTCTTAAAAGTCAATGGAGTTGGACTGGGTGGAACGTTTGGTGAGCTTGTTTTCTGTGGCTGTAATATAGCCAATCCAGAAGGAGGGAGCTGCTGTGGAGAGTCTGCTTATCTATCTATCTATCTATCTATCTATCTATCTATCTATCTATCTATCTATCTATCTATCTATCTACCTACCTACCTACCTACCTACCTATCCAACCATCCATCATATTTATATCGTGTCTTTCCTCCAATTAGTTCAAGGTGACATACCTGGCTTTCTTCTTCTCTGTGTTGTCTTCCCAGCAGTAGATGATAAAGAGGCCTTCAGGGCAGAGTTGGCTCTTAAAACCCTGTACCATTGCCTCCCTGCATGCCAGCATCTTCCTCCTTTGGGAGCAGCTTGTGTATGGTGTGGGTTTGGGGTGAAATTAACTGCATTTGTACAATTAACTTAACATCTCAATGGGCTTTTACCATCTAAAACTGAAATCAGGCAAGCTGACATAAATAGGACAAAGCATGCCCATCCTGAGTTTACACATTTACTTTGTCATCATCTCTGATCAGATGGGTTTGGCAGAGTACTTGGACATAGGGGAGTTAAAATAATGAAAACCCTCTTCCGGTTGGATTCATTAGGTTGCCATTGGCTGTGTTCCACCTCTGACGGGAAGTGACAATGGAAGAGGTGGAATACTTGGAAAATCAAATTCCAAAACCATTGCCCCACATCTAGACTCTGGTAGTGTTTATGATCTTCGCAGGGCCGCCGGAGCAGCCGGATAATTGCTGCCATCATCTGTCAATTAGCTCTTGCCTCTTCTTTATTTACTGGCTTTCAAAAGGCAAATCAGTCCATCAGCACACTGCAACATTGCACAGTTTATAGCTAGGCTGTGTGTGAGATGCATTTTTAAAGGCATGCTGTAGCCTCAAACTGCTCTTAGCCAGATGAAGCCTGTCATATTCTCTCTGCTCTCCCCTCTCCCTCCCTCTCCAAAAAATAATGTCACGTGGTACTTTTAAAAGAAAGAGACAGGAAGCATGCAAAGCTCCCTGAGACTGGTTCCCCATTTGACTTCATTAGACAATTTCAGACTATAAAATCGTAAGAGAGAAATAAATCCCTGTCTACTTTCTTTGTGGCATTCATTACTTCACACACCTCTCTCATGTCCCTGCTCCTTACTCACTTTTTTGTTTATTTCTAATCTAAACTGTCTCAGACACTGTAACTATTCCTCATAAATTCTAGCACTGCAATCCCTTTTGGTTGCCCTTTCCCACATCTTTCCAGCTATACCACCGCCAAACTGGGAGGTAAATCAGGCTGTACGCTATAAGGACTGGACCAAAGTCATTCTGGAGACTTCATGGCTAAGTGGGGATTAAGTATGGATGTATGCTTCAGCATCTTCAGTGGGCCACTATGACCCACGAGAGTCAGGATATACCATTGTGAATTTGGATGATCTGTGCCAAATGGAAATGGGAACATTGTGACTATGGTGGCCCTCGACTGGTCTTGGGCCAGGTGATTGTGGAAACGTGCTGCCCTCTAGAACAGACCTGGTCCTAATCTGACTCTAATTGTCAAGATAACTATAACAATGTTCTCTTTTTGTTTCACTTGAGTGGAGGTTTCAGTAGAACAGAACAGGGAGCTTAGACCTGTTTCCTTCAAACACAATATGTCCCCTGTATCCATGTGGCTAGCATCCATGGTTTCACTTATCTACACTGAAATGAAGTTCAAAAACATTTGTTTCCATCTCTTTTTTGGACCATGTGTTGTTAATCTGTATGGCCCTTTCCACAGCTTACCTTTTTTCACTGCTGGCATGTGGGGATCGTGCGAGCAGCCTCCAGCGAGAGGCTCTCGCTTCCCCGCTGCTTCATTATGAAAGACCACTGCATTCACTCTGAATATTGGTAATGCTTACCACCCATAGAAATGAGCATCTTTTCAAAGTCCAGAGTGTCCTTTGTGTGTCAACCCCTAATGATGGAGGTAGGCATTTAAAAAAAAATACAATCTGTTTATTAATACCCAGATATCTTTACAGCTTGATTCCTCTGTTTTATTGTGTTATAAATCTGATGGAACTCACCATAGATGCTGATGGTTCAATACATAAAACCTCTGCTACAGAAATTGGATAGTTAATTAAAACAGCTTAATTTGTGAGTTCACAGTACAGAAGATGTATGAAATGGAAACCACAGCATCCTAGGAACGTGCCATGAATCAGGTCTGGCCCAAGACATTTCGCTGGATAAGGCAAGAGAGAAGATGATGAGGGGTTGATAGACTTAGCAATATTTGCATGCGCATACCTTCTAATTGCTGGTTTGTATTATGGTGATTTCCTGTTTGCTTTCCACACCGTTCTGTCTCTTTTTGTATCACTCTAACTGGCAGCCATTTTTCTCTGCTCTCTCACCTCCATCAGAGCATTATTTGATTATGCATGAGTAATCTGTAAGTAAAACTACTTTGTATGTTTTACAAAGACCGAGCCTGCTTCTTTCTCTGCTAGACCCTGGGGGCGGGCATGAGACTGGTTGTTATGCAGCTTCTGACTTGCCAATTTGATTAGTCTGCTAGAGAGATCTGCTACCGCCTCACATTTTCCATCAGGAGCAGCATGCATTTCCCACCCATGGGTTTTGCATAAACACCTGCTTGGCCAGCGTGAGGTGGAATGCCTTCCGTATCCTAATTCTCTTCACGCAGCTGGTTGAAGCTGAGCTGTTGCAGTGAATCTTTACACTATCAAGGCCTTATCACGCTGCACTGTTACAGCACTATTATTCTGTCTTAACTGCCATGGCAACATCCTGTGGAACCCTGGGGTTTGCAGTTTATGGAGGGGCATTTAGAATTCTCTGCCAGAGAGCTCTTGGGCCACAGTAAGCTACAAACCCCAGAATTCCGCAATATGTTGCCATGGCAGTTAAGGTGGAATTACAGCACTTTACCAGTGTAGCATGATAGGGCTGTCAGACAGAGGTGTTTCCCAATTCTACCTGGAGCTCCCAGCAGGCAAAATACATATTCTCTCACTGAACTGCAGCCTGCCCCTGAATACTTAGATTCCAGTAGTTATTGCCATACCTCTTGTTGAGTACATTCATCCGAGAAAAGGTGTACCAGCCCTGTTTGACTCCTGCCTGAAGGATTCTAGAAGGCCTCTGAACAACATAGGCCTCTGAGCTATGCATTCCTACACACATATCCACACTCTTCTATAAGCTTACTAACTCTCAAGCAGGGGTGGGAATTGTCCCACCTTGCAGACGTTTTTGGACTGCAGCTCCCAGCATCCTTCACCATTGCCCGTGGTACTTGGGGCAGCTGGGTGTTACAGCCCAACATCTGGCGGCTGGCTCAGTTCCCATCCTGTCTCTTAAGCGAGCTTTCCAACATAATGCAGTGTGCCATGCAGTGTGCCGCCGCTCTTCATTATGACTTAATGTACTTGTATGTGATGCCGTTTACCTTGGGCGGGGATACAATCCATTTAATATGCGTGCTGTGACTTCTGGAAATATTTATTCATAGGCAAGATATAAAAGCCGAAGTAGGATAGCCAAAAGAGAGCAGTCTTTTCTAAACACTGCCAAATGATTGTCTTGTGGTGCTCTCACAATCGATAAGTAACAGCCCTGGTGTTATACTGCTTCTTCGCTGTCCCCATCACATGTTGAATAATTTTGCTGCACACCCCCTCACCAAGCATCTCAGTGTAATAGATTGTTAAAAAGAACCTCATGTGGACGACATTGTGATATTAACACCGGTAGTTCATTTACAACGGTTTTATGAGGCTAACTAGATTTTCATTTTTAATTAGCTTTTTTCCTCCCTTTGGGGTCGGAGAATGCTGTAAAACACAAGGAGTTTGAACGTCCCTTAATTCCATGATAAAATATGCAACAACATTGGGGATCATATCATGGCAGATTAATCAAAAAGTCTAATCAAAACAGTTTTACACCTCCACATGGTATCGAAGCTTAAATCTGACAGGGTCTGGCAGGTAATTTGCTTGCTTTGGAAAACTGTTGGGAATATAAATACTTCTTCACACCATTGGTTATTGTGTTATTGATCGCAGATTATTAATTCTTGGCCAGTTAAGACTAGAGCTCAGAAAGTTTCTTTTAAAGGTATCTAGTTGTTTTTGCTATAACTATAATTATTTTAATTATAATTAAATTATATAATTAATTATAATTAATTATTAATTATAACTCCATTATACTGCCATCAGTATAATGGCAATTAACTACTTTCAAGGACTTGGGATTATAGATATAACTGACTACTTGAGGCCAAGTTCTGGTGATGGAAAACTTTGGTATAATGATACCATCGAAGTTCACACTGATTTGGTATATAGACATCTCATGTTCATATTGCTGGCTGCACCCCATTTTGAGCATGATATCACTGAAAAATTCTTCTGGAGCTTGGAAAAATAAGCCAAGAGTCTAACCATACAAACCCTGGGGTGTGTATTTTCCCAAGCCATGAGTACTCAGTAGAAACAACAGGGAACTCTTGGAAACTACATTTACCAAGGAGATGGTCAATTTGTTGTCCCAGGTATCAGGGAGGAATTAGAGCCTCACACAGAGCTCTCCTGGTTGTTACTGCTATCTCCATCTTCAAGTTATGCTTTGTATGAAGGAAAGTATGCAGCAGGGCAATGCTAAAGGGGGTCACAATGTCTCTGAATATCTTTCTAAGGAAGAACAGCAAAAGAGAGACTTTCTAAAGGCTTTTAGTCAGCCACTGTTGACGAACATGCATTAGATAGCAGCCAAGAGGTGGAGAACTTTGGGCCCTCCACATCTTATGGCCTATAATGCCCATCTCTCCCAGGTGAGATAAGCAAGAGAAAGTGATTGTGGGAGCCCTGAGATACCCAGCAGGGCTCTTATCCAGCAGGGCTCTTCCTGTGCTGTTATCTAACACTAGGAACTTCACAGTTGTAGACCATATATGCTTGGACAGCATGAGGCTGGTGGTTAAATTTGAAAGCATAGATGGTGGAGGGGAGGCAACAGGTATGATCTCATTTCCAGCTCCTAGGAATTTGTTGTGCCTCCTGGCCTAGCTACAGTCTGTGGGAGAAGAGATAATTAGCTCCTCGTTCTTGAGAAAACCACAGCCAAGGCAAGGGCCATAAATCAACAAAGCATTAAGAAGCGTTCTTCCCTGTGAAAGTCCATTTGGCAGAAGTGTGGTCAAGCCAGTCTGGGATCTGAGATAAAGCAAGACTTGTCAGCTGAGGTGAGGGTCCAAGAATCAGGCAGTCCAAAGTCCAAGAATTAAGTGAGCCATGAGCAGGTACTTGAGCTGGAAGCAGACAATTGCTTCCAGCAGCAAACACAGCCATCACCAGCTCTTACATGGCTACAGCCAGCTACCAGTGATTGAGAGCGCTCCTCATGCTTTTTGGCGAGGAGCCTCATTGATTGTCTCTGCTTTGCTCTCCCGTCCTCACCCTGGGTCTGTGGACTGGGGGGCTGTGCTGCTTCCTTGCCTCATTATGACTCCGATAGGTCAGTTGTCACAGAGTCTTGGCCCTGCAGGGCTTTCCTCAACTTCAGATTCTGAGTTCTGACCCTGGCTCATGACACCGCAACTGTGAAGGACCAGGTTCTGAAGGACCATGTTTGCTCTCATTTCTCCTTCTTGAAAACCTTTGTGGTCACTTTCTTGACTCTTCCCATTGCCCCTATTCATGCTAACAGGTCTCAACTAAGTCAGAACACCTTTGACTCCACTATGGGCTCATCTTAAGTAGGTTTGAACAGTGAGTGTGCCTTACACAGCCTGGCATACATGTATGAACACTGTACTTGTGAACTTGCACTGACCATTAATTCCTCATGGGCGCAGAGTGCTTTATCTTTCCTTGTGCCCTTACTAGGCATTTTTCCTTCAACCCAACAGCTCTGTAAGATGAGCATTGTACCAGAAATCATTGAAACTGCATGGCTTTAACCTTTGCCTGTTCCTTAAGTGAAGACACACTGGATTTTTTCACTTCTTTCTCTCACATCTTTTTCAAGTACATCCAGTATTCATTCTCTCACCCACATTCGAACACCACTTCTTCCTCTTCTTCTTCATTTATATCCTGCCTTTCTCCTAGTAATGGGACATATTTTAAAACTATACCAATCAAAAACTATACAAAACTTCAATAAAAGTATAAATGCAAAAGTTATTTCAAAAGCAATTGAACAATTTATGAAGTTGCAACATCAAAAACATTAAAATTAATTAAAAGACCATACAAGCCATCAAACAGCGCAGCCCATCATCAAAGGCCCAGCCCATGCAGCTTCTAAAAAGCCTGGCGGCATACAAGTGTTTGCAATTGCTAACGGAAGGAGACAAGGAGGCAGCCCTCCTGGTTCTCTCCCACACGCAGCCGCAGACAATCAAATCTATGAAAGCCATTCTCCCTCCAACGGGGCTCTTAAGTGGAGTGCTCTTTTGCTGATTCTGAAGTATCAGAATCAAAGAACAACGAGGAATACATTTTTTCCAAGAAGAATGAAGAATACTGTCTTGTGCTTTCCAGTTCTTGGAGTAGTGGTTGGTTTCAGGCTCTGAGCGTTAGAACATTAATGAGTCCATTCAAAAACAAACAAAGGGACACAGAGACTGGCTCCAATGTGTAGCTCTCCAGATGTTGTCAGACTGCAACTTTCCAGCACTTTCTGCCCGGCGAGGAAACCTCAGGAACAGTCAACAGCAAACACCCCTCTGTCCAGCTGCTGCTGCAGTCGCTACTGCGGGAGTTGTCTCTACCTGTGGAACTTTGGGAGAAAGATCATCAGCACTATTGCAACAGATTCTGGAGCAGTTGGGACTACTGGTAGATAAAAGCAAGAGTTCCACTCGTGTGGTCCAATGACTGGTGAGGTTGTTTTTGGAACTTTCCCTCCTTCCCTTTGAAACAAGACTAAAGACAGCCTGCAACTAGGCCAGGGAGGCCCTTGGGCAGCCATTTCGAGGTGTTTCAGCTTAGGAAGACAGCCAACTAACGACACATTGGAAGGCTGAACATTCAGCACTTGCCTGCTTTTGTGCATTCTAAAAAGCTGAAAACACCTATTTCTAAGGGTTAGTTACTGCTAATGAGAACTTTAAGCTAAAATGGGATGGTCTTTTTGCCCTTTGGCCCCACTCATCACTAGAACCATACCTCCCAACATTTCATGGACAAAAATCAGGACATGTGGCCAAGCGACCTCAGTGTGGGGTCAAGATTCCAAAAGTTCTTAATGAAGAAGAGCGCATAAGCTAGGAGAGGCCATGGCAGTTTGCTCAGTTTAACTGAGTACAAAACAGTTTTGCACTTTTAACTCAAGTTTGCAGCAAACTGAAGCAAGCTAAGGACAAAAGGGAAACGCAAGAGGAAGAAAGGCAAACTGAAACATTTTAAAAGTATCTGAAAGAGCGAACAGCCGAGGATGAATTGGGACTGTCCTTGCCGAATGGGGACAATTGGCTGGTATTTAGAATACTTCTCTGAAATGGAATTCAATCCCTATGCTGCAAGAGGTTCTTCCTTCCTGCTGTAGATGACAAAGATCTTTTTCCTGCTCCATTTCTCATAATATTGGAAGGTGAGCACTTCTAAGCTGGGTCAGACCAGCTGACCCAGCTGGGTCACTTGGTGCTATTTTTCCAAACCCCTCGCTGGCTCATAGTCAAGAGCTGAATGTGTAGTTTGCTTCCTCTTCTTCTCCAGCCATTTCCTAAATCCACTAGTGTTTCTGTTATCATCAATATGTGTATTACCTAAATTGAGTAAAAATTGGCGGGGGGAGGTGTCAAGCTGTTAGCCTCACTGAAGCTGGAAGTATTTTGCATTTAAATTATTATCTATTTATTCAATGATTTCATTTCATGCCATTTTATGCTTGCAATGCTCATAATAGGAGCCCTACTTTTGAAACCACTCCCGGGCCCAAACCACTTCAATTTGGCTTTGCCTCTAATGAAACTGATGGGCAGGCAATTTGGGACACATCTTCTCAAAGTACTTCAAATAATGGGAAATTTGACATAATTCACTGCCACAAGGTGTAGCCAGGCAGACTGTCACAGATGGCTTTAAACTGGGAAATGGATAAATCCATGCAGGAGGAAGTGAGGCTTAGCAAAGCTTACTTGTTTGTTTCTTGCCGCGCATGCTTTCTCTCTCTCTCTCTCTCGTGTACTATCCAATAATCAGAGTTCTCTGCACAGTATACTGCTAGATTGCAAACTTAAGATCCAAGATTACAATAAAGCAGTGGCAATAAAATCACACATAATGAAAACAAGACAAAATCAGCAGCAAGGGGATAAAAACAGCACAGCCCGTAACTCAATGCCATTTGATAATAAGCAATGACAGTAGGAGGGGGTGTGATTGCCTTTGGGTCCTACTTGGAGGCTCCTAAGATGCTTCTTATTGACCATGGTAGGTGATATGATATTGGACTGGATGCATCTTTGACTGATCCAGCATTATCCTGAAGGGCTCTTTTATATTTGTTGCTGTTAACTGCCATCAAGTCAATTTCAACTTATGTCCACCCTATAAGTGAGGGACTTCCACATCACTCTATCTTCAGCCACCCTGTTCAGGTCTTGCAGATTCAGGGACATATTCTTCATGTTTGTGTCTATCTGTTGGGACCCAAATTTCAGCAACAGGAGTGGCATAGGGCTGGGGAAAAACAAAGTGTGACAGGCGAGATGTAATTCTTAATATTTGGTTATCTGCTCCCCCACCAACATACAATCCATAGCTAAATTGTATTCATGCCTACTCCAGAATAAAGCTCAGTGCACCAGCTTCATTCTGGAGTAAAGCAGAATTCAGTGTGATCCAACAGCTTCCCACACTTTGAACAACCTCTTATCTGCATCCACTGATCATAAATAAGAGCAGAAAAAGTTTGTGGGCCAGATCCCCAGTGGCTTTATCCCAACCACAAACTGAAGGCGTTGTCAAAAATGTAATATCATAGGTACAACTACAGTCTTCAGTGGAATGATGTGCAGAACATGGATGGATATGGGAAATTGTCTTGTAATAAGGCAAACCATTGGCCCATCAGGCCACAATCTGATCTATTCTGACTGGTGGCAGCTCTCTACAGCCACACTTGGGATTTTTCCCAGCCTAACTGTATGAGATCCTTTTAGAACCTAAAAATTAGGTGGTGCTGGAAGGCATTGAACATGTGAGTGGGTTTGTTTGTTTGTTTTGTTTTTGTTTTTTTGCATACTACATTGTCCTTCAGCACTGAATTATGGCCCTCATAGCACTGCAGAAATAGCAAACATAATATAATACTCATTGGGTCTCTCTTTTTCCTTAAAATCATTACCTTCCTATTTACCAGTATATGAGTAAATGGCCAAGTCTTTTATGTTTTCACTAGGGCACAGAAACCTAACAATGAGGAAGGTAGATCAATCCTTTTTCCCCTCAGAACTGCCATATTATTATCACACATGAAAACATCAGACAACTTGTTCTTGACACAAGGAGACATCTACCAGCAGTTTTCTTTTTACTGACTTCATCTCAGAATCCCTGTGTTCTTTTTGAATGCTAGGACACTTTCAAAGTGCTCTAAAACTCAGCATAGGTCTTTTGAAGCCCTGCAGCCTGGAACCTTTCAAATGGAGATGCCAATGACTGAAAACGGTATTTTTAGCATGGAAAGCCAAGGCCAGCAAGGGGCTGTTCTCTAGCTCTGCTTTTGATGTACAGATCCTCCTCTCCCAAGACTGCACTTTCCGGCACTTTCCGGCACTCTACCCCACCACCAAACCAGCTTTCTATCAAACCTACCTGCTATCAAGAATTCAGCCCTGTTCAGCCCATAAGTTGAACACAAGCCAGCAGTGTGATACTGCAGCAAAGAAGGCAAATGTTATCTTAGCCTGCACTAACAAATGGATAGTTTCCAAGGCAAGAGGAGTAACAATCTGGTCTGTTCTGGTCTGGTCCAGGTGGGGAAACTGCTGGATTGTCAAACCATCTTACCTCTAGCCAACCGATAAGGTGACAACACCTTATCTGTTGTATGATGTGATTGGAAGTTCAATGCCTTGGCCCATTTTCCCCCCACCCTACTAAGGGTGTGTGGAAAACTAGTCACACCTTCAGTATGTCTGCTCAACAATATGTACTGGACTATCCACAGAAGCATAATCCATTCCTAATTAATATTAACGTTTTCAAGTAATCAAACCATTGTTCATTTAAGGAATTGCTTATTCATCACCTTTTCCTCCAGGGGGATATTGCATTTAACAAGGATTTTGTCCCAGTAAAACTATACTAGGTGGGATAATCTCCGAGCAGCAAATAAAACACGATGATAGGTAATTAACATCTATTGCTTTATGTCATGATTAATTATGTATTTGACACCCACTGCAGTAGTAGGTAAGATTTAATCACAGATTAGTCTTTTTGGTTCTTAATTATTTTTGTACCCGCTTCATTAAACATTTACTGTTTATTCAACAGGAAATAATAAATACAGGAAGCTTCTCCACTTGTCTGCAGTATCTGTACAGGTAAGACAAGTTTCTGTCATCTCTAGCCTTTCTTTCCCTCTGCTTCTGATTGCTGCTCTTCCAAATTTGGCTATATAAAGTTTGATTGCCATCTAAAACAGTGTAACGGGTCTCCTTAACTTTCCTTCTGCATCGAGTTCTCTGGCTGAACTTCTCTGGTTGAGTTTTACTTCACAGGAGACAACTGCGCCAGAATGTTTGAGAAGCGTGAAAGCTGGTGCTTAACTGAGTTCTCCTTTACACTATGGAGCCAAGCCAGTTTGTCTCAGAATTTTGGTAAGATCAAACTCCTCAGACACCCCTGCTTCCATAACACCTTATTTTTGAGCATTGCTTTCATTATTATGAAGACAACACTCAAAACAGTGTTGCAAATACCTTCATGCCAGCCTATCAAACTTGTCAAAACCTAATTATCAAGAGTTATCAAGGTTTTCCCTATCACCTTCCCTCTTGGTGTGTGAAATGGGGATGGTTAATTAGAGACTGTTTTTCAGTGCTCAAATACCGCAATATGGATCCGTTGGTGGAGTTTTGCTTTCTACTTTCCCCACCTCAGTGTTTGTTTGTTTTTTTTAAAAAAATGAAGATGCCTGACTCCTTGGGAAAGTGATTTGTTGGTTGGAATGGAAGGCCTGGTTTCACAGGCGATGGATAGAGAAAGAAAGAGTATTCTGTTTGGAGTGTTAGGAGCACTCGGCTCTCAAATATAGGAAGCTGCATTACTCCACGGTGTAGTAATTGTCCATTTTAAGTCAGTATTGCCTATTCTGACTGGTAGTTGCTCTGCAGAAAGTGTTGCAAGGTGAGGCCCTCTAGATATTGTTAGACTGCAGTTCCTAGCATCCCTTCTTGGTAGCTATGCTGACTAGGGCTGATAAGAGTTACAGTTCCTAGAGTTACACCCTAGCTCTGGGGATCTCAGGTAAAGGTCCTTCCATCCCCTCAACTCCTTGATCTTTCTTTTCTTTCAACCTGGAAATGGCAATAACTGAACCGGGATTTTTTTTTTCTCATACAAATTACAGTTGGCCCTCCGCATTCGCTAGGATTAAGGGCCCAGGACCCCTACAAAGATGAAAAAGCCACAAATATCAAAATGTGCGTGGAGGGGAAGGGGGCTGAGGCATGGTGGGAAGAGCAGGGTCCAAACCAGATCAGGAAAAGAAGGAAAGGGGGTGAGTCACAGTGGCGGCCATATACATCCTCTTTCTCACCCGTCTCCCTCCTTGGGTGTAAAAATATATCGTTCCATATTATAGTTAGGACCGTCCATGAATCATCTTTCCAGTTTCTAGGTATGGTCGTGAAAGCTGGACAACAAAGAAGGCAGGTAGGAAAAAAATCAGCTCATTTGAAATGGGGTGCTGGAGGAGAGTTCTAGTAATGCGTTGGGCTGTTAAAAAGATGAATGAATGGGTCCTAGACAAAATCAAGCCTGAACTCTTTCTAGAAGCCTAAACTGAGGCTGTCATACTTTGGCCATATCATGAGAGGGCATGAATCCCTAGAGAAGACAATAATGCTTGGTAAGATAGAGGACAGCAGGAAAAAAGGATGATGGCATTACAGATGGATAGACTGAATCAAGGCAGCCACAGCCCTGAGTCAGGAAGATCTAAGCAGAGCGGCTGAGGACAGGGTGACCTGGAGGTTTATGGGTGGCCGTAAGTCAAAGTCAACTTGACAGCAGTTAACAACAATAGCAACAAAGGCTGAGAACCCACTGCTCTGTGAAGTTTTATCAAGTCATAAGGATCACCTAATATGATTTCTTTCTGCAACATGTCGTGGAAGCTACACCAGAGGCTCATAAGCTAGTTCCCCAACTCCCAATGTAATCAAACAGTAATAATGTCGTAATTATTAATCCTGTCTAGTTGTGCAATATTCTCACCTGTCAGGTGCTTCAGAAAGCAGTGTCATGGCACGAGAGACAGAGAGGACTCAGCTTAATAATCTGACTTGTTAAATGAGATGGATTTCCCCCTTCTTCCTCCACACTGCCCACCATGATTTTGAATGTGTTACTGCAACTCCCATTCTCACAGCATGCACCATGATTCAGGGAGATGCCTTACATTAGACTGTAAACAGTGCCGGCCCTATCAATAGACAAAGACAACAAAGTGAGACAGTCACCTTAGGTAACCTTGCGACCTCCCATGAGATGTTTCTGCTTAGCCCCTAGGCTTTTCCCCTGTCTTAGAAGCAAGCGCTGTGTGCACAATGCTGCCAGTTTTCCACTTCTTTAAACTGGCCTGCCACTTTCAGGTCTGGTAGAAGAGTCTATCTCCTTGCCAGTGCTGAAGGAAAGTCCAAATGGCAGCCCAGTGTGCTCCACACCAGCCAAGAGGTATGATATATATCTTAGATTTTCTAATGTTGCCACAAATGTTTTTGTTGCGCATTATGGATAAAGAATTGTTCTCTGGGGTGTTAGCTACTCTTCCTAATTTGGTGTCATCTGCAAATTTGCTAAGCATACCCTCTCCTCTATTCCATCATCCAAGTTGTGGACAAAGATGTTGAATAGCCCTGGGCTCAGGACAGAACCCGGTGGCAGCCTGCTAGTTTCTTCTCTTCAGGGTGAAGAGATGTTGGACTGCAAATCCCAAAATCTCTGAGTAATGCTGGCTAGGAGTTCTTGAACTTGTAATCCAATAGCATTTGGGGTTCCAAATTTGGGAACCATTGGTGTACTACTCCCTTTCTCATTTTTGCTGTGACAACTTTCATAACTAGACTATCCATTTGGAAACGCTTCCAAGTCTTCTGTGACCTTCCCCAAAGGTTATTAGACAATTCTTTTCTGTAGACGTAACCAAGCCTGGACACACTGTTCTGGAGGAGAGGCAGCCAGCTTGCAGTGTTTAATACCATCCTCTCTTTCTCTTGATTTATAGACCTCTTCTCAAGTGATGGATTCCATTTGCAACAGCCAGCTGCTAGCCTGATGACAGCAAGTGTCCCATAAATCTCCTCTCTGACCAATGTGTTAGCTGTTTCCTTCACTGAGAAGGTCCTTTCCCATTTGGCTGCATAGCGTCCCGTTTATTATTGCAAGACTTCAGCTTTGTGCAACTTCTGTAGACCAGAAGCTTTAATTAATCTTTTCTCCCACTCCTTACTTCTCTGCCTGGTAAGAGGCTCCTAGAACAGTTTGACTTGAACATTTCATTTGTGATGAGTGCGTGTCTTTCTGTAGCATGCTGATTCTTCGCAAACATGGAAGCCGAACGGATGAGCCAAGAAGGGATAAAGAGTGTCAGGGCTAATCTTGAAAGCAATGACGGCCCCTCTCTTATCAACCACAGCACCTTTGCGGTTCTCCAAGGCAGCCAGAACTATGTGCTCAGCCTGTAGCCAAAAAAATTATAAGCAGGTCCTCTTTCTTTGGTGAGAGGGTGAGAAAAGCTTTGGTGCATGATGTCAATTCAGTTGGTTTGGACCAGTCACTGACCATCATGTACCATAATGAAGGGACAACAGAAAGTCCATTCCCTGTGGGTACACCTGAACTGTGGAATTCTTTGCTCATGGGACTGGCCCTATCATTAGGGAGAGGACGGTAGTTGTCTTGGACAGCAGATGCTCGGACACCATGACACAGCATTGGAGGAAAGAACTGTATGCTTTGTTCATAGAATGGGAGTGGGTGCTATCTTGCACTTTGCCTCCAGCAACAAAACATCTTAGATTGACCCTGTTGCCTACGGAAGCTCAGTTGGTGCTATCTCATACAATATTTATTCCTAGCAGAAATCGTCCCACTTAGGCATGTTCTTTATTTTACTGAGTGGGGAGGTTTTATGTAATATCTCTGTTATCTCATCTCAGCTACAGAAGGAAAAGAGAAGCTGATTCCTTTCCATTTTTTCTTTTTCTCTTTTTTCTTTCTATTTTCTTTATTTCTTTCTCTTTCCCTTTTCTTTGTTACTATTCAATTCATATGTTAATTCATAGGTATCTTTGTATGCTTAAATATTGTTTCCTTATTTCTGTGTATATATATGTTGGTGTGTGTGTCTAGATGTGCCTTTACTTACTCTTCTTCCAGTGCCATTGTATACCAGCAGTAGTTGTCTAAGCTCTACATTGGACAAACAGGATTAATGCAAGAGAATTAATGGACATAAATGTCACAATGGAAATGACAATACCCAAAAAAACCAGTTACAGAACATTTGAACCTTCCCGGACATACAGTAAGGGATTGACAAGTTTCAGTTCTTGAACAAGGAAATTAGAAAGGAGGACTAGAAAGAGAAACAGCAGAATTAAATTACATTCACAAATTCCAATCCATTAGCAGAAGTAAGAACAAAGACAATGGATTCATGGCACATTAAATATATTCACGCAAGAGTCCCTGCTACTGCACATAGAACAAAAAGAATCTTCTTAGGGAGAGTTTTGAACTCAGGGGAACTGGCTTTTGGTAAGCAGATTTACTGCTTTCACACCCCAATACTAACTGACCACTGTAAAGATCCGAATGATCACGGTACCCATCCCTTGGAAAATTTAGGGCAAGGAACATGATTTGTCTCTTTCTGGATCACATTACATTCTATCCCACTCCCACAACTGTCAAAATATGCTTTATACCTGAGGTTTTAATACCACCCTGTACTGTATCTGAAGAAGTGGGTTTATATCCATGAAAGCTCATGCTAAAATAAAAGCCAGTTAGTATTAAAGGTGCTATGACACTTTTTTTTTTCTCTCCCTCTCTTCCTCCTTCTTATGCTGCAAAAGACTAACATGGCTACTTGTTTGAAAACTATTTACAGGAGAAACAGTTGTGTCTGTTTTCTAACAACCTAACTCACCTGCAATTAACTGGACTCATTTAAATGAGCTCAGTGTAACCAGAAGGTCTTGAACTTCCTATCTCCTTTGGATGTGTGACAAACTGGTACAGCAAGCCATTATAGCTCATCTCATCGGAAGCTACTAAGAGTTCAATCTGCTCTTTTAGGCAATGATCAGAGTAATGGGATGTCAGGTCCTACGTGTCAGTTGCAAAATAACCCAGCTGTGAATTATACTGTAAATAACCACTCGAATGGAGGTCACTGGGTATCCAGAAGAGCTTTGATACACAGACTGTCCCAAATAACTACACTTGGAGTCTTGCCTCATTGATTTAGATAAGGTTGAAAATCTTCCAGGAACATGTTTTGGGATGAGAGAATTCATTTGTCCTTTGACCAGCCAACAATTCTCCTGGTGCTAATAAGAATGCTAATGCTTATCTCCATTTTTTGAAATCTCTGTAAGTAGTTTTCCAGAATCAGTTCCTTGTATCTCCAGTGACAAATAGTACAGATAATTCAGCCTCTGCTAGCCTTGACCCTATGGAACTTGTTGGCACCAACATGGAAACAATCACTCTTACATTAGCACATTGATTAAAAAAAAAAGGCAGCTGAACTTCAAGCTGTCCTTGGCAAGCCAAAGACCCTCTCTATATCAGCACAAAACGTTCCTTTAAGTCTTCAAGAGTATTTTCTAAGAAGAATAGGAGATTATTTCATCACTGCTGAAGTATCTTAAGAACTTATTACAAAGTGTACACTCTAAGGTTGAACCTCTTAACCTTGTCCTCTCTCAGAAAAGAATGCCAAATGCTTCACCCATGAAAGAACAAAATTTAAATTCTCCCAGGACTACCTTCAGTCATACCTCAGAATGTATCTGGCACAGCCAAGATGAATGATTTGGATGCCAGTAAATTCTACTTGGCTGAAAGCCTCACATGCTGACCCTTTCTGAGAAGACTGCTGTTCTGAAGCGAACAGCCCTCCTTAAATTTGGAGATACATCGAGGAAAGCTGGTGAGGTAAATGAAGTTGATATTATGCATACCTGCATAGGAGACCAGTGTCAGCCATCTTTGGCACGAATGTTTTGCCATTATAGCTCATCTCATCGGAAGCTACTAAGAGTTTTACCCATAGTCTTAGGCCATTTCTGCACTAGACTATTATAGTGCTACTTTTCCACTTTCAACATCCAATGGAATCCTGGGGTTTGCAGTTTCGGGAGGGGCTGGCCAGCCCCTCTCTAACCTGCAAACCCCAGGATTCCATAGGATATTGAAAGTGGAAAAGTAGCACTATAACAGGCTCGTGCAGAAATGGCCTTAGTCTACACGAATGCACAGAGAATGGGAAATAAACAAGATGAACTTGACCTCCTAAGGCAGCAAAACAAATAGGATGTAATAGGAGTGATGAGAGTTGCAGTCCAACAACATCTGGAGGGCCACAAATGTTCATTCCTGGCTCAACAGGCATATCAGCCACACATTCCAGGGGGAAGACTCAGCGGAATGCGGGAAAGGACTTCCCATCAAGTGAAATCAAAAGTTAACCTCTCAGCCAAATTGCAAAACTTTTATCTAACTCATTATGGAGCCCAAACATGAAATCAGAGAATGCCAGTACTATGCATTTATTTTATATACACGTAAAACACTTTCTCTCTTGAAACCCCAAGGAAGTATTCCATTAACAGCCTTATTAGCTCTATTTGACAAATAGATGAAGGATTTGGAGATGCTTTTATTTAATTTCCTGCACAAAAGAAAGAGTGGGATTTGCATATTAGAGAGGCAAAGCTCTGGGAACCTTGTGACACACACACTTATATTCCGTATATCTCATATAGATATTACAGAGAGGAAGTGGGGAGAAATAATTCCAATGAACCATACACAAGGGATTCAGAACCTCTCCAACTAAGCAATCACTAGTTACAAGCTATAGGAAACTAGCGCCATTTCCACCCTACACTGTTGTAGTGCTATTATTCCACTTTCGACATCCTATGGAATCCTGGGGTTTGTAGTTTCCTGAGGCCAAAGAGCTCTCTGGCTGAGAATTCCAAATGCCCCTCCCTAAACTGCAAACCCCAGGATTCCATAGGAGGTTGAAAATGGAATAGCAGTGTAGTGTGGAAATAGCCTCTAATTCTGTGTAGTAGATAGTGAAGAACTTGGTGAGTTAAAAGCAAAGTAGTTTAGGAGAGATGAACCATTTCCCACAGTCGCTTGCATCTGTTCCCATGACCTCCGAGCCTCATTAGGGAAGTGTATCCAATTTAAATGAAGCATATAGGTGAGCCAAACTGGGACGCATCAGATTGGTTCCGCTGTTTCCTGACTTGAAATAGGCCAACACACTATAACAGGATTCTAGCCTTCGTCTGTCTTCCCTCATCAGTGCTAGAAAAAGTACAACCCCTAGTGTAGTTTAGTGACAACTTTGTTGGCAGTATGCCCCATGAAAGAGAGCAGGGAGCTATTCTTAACTAAACATGGCCAAGACTGATCAAAGATCAATGATCATAAAATCACAGAGTTAGAAAGGATTTGAAAGGCCATCTAATCCAACCCTCTGCTCCCGAAACATGTTGTTTCAATAGTGGTCTGAACTTATTTGAGCTTACTAGCAATTTAGCAGCACAGGAGCAGCATAGGGAGGGCCATTTAGAATTCTCAGCCGGAGAGCTCTTTGGCCTCAGGAAACTACAAACCCCAGAATTCCACAGGAGGCTGAAAGTGGAATTATAGCACTATAACAATGTCGTGTGGAAATGGCTTTAGAAAGGTTCTTGATGTTTTCCTAAGACCAGGATCACTACTAAGAGCCAAATTATAATGTTTTTTTATGGCTTTCCGTTTGAGCTCTACAGTGGTAAACATTTTGTTTAGCAGCAAACAGAAAGGGGAATTGAACTTCATGCATCACCTCATCAAATTAACCAGAGGCAAGCCATGAATTATACAGATAGTTTATAATTCATTTTCTTCACATTGTAGAGCTAATTAAGGGCTATATTTTCCCCGTGAACTCCAGAATTACTCTGACTTATGCTAACCAAGCATTTTATTTCTGGCCAATCGGAAGCGCCAGATCAAAGTGAAAGCTAATGGAGCTCCTTGGGTTCGGGCAGAAGCTTGAACTGGATTGCAGGATTGGTTTTAAGACTGCTTTCAGGAGTATTTTTAAATGTATTTTTAAAAATGTTTTTACCGTTGCATTGTTTTAATTGCTCTTTATTTGTTCATCATCTCAAGAGCTCTTGTAGGCTAGGAGGCAATACATAAATTCTTTAAATAAATATTGTAAAATTAACAGCCAACGTTGACAGGTTGCTGGTGAGCCAAGACACACAGCCTCCTTCTGGTTGGAAACAAATACAGTACGCTCTTCTAGAAGGCAATCCATTCTTGGAAGGCAAGAAGATAGCTCAGTAAATGGGTAGTGTCTTTAATACAGCCACTGGAACCTGCTGAGGGACTTCACATTTTCAGAAGCAAAGGAACCATTCAGAGTCTGCTCACCTGTGGGCCACATGAATTCTTTGCATAGTGTCTCGTACACTTGTACACATGGCCCACACATTCTGTTGCTGCTGATTGCTGTGGTATTTTTAGTGGCTGCCTTTCTCACGATACGTTTTTGGTCCAATGAAGCAAATGAATGCAATGAAGCCTTTTGCAGAGATTGATGGAATACAGCTCCCATCGTCCCTCAGTCTCCTCCTTTTGATTAAGATGCTGTGGATTCTAGTCCAACAGCACCCGGACACCTTCCAATTCTATGATCTTATGGTTCTAGATCACATATAATCAGAATGATGGACCTTTTTTGGTTAGCAGGGATGGTGACAGCATATGCCTCTCTGTTCAGGCTTTAGAGCTTCCTCTGAGGTTAGCAATATTCTTCAAAGTAGCTCGGAAAGTCTGTGGATTTTTCCCATATTGTTGAGCGCTATCTCTATTGTGATGTAAATTTTTGGGGAGTGGCTTGGTCTTGAATGGGTAATTACGAGCCCTTAGCTTTACAAAATACCAATGCCTGGTGGAGATGAAAGCTGCGAGAACTGATCTGTTGATATGGATCATCATAATTCCCTGCATTTCAGATTCTACTTGGGGAAACGACCATAGTGACTATCATGAGGAATGCCTACCCTTGAAAATGTACCCATGATGCCACTGTACTCTAAAAACAAACCTCCTGCTGCTGTTCCCTTTAGCTTTTAAACTCAGGTGAGGATGCTCGACAAAGTATAATTTCTATCCACCAGTGTTCAGGTAGGATAGAGGTTGTTTTCCCATTACTTTGCCATCAGTGTTATAGATGCACTTTAGACATTGATAAAGACTTCTTTTTCTTGAAACTGATCTCTGCTGCTGGTTTGTTTTTGTTTTTAAATAATTTTATTGCAGGAAGTATAAATGATCTGCCTCCATGCTTTTAATGAACTGAACTCTTATTGCTTACTTAGCTCTCCTTTCAGTGTAAATAACCTCGAGAAAGCAACCAAACTGGAAAATCACCCAGCCAACCAAGAGACTTTAAAAACATTGCTTTACACACCAGAATCTCTTCAGACTCCAGGGCCGGGGTCTCTCCATTTTTACTGCCATGTTTCCCATCCACTATCAGATGCTGCTAGTCCTCCAGCGCATTATTTTAAAAGATTCAACTGCATACCTTCTCTTTTTCATTTTCCCTGATGCTGAGAGAAATGTGTTTCTAAACACTTTCAGCTCAAGCCCTTATTTAAATGTTTGGGTATACACATGTCTGCTGTGCATTTTGTTTATTCGCTTGATATATTCCTAACCCACCTTTTAACCAAGGAGCACAAAGTACCATACCGTCAGCCCTCCACGTTTGCTAAGGTTAGAGGCATGGGACCCCCACGAAAGTGCAAAAATTGCAACTATCAAAGTATGGGAGGAATGGGGGCAAGGCATGGGGGAGAGAGTGGGCACCCAGCATCCAAACCAGGTCAGGGAAAGAAGAGGGAGAGAGGGTGGGTCATCAACTTCCCCCTCACACCCATTTCCCTCCTTGGGTATGTATGGGGTCAATGGGAGAGGGGTTGTCGGGCTGAGAAACTGGGCTGCAATCTGTCCTTTTCTGGGCAGGTAGCTGTTGGTGGGGGAGGAGGAGAACTGGGGAGGGGATAAAGCAGTGGTTCTCAACCTGTGGGTCCCCAGATGTTTTTGGACTTCAGCTCCCAGAAGCCCCAGCCACTATGGTCAATGCTCAGGGCTTCTGGGAGCTGAAGTCCATAAACATCTGGGGACCCACAGGTTGAGAACCACTGGGATAAAGGGTGGTGCAGTCTGATTGGGGTCACCAGGAGGGAAGGTTCCCCCAGAAAAAGGAGCGCCTATGGGGGGCTGGTTTTGGGGCCAGAAATACAGAATAATATATTAAAATGTATTTATTTTCTCTAAAGAACAGGACTGCTTTGACCATTGTGATTTTTTGTGTGTGGGAGTTAAGAAGATTTTCAGTGCAATATTAATGATACCAAATATATGCCACTCCATCCAAATGAGGATTAAAAATGCTAAAGACCCAGTTAAGAAATCATATGTGCATGTGTGTGTTTATATACTAATTTCAGCTGGGCCTGAAGAGTCAGTACCAAAATCTTCTGACTCCAGCTCCTCTATTTTTCTACTGTCTGACTCTGGCTCCTTTATAAACGCCAATGTATTTTAATTAGTAATCACAAATTTACTGCAGTATAATGGTAGCACAAGGCATTTCATCACCACCAAGGGAACCTTCAGGCTACTTAGATGGATAGAACATAAAATATATTTATTTGCTTCAGGATAAAATATCAGAATAACATGATCTATTTACCATATATTGATGGAACATAAACCATATTTATTTGATTAAGTATAAAACAGAAGGATAACATGATATATTTACCGTATATTTACCAACTCTTGTTGTTCACTGCTGTCAAGTCGACTTTGATTTAGGATGACCCTATGAACGGGAGATTTCCAGGTTTCCCTGTCCTCATCCACCCTGCTCAGGTTCTTGCAAATTCGGCGATTGTGTCTTCCTTGATTGAGTCTATCCATCCATGCTCAAACATGGAAGCCCACTGGCTGACCTTGGGAAAGTCACACTCTCTCAGCCTCAGGGGAAGGCAATGGTAAATGTACTCAGAATAATTCTTGCCAAGAAAACCCCTAGGATAGGCTTGATGTAAGTCAGGGTCAGCTTGGAGGTAAATAACAACAACAGAATGTGTGTGCCGTGGGCAATGATTTCTCTTTGAACTTGGACAAAAAGGCATCATTTGAAAGGCTGTTCTCAAAAGTGAGGGTGTACAGGGACCAACTTCTCTCCCCACATCCACAGGTACAGAGAAGCCAATCGAATGGTTTGCAGCACTAAGTCCCTTGTTGTTGAAGCGCAAGCTGTCAAACGCTTGAGCAATTTCCAGAACAAAGCCTACCCATGATCATTTTTATTAGGACCAGACAGGCAAACTACTTGCTGTCATGGCTGTTCTGCACCAGCATCTGACAGACATTTCTTCCCCAACTAAGATAATCCTCCAGAAAAGCTGCAGCACCGGGTGCATCTTAAACTAGCTTCTGCTGAGCGTTATCAGGTATCTGCACCTTTTGCTCAGAGTAATCGTTTGAAAAACAAAGATGAGCTCATGGTGCCAACTGCTGAAAAGAGAAAAAAGTGCTGGGAATATCTGCAGGCAACCAGAATTAATGAGCATGCTATCAAAATGCATTGCCCTGCCATGGCTTCAAGGGCAGAATGGTACAGGAAATACGCAGGTCGATGGGGGAGAAAGCTCTTGAGTTCAAAATGGTTTTGACAGCTGAGAGGTTGTTCAGTTTAGGCAGATTCTCCCCATTTTCTTCCAGAATGTATGCCCTGAAGGTCCATCAGGTGTTTGGAAAAGAATCCAAAGTTCAGACCACTTCTAGAAGCAGAGGAGACACCTGGGACTTGGTTGTTGCAAACCTTCCAGGGGGCCAGTGAAGAGGACAGCACCAAATCAGCAAGAAAGAGAAGAGAAGTACTGGGCAAAACCAATTTATTGCTCATTTACAGAATGATGGGTTTTGGAGCTGATGCATTTTGCTCCTTCACAAGTGGACACTTTTGAGAAACTCTTAGAACTTTTTCCCTATCTTTTATCAAACTCCCTCAAGGATTCTTCTGAGATTTGAAAAAAGTTATTTTTATCATAGGATAGCAGGAAAACCCTAATGTTTGCTGTAGTTTCTTAGAAATCTCAGCTCATGAACCAAAGATAGCCACTCCGACTATCACTGTCACATGCCAGAACCATTGATTCTCTAGACTTGTCGCATTAGTCCTTGGAATCTCTATCCATCTGTACCCTAAAACTGGAAAAAGAAATATGCAGGAGTTCCGTCTGGGGTGAGGTAAATTCCAAGAATCTGGTTTCCAATCCTTACCTCCTGATTCAAAGTGTGTCCACGTGACTTCATCCTCTTTTTCCTGAGCTATTGTCTCTTCAACATTTATTTACATTTTTTTTGAGATTTCTAATAATGCCTTACTGTTATTAATATTACGAACACAGTAGGGTATGAATTCCAGTATTACTTCCAGCATTATTTGTTCTCATCTGCAATTGCTGGTTTTGGAACATCTGCAATTGCTGGTTTTGGAACATCATTTCCATGTTCCTCTTGAACATGGAAAAGCCTTCAAGTTGTTTTGGACTCCTGGTGACCCCAAGGTGAATGTATTATGGGGTTTTCTTAGCAAGATTTATCAACAGATATGCCTGCACATATGAAATCCCATACGTAATCATAGAACGGTAGAGTTGGAAGGGGCTTCTAGCTAGCTAGAGCATCCCCAGCAAGTAGCTATCCAGTCTCTTTTTGAAAATGTTCAGAGAAGGAGACTTGACAACCTCTCTAGATGGTTAATTCTGCTGCTGAACTACTCTGACCATCAAGAAGTCCCTTCTAGTGTTTGATTCGTTGCTCGGCCATGGAAATCCACAGATTGACCTTGGGCGCTCACACACTCACAACCCAGAAAAGACCACAATAGGTTCACCTTACAGTTGCCGTAAGTCAGAAACAACTTGAAGGCACCCAACAACAACAAAGCAACAGTTAAGTGCCATTTGCATCAGAGGGAAATGATTCTATGAAATGTCTATTTCTAGCATGAATACAATTAGATCGATACCACAAAACCCTTCCCTTCCCTGTGTAAATGCTCTATACTTGGGCAAGCAGCTCTGGTGGAATTGTTCGAGCAGAAGCTGCCCAGCATGAGCCACAGATCTCTAATTAATCACGTTGATGAGGCTTTCTATAGCGTCGAGGGAGACCTGAGCTGTCATAGAACGGCAGGCCTGCTTGAAACCACTCCGGAAGACTGTTAACAGACACGGCTCTCATGCTGTGTCAATATCACTTTAAGCGAATGCCACACAGGAAGCAACTTTCAGGGCCCACGAAGCCTTTCTGAGTAGCACCCCCCCATTGCATGTTACGAGCAAGCAGTCCGTCTCCCTACAAGTTATTATAGATAGAGAGAAACTGTAGGCATTAATTCAGCCCAGAAAGTACGCAGGATATTGAAAGTGGTACGAGATCAAAGATATTATTCCAAAAAGGAAAACAAAAAAATCAAGCCTGTCAAAAAAAACCACAAACGCTGCCTCTTTCTCCTTATTTCATAGAAGAAGTGCTCCTGTTTCTCCACTGTTTAATTCTCTTCTTTAGTAGAATTTGTGTCCCATTCGACAGCTGAAAGGGCTCCTCTCTATCTGTATGAAAAAGTCGTCCCGCCTCTTAGGCATACAGTATGAAAAGACAGAGCTCAAAAGGAGGGGGAAAAAGCCATAGAGAGGAAAAGGAGACCCAGGAAACTTGGGCACAAAACAAAGTTTTTGAAGATAGCTTCTGAGGAGTGTGGATGATGGCCCTGCTTTCCTTTTCTCCCACCACAGCCCACCTTGCCTTCGCTCAGGATCCTACAAACTTAATAGCAGCTCAAGCAAGTCAATGAACTCTCACCCTCTCATTTTTCCATTTTTCTCCCCCCACTGGACGCTGAGCATCCCATGGCTAAGAGAGACTACTGACCATGTCCATGCATGTGTAACCCACATCTTTCCTGGTTTCGGGCAGGGGTAGGGGGATTTGATATTTTATTTGTAGCTGGGAGAGGGCTGTAATTATGCAAACCTTGATCTTCACCACAGCATGTTGGCAGCTCCTTCTTGTTTCTCTAGTTTTTTCTCTTTTTCCCCCTTCTTTTATTTTATCGCTGTCAGCGCTGAGGTGGTAAGCTTAGGTATTAGAAGGAATGATGACAAATTGTTCTATTATGCTCTTTTCATCCCAATCTCCCACAAAGTCAGACACAATAATGATAGGTTTCCAGAACAGAGAGAGAGCCCTGACAGTTAGAGAGGGCTATCCGTCCCTGCCCCACACCAATTGCAGCCTTCAATTTTGAACCAAAGTTCAGGTTATGTGTCATTCTAGTCTGTTATAGTCAGTGCTCATGCTTCCTTGCTCACCATTTTCGAGGATTGTCCTTTACACAATGACTCTGTGTATCATTTCAGATTTCTAAGGCTTGAGAGCCTTCCAGTTTGTTTTTCTTGGTGGCCCCATTTCAGAATGGCTTAAGTACTCTAAAGGGAATAGATCCTGTCTGATCTTGGAAGCTAAGCAGGGTCAGCCCTGGTTAGTACTTGGATGGGAGACCACCAATGAATCCCAGGTGCTGTAGGCTATATTTCAGAGAAGGGAACTGGCAATCCATCTCTGGGTATTCCTTGCCTAAGAAATCCTTATGGAATTCATGAGGTCGCCATAAGTGGACAGGTGATTCGAAGGCACATATGCACATTGGTTTGTTTGATCTCTCTTCTCTCCTCCAAGGAATTCAAGGTGCTTTACACAGCCTTCCTCTCTGTTTCTGCTCCTCCTGAACAGGTGACTTGAAGGTACACACAATTTCAGATTACTGCAAGGTAGTGGCACTTGGTGGTGTCCATCGAAGTGTGGTGGTGAATCCATTCTGGCTTTTTAATCTGTGTCAAATTCTGTCCCTAAAATGAGTTCAGCACCTTGGAAAGCTCTTCTAGACAGGCTAAAACCTGGAGTGGATTTTCTGTCCCAAGAACGTGGGAATTAGTACTGCCACAAGGAGAATGAACTTTGGGGAAAGGGAAACTAAGATGATCTCACTCCTCTCTCCCATGCATTTATTTCAAAACATATCAGTGCGTGAGCAGGACTACAGATAGCTGATTTTCTAACTCCATGGCAGTTCTGCAGCTGGTGCTGTCAAATGTATGAAAAATGTTTGCAGTCCATGTGTTTGTGGGAGGGTACGTACACATAACCATTTTGTACCAGGTTAAATTTAGACTGGCTTTTGTATTGCAGAATAGACACTTCTGAAAGCTGAAAATGGCTTATTAAGGAAATGTATATTTTTGGAGCTTTCATCAAAGGATTTCTTAAAGGTAAAGATTCTTTGCATGCTTGCTATTATTTTTCAATTGCTAAACTAGCTTTTATCTTGAGATTGATCGCATACTGTCTTTCAGGACATGTTTCAGAATTTAGACATAGACTGCCCGGAAAAAACAATCTCATGTTGAGAAGCTTCACAATTGTTATTGCAGCTGCTTTGCGCAGTCACCTATCAGCATGATCTCTTGATTCCTGATGAAGAGCTGGTGAAAACAACTCCATCAGCCATCACTGAGCTGGGATGAAGAGAGATTTATTTAGTCCCTATAATCCAGGAGTGGGCAAAATGTGACCTGCTATCTTCTGGGGTTGTTTTGTTATCCTTGACCCCCCCCCCAGATTGCCCTTTCTTGATTTTAAAAAAGTTGAATTGGCTTTTCTGAAAGACTCTAGGAGATTAATACACCCTTTAAACAGGTTACAGGGACCTTCTGCACTGTTTCATTTAAAAAAAAAAAACTTTCTAAAATAGAAGTAAACTTGAAAGTTGGAAAAGACTTCAAAGGCAATGTAGTCCAATGCTCTACGATGCAGGAATATGTAACTAAACTGCTCCCAAAGGATGGCCATCCAACTCCTGTTTAAGAACTTCCAAAGAAGGAGAATCTACCATCCAAGGAAATCTCTTCTACTGTCAAACACCTCTTACACTAAAGAAGTTCTTCCAAATGTTTAGGTGGAATCCCTTTTCTTGTAACTTGAAGCCATTGGTTTGTGTTCGCGTCTCCAGAGCAGCAGAAAACAAGCTTGCCTCATTTCTTACATGGCATCCCTTAACATATTTAAAGATTGCGATCGTGTCTCCTCTCTGTCTTCTTTCATCCTGCCTAATACAAGCAGCTGCCTAAGTCATTCCTCGTGAGGCTTGGTTTCCAGACCATCTCAGTTGCCCGTCTCTGCACACAGTCCAGCTTGTAAAAGTTCTTCTTGAACTGTGGCGCCCAGAACTGGAGTTAGTGAGCTCTGACCCAAAGCAAAATTTAGGCCTTGCTCAAATGCTCAGAGTTGAGAAGCAGACCCTCATGGTGTTCAGAGAACTTAATAGTCTGATGTTAACAACCTAATGTGATCAACTAAGTTATGCTGTTAACCCCAGACTCCAAACTTATCTGGTTAACTCCAAAAACCATTTTTAAGACTACAAATCCCAGAATGCCTCAGTTATGAGGGCTGGGGAATTCTGGGAAACATAGACCAAAAAAAACCCCTTTTCCAATCTCTGCTTTGTAGGAAATGTTTAAAATGTGTTGGTAGAACTTTATTTGCTGACAGTGAATGGGATCATGACCTGAGCTCTTCGCATCAATCCAGACACAGTTTTTGAGTGAGTTCTCCACCTGCTCAAGCAATATCTCTCCCCTGACCTTGTGTGACAAATGCTTGCTTAAATGAGAGGGATGGGAAGCTTCAAGCTCACCGGTAAGGAAAAGACTCCTTCTTCCCACCCATCTACCTCCCAGACTCATCCAAGCTCAAAGAGTCAGCATTTATTAAGCCTGGTGACAGCTACAAATAAATTAACAGCTCTCAGAGTGAGCTGTGCATGTATTAGCTGCTTCCATGCCGGTTTTAAATCCCTCAGATCAGAAGCAACCAGGAAGCTCTCAAAGAGTTGTCACCAAGACAAAGGATGTACTGTGTTGGCTCATACTGAAGAGTTCATTACTGCTACTACTATTATTATAAATACCAGCTTCCTGGGGTGGACAATTTTAAGGGGTTCCCCCATACCACAGGGGTTCCAGCAAGCCCAAACCCCACCAGGTGGTGATCTATGAAAACAGAACTACAGGCAGTTCCTTTATTCCCAGATCACATTCACTCACTACAGAAAACAAAGCTCAGAGCATTCGCAGCAGCTGAGTAGGGCCGCTTGGGACAACCCAAGGTTGTCATGACAGAATATGAGAGGCTGCATCTGGTGGTGGACTTTCGGGCTTTCAGCTTCCAAAATGCCTAATCCTGTATTCTGAGAGCCTCTCATCCAGAAAAAGTAACAGTATCATGCTTTGCAAAGAAGATAACCCAAGTTCCTTGTAATTAATGGCTTTATGCAATAGCTAGCACATAACACAGAGAGAGAATGCTGGGCTATGCCGAGCTTGAAAAAGTTGTTTGTTGGGACCACCACTCCCAGAATCCCCCAGCCAGACGGCCACTGGCCATGCTAGTTGGAGTGCTGCAAGAGTTGTAATTCAACAAGAAATATTGTCAAGCTCCTCAATGCTGAAGGCTGTTCTGCTCTATTACTGTACAGATCAAGTGTGGACAAAGCGCAGCCCTTGAGAGGTTGTTAGACTGCTGTTCCTATCAGCCATAATCAATATAACCAGTGGTGTGGGAGGCAGGGAGTTGCAGTCCAGCAACATTAAAAAAAATAAAAAAATTAGTCTGGTCCACATAGGCGTCTATTTGCAAATGTGAGCATTATCACTGGGCCAAGCTATGGAGGTACTTACCAATCCTCTCCCCCTTGGCATTCAGAGTAATCCTGAATTTGTGTTTTTTTTAAAAATACCTTCAGTTATCACTCATTTGCTACATGATATATTAAAATATATGCTGCTGCTGCTGCTGCTGCTGCTGCTTTACGGGATTCTATTACATTCCAAAAGATTCCTCTTATGGTTGGTTTATCCCCTTGTTCTTTTCAAAAGGCCCTGTTCCCTTCTTTTCCCTTCCTCTCCCCAACTATTCCTTTGCTAATGCTATGAATGTGTTTTACGCTCATTTCTCCCTCTCTTCTGTCTTTAGCACAGGTTTTGAATATATTGGCTCTGCAGTGTAATTATTTACATGTTGTAAGTTATTCCACCTGGAACACCTCTCAATAGCACAGGCTGCTGGCATTAATTATTGGAGCACAAGCACACGTTTCTCTTGCCCTGCGCTGCTCGCTTTCACTAAATTATACAGTATATACAATGTAATATAGTTCTACGGGATGTAGTAATGTGGAAATGCAAACGGCACATACAAAAGTTCACACTTCTTTTTATTTACCTTATGGCTTGATAGATGCCTTTCCGGTTCCAAGCACAAAATGGTAACTTTGTACAAGTTCTAACAAGTTTGGGAAGGAACAAGGAGAGGCTAACCATATGGCTTAGGTCTAGATTCGCTGAAAGCTAGTGTCATGCTCCACTCCCATGACCCCAATATAAACACAGAGAGTTTTAGCCCAGCTCTCCAAGCTGTCAGGCTGACTATGAATTCTGTTTGTGTCCTCTGGGGTATTAGCTACCACTACCATCCCAATTTGGTGCCATCTACAAATTTGATAAGCATGCCTTCTCTTCTATCAGTCAATTATACAGATGTTAAACAACACCAGGTCTACAACAGAATGCTGAGGCACCCCAACAGTCAGTTCTTTCCAGGATGAGGAGCAACCTCTGGTGAGTAGTCTCTGGCTTGGGTCTGTCAACAAATTATAGATTTGTCTAACTGTAACACTGTCTAGCACAATGTTCACTACCTTACCTGCAAGACCATCATGAGGGACTTTATCAAAAGCCTTACTGAAATCAAGATATACTACATCCACACCACACCCCTGATCTACCAAGGTTGTAACTCTATCAAAAAAAAAAAATATAAGATTAGTTTGATATCACTTCTTTTTCAGAAACCCATGCTGACTCTTAGTAATGGTAGCATTTCTTCCTAAGTGCATGCAAACTGACAGTTTTAAGTGTTTGTCCTAGAAGCTTTCATGGTATTGACGTCAAACTGACTGGTTGATAGTTGCTTGGGTCCTCTTCCTTGCACTTTTTGAAAATGGGGACATTTGCCATCCTTCAATCTGCTGGGAGCTCTCCTGTCCTCCAAGAATTCTCAAAGGTTATTGACAGTAACTGTGAAGTTATACCTACAAGTTCCTTTAGTATTCTTGGAGGCAGTTCATCTGGTGCTAGAGACATGAATTCATTTAGAGTTGTTAGGCATACCTTTACCTATTCTGGGCTACACTTCACTTACTGCATGATTTATTCTATATTCATAAGTTAGAGCACTATTTTCCTGTTGGGAAAAGACTGTTCTCCAAGAATTCTGAAATACCATTGACAGTGGCTCTAAAATCACTTCTGCAAGTTCCTTCAGTATCCTTGAATGCAGTTCATCTGGCCCTGGAGACTTGAATTCATTTAGAGTAGCTAGGTAATCTGTTAGTCTATTTTACTACCTGTATACTAGTTCTGGGCTTCAGTCCTCATACTGCATCATCTGTTCTCCCCACACCTTGGTTAGAGCACTGTTTTTCCCTTTGAGAAAAAACTGGGGCAACAACAACAACATTTTATTGCAGTCAACAGAACCTTAAAACAGCATGTTAAATACATTTCAAAACAGCACATTAGGGCATTGAGATTAAAACACATAAATATAGTTGTAACAAGTTGGTACTTATAAAAATATAATGAGTTAAATGCAGCAATATTACACCGACAAGCATAGTCTGGTTAAAACAGCCAAGTTTAAAAATTTAGCCACTTGCTGAGTAAGCAATTTGTCAGAGCCCTGGAGCAGGATAACCACAAGAGACTCAGAGAAGTGCCCAGGTAAACATTGTGTGATGGGTTATAGTAAATCTTCCCTGGCCCCCTGGTAAGAACTGCAGTTGAGAAGTGCATGCAATATGGCTTCTGTTTCATGATTATGATAGGGGCAGTATCTCTTGTTCAGTGGAATTTTATTAAATCAGTGGGTTAATAGGCTATAGAGAAGGGCATTAAACCTAGCCATGGAAAAAGACTTTCTGTATTCTATATTTAGTTAACCAGCATAGGTAAGGCATTCCATCCTTGTAAGGAGGGCATGATAAACCCAGTGACTGAGAGCAAGGTCTCCTTGCAGCTCCTTGTAGCTCTATGTCCATTAATTTTCGGCCTGACAGTTGATTTGGCTTCATGTAAATCCGTGGATAAGAGATAGGAGCGAGATAAGCCCACCGAGGCAGCTTTACTGCCTTCATCCAGGGCGATTTGAAGGAGTCCGATGTTATCTTGGACACCAAAGAGTTGGGATGAAGCACAAGGCAACAGTAAAGCCAAAAATGAATAGTGTAAGTCCATGCTAGACATTTTAGAGAATTTCAGCCGGACTTCAGGTAAAGCGCAGATCCAGGAACACACCTGGGGACATGGAATATTAGCCTCAGAAAAAGCGATTCGATTTTTTCAGGGCCATTTCTGCACCAGCCTGTTATAGTGCTGCTATTCCACTGTCAACATCCTATGGAATTTTGGGGTTTTCAGTTTAGGGAGGAACTTTAGAGGGCCTCAGGAAACTACAAACCCTGGAATTCCACAAGATGTTGAAAGTGGAATAATAGAACTACAATAGGCTAGTGCGGAAATGGCCTTAGAGAGAAGAAACCAAATTGGGGCCCCAAAAAGTACCTGAGGGAAAATTTTTAGCTTTAACAACCTGGATAGCTGCTGGGAGAAATTTTACACCCCTAGTGAAAAAGAGAACCAGCATGGTGTAATGGTTTGAGTGTTGAATCTTCGTCTCCAGGGTTGTAGTACAATTCCTTGCTCAGCTACGGAAACCCACTAGGGGATCTTGGGCATATCACACACTCTCAGCCCCAGAAAACTCTGTGACAGGCTGTCAGGACTTATCTTCTTATGAGGCATTAACTTCCAGGAGACTTCCAAAAGTGACCTTGAGCTTCAGTGCTTAAACCTCTTCTCGTAAGAGTGCGGCTATTAGTCCAAGCACCTCAGTCAGGAGTAGCTGTAAATTCCAGATGGAAAACCGACTGAGGAAATTCAGTTTTGTTAAATTTAAGCTCCACATTCTTGAGACTGAAACCCTAGGGTGGCGCCTCCCCTCAACAGCACTTGTTGTAGAGGTAGTACTATCTCCCTTCCCTAGTCCTACCCATATCAGCAGATGGAAGAACTGAGAAAATAGTAAGATGCTCCAGATGGTAGATTATTTGCAGTGCCTACGCTTAATCTTCACTTAACCTTCCTGATAAGCAAGTTCTCTGGACTTTGATGTCGGCTTTCTAGAATAAATCAAGGGCACTCCGACAGGCTGCTTGCTGCTTCTGGTATCTGTCTTCTGTATCTCCTTTTCCCCAGCTTCCACAAAAAGTGCAGCTTCATTCACTTGTCAGATGCTTGCTGCTCCCATATAATACAAACGATTCAACAGGGCTTACTCCCAGGCAAATGTAGACATGCTTCCAAGCTATGATGGGGTGAAAGGGGCCCACTGACCAACTGTTCATTGAGACCAGACTTAAACAATTCCATTTTTTTTTTCTGTTCTGAGTCATCATGTCTAGATGTAGCGTCACATAGTGGTTTGAGTGTTGACTGGGGAAGTCCAGTTTCTAGTCCCTGCTGAGCTATGAAATTCACTGCATAAGCTTGGGCCAGCCACCCCTTCATAGTTTGTGCTTGACCTACTTCAGGGAATGGTTGTGAGGATAAAGCAGATAGAAGAAGACTCACGTACACCCCCATGATCTCTTTGGAAAAAGACTGGAAGTTTGAAAAGGGAGCTTTTGACTACAGTATACAGAATCCCTAGGAGGATTCTGGAAGCTGTAATCCAAAAAGATCACTTTTCCAAGGCAGGATATGAATGTAATAAAAACAGCAATCATGGCTTCAGGTCCTGGATCTGTTTCCTCTATCCCAGCTAGCAAGAACTGTTGGCCTTCCACCCTTGCTTAATTATTAGAATGGAGGCTGTGTACTTTGCTAAGGTACAGATGCATTCTGTTGATTTCTGTTTTTCTTTGGTGTATATATAAGGCAAGGAATTTTATGGCTAGTCCTTCAGCCCCCTGTATTTCACATTCTGTTCAGTGATTTCATTTCATTTCATGTATAATCCTCTCCCTCATCATCCCTGAGCAACTGATAATCAGTGGATGACCATCAGTACGAAAATGCCAACATTAAAATTAATATAGACATGATGTGCCATAAACAAAACCGTCCATTGGCAATCACCATACCAAGTGCATAATGACAAAGGAACTAATAAATGTAAGGCTGAGGAATAATGTAAAATCAATGCTGCGCTTACAAAATGTCACAGATGCTGAATCCAGTAATATACTAGAATGATAAATGCATTGCTTGGAACGGTACATGGCAATGGACAAAAGAGGTTCCCCTGGATTTGCAGCAGCAGCAGAGTAGTGGGTGCCATGATCAAACCCCATCCCAGGTGCTCTAAGGCGCCACTCGTATTCTTTCCGCTGTGCTGACAGAACTTTCCTTGGGCTCAGGAGGTCATGGCTAGTCCAAGGTATTTTCCTACCTTTCTTTCCTAAAGCAAAGAACAAGATGGAGCTCCCTCCCATTTGATATGGAAGAAGGCAGATGAGCTGACCATTGCATCTTCCTTGAGTACTAGAGGTACATGTGAACATAGCAGGCCTACTTACTGGGGACCCAGGATAAATCAAATGAGGTACAGCTTCTTCGTCCATCATCTTGCTCCTGCCTCAAGCAACCACCTCACTCTAACTAAGGGCCTTTCCACACTACATTATTATAGTGCTATTATTCCACTTTAAACATCCTGTGGAATTCTGGAGTTTGTAGTTTACTGAAAGCCAAAGCACTCTCTGGCTGAGAATTCTAAATGCCCTCCCTACACTCCAAACCCCAGGATTCCATAGGACGGTGAAAGTGGAATAATAGCACCATAACAGCGTAGTGTGGAAAGGCCTGAAGAGCAGGTCTGATCCCTCAGGGGAATATTTCACACCTCCAGGTTGTAGCTGCAAGGGGCACAGCCCTTGGAATATGTATTTCAAGGCTGGACTACATCCTACATTAAATACATAGCAAAAGAAGTAAAAACTGAACCACGGTTTCTTTCTTACTCCAAAGGACCATTCAGGGGACTCAAAGCTGGCTTAGGAGCCTTGCATGGAGGGCTTGGACATAGAATGGTCAGTGTTGTAACACAGCTTCATTAAACTGTCAGCCTTGGCACAGCATTTTTCCTAGGCGGTAAGGGAATGAGATCATACACTTTGTGCAAGAAATGATTCTCTTTCTTCTTCTTCCATTCTCATATTTCTCAGCCTAGCCCTAGCCTTGAGACAGTATTTGCATGTGGGGAATCTTGTTGTAGGGACTTCCGTGTATATCAGTTTTCTTTTTTGAGTACAGTGGGTACCTTCCGTGAAACCCTGTTTAAACCACACCATTGGCCTTATCCCAAAATTGGTAAATGTCCACATCCGCTTAGGAGACTTTATAACCTGCCGAAAGGCCATCCAGCCCTGGAGCCTTTCCTATCTTTATCTTCTTAAAAGCCTCTGCCATTTCCACCATCATAATAGGAGCGCTAAGTTTCATTCTCTGGTTGTCTGAAATCACTGGTAAATTCTGTAAATCTAAATATTTGCCAGTTTTCTCCATAGAAACGTGATGCTCTTCATAGAGAGCAAGAAAAAACTCTTAAAATCTTGCCATTATCTGACACCAGTTCCTTACCGTCTGTTATCTTTTAAATCAGTTTCTTCTTTTTACCTTTCTTAGTTTAGAGGCAAGCCATCTTCCTAGCAAATTCAAAACGCTTCTGCTTAGCATATCTTATCTTTATTTCTTGAACCATACTCATAGATATTTGTTTTTGTAAAATGTTTATTTCCTTCAGCAATGATGATTTAGATGTATTCTTTAAGTTCTATTCTTTTTTTCCTTAATCTCATACAAAATACTTTGGTTCTTTTGTTGTGTTTTCCTCCGTTATTCTGTTGTATTGAAACTCTCATAACTTCTTTACTAGGATCCCAAACCCTACTAATGTCAAATGGGCTCTTTAAATCTTTTCGGCATTGTTTAATATTTCCTTATTTCTCAACAGGGTGTCATTTAATCTGATTAAATTGGCTGTGTCTGTGTTTGAAAATTATTTGATTGTGACCTGAGAAAGTCTTGAGTTATTCTCATTCATGACTAACTTATCACACTGGTGTTTTTTTTTAAAAAAAAACATAAATATCATCTGAGGATGACTAAGTCTGGATTATTAATTGGATCATCATCAAAATTTGCCCTGCAGCATTTTCAAGAATGGTTAGAAGGAGTCAAATTCAAGCCAACTGCACACATTTCAGAAAAGGACAGGCAAGAAAAGAAGAACAAGAGGAAAGGATCGGTCATCTTGTTTTCTAAGTACTGTAAGAAAAGTGCACACTTTACACATTCTTATCCTGGTGTCAGCTTTCCAGTTTTTTGCAGTACTATTGCATTTTATCTAAGATCCACAGAGAATGACAAGTGAGATGAGGCATGACCTCTTGGTCCTGAATGAGAACGACAGGCCGAGAAAGGTGGCAAAGGCAATCTAAAAAGTACCTGACCTAGCAAATTTTCAAACCTTATCCAGAACCCCTAATGAGCCACAAGCAATCAGAACATGGCTTCAATAACCATTAGTTTCCACAAAAGAGACACAGGCTCTTTTTAAACCAGCTACTTCTCTCCTCCATGGTATCGGACAACTGCATCTCTTTTGCTTTCATTATTACCAGCTTTAATCCCTTGAAGCTATGGCCACAGTGGGTAACACGATAATTGACAAGGTTGACCTGTCAGGAGTTGTCTGATGTCTGCCAGCACTTTCTACAGTGATAGCTCACCTCTTATCCAATAACTACAGGAGAATAAAGATCTAGAGTAGCATGATATTCTGTGCAATAACAACCTTGGCAGAACTTGAAATGGGAACAAAATTTAAGAGTAACTCATCCCTCTGCAATAAGTAAGGATCGTCAATGCCATAAGGCAGAAATGACTTCAAGGTACACAACAACAAGTTCAGAAAAGCCTGAATCTAACCATCATAGATCCACTGAATCAGGAAACTTTATATAACCTGACACACCATTCAGAAATTGATTCAGTGGGTCTGTTCTGGTTGAGAGAAGCCGTTGGATTTAGGTCAAAGATCCAGAGTAGCATGCCACTGTGTGAAATAACAAACCAGCTAGTCCTCTAAAAGGAAGTCATAGTCAACCCACTGCACTTAGTACAATAGCAAACTATTTATTGCTTTGTAATGGAGAGCAATGATGTAGCCCAAACCTGCTGGAAGAGCATCCCACTAGCAATTCATATAGCCTGTTAAATCACTTCTCCTTGATTTCTGCAATGTTCTTCATCTAAAAGAGAAAAGGGGACTGATGTCTACTCATGTGCCTCTGCTTTAACAACAACCAAAACAAAGAGCTATGTATCTTGAGTGAATGGGAAATAAAAATCTAGATATTTTGGATTATAAATTCTGTAATTGCCAACAATTGGCCAATCTGTCTGGGGCTTGTGAGATTTGTAGCTGAAACATCTGGAGAGCCCCAGGTTGCTACTGTTGTATTGTCTTTTTATTGCATCTCATAGTAAAAAGTATTATTGCATTTTGTATACTGCCCTGGTATAAATCAAAGATCAGGGTGATGGGAGAGGGGAGAGAAAATGGAAAAGGCTTAAAGGAAATTGCTTTTCCCTCCCCAAACCATTAGAAGAACAAAATATAAAAGTCTTCCACAATGATCTTACCCAAAATAGTGGGCCTTGATTTCTTGCTTCAGGGCCATCTCGTCCAGTCCCTGCCACGCAGGAACATACAGCTAAAGCAGTCCTGAAATAAATGCTTGCCCAAACTCTGTTTAAAGACCTCTGAAGGAGAGTCTGCTGCATTGTGAGGTAGTCATGCCTCAGTAACAACTAGTGCCAGTGACTTCTTTGCAATCCATGCTTGAAATTTAACCGCCCTGGAATACAAAAGAGATGTGAAGTTGTCACTCTTCCTTTCATCATGTTGCCTCCTTAAATTAATAGAAATTTTCTCTTAGAACAGAGGTGGGAATTGTGCATAGGCCTAGAGCCGCCATATTACCTGGCTAGCTAGATTTTACCTCGATTCTGGGCATACCATGAAGTCTCCATTTGGACTAGATTCCAAGCTTGCTTTTTGAAAGTCTATAGGCTTTGCTAGGTGCAGAGTTATGATGCAAAATGTATAGTCCCTATTCTGTCCAAGGGTTTTGTGAGAAACAGAAGCTTTTCTTTCAGTTTTTATGCTGCTTTTAGGAATTTTCAAAGAACATTTGAATGTCTTTTAAGCATGTTTTATCTTTGCATTGTTTGAATTTGCTTTTATTTGTTCATCGCCTCGGGAGCCCTTGTGGGCTTGGGAGGCAATACAGAAATACTTTAAATAAATAGGCCTTTCTAGCATTTTTGCCTTAATTCAGTAGACTCTTGAATTAACGCTGAAGCTGAGAGTATGCTTTAGCAAATTAGGTCATTGGAATTCGTTAGAATTTATTAGAATTCATTAGAGTGAGTTACTCTCTCTGTCAGATTCAATAAAACTCTCTTATTAGCCAGGCTAATCTGTACTCCAGCAAGCAATCTAGTTTTCTGGAGTGCAGGTCAAAGAATGGTTAAAAGAGGGGGGGAAGGGAGCCATGGACTGGAATAGTGTTGGTGGAGGAGTGGTTTGTGTGGAGATTTAAGCACTCAAAAATACAGGACACTTGTTTGAAAGGCAGCCACCCCCATGGGCCAAGATGGAAGGAAAGTGTTGGAGTTTGGGGAGGTACAACATTATTCCCTCCAGTAAATTTATCACCCTCTTTAACTTGTACATTGAACATCTCACACGAAAAGCAGGATTAGACTCAGAGGAAGAAGGTGTGTAAATTGGAGGATGGAACCTCAACTATTTAAGATCTCCAGATGACACCATACTGTTAGCAGAAAACAGCAAAAACTTGGAATGACTACTGAAGAAAGCCAAGGAAGAAGGTGTGAAGGCAGGTTTACAGTTGAACATTAAGTAAACAGAAATAATGCCCACAGATGATTTACATAACCTTAAATTACATGATGAAGACATTGAAATAGTGCAAAATTGTTCATACCTTGGCTCAGTCATTAATCAGAATGGAGGCTGCAGTCAAGAAATCAAAAGAGGACTAGGACTTGGAAGGGCAGCTATGAAAGAACTAGACAAGATCTTGAGGTATAAAGATACATCACTGAATATTAAAGTTAGGATTGTCCATGTCATCATATGGTCAATTGCTATGTATGGCTGTGATAGCTGGACAGTGAAAAGAGCGGATAGGAAGAGAATCAACTCATTTGAAATTTGGTGGTAGAGAAGAGTTCTATGGATACCCTGGACTGCTGAAAAGAACCAAACCCTAGTGGATACCAAGGGTCCACTGTATTGCCTCTCAGAAGAAAAGACATCTAACTTGGATCATATTGGGGTCATTACCTTTGATGTCATCCCCGTGAAGGATGCCAATGGGAACAGCTTTGCCACACAGCTGGCCAACATCTTTGTTACTGGCAAGGGTAACAAGCTTTGGATCTCCCTGCCTCATGGAAAGGGAATCTGTCTCACCATTGCCAAAGAGAGAGACAAGAGACTGGCAATCAAGCAGAGCAGCCATTGAGCCCCATGGAGTGCTAATCTAGAGCCCCACCAAAAGTTCCCACTTTGACAAATAAAATCTTTTCCAAAAAAAATTAAAGAACTCTGCTTATCAAATCCAATTTTAGAAGAAAAAGAATTTCATGAAAGCAAAGTATAAAAGGCAAAGATGAGATAGAAATGTGTTAACACCATTTGTTATGAGTGTCTGAACGTTACTTTTGAGATTCACACAATCACAGGAATTCTTAGAATACAGTGGACATAAAAGACTTGAGTTTCTACTGGATAAAAAAGGGTTTTTTTAAAAGCCCAGGTCTGTATCTAGGACAAAAGTACAAGTGGTTTAAACCTTGCACTAATTCAAGACTACCAGAATAAAATCCCCTTTGAATCTTCCACCGTAATAATACTTTCCCCCTATATGCCACCTGCAGTTTACAATGGATTCTACTCACGATTCTCTTCAAATGCACCTTCCAAGGCACGAGCAGCAACATTATACTGTAGGATAATGAACACAGTAAATCTTACACTGCAGCTGGTATGGTAGGAAAGACTACACAGAAACCCAGACTCATACTACTGAATTTTCTTTTCTAGTTACTTACAATTTGCATCTTTTGAAGAGAGCAAGAGGAAGACAAATGACAAAAGGAAGGAGTACACAAGAGGGAAAAACCAATAAAAGATGATGCAGGACAAAAGGGAAAGGTAATAAAAGGGAGGCAGAAATTATTAAGACTGTGGCTGATTCCTGCATAACTCCTTAATAACACACTTCTAAAGTCAAAACCAGCTATTCAGGCTCGTCTGTTACCATTTTCATGAATTAGAGTGGCCCTCTCAGCCTCCCTGGTTCTATTTACATGAACATTCTTAATTGCTATTAATATGGAAGAGGAGGTCAAATGAAGGCATTTGCAATGTGAATAAAGTTTCTGCTCGATGAAGATTATATATTTATCTTATAAACTGACTGAATCAAGAACTGACACAGGATTTATGTATGAAAATATCCTACACAAATCTCCTTCCCAATAGAATCCTAGAGCTGGAAGTGACCTCAAGGGCCATCCAGTCCAGTCTCCTGCCATGCAGGAATACATCATCAAAGCATTCCTGACAGATGGCTATCCTGCCTCTGTTTAAAAACCTCCAAAGAAGAAGACTCCACTACACTTCAAGGAAGTGTGTTCCACTGTCAAATGCTCTTACCATGAGGAAGTTCTTCCTAATGTTTAGACAGAATCTCTCTTCCTGAAGTTTGAAGCCATTGCTCTGTGTCCTAGTCTCTGGAGCAGCAGGAAACAGGCTTGCTCCATCTGCCATCCCTTCAAATATTTAAAGATGGATTTTTTTTAAAAAAAAAAGCATAAAAATAACCAACCAAATGCAGATACACCACTTCTGTTATGATCATTTCCCAAGCCAAGATAAAAAAAAAAAAAATTTGAGGTCACATAACCGTAATTGTCCCATCTAGGGCACAGTCCATCTTAGAGTATAATTGTCTCTTGTTAAAGGCGGGGCTGTTATCCTGAGCCCTTTTCCTCCCATTTGTAGCCCAGAGCTGAAGGTTAATCAGAGGCATATATAAATTCTTCTCCCCCTTTTTTTGTAAATGTAAACAGGAAATTTCAGGCCTCAACAGAAAATAACTGGGAAGATATATCCACAAACTCCAATCCATTGATAGTAGTCTGAACTGAGACGATGGTTTCCTGGCACACCATGCATATTAAAACACTAGTAGATATTCCAGCTACTAGTAGGGTTCTTGTGCCTTTTACTGAAACATTTTACTGGTCATGTGTGCAGTTCAATGCACTATATCAAGAACTTTCTCCCCATCTATATATTTACGTACTCACTTTGGCTTGTATATTAAACCTGCCTCCCACCTTTGTCCCTTCAACTACCTTTTACAACCACTGACCATCACTGAAACTGAATTTGTCTCTCAACCACCATACCCACATTTTGCATTTTTTTACCATTCACGCAAAATATATACTGGATCCATTGGTATATACATCTGTCCACAGAGGCTTCACTCCATGCATCTGATGAAGAGGACTGCAGTCCACAAAAGCTTATGCTAGAAATTTTCTTCTCCATTAGTCTGAAAGGTATACAGGATTCCTTGATATCCCCAGGACACTTTCTGTAAATCTTACACTGTGCTCCAAACTAATGGTAACTCAGAAATTAATTATCTAATGATAAGCCAACTAACTAACCAAATTCAATTAGCGTTACTAGTGAATTAATTTCCCAATTTCTAGCATTTAAAATTATTGAATTTTCAAAGCCAGTATTCCAAGTTTTACCATGAACATATCTGTACTTATGTTCCTGTAACTTAGGATTTTATACATGTAAAGAAGTAGCTCTACCACCGAGCTGCGAACTGATGAATTGTAGAGAATGTGCAAAACCTAAGACTAGACTGTATAAGTAATGCACTAAAGAACAACAATACCTATAACTCATTATCCTCTGAAGCAATTAAGGGCACAGTAATGTTCCTTTTTATTTTCCTTTTAATGTTAATCCTAATGTGTTACGGTTTGGGATATAATTAGTAATGTTTTTTATTCAACATTTTTATTTTTAGGGTCATTTAGGGAGACTTGGTGTCATTTTATCTATTTTTAATGTTTATTAAAAATTAATATGTAAGTAATATACCACCCCCCTGACTGCAACCTATAATCATATGTACATTTCAAAGAAATTACTTCTTGGGTGGAGGGCACAGGAGTCTGGAATTTCCATAGCAACAAAGACAAACAAAGAGCTTGAAGACAGTGTTTTGTGCTTTGGTTAAAGGGAAACAAGTGCTCTTATGCACTATTAGTATATACTTTAAAGAAACTGTAACAAAAACCAAGGGAATATTATAAAGAAATTGAGTAGCAATTCTCAATGGTACATTTCAGTTTCTCTTTCTTCGCAAAACAAGTTTTACAAGAGCATTAAGACCTTCTTCCTGCCTTAGAGGCTGGTGGTCTATGCCAGCCATCTTAACCTGGCATCCTCCAGATGTCTTAGGCAACAACTTCCATAATCCCCAACAGCTACATTGTCTGGGGATTATGGGACTTGATATCCAACACATCTGGAGGGTGCACATTGCGCAACCTGTATGTCAGAGTAAAAAGCTGGGGAGGCATTGGTTAAAAAAAAATGGCAGGACAGAATCCCTTAGCCAGTTTCACTTCAGGCTCCATAACTACTTCCTGCACAGTGGCCACTCATAACACTGTGAAATCACTGAGATAGGTAGGCCAGAATTTGCAAAATATTCAAAGCAATAGATCTCCATCTCTCTCTTTCTCTGTTTTCTTTTGAGTCTAGGAAGTTAAAGAAGTGAAGCCCTTTCTTCCACCCAACAATTATTTATTTTTAAAGTGCGTATCAGAGACTAAAAGTAATAGCTGAGGAAGCCATCTGAATCAAAGAGACTTGGACACTTAAGCCAAACAGGAAACCTTCTATATTCTTCCTGCCTAGTGTCACCTTAACAATTAGCTACCTTCCTTGCAGACTTAAATCACTAGGTGACTCTGAGCCACTCATTATCTCAGTGTAATCTACCACACAGTTTTGACAGGATGAGAAAAATGGGGAGGAAAAGAACTATATATGGTGAACAAATAATGTAAATGGCAAGAAGGTGGGGTCTTGGAGAACAGGAGTGGACAAAGTGTGGCCTCTGGACCACACACAGCCCACCAAGGCCTTTTGGGTGCCTTCCTGATGTTTAGCTGAAGTCTTCCTGTCTTCCTGATGCTTAGCTGAAGAGCTGTCAAACACCCAGTTTATCCAAGTTTAACTTGGAGTCTAGGCATGTACCTATACAGGTTGGTCCTGGGGCACTAGCAGGGCACATACATAAATGGTGGCAGCATGGAGGATGAGACTGTCTGCAAACTAGAAGTGATGATGCCCAGGGATGGAAAGAGTAAGGCACACCTCTCATTTCCCCACCTGGCTACAGCTTGAGAGAGAGAACTTCTGCGGTTGAAAGGGCAGGGCAAAAGGCAGCAAAGAACAGTGGGGAGTTTAAAATGATGGAGGAAAGGGAAGAGGAAAAACTCAGAAGGATGGTGAGTTGATCAAGACTTGGCTGGCCTACCCAGGTCAGCCCCCAGACTTAGAGGCAAGGAGAGCTAAGTGAGGGACTGAGAAAGTGAGCCAGTGATGCCAAGCGCGAAGGAGACACCTAGCCAAGTGGCATCCTAGGATAATGCAGAAGAGGATGGAACAGTGGTAGACCTGGAGGAGGAGTTTCCTGCCTGGCATCATAAGGAGAGGACACAGTCAAGGACTGGCCCGGGGAGAGAAATACAAGTGGGACAGCTCCGAAAAGTCAAGCTCCCCCTGTGCAAGCTTGAAATTCCTCTATTGACCAAAGATGGAGGAGGAGCAAGAGAACACGACATCCTGGGCCACAACAGTTCAGCAGTATTGAGACTGGAAAAGGGTAAGGAGGACAAGGATGATCAAAGGAGAACAAGGATGACCAAACGATGAGGACAAAGATGATTGAACTTCTGGAAACCGCACTGTATGAGGATTGCCTGGGGGATCTGGGTACGTTTAAGCTTGGAGAAGACTGAGAGACAATGTGACAGCCATCTTTCAGTATCTGAAGGGAAGTCAAGTAAATGGCTCAAGCTTGTTTCTTTGCTGCTCCAGAGACCAGAGATCCCAAAGCAGTGTTTTCAAATGACAAGAAAAGAGATTCCACCTAAAAGAAGCAGGAAAAAATGTTTTATTTTAAGACAGTGGCAGACTTCAGCCAGAAGATACCTGCCCATTCTGGCAACCGGATGGTGGACTGTCTGGGCCTTTGGTCTGACCCAGCACGGCCCCCTTCATGCCCTGAAGAAGAAAAGGAGGGCCATTCTTCTTCCTGCGACTAGTCGCGGCCATTCTGTCCTAGGAGGCTGGGCAGCAGGACCCTCAGACACCGCCTGTATCTTCTCTGACGGGCCTTCCGGGTGTTTCTCACCCAGAACAGGCCAACCCATCAGGGGGGTTTCCGGAGCCGAGAGCGTGTGACGCGCCAGGGCCACGCAGCCGGTTTCCATGGCCAAGCGGGACCCTGAACCCCAGCCTCCAGGGTGGCCCGCCTCGTCCGCCCTTCGCTTCGGCCCGTCTAGCCGCCCCTTTTCCTCCTCACCTCCTCCGCCCTTCCACTGCCATCCAGCCTGCGAAGTCCCGACTGAGTTTTCGCCACCAGCTCTCTTTCGACGCCTTTCAAGTTCAGACGTCGCCTTTAATTTTTTAAAAAACCGCTCCTCGCTCTTCCTGACCAAATAAAACTGCAACCGGCCTTCTCTCCGCTGTTTTTTTTCCGCTCCGCCTTTTTCCCCCCTCCGGTGACGAATCTGCAGAAGCAGCGAGCGGTTCCTTTCCCTCGGGGAGAGCACTCGGGCTTCCGGTCTTTTCCCTCCGCGAGAGGAAATGAGGCGTCCGCCATTTTGTTGCGGGCAATGGCAAGTCTAAAGGGGCGGAGGAGGAGTTGTCCGGCTGGCGGGAGGTTGTGAGGTGGAAGGCGGCCGGCGAAATTGAGGAAGCGGTCGCGTTCTCTTCTTCTTCGTCTCGTTCTCTCGGGCGGTAACCCACCGGGATTCTTTTGGCGATGTACGTGGGACGTACGACGGTGGTGGCCGAGGCCGGGCCGGCGCCGCGGACGATCTTATCAGGCGGCGTCGGCGGCGGCGGCGTCGGAGTCCTTCCGACTGCCGGCTCGGCTCCGGGCGGCGGCGGCGGCGGCGGGAGCGGCGGCGGCAGGAGCGAGGCGGGAAGCGTTGGCGGGAGCGGCGGTCGGGTCGAGCTGCTGGTCTTCGGCTACGCCTGCAAGCTCTTCCGAGACGACGAGAAGGCGCTGCAGCAAGAGCAAGGCCGCCATCTCATCCCTTGGATGGGAGACTCTTCTATCATGATCGATAGGTCGGTGCAAGCCAACTCCCCGCCCGCCTATCGCTTCTTTTTTTGAGATTGTGTGTGGGGTTTTTTTATTTTTAAAAGGGGTGGGTGGTGGGGAGTGTTTTTGAACGACCCTCTGCCATGCAGGGCACGGGAGGCCGAAAAGGGGAAGGAAAGGCGCTTGGAGGCATTAAAAGTACTGTCTTAGGAATATTGCTGGCAATCATGGTTGCTGACTGTGAAAGATGGTTGCTCATCCAAATTGGAGATACCAGCTGTTTTAATGTGGGTGGGGTCGGCGAGGTAAAAAAAAATTACATGGCACCCTTAGGTTATGGGCTGTCACCCATTGGCTGTCGAGATGATTTGGACGTCTCTCCCCAGAATCCCTTACCGTTGGTCACCCTGGTTGAGGCTGCTGGGAGTTGAAGGCCAACACCATTCGAAAGACCAAAGTTACTGCTTTGTAAGGTAGCCGTGTTGGAGTGTGTCAAAGGCTAATCTAGTCCAGCTTCATGTTACCAAAATGGCCAACCAATCTCTCTGTGGCAATTCTGCAAGCAGGAGGTGGCAACAACACCCTATCCTTCCTACTTCCCCCAAGTCTTGACTCAGGGTGAAGCTCAGTGCATATTTACCTGAGAGAGGAGATGCTTCATCAGATATCCTGGCACTTGTGTCTGAGTAAACAACTGGAGAATGATGCAAATAGAGCAGTTACATTGGCAAAATGTGGTTGCTTCTTAGTTGGTGGTGGTTTGGCCATGCAAATAAAGGCCGCTTTGGGATGAAAGCAGCTGCTTTAGGGTGAATGTGGAATCTTCTTTGCTCTCACTTGGCTGTGATGCCAAAACAGTCACATACCAAAATCGAGCATCAATTTTAAAGGCGAAGAGCTTTATTGTGGCATATGATTGTGGCTTTCAGGCTGCAAAAATACATGTGTGACATATTAACTTCATTTGAGAGGACAAAAGAAGTGTGCGCGCGCGTGCACATATGTGTGTAGAAATATTTAAAACCTCTTCCTCAGCTGTCTTTAATTTAGAATATTTTTGACTTAATAGATCCACCAACCAGTTTACAAAGGAATAAAATAGTGAGAGATGGCCATTTTTTTAAAAAAGCACTGATCTACTAGCTTGAGCAGGTCCGGAGGAGGAGGATTACTGGCTTTTCCCCATGGATTAAGGCAGGGAACAGCAATTAGACACAACACTAGTTAAATGAGCATGTGAAATCAATACATATTAGAATGTATTCAGTGTATGTTTTAACATTCGTGATGTGAAAATCACCTGGGTAGACTTGCCAGAAGAGACTGGTCTTTACTGGTATTTTAGGCTCAGACAGCACATCCAGCTAACAAACCTGCTCTGGCAGGTCATTCAACAATTATGACATAGTGGATTCAGGTTATAATAACTTGCAGATACAATAAAGGTTGTGCCACGATATATCTGTAATGTGCTGCTGGACTCCTCATTCTGTTTATTGTGACAGACTAACATGGCTACTTCTCTGGAATTGGTTTTGATGGTGGTAGTAGGTGAGCCATTGAGGAAGAGTTAGGGAAAGACTCAACAGTGGTAACTTCTTCATTTCTTCGTGTTGAACAGCTGGTAAAGACACAGGAATGCAACTGGCAAAAAAAATTGGCAGCCTTTGCTGAAAGCAGGTTTCATCTTGTCATGTATTAGAGGCCTACATCTAGATAGCTTGGCCTCTGTCATTCTAGGAGTCTCTCCCCCACTGTGCTCCCTCCTTCCTGGCAGAGGGTTACTGGATTATTGCACCCCTCCCCTTTGTAGGAGTGGGGTATATGTGTGTTGGGGACTGGAGTAATCTCCTTTTCAAACCAAACTTCGTAAGAGCTCCTCTTAAGAACTGAAGGAAGACTAATGTTTCTCTCTCTCTCTCTCTCTCTCTCTCTCTCTCTCTCACACACACACACACACACACACACACACACACACCCCCCTATGTACATCACTTCTGAGGGAGAACAAAACGACTTGCTGGATTTTCCTTTGGAATCCAGGCAACTTTATAAATTAGATAATCGTGGCTTGCGTGTTTACATGATTTCTTCTGAGAGTAATTTTCTGTAACGTTTCTGGAGAGCTTTCCATAGGCAGCCTGTCCACTGTAACTTCCAACATGATTTTCAAAATGTTGACAGGTTGATGGATTGTATAGCTAACTCCTGTGTTGCTGCCCCACAATAGACACATCCCCATAATTATGAAACTTTTCTCAACTATAATATTTTCAATTGACATGTTTCAGGAGTATGTGGGTGATATCTTTGCAGTTAACCCTATAAGGAGAACTCAGACTGAGGCATTAAAGCTTCCTGGTGTGTTTGATGGTGAATACAGACTTGAATCAGAGATTCCTTACTGCCTTATATTGTAGACATTTTACCACACTGATATTAATTCAGGTACATGTAGGTGCGTATAACAGGAAATCCCTAGGCACTTCTTGCTAATGACTCTGCCAAAGTAATTCATGCTTATTTTGTTGTGTATTTTTCTACCTGTTAATCATAAAATCAATATCTTGTAGTGGTTTGTGGCCTCATGAAGCCTGTCTTATTTTCGCAGGTTTTACAGTATATAGGTAATGGCACCTCGATATGTTCCATAGGCAGTTCCTAGGTAGGGCTTCATTTTAAACAAAACATTTTTTGTTTTTTGTTGAATGTTTTTGTAGTTTTACCTGACTCAGTTTGATTCCCCTGGGGAACCAAACTTCTGCCAAAGCTAGATAGTGTTTACTGATGGTTAGGTAGTTTGTTAGTGGCTAGACAGAGATTTTTGCAGGGGCCGTGAGGCTGAAGTGACATTATTTCAAATAGTGGTGAAGTCTGAGCAGCACTCAGTACAGTAGAGTTCAAAGGGCTTTGGTTTGAAAAGGAGTATGTGGTATATTGTAAGTGTTTGCTCCTTCCATTGCTGCTTCTTTCAACCCGTGCCAGTTGATGACATTCCAGGCTCCAAATTGAGAACTAATGTTCATGTTGGAATAAAAATGCATGAAGTGATAGCACTCTTGAGGCTGGACAAAGCTTAAGGGATATTATTTTTAGTCGCACCTTAAAATGAATGTTCTGTAACAGTTATTTGTATATGGAAGAGTACTGCTCATGCCAAGTGATAAATGTCTTTTTGGATATATGGTCAAACAAGTTATTTTTAGTTTCTAGGACTGATAGAGAGCCAGCATGGGATAGTGATTTGAGCACTGGACTACAGCTCTGGAGAGCAGGGTTCAAATCCTGCTCAGCCATGGAAACCCACTGAGTGACCTTGGGGAAATCACACATTCCACCTCAGGAAGGTGAAGGCAAACCCCCTCTGAACAAACCTTGCCAAGAAAACCTTGGGATAGGTTCTCCTTCAGTCACCATAAGTCAAAAACAACTTGAATGCACTCCACAGCAGCAAAGATTAATACTGAAGTGGTTGGAGGACTCAGCTTTAGGATAACCAGGTTGAATATCAGCTTAAACATGAGTATCTTATATTTTCTCCATGTGGCTCATTCTGTTGTCCACAGAAACCTAACACCATATGAATTTTGTCTGCCTTCAGGGTGCCACAAGACTATTTTATATTTTTCTGTAATCTTTCAGTGGGGGTGGCGGGGGGGTGGTTACAGGGGTTTACAGTCTGGAATGAATCAGCTGTAAAAAAATGGTGCGAGCAAATTCTACATATGCCTATGATCTTTAAACAATCTACATTTGTAAATTAAGGAGGTTTGACAGATGTACACTCAAGCACAATACAGAACTGCTTTCACTTGTGCAGGTGGAGGTACTAATACGTCATTTTCCAGCCCTGTGCTAATCACTATTTTTAGATTCATCCATATTTACCTTGGGCAGTTTTTGTCTTTCAAGGAAGCAAAATTGGCATCTATACATTCAGAGAAACATCTCAGTGCTAGGAAAATGCTTTTTTATTAACAAGACTGGCTTCCTAGTAACAATTTGTTAGTTACACTCATTTTGATCAAGCAGGCTTTTCATGCCATGTGCAATGTCTTTTCCAGAGTGGTAGAATTTACTGTTTTCATTGTGTCCACTTGCTTTTTCTTGGTCACAAGAAAAGGGTTGAACTGTTTATTAGTCTACCCTGTTCAGTAAACCAAGCTGGGTTAGATTTGCACAGAATCATGGAGAAATTTATCCCATGAACATCTAGTTCATACATTTGTTCATAAACTCATTAAAAGTATCCTTTCCTTAAGGGAGATTCTAGCCTGCCAAAAATGAGCAGGTTAACAGCTGCTTACCAGCTGAAAGTAAATCACATATGTATCAGTGAGGGCGCTTGTGTGTCTCAACATTATTGTTGCAACTTCTGTAGAGAACCTCCTTAAATTGCACGTATGTTACTGTACCTATACATGTTTGTCTCTCTATCACATAACCCAGCACTTCTTTCCTCAGCCGCATGGCTAGGGGCCGAGCCTAGCCATCATTTTACCTCCAATGGACGCAAGTTTCTTTGGTGAAGATTTCTCCTGAGAGTTCAAGACTAACAGAAAGAAGCGAGGAAATTGCGACCGTTTGGTTCTTACGGATAGGTATTTATGTATTTGGGTTTGTGTAAATGTAAGCTATTTGCCTTTGCAGAAAAAAAGTATTTTGGCAAGGGTGTTGAATGGTTGAACCATAGACGGTAAGGCGAGAAGGAATTGATTCCTCTTTAACTATTAAGATATTTTTTGCCTTTAACTGCAGTAGTCAGTCTTTAAGGGGGAATTGAGGCTTCTCTTTAAAAGAAGGAGGTGGGTGAGAAATAATTAGTTAGATTAAAGTACCCCTAATTTAACTTATTAAATCATATTTCCCAATTGTATGTGGTAAGTATATGTATAATGGCAGAAACTAAAGCCCAAAGTTCTTTTCATTGACCATGTTCTTCATGTTGCAGGTACGATGGGCGTGGTCACCTGCACGATCTTTCTGAATATGATGCTGAATATTCCACATGGAACAGAGATTATCAGTTATCTGAAGAGGAGGCTAGAATAGAAGCCCTCTGTGATGAAGAGAGGTATTTAGCCTTGCGTACGGACTTGCTTGAGGAGGAGGCAAGGCAAGGTATTACTCAAGGACAACTTCCTGAGTTAGAATATCTTTAATTGCAAATTTAAAATAACTTTTTTAAATTTAAAAAAAATTGTTCCCACTCATTATATACTCACTCTTTCTGATATTATTTTGACAGTACCCAGTGGATTCGAAAAACAAGCGTCTTTGCGTATCTGAGAGGACCTCAGGATAGTTTATATGTAGAGCCACACAGAAATTGCCCAAGTTTTGAGGGCAGGCTGAGAAATGAGACACTTTTAACTGTTCTTCTTTAACAGTATTGTATCAATGAAAACTTCATGTCTTATTCTTTGTTATAAGCAGAAATGACTTTAACTCTTAAGACCCATCTCAGCAGGAGAAAAATGATCATCCAAAAATGTACATTACCTTCTGTCCCTTTGGGCTGGCAAAAGTCTCAGTGATCGCAGATGGCCGCCCATGGAGTGAATTTACTGTAATGTTAATGCTTGAATGTTAGGTTTACACTGTAATATATTTTAAAAGAAATGTGTAACTAAAACCATGTTCATTTCTTAATTGAATTTTACCTTTTTATTAAAGAGGAAGAATATAAGAGGCTGAGTGAAGCTTTGGCAGAAGATGATACCTATAATGCAGTGGGGTTCACTTACAGCAGTGATTATTATGATCCTTCAGAACCCACTGAGGAAGAAGAGCAGCCATCAAGAGGAAAAGGTAAGGTTTTGTGGAATAATAGAAAAGTTGTGTTTTCTCCATGTGCTTGTCTTTTGGGCTTCTTTGTTGATTGGCCATCAGCTCGGACAGCTTTGAGAGCGATTGGGCAAATTTGGGGAGGATAAGGCTGTCATTGCCTTAATGTTGGAAACAGTGTGTCTCTGAACACAAATTGTTGGGGGAACCTGATTAAGAGTGTGTACGTCCTACTTGCAGGCTTCTCACACACATATGTTTTAACTGCAATGAGGATAGTGGTATGAGAACAGCAGTTTGCTGAAATGGATAGGGTGCTAGCCTGTCATAGGCTGCCAAGTATGTGGCTGTGTTTAATGACCTCCCCAACTGAAATATCTTTGGTACAAAAACACACTGGTGCTATTGTTTGGGATGCAGAGTGGGAGAAGTCTGGTATGATTGCATTTCTGTGCGGTGCCAATGATGAGAACCAGAGAGATTTGTGGTGATTGAGATTGGGCAGGAGTATTTGGTGGTTGTTTTTGTTTCTGTTTCTTGCCAGGTTTCTTATGAATGAAGGTGTAGGTTAACTTTTTTTTTTACTTGAGCAGTTCAGATTATCCAAATACTTTTTTTGAGAATGGGAAATCAGAATGTCCAATAATGGATGTTTTTATCTGAAATTTGCATGTGAGGTTTTTCTCTCCCAATTTCCCTTTGAAAAATTCAAAACGCTTTTAATCCTTGGTTATGCTGAGATTCACTGTTGTGTTAGATCTTACAGGGCACTACTAGAGTTTCCAGAACTACTGGAAAGAAACGGATGTTCTTAAGGCAGTTCATTAAAGTAGGTTCCTTGTAGTGAACCTGGTTGTCAAAAAGTGTCTTCTAAAACATGTTTTTATGGTAACAGAAGGAGTTTTGCAGGGAAAGTTTGAAAATGTTGGAAAATGTTAGATCTTTCCACTGCTCTGTGTATTGCAGTCCCTGCAGATTTAGGCCAAAGAGCAAATTTTCTACTTAACTGTTACTTTGCCCTATGATTCACCATAGCAGTGCTATAAAAGCTCTACTATTCACGCGTGCTTGAGCCTGTTGACAGGGACCCTAACATTGTTTTTGAGGTGGTTGGTTCATGGCTCAACAGTGACAGGCAGGTTGCTGTGTAAATATTGCTTCTTGGCAGATACATATTTACCCAATAATGAAAGTACAGAATATATTGCATGATAATAATAGTGCTACCAACTGAAGTAGGTAATAGACTATCCTGAAAGCAGTGGTGAAATAATAAGTTATGCATGTCCTAAAATGCTACTAGCTACACTTATCCACTGATGCCAAACAGTGGGAAATTCAGGATAAATTAAATAGGTGGAAACCGCCGCCTCAGGCACAATATAGTTATACCATGAAAATTGCTTCTACAAGTTGATGTGATGGTTACCTAGTTCCATGGTTTGAAAAGGGTGTTGGATAAATTCATGGAGGACAGGCCATTGAGGACTACTGTTAAGGATGTCTGTGTGTTGCTTCTAGTATCACAGCCAGTATGCGTCTGTGTAACAGTTTCTGGAGAACGGAGACAGAGGATGGACTTGCATTCATGCCCTGTTGGCAAGCTTCCTATAGACACCTGGTTGGTGACAACCTGGTTGTCAGCAGAATGTTGAAGCAGAGAAGACTTCGGTCTGATCTACCAGAGCTCTTTTTTTATTCTTAAATCAGCCGAAAGTTGAACAAAAAAGATATTTTTTTTAAAGGCGTCTCAAACCAAAATATAGAAAACACAGTTGATACAGAAGCACAGCAGTGGGTAAAATGAGGACTTCCTCCTGGCCTGAGGCAAAAGATGGCTGCTTTCTGAGAGACATCCTGGATATCCTAGATAAAAGTCAAATGAAAATCTGGAAAATAAGCCAGCAAAGAAAGGGGGAAAAGCCCTCTATGCTTCAGTTCAGTATAAATTCTCAGTATCATTGACGTTTTTCTTGCAGCCTCTTTGGTTCCCTCTTACTGATGGTGTTTGGAATTTGTTGTGGTTCTGTGCCTTCAAGTTATTTCTGACATATGACAACCCTAAGGTGAACCTATCATGGGGGTTTTTTTTTGGCAAGATTTGTTCAGAGGAGATTTGCCATTGCCTTCTTCTGAGGCTGAAAGAGTGTGTCTTGTTCAAGATCAGCCCATGGGTTTCCATGGCTGAGTTTGTATTTTATTCTAGTTAAAAACTGGTTGTTGTGTTCGTTGATCATGCTGTTGTTTATGACTGCAGAACAAAAAAATGAACTCTGAACTTTTTAGAGGGCTTGTGCATAACACATTGTTGTATGTCTAAATCATCCACAAAAGGTCACTGCAGAGTTTACCATGAAGAGGGAAGGAAGCATCCTTCATTGGATACTTTTAAGTAGAGGTTGGAGGGCCACCTCTTAAGCTTGGATTTCTGTGTTCATGGGTGTTTGTACTAAATGTCCTTTGAGGTCCCTTCCAAAGCTGCAGTTCCAATATTAGCCATCAGTATTATGTAGTGCTTCAAGTCACATCTAGAATACAAACAAAAATTACAATAAATGGCCATATTTTGTGGATACTACAACGGCAAACTTAAGGATGGCTCTGAGTCACCGTATTGTAGTAGGCTTTCTTCCTCAGCACAAAGTAAAAATGGTTGCTGCAGATTCTCCTTGATTGTTCTCCACTTCAAGAAGTACCACCATTTTTGCCTCTGCAAGTAGGAGAATCTGTGTCCTGTTGGAATCTGGGAACTCCAGTCAGGGCATCAGGACAGTTGTCATAGTGTTTGTTAAAATAGTCAGGTGGAAGGCAAACTACAGTTTACACCCCTTATCATTCAACTATCTTGGATTATGGATAGTCTTACAAGTACATAGTGTACTTAAAAGTCCTCTCCATTTGTTCAGTGTAACTTTACGTAGGATATGTAAATTTACATAGGATAGTGTGTGCAGCATTAGGTGTTCTTGGGAGTACTCAACTACAGTAGCTGTCTGAATTTTGTGTCTGTACTTGATCATTTAGTTCATAGGTAATTGATGGTTTCTGAGGGGCTTCAGCTACACAGGAGCCTGGATGTTCAGTTTTACAGAATGATTTCAAAGGACATCAACCCCACCAGCCTAGTCTGGGAGGGCTTGAGCCCCCCTCCTTTGTTCTGGGGTTTGTGCCTGTTCTGTTACAAGCAATAGAGTGACCTATGTCCATCTGGCACTTGAATATAGTCCTGGAGGAATCATTTTGTGTGTCAAATCTGTTTTGTATGTTAAATCTTATCTCACCCCCCACACAGTGCTTATGCAAGTCAAAAGTCATAGATCGGTTGAAACAGCATAGCAATGCCAAAACTGTTGTGACTGTTTTCCTTATCTGGCTTGTTTGCCCTTTATGTATTAGAAATGTAGTAGCAGTTGCAAATCCTGGTTAAAAAGAGCTAGTGTCTTTTTATGATTTAGAAATATGAGAGCTTGCAAGGAGGAGGTTAAGGAGCACATTAACTCTGTCTTCAGTTGACAGGATGAGATTTCTGTGGTTATAGACAGCATCAAAAGTATTTGCATAAGGTTTTGCCATTTTACCCATACCCTCTTCTTGGCCCCTTATATTTATCCATAAATTAGGTCATAAAGAACAGGTTTCCACCCAGTGACAAATACTGTGTTTTTGGTTTAAGTATTATATTGAGGTTGATGGGATGCTCTATTCTTGCTAGTATATTCTTGTACTGCTTCTTAGGTTGGATACAGATGTACGTATGTGCAGCTGGGTCTGTGAAAAGGGACAGCTATACTTCCTCTAGATCAGTGGTTCTCAACCTGTGGGTCCCCAGATGTTTCTAGACTTCAGCTCCCAGAAGCCCTGAACATTGACCATAGTGGCTGGGGCTTCTGGGAGCTGAAGTCCACAAACATCTGGGGACCCACAGGTTGAGAACCACTGCTCTAGATTCTGAGAAAAACTACCCAAAGGATCAAGGTATCCTGCTGAATAGTATGAGCTGAGGTTTGCACTGGGGAGGGTGCACCTGAAAGTTAAGTGGAGATGCCTTCTGTGAGCAGATTTCATTTACCAGTGGAAGGTAGATCCTGGATCTGACCTGTTCACTTTTGGTTTGCTTGCACATATGCTTTGAGAAGGTTTTCCTTTCAGTTATTAATTCTGATCTAGCAAATATTTTCATTAGTATAGAACATATGCAACAAATAGATTTAATTGTAATGGATTAATAATAAATCCTTACAATATGTTCTGATTTGCTGTGCATTAACTTCTCACAGACTCATACAGAATTGAAAACTGTGTTTTCAAATGAGAGGCAGAGATAAGTTAATGAAATAAACAGAAGTTATTAAATAAAATAGACATTATAGAGTAGCATGAAAATGCAAAGCTAGAAAATTTGACAGTCAAATGTTAGAATATTTATTGTTGATGCATTGTGTTTAAATTGCAAGATTAGTGGCATGTTACAGCCTATCTTCTAATTTTATAGTTGTTGTGGCTAAGACAGAAAATGTGGAAGAAAATGAAGAACCTTTTGTTGCTCCTTTGGGACTGAATGTACCTCCTGATGTAGAATTGGTAAGTGTGTGTGTATAAACTCGGTGTTTCGTCTATAGCATTTTAAAGATTATTCTGGTCTTTCTGAAATTGTGTTTAATACCGATAAATTCTGGTAAGCAGTTCTTAAAAGTCAGTTTGGAATGCTTCCTATAAATCTTGCCCAAATTAATGATGTCCTGTGTTTGACTTTATATGAAGTCAGCAGATATACACAGCTGTAGAATTCAGAGGCAGCATGGGTTTGTCAGCAGTAAATCCCGCTGAAATAATCTTACATCTTTTTTAATTGATAGCTAGTTTGATAGATAGTGGGAATGCTGTAGGTGTCATTTATCTGAATTTCAGCAGAGCATTTGAGAAAGTCCTCCATGATATTTGAGTACTGAACTAATTAAATATGGAATAGGTTAATAACACTGTCAAATGAATCCATAATTGATTGGAAAACTGCTCAAAGAATCATCACCAATGGCTGTGCTTCAGACTGGAGAAAGTTCTTGAGCAGAGTGCCGTAGGGTTCTGTCTTGGGGCTGACACTCCTCAGGATTTTTATCAATGACTTTGATAATTGGGTAGAGGGTGTCCTTTTCAAGGCTGTACATGATACTGAGAGGACTAGTTAACACATTGGAAGATGGGGGCAGAATTCAAAAGGACCTTTGTAAACTAGATAATTGAACTGAAACTAATAGGATGAAGTTCGGCAAAGACAAATGCAAAATTCTAGGTTTAGCCCACAGAAACCAAGTCTACAGATATAGGATGGGGAGGGGATGCTTAGCTTGGTGATGGTACATGTGAAAAGGATCTTGAGGATTATTGTTGATTATGGATGTCTTTTTCTGGGGATTTTGGTTTGGCCCCCGCTTCTGCTGCATTTCACTTTATGTCAGAGACCTTAAGGCGAACGTATTTAAGTTGCATTGCCATTTAATTTCTATTTATATTGCTTTGTACTCTTATTGTATATAAACTACTCGTAGCAGTTACATAAATATAAGAAAACTGAGGCATTTTTTTTATAAGTAAATAGTCCCAGCCAGTCATTAGGGATAATGGGAACTATGCTCCAGTAATATCTGGAGGGCCATAAGTTCCCAACTCATGTTTGAGAGATATTAGCAAATAGAGAGGTACCATGGAAGACCAGATGTGGTCCTCTGCCTATTTTTAAACCTCTTTAACTTTCTAGTTGATGGGTTTTCGCTATGTACTATTACCATACTTGTAGTTAATGATGAAAGTCATTTGTAACCTGACACATCAGTCATACCAAGTGATTATAGCTATCCAAGTAAGACCACTTTATAATGCCCTTCTGTCAATATCAAGATTATTTACTGCAGTATTTTTTTCTTTTAATACTGTCACAGAGGCAAGTGTGTATCATGAAAATGTGTTTGAGATATCTTAAAACTGTTACATTTGTCCTTGAACCAGTTTTGTGTGTCTCTGAATTCATATTGTTCCCCTGTTGATTTTAAAAACAACAGCACAATTGGACTTATACTGAGTTGTTACATAAGAAGACATAGGAAATTTACTACCAACTCTATGAAGGGAATTATGCAATGGGCTTATTTTGCTATCTGATTGCAGTAGCAATTTGTCTTTTTAAAATTGCTTTTCAGAAAAGAAAAGAATTAAAATTTGTTTCTTGAATTTAAAGGCAGTGGAGCTAGTGAAGTGGAAAATTAAGCATAAACTGAACAGTGTAATTCTGTAAAACTTCTAAATGATATGTTGCATGGATGGTTTGCTTTTAAGAAGGCCAAGTTGTCACAGCCAGTGATACTGAAAAGGGGTGCTGTGGTATTAAGTGCTATAGAAGATCTATAGCACATGTGTGCAAGAGGCTACCTGATTGTTCACCTCTGTTTGTGGCATTTTTAGAAGAAGATCTGCTGTAAAATTAGGTTACTTGTTGATAGACACAAGAGTATATTTGTCTGTATTCCTAGATAATAGTTGTACCTATATTTGGAAGGGAGTTCAGCATCACTGTGGGAAAGCAGTCTGGAGCCACAAATTGTGAAGTTAAATTAGCAAACTTCCAAAAAATTAATTGGCTTGAGTGGTCTTAAACCTTGTTGGAATGCATCAAAAAACTTTGTAAAAAGAAAGTTCTTCCTTTTTTTCCCCCAGAGACTTTGTTAATTGAGGTACCCCTGTACTGTGGCAACCCCAGAGCTTGATAATGTCTCTTTCTTGGACTGCAGCTTCCAGAATCCCTCAGCCAGCATGACCATTCTCCATGGCCATGTTAAATGGCAGTTCTGGGAGCTAGAGTCCTTAAAAAGCAATGTTTCCAAGCTCTGGCATTCTGCCGTCTTTTTTTTTTTTTGTACAGCTTGGGGTTTTGGACCATATTTCATTAGAGTCACAACTTCTAAATGAAGATCTGAGTTTTCAGTGTGGCACAGCTTACATCAGTGGTTCTCAACCTGTGGGTCCCCAGATGTTCGTGGACTTCAGCTCCCAGAAGCCCTGAGCATTGACCATAGTGGCTGGGGCTTCTGGGAGCTGAAGTCCACGAACATCTGGGGACCCACAGGTTGAGAACCACTGGCTTACATAGACATTGAATCAGCCTAGGCACATTTTTGTAACAAACTTTCACTGCTGTTTCAATTATATAGCAGAGCATTACAGTACCTCTCCTAGAGTGTCTGGTTACAATTATTTCTGCACTGGCATTCTGTTTGGTATTAAATAACAAGCTTCATCCAGAAAGGAATACTTTACCACATGTAGGAGTTCAGATTATCAGCGGTCGCTTGATGGTGGCAGGCTAGAGGTGTACCAGCTTTGCCAAGAGCAAAATCTGGTGCTTTGTTGCCCTAAAACCTTTTGTTTTACACCATCTCCAGCCTCTATTTAGCCAGTCAAGTAAAAGATCTCAAGTCCTCCCTAGTTATCTCATCCAGTCAAAATTTTAACCGTAATCTCACTTGAAAGTATGGTTGGAGTCTTTGGTTGTTTGCCACTCTGATTGCACCTGCAAGGAAGGTTACTCTCAGTCAGATCTACAAGACCACCCCTCAATCCCATACTGTTGCAGTTGTTGTGAGCCAGTAATTTACTTTCATTTTCTCCCAAGCTTTCAAACTTCTCAATATTTATAATTATGTTGGCTACAGCAACAGAACTGTAGAATTGTCCCAAAGTGAGGATAGTTTGCTTCCAGTCTGGGGTACGTTTGCCACAATAGGGGTGGAGATCTTAACTGGACGAACTGAATTCCACGAAAGCTAAGACATATAATTCTTTTCACTTTTTGCCATAGCCACCAACAGCCAAAATGCATGCAATCATAGAACGGACTGCAAATTTTGTCTGCAAGCAGGGGGCCCAATTTGAGATTATGCTGAAAGCAAAACAAGCTCGAAACTCTCAGTTTGACTTTCTACGGTTTGACCACTACCTCAATCCTTACTACAAGTTTATTCAGAAAGCTATGAAGGAGGGGCGATATGCTACACCTGCAGAAAAGAAGAAAGAAGAGAAAAAAAGTAAGCTATCTTTTTTAAAAAAAGGTATATAGCAGTTGCAGACTCCTTTGTTTCGGTCAAAATCATTCTGACTTCTGACAGTAGAATGAATTGTTCTCTAACTTGTTGCAAATGTGAATAGTTACCAAGGGCTACAGGGCTTGCTGACAGATAATGTTAGAAATGTGGCATCTTAGGGGATGGCTTAACTTCAACAACATTTAGTGAAGTTACTTACTGTTGTACCTCTTTGATGTGGCTCCCCAAATGTATATATGGTGGGCCTGCCATATTTGCGAGAGGTTGGTTCCAAATGAGCGTCCAAGACTGGGACTGCCATCGCTGCCAACAATTGCAGGGCAATAAGGAACTTCAACAAGGAGTGGCTAGCCACCCAAGGATTGTTGAGGGCATCAGTGCTGATCCTGGTCATTCATTCACAAACAAGCAATCAGGATTGGCACTGCCCCGCGCTGTCACGTTCCTGCTGAGGCTGCTCCCTGCCCTGTGAATGTTGAGGTGAGAGAGCAGCCAGCTCTCTTCCTGATTCTCTGCCACTGGGGAGCATGCAAGATGCCCACTTCGCAAGGCAACTGGTCTTTGCCTGATGCCTGGGCTTTTCCATCTCCTCCTTTAGCACCTTATTCATTTTTAAGTAGCTCTATTTTCTGTATTCTATAGCTAAGTGAAGCAATTACGCATATTTTTTCATTGAACTATTGTGGGAATTGGGACAAAAGTAGATGACATGGAGTTTCTTTAGATACAAGGTAATTACAGCTGCTTGTAAAATTCTGGAAAGCACAGTGTAATGTAATGACTGTTTTGTGATGTAAACTTGTGTAAAGGCTTTTTACTCCTGTACAGTCACTCCAAAGCATGAATTGGAAAGCTTCAGATATGAGGCCAAGGAGTATCTTTGATCTTAATTGCTTGACCTATAAATCTCCTTAGCCATTGATGCAAAAGAAAAATTGGTGTATTCAAAAATTCTGGAAGCCATTCCTTTCCCTGTCATTCTGAAAGGACAAAAATTACAATCATGCCATTTTTCCATAGGTGCAAGAGAGGAAGCCGGTGAAGATGATGCTGATGATGATAATGACAGTGATAACTACCTGCATCCAAGCCTCTTTGCTTCTAAAAAGCGCAATAGACTTGAAGAGCTTATGAAGGTATTTAGCCATACAAAAGTATACCCTGAGAGTTGTGCGTAGTGTTGCGTGTCATCTTTTATTTATTTTATTTGGAAAGAACATCTCAGCCGCCTAGATCCAGAAAGCAAGAGGCTCCATAAATATCCTGCAGAGTTTTTTTACTTGGATTGGCAGGCCAGTGTGTCATCACAAACAGCACCATTTCTGAAATTCCCAAATGGTTGTCCATGTAGCTTGAGCAA